>OZ038475.1:78644709-78924709 GCA_964036315.1 Acanthosepion esculentum
GAGCGTACAGGCCGGCAGTCGAAATAAATACTCTTATACTGTTTAAAATAGAACGGAGCATCTACTCAAATACAGGTATCCCGAAAAATAAGTTTGATGTAATAATAATAATAATAATAATAATAATAATAATAATAATATATATATATATATATATATATATATAAATATATATATATATTAAAAGACAGTTTTGTACAAAGGTTATGAAGATACAAAAAAGATACTATCGACTGGTATAAAGAAGCACCGTGTATTCTAACTTACTTTTCTTTAACTTTCTTTTCTTGTTTGTAAGCGAATACAGCTGTTATTCGTATGTCTTCGCGAAAATATCAGTTTTTTTCACGCTGCAGCTGCTTTTCAATTAAAGTATGAAAGTCTTGGCATTTTTTTTTGGGATAGAATCATTTCGATTTTCTTCTCTAATTTCTTTCTTTAAAGGAATAAGACAAAACAGTAGAGACATTCTTCTCTTGTTTCGAACAACTATTTATCGAAAATATTTCAGTAAAACAGACAAACAAATTCTCTTTTGCTTGTAAGTGCTCATTGTCCAGCCAAGACAACCATTTACTAGCTTCTTGAATATAATTGGATTGCTAAGAAAAGAAAATGGCCGCCATAGTTGTTAATGTTGGACTAGAAGATTTTTGTGAAGCCTTTTTTTTCATGAATTTGTCTTTGCTAAAAGTCTTCGGATGCAGCTAACGAGACTTTTTCTCTTTCAAAAATTTCGGCTCAATTTTCTTCATTTATGACGTAGGCCTCATGATTCTCTTTGTTGTGTTTTAATGAAAGCTCTATACGAATCTTTCTGATGGCGACTATTTGAAGTTCACGAATGCTATAGCAACGAATATAATTATATCTTGTCGGTAGAGATTTAGAAAAAAAGGATTCGTTGTTCCTGTAGCAAAGACATTGATTTTGCAGTCAAATTAGTTTGAACTCAGTTGATTCGAAATCAAATTTATGAATCGTCAATAAGGGTTTAGTAGGCGTGATTTTAAACAATGAGCACCTCTGTAGCGATTACACAAAAGTCTTGCCGCATAAAGTAATAAATACATTATTTACATTTAGTTATGATGGTAAAGGAAAAATGATAGAAGATAGAAAATCAAGGGGAAAAAGAATATATATTGCGATTATAGAAGAGGTGAAAAATCTAAATTAAAGTTTGAAAGGGAAAAATAGAGTCGTAACAGAAAAGAAATACTAAACATGTTACAAATTTAATAAAAGATAAAAAAGAAGAATGTATGTTGAACAGAGAGAAGAAAAGGTAAGCGAAATACACGAGGGGAAATAAAAGGTAATTAAGAAAGACAGAAATATGAAGAGAAAATGTGTCAGTAAAAAAACGAAAATTAATTTAAAGATAAGAATAAATATAAAGAAAAATAGTTAGAAAAGAGTTCGAGAGAAAAAAAGGAAAATAAAGGAAAAGGATGAGATACAAGAAAAAAGAGAAAAGAGAATAAGAAGAAGAGATAAATAAGAAGAAAGGAGGGGGGAAAAGAGAACGCGATGATGAGAGATAAATGAGACAAGAAAGAGAAAGCGAATAAGTGGGTGAAACACAAAACAAAAAAGAAAGGAAAAGAGAATAAGTGGATGAGGGACGAAAGAAAAAAAAGAAAGGAAAAGAGAATAAGAGGGTGAGATTTCAAAGAACAAAGAAAGGAAAAGAGAATAGGAAGGTGAGAGACAAAAGAAAAAATGTAAAAAGAGAACAACAGACTGAGAGACGAAACAAAAAAAAGAAAAGAAAACAGAATAAGAGGATGAGAGACAAAAGGAAAAGTGGGGAAACAGTATGAGAAACAAATCGCGGAGATATGAGATCGTGAGGGTGAAAAACAAAAGAAAAAGGAGAGAACAAGAGAATAAGAGGATGAGAGAAAAAGGAAAACAAAGAGGAGAGAGACGGAAAGAAAAATACAAACGATGTGTAAACATATATTTCCTGAGAAACACACACACACAAACATGCGCCTTTTTAAATATATTTGTGTATACTTTATTTATCTATACCTTTATCCACATATTGCATAGACATGTATGTATAAAGATATACTTCCCTACTTATGAATGTATACTTATAGTGTTCATTTCACTAGATGCATAAACACATTTGGGCATGTAGTCTGTCTGTTTGAACACACACGCACACACAAACAAACGCACACACACACACACACACACATATATATATGTGGGGGTGCTGTAGGTTTATTTGGCATAGAAATATGTCCACATGAATTTGCTTCAACGCAAATTTTACGAGTGATATATTTTGCTAAAAGCATTTGTTTTAACCTCAGTCGTACTTTACGATTTACATAAAAGATAAAAAAGGCAAGGATGACAGACACATACACACACACACGCACGTACGCGCGTACACACACAAATATTTAGGTATGTGAGCTACATTTATTTGATTGCTTATCTCTGCTGATTTAATATATTATCGATAACTTAAATACTTTCAGATCGACGATCCGTGCACAATATTTTAAATGTACTTTATTTTGCTTATCTTAATATAATTCCATTGAGTGAATTTCGATAATGTATTATCGACATTCTTGTGTCCTTCAACATGGGCATGCAGCTGCAAACGCAAGAATTGAAACCATTCAAGAATTAATGCAGACCCCAGAGGGACTATTTATTTGAAATAGGGTTAGTATATGTATACTCAGACCTGTGTATGCATTTTTGAACCCTCAGTCTAAGCACACACGTACCCCAATCATATATATAAAATTGTCGTTCCAAAAGTAATAACACTTATGTTGGCCCATGTCTTCGAAAGCGGGTGTTGGTGGGATAATATCAGCGGCTAAAGCTTCTAGCCACTAACTCGTAATTTTTGCTTTGTTACTCATAACTCTCTGGGAAAACGGTGTTTGTGTTATATAGTGAGCAAAGAGAGGTGATCCCATTATTGAATTAAGTAGACCACCTGACCATAGAGGAAACCCATATATGGGAGGTAGCACGTGCCTAATTGATTTCTATATTCTAGTCTCTCCTCTATACTATTCGGATCGCTATTTCTTCTCTATCACTATACGGACCGCCATTCTCTATTCGGAACAATACGGTAGTTACTTTTTGGGCGAGTATTATCGAGCAAGTACTATTAATGCAAACACTATTCGGAGGAGTCTGACACCAGCATTGTTCGACGGCTTACTATAGTTGTATCTGCGATTACAATGTCTCTACTACACCGAGCAGTATTCGTTGGCATTATTAAAGTGGCAACGAGTGTTCGTTGATATCACAAAGGTTTCCTATACTGTATGTTTACACGAATCAGATCAGACCAAAAATAGGTTATTTCAGTTGAAGCTGCACAGTCTACACTTTTCATCCTTAACAGTGTTTAAATGGAAGTAAGCGATTAATTATCTTCAACCCTACAGTACTCTTTTTCACAGATGAAATGTTGCAAGCTATTCGATCACTATTTTCATGGTAAATGTTCACAGGAGTTCCACCAGTTTATATATTTAGAGCTAGGAGCTGCTGTGCCACTTACACATGGTCGAATCGTCATCATTTCCTTCATATTTCATTGGTAAGGAGGAACTATTTTTTTAAAATTATTTTAAATTTTTACTGGGATCAGTGGGGAATACATTAGTACTTATGAGATTTTTTAGAAATTTTCATAGTCAGAATGTATTTGATTACAGTAGAGAAGGTTAACATATTTAGGGTTAGCTACAACGTATAAATTAAAAAAAAATTAAATAATTATAACAGAGCACGTTCACGCGTTTTTGTTTTAAAAATCAACATCGTAACGAAATGCAGATTTTATCACAGTTACAATAAGTTTGCCTGAGGATGATCAAGGAAGAGATCGAAACTACGGCAATTTCCTTGATGAATTTCATCTCAACATCGAGAAACTGATTAGAAAGGATCACTATAAAAATAAATAGACGTAATATGTCTATTTTAAATAATGTGTGTGTGTGTGAGAGCCGAGATAGCAGGACAGATTGGGCCCTATAGCCTTGGGTGGAAATCAGTCTAGGAGAATGACAACTCTGATTTCAAAATCTGAGTGACCTGGTGAGGAGTGCAAGTGGAACTCCAGCAGCACAAAAAACAAGAATTGTTAAAGGGCGGATGGAAGAGTCAACGGCAACCCACTCGAATTAAATAGCTTCAACAACCCGAAAAAGTAATGATTACGACTACACCCCTGAAGACATGGTCAGTCAGTGAGAGGTTCCCTAACAGGAGTGAGAGGGCTCTTTTTCTTTTTCTCATATTCTTTCCCACACCCCTTGCGTCTTAATGGATTTATTGCTTGGGTGAAATGATATAAAAAATATCCTTGGTTCTTTTAAACATTGAAATCAATATCTACCGGCATAGATGTTGAAGGTTTTATTAAAGAAAATATAGAGACTTCTCTTCAAAAAATCCTTGGAAAAAAATACAGGAAACCAAAAGTTAATCAATGCTTTGTAATACAGAATAATACTACAAGAGGTATTGCTTTAGCCTCCTGAAAATTTGTTTTCTCAAGAAAAGCGATCGGATTTTATTTTTTACAGGACAAAGCACATCAACCACAAATCACCCAACAAGGGTTTAAGAATAAGATTACAAAACTTCATGTTTTATCCGTGTTCAGATTTAAACCCAAAGAAAATATTTACTTTCATATTAAAAACAAACTGACCAGTAAAATCTTTTGAACTCCTCATCAACTGCTTGAAGCTTGGAGCCATCAACATTGAATGAAAGAATATAAATTCTTGTTTCTGCAAAACATTTCCCTAAGTTTACTCAAAAGTTAAAAAAAAAATTTACAGAAAAGAAGGGAAACATATTCTTAAGTTACTTATCTATTTGGTAATTCTTGGTTATTTGTTGTTGAAATCATTAAATAATAATTGTTTAGACGGTCGTAAAAGCTAAAATGTCCATATAAACATAAGTCCAAAAGGTCGTGTAAAATGTTTTCTTCGTGGTCGAAGGCGTGCGAGCGTATTTTGGTCTTCCACGATCCATGGTTTGTGGTGTCTCAGCAACGCGACAATAAACAGCAACAAAGGTTGGATGACTCGGCTGCCTCCGGTCTGAAAACGTAATCTGATAAAGCCGTGCAGCCTCGCGTCCATTACCATTCGCGCGGCCATATGCAAAAATCCTACCTGCCTGCTCACGATATATGCTGCAATTGTTAAACGGAACACTTCTCAGTTAACTCACTACTACACTTGTTAAACATTGAAGACAGACTAGACACAAATGTACACGAATGACAAGTGTAAGCTAGTCTTCATGGCAACACAGCACCATCTACCGTAAATTTTAAACAATAACTAAAAAACGAAGGATTTATGGTCATATATGGACTTTTGTTCTTGTTTTGGTGTGATAAACCAGCCCCCAAAGTTTGTGAAAGTATTTTTGATACACTCTGTATATATGTATTTCTAAAGAAGTGATTGGTTTTTATTTATTAAGCCTACAGATTTTATTACTTAAGCGTTATTTTTAATCGATACCCATATCTAAGTAGACGCTCCGCTTATTTATTAAACAATACATTTATAAATCTGACAGGATTCGAACGTACCCTCCTCTTGGCAGGAAAAACCGTCGTTACATCTGGTGTTCTTTAGAAATCTTGGCCACGGAGTGCGTCATCGATCAAGCAAAGGCACTAATTAACTAACGACGGTTTTCTCTGCATAGTCATGTTCGAATCCTTCCGGCGAGCGTGTATTTTTCTGTAATAAGATTTCTAGTATATTCAGGCCAGTAGACGAAAATGACGAAATATACGAAGTATACTGTTCAAATATGAGTATCCACCAAAAATAAATTTTAAGTAATAATAATAATAATAAAAACAAAAATAATAATAATAATAACAATAACAATAATAATAACAATGACAATGATAATAACAATAATAACAATAACAACAATAATAACAATAACAACAATAACAATAACAATAATAATAACAGCAATAATAATGACAATAATAATAATAACAGCAATAATACTATACAAAATGACAATAATAATAATAATATTAATAATAATAATAATAATAATAATAATAATAATAATAATATATAGATACATATTTGAGAGATTATTTATAAATAAAAATCAATAGAGAATCCCAAAGAGATGTGTGATCTCTTGCAAAATCTCTAGAATATATTTTGTAAAAAATGTTTTCTTTTTTTAACTCCCTTTAAAGATACTTTTTCAGCTCTCACGATTATCGTAAAATTTATTTTCCTATGGATTACCGATTTAACTCTTTATGAAACTTCAGTTATTTTTTTCATCAATCATCTGGCATCTGTTCTCCCATCAGCGCCGGATTTCGCACGACGTTGTTTGCTAAGGTGATCTCTTTATTTCTCTACCAGATGAGCTGACCTTAAGATTATTGGATGTCAACACATTTTTTGCGTAAGTTAAAAAGAAAAGCAAAACTTATTTTTATATGTTCGTTCATCTGAAGAAAATTAGCCGTTCCTCTTGAGCTGCATTTAGGATTTTATGTAACAACTGATACAACTACTACTCAGAAAAATTGCTTATATGCTATATGTCTTAAATGTTGCGAGTGCTTCTCATAAAAAAGTTTTTAATGCTGGAACTGTTATTCGTAACAAATGTCTTAAATGCTACAACTACTACTTGTGACAAATGTCTTAAACGCTACAACTATTACTCGTACCAAATGTTTTAAATGTCACGATTACTACTTGTCACAAATGTCTTAAATACTAAAACGATTACTCGTAACATATGTCTTAAATGCTACAAATATTATTTGTATCAAATGTCTTAAATGCTACAACTATTGTCCGTAGTAAATGTCTGAAATGCTACAAGTATTGCTCATAACATGTCTTAAGTGCTACAATAATTACTCGTAATAAAGTTCTTAAACCAAAGTTTAAAAATGCCAATTCCAACTCCCTCCAACAATTGGACCAAATAAAAACAAGAATAAAATCAAAGTAGGCAACTTAAACACTAGCTTTGTGATATCAGCTATTAGTATTTGTTTTGCTATCAACTCTGGCGCGCTGGTTCATGTAAGCCCATTATTATACCTGCCATATCTGGACCGGTTCTGCTCAATCATCATCAAGTTCAGAAGCATTTGTGCCGTCTTGGGGGTGATGAATTGTTTTCCACTTTTCAACCTATTTCCAACAATCGCTCGCTGCTCTCCTCCTATTTCCATGACAGATTTTCGGGAGAACTACATTCCTTGGTTCCACCAGTCCAGACTTTCACAGATAGGAGCCGCCATGTCACGTACATTGAGTCGTACAATGATCCTCATTCTCTTCATATTTGATTGGTAAGGAGTTAAATCCAATCAGACAGCTTCTTCCCAAGAACTGTTGAAATGCCGAACTGACTCTCGAGGGGATTATTACTATCTTCACCTTTTCAAGTTGTTATCTATCCTATATATTCCCATACGATGTTAAACTTTCTCTCTTCTTATACGTATTTACAACGTTCCCATTCAGTAACGCTCTACCTTGAGCGGCACTTAGGCCTTGTATTGGGTAAACTATAGTAAAAATAAAAATGAAATCTAAACGAAAAATGGAGGCTTGTAAATTAGAGTAAGTCATAGGATAAACATTCTTATGTTTAACAAGATTGTCTTGTTTTTTTATTAATGATTATTTGACAAGTTAATTCCATTCATAATCATAATGAATCCTGTAGAACATTACGACCGTAAAGGTAACATGTTTACTGCGGCCATAATTGTGTCTCTTGCAAGAAATCCCGACAGAACCCATCCTTCTTTAGAACGTTTTTTGAATGAATTTTTTTTATTATCTTAGATTGGTTGCTGTATTATGTCTAAAGAGCCGATCTACCCTACCGTTAGTCTTATATCCTCCTTAACCCATAACTAAAAGAAGGCAGGTTCATGCCTTTTTTGCGAAAAGAACAAAACTGATCCAGCCAGAATTTGAACTCTTTATGTCGATTCCACTTTCAGCTCCCAATAACCGTTACGCTATAGGCACATCTTCATTCCATTAGTTAAGAAAAAAATGAAAGAGAAAAGTAATATGGAATATACAGCTCAAGCAATATCAACAATATAAATGTGATTAAAACCACCCACATAGCATATAATAAGATTATTAAGTAAGATTATATTTTAGGTTTAGGCGGGTGTAATTAAGAAAAAACGAATTTGTAACCTTCATTCGGCAACGTAAAACAAATATGTACAGAAATAAGCAATGTACAGGAAAATTTCGATAGAAACCAAGGAAAGAGTACTGAACTGCTATGGAATATCAATCCACCTCTATGGCAGTGAATGCTGGACAATCTCCTTCATACAGAGAAGACTGAAGGCAACAGAAATGTCGTTCTTCAGAAGGATGTTGAGAATACGATGGATGAAGTGCGTAAACAACGAAGAAGGGAAATGGAAACAAAAAGAACTTCTATATTCAGAATCAGAAAGACACAGCTAAAATTTCTTGGACAAATAGTGAGAAAAGACGTTTGGGAGAATTTGACACTCACAGGAAATATCGAAAGCGAAAGAAATAAGGTATAGCAGGGGCAACCTACCAGATCGGCTTGTGTAAAAGGATAGCGGAACGAGGGGTAGAAGGGATTGTAAAAGGACAAATAAAATTAATTATCTACCATATTAAATTCAATATATCCAGTTTAATTATTCGCAATGACTCCTCCCCACCAATTAACGTGTTGCAAAAAAACCAACATTATATATAAATTTAAATGTCCCTTGGAAGATTGTATCTCTAAAGAGAAAAAATAATATTTATGCTGGTCACACTACAACTACGAGTGAGTTTTTATTTGAATAGTGCATTCAACATTTCTAAACATTTACTACAGCATGCCTGTCTACATTCGAAATTTAGAAAAAAATCTTGTTGAAAATGCATCTATACTTTTTCCTGAAAATAATAAACAAACTAAAAATTCTTGAATCTATCTATATTAAAAAATTGAAACCAACTCTTAATCTAGGATCACTTCTTAAATTAAAAAAAATGAAAATTGAAAAGCTAACAACATGTTTGCTCTATAGATACTTGTCACAAAATAATATCATTGCTTTTGCCGTGAAAAAGTCCTTCGATGGTTGAAACGTGTCGCCTAAGGTACGTTTTCCTTTGGCCTTAGCTCATATTGTCTTTTTACATATATATTCTATCTGAAAACTTTTCACACATGCGCGCACACACACAAGCACACACACACATGCGCGCGCAAGGATATATATATATATATATATATATGTATTATATATTGTATATATATATTATTGTGTATATATATATATATATATATATATATATATATATATGCGCAGGTATGCAGAAAAATAGGAAAGAACACGTTAGGTAAATAATCCGGAGTTCTTTAGTATTTTTGTTTTTATTTTTAAAAAGACAGTGCTCCATACGTAAGTAAAGCTTATATTATAATATTTAAAAAAAAATATATGATTCCTTCGCTACGTAAGAGTTCTCATGTTTCAAAAGCGAGAGCCGAGACCCTCAATATAATTATTGAAATTAAGTTGAATTAAGGTATCTGGTCTCGTTTCATCGTCAAGCGAAAATTTAGGAATTAAATTAAAGCAAAGGAATCATATTTTTTTTAAAAATATTATAATATATATATATATATATATATATATATATATATATATATATATATATATATATATATATATATATATATATATATATATATAAACACCCACCTGAGAAAGAATAGGGACTGATGCACATCCTCGTGAGAATAAATAGTCTTTGTTCAGTGAGGATCGAACTCACTACTCAGTCAGAATTTCTCTAGCGAGTCAAGCTTACTAAGCATTACATTACGTCGAGGTGCACCTCGAGGAATATTATGCATTGTTTTCATTTGTTCATCTTGCCTTCAGTTTGTCCTGTGAGTATCAAAATTTTTCAAGCCCTTTTTTTTTTAATTCTGTGCTATTGAAGGGATATATTTACTTGAATTAATTAAGAGCATAATTATTTCACGAACCTCCAAATTTAACTTTCTAGATGAGGTTATCGTGTTCAAAAATCCTTAACTTACATCGGGATATAGATATGAAACTATGTCTCTGGTAATTTCTCTAATACTGATTCATTAAGTATTAATGAGTTGTTTTTTTAGTCAATATTATTTCTAATGCATAACCATCTAGTGTTTCATCATCGTTATCATTGTAGACAGTGTCGATTTGTTCCCGTCATGGTTCATAGGTTCTCGTGTGGCTAATTAGACCAACACAGAACGGCACACTTTTCCATAATTACGGCGTCAGTAGTAAAAAGGACTCTTCACGTAACGTCTTCGACGACGTTCCACTGTTTTAGGGATTAACTTTCCTTCCGTGGTTTGAACAGCGTCCATACAGACATGTCCCCAATTGGCCCGATCACCAACCAACATTTCTAATTGAGACTATCTGGGTGTGATCCCTGTATCGTTTATATTAACTACCGTCATCCCTTTTGTCTGAGTCTAATTCACCGAAGAAAGCATATTGCAGGAGTCGGATAACGTACTCAACCCAATGTAGCTGTCGATCAGCAAGCAGAGCGTCGTTGGTCGCTGATTGTGAATGCTTCCAAATTTCAACATGCCGTATCTTATCCCAACAATATAATCTGTAATTTCCCCCAACATGTTCTTCTATGTTTAGAAATACATCTGTACGTTTACTGATGTTAACTTGCGATCCTTAAGAGTTTCGGGTTTATTCAACACCAGACTCCGTCACTCAGGTGACCCTGCTGGTGGCTATCAAATACCATTGTGACCGCGTGACGAGCCGTGCAAAAATATCAATCGCAGGATGCAACTTATTTTAAAAGAGATTTTGGAACCCTGAAGAACTTGCAAATAACTTTCCTCCAATAAAATTTGCCCGCGGTCACCCCACTCCCATCGGAATGGGAGAATCTAAAAATCAGGCTTCCCTAATCCATAAACGGATCGTACGATCCCGCAAGCGAATTTTGCCGCATAGAATGATCAGCAACGGGAAAATGTCTTTATTCTAAAAAAAGAAAATGCTATACTCGTCTATAAACAGATACAGCCGCACGCACAAACACTTACACATATACTAATTTTTTAAGGAAGAAATTCGTGTAAAAGAGAAAAGCGTCTTCGTACTTATTGATGAAAGGTTATGAATTAAACCGTGGATATTCAGAGAGCGAGAGAGAGAGAGAGAGAGAGAGAGAGAGAGAGAGAGAGAGAGAGCAAGAGAGAGAGAGAATGTGTGTGTGTGTGTAATTCCGAATTAAACCTGCTTAATGCTTAATTAAACATCCATAATGATTACTCTAAATAATTCTCTTTGGTCATCTCTGAATCGGAACTGTGGTCTTCTGCCACGAGTCTTTAACCCCCAAACGCTAAAAAGAGTACAACCAATTCGCGATGGTCTTCTATTACGCTGATATATTGGACAAGTCTATATTGTTTCAAGTAAGGTTAGATAGTAGAGTTTTAAATACAAGTTTCGATTATTAGAGATTTAATATGTTACAAAATGCGAAGTGATTAGCCAGAATAGTTCATCGGCATGGTATTATGACAGTAATAGAATGACTTTGGGTTAAGTCCAAAACGACTCGAACTCAGGAGAGGGTCGCAGGAAATCTGATGCGTCGATATGCTTCCCACATCTAGCTCCGATAGATTGATTATGATCACACGCGGCTAAGCATGTGTTCTCTTGAAGTCCTTCCTCCGGCTGCCCCTCAGAATACAAGCTGTCACGTCAGTCCCTCTCCTCTAATAAAATGAGTCAGATACAGAAACTGTCCTTTCGTCAATATCATCTATGCAGTAGCGCTAGGATCCAACATAACATTTGACAGAAATCTTAACCAAGTAAAATCATGTTGATTATGTCAACATTGGTGACATCAATTACCATCCAATGGCATTGAAAGCATGTATGAAATTATCAAAATTTCAATAATGAAAAATATTTGTTTCTTGATATAGAAAGCATTATCTGACGTAGTGGATATACTGCAAACACTTGTTTCCATTATAGGTACTGGCAGCTAAAATAAATCATGGACGGTTTTCGTCTCCTGAAAGCAGGGTAACAGCAATTCCAGTCCAGGCTCCAAAGAAACTGTATGATGCATTGTTCTTAGATAACCGCAAAGGAAATTAAAAGTGAAGGTTTTATCTGAGCCACTAAGAGAGCCAAAATAAAAACCACTTAGTTGTGAGGTATCACCATAGCGGATTTGCATGACAGCGTTTATAATTAGAGTCAATACATTTGGCATTGGTTTCATAATCAATATCAGTCATTGCTGGCACTTACACTTCAGTTATGTTTGCTTTTCAAAGTGGCCGAAGTTAACCCATTCTGGAACGACCATTTCCATTTTGAAGGCTAATATTATGAATTACATGCAAGATTTCATTTTTAAATATTTCGTGATCCTATTCTTGGTGGTTTTTGGTCGTTGCATGTTGATATGTTTACCAGAGATAATGTGAATTGGCCGGCTGAAAATAAGCATATATTGCAAACATATTGCAAATGTCAGGGCATTTGAAACACAGACGCCCCTTAAGAGTGACAACAATTCCAGTCTAATATTCATGCCATCGGATAATAGATAACGCATCGTGAGAGTATCTTTGAATATTTTTTGTAACAATTTCAGGGACAGTGTTTTTTTAAAAATATATGAAACGTGTAGAAAAAGAATGCAAAGAAGTAGAAGTCGTAAATAAATCCTCTCCCAGTTTCATACGTCAACTAAATCTAACTTGTCAATTATCCACTTTCTTTTTCACGGAAGACATAACGAAATTGTCAAGATACAAAAAAAAATAAATAAATAAAAATAAAAATATAACGTGCTTTGAGATATATGTTAAGTTTGAGCCATGGGGTCAGATGTGAGTCATGGACTAAATGATCTCTAATATCTGTTTAGTTGTACTTGCTTGAAAATACACACGTTGCTTTTGTGGTAACTGTATAGGAAGTCAAGTTACAATGCAAATTGTTCATGTATCCTATAATAAGAATGTCACATTGCATCAGGATGGAATGAGGGGAGCCGAGGTCGAATTCGAATTCCAGTCGAATTTATTACATTCACTTACGTGCTAATACCCTTGGCAAAGGTATGAATCCTCTTCTCCTCCAGCTATGGGTAAATAGCCTTGGATGGCAACTGGTCTACCACAGAAAGAAATGTCAACCTACAGCGGGAAAAAATCTACCTCGTCAGTCATGTATCGAAAGATACATGGTCGCCTAAGCGTGTATCACATATGGCACATAACTGAACTAACTTTGCATAATCATGCCCTTTATATATAAATATATATATATGTGTATATATATATATATATATATATATATATATATATATATATATATATATATATATATATATATATATATGTATATATATATATATATATATATATATATATATGTACTAAGTACAGTTAATATATATATATATATATATATATATATATATATATATATATATAATTGCAATTAATATATATACACAATTGTAATTACCCTGTTTATTTGTGTCTTAAGAAGGTCAGTAGTATTTTTCTGTATTATTTAGAATGTAATCAAGTTTCTTGTTATAGTCAGTCTTATTTAAAATATCAAAATCGCTATCAATCTTTTTGCTTTCCTGAAGTCTTTTATATGCCTTTTTAATTCTTTGTTTACTAATTCCAAACCCTGAAATATTTTTATGGAAATCGGGTAGGTGTCATCACTGAATTCCTTTCAATTCCATATCATAGTTTCTTTTTTGATTCATAGAATCTTTCTTTTAAAACCATTTTTCAGGAAAATATATTCCCCAAGTTCAGTAACTGTTATTGCTCTTTTCAGTACTGATCGGAACTTCCTTCTTAACCTTTTGTTTGAAGTAGTTTCTTTTTCGAAAAAGTTTATCTTAAGTAATCTAAAGCTACTCCCAAGAAGTGGGGCTGTAAGAAATTCGTTCATACATGAAAGCAGATCGATTTTCTGATCGTTCATTAACGCCAAGGTTGTTTGTAATCCTGGGACAATTTGGATTGCAAGTGGAATAAGGAAATAAATCAGGCTTTCTACATTTAGCAACACGTGCATCTTGATAATTCTGTGTCATATTTCGAGGGTTGTCAATGACTGAAGATATCCAAATTACATGAATGAACAGCAATGGCTCTCTGAGAATTATGCAAGTAATTAGCGAACACATTGCAGAATGATACGCGAAGCTGAGCTTGATTAGTTCTAATGAAGTGCGACTGACAGCCTTCACCTTTTGCGTAAGCATCCAATTCTTCTTCTTCTCTTTCTCCTTCATTTATTTCTCCTCTTCCTTCCTCCTCCTCCTCCTCCTCCTTCTTCTTCTTCTTCTTCTTCTTCTTCTTCTTCTTCTTCTTCTTCTTCTTCTTCTTCTTCTTACACATCTCTTTCCCTTCACCGTTTTCCTCTTCCTTCTTTGAAAGTCTTTGTTAGATGTAAGGCTTTTTCTGGAAAGGCATGGGCCATTACCCAACCGCGCTGCCCCAATGAGTGTTGGTAGGAGCGGATGTGACACGCTTGAGTGATCATGTCTTTTTCAATGCATGATCAGTATACCCTACAGTATTCGCGAGCCCAACTGGAATTTGAACTCGGCCCTCCGATATCTCATTGCGAGCCGTCATCCATCGCACATCCACACTTTCGGCAACTGGTATTCCAAAGCAGTCACCCATCTAGGTTCTGACCAGGCTCGACATTGTTAACTTCGGTGATCTGTGAAATCCTGTATTGTCAAAGGTTTGTCGTTCGGAAACATGTTGCAAGGTGGGATCCCAGCCAAGTTCATTATATGGAAATAGAAACGTGGGTGTGGTTGGTTGGATCCAAGTGGCATAATGAAAGATATGATAATTGTTGGATTCACAAAATATATCGCTAAGCTGGAAACGCATCATCATCATCATCATCATCATCATCATCATCATCATCATCATCGTCGTTAACTGTTAATTTGTGAGATAGACTCGAGAAAGTATGCTTCTCCGATCACTGCGATATTAAGCTCATCACGTGTTGTATCAACTGTTATCTATCCTCCATATCCTCATAACACGTACTCCTTACTTCCTTCTTTTACAACTCCACAACAAACACAGCATTTCCCTATTTTTCTGAGATGAGATATTGTAACTATTTACACTATTTACATTGTTCCATTTCGCTAACAATTGTATGATTCACATCTGAAACATAGTGCTCTTCAGTAAGGGCGGTAAATTCATAGAGCCAGTATTAAATAGGTTACAGGTGTGTGTGACATCTTTTGATCTCGAGAAACCTTGGATCTATACCCAGAGTTATTCCTCAGCTGTGGATGGCAGCACAGCATCTGTTATGGCTGTACAAGTTCACACAGGAGTGATAGTTTCGATTGCAATTAATGGATGTCAAGACGCTCTCTCCTGATGTCGCCTTGTTTTTTTCTGTCGAGCATGCTTCTCTCTCGTGGCAAGCCTTCGTTTCTCCTCTCTTCGCTCCAACCCTCGTAACAAATCGCGTCTCCAGCGAGTGCGATCATTGGCAACGTATTCCCATCTCTCGATGTCCATGTCTATCACATACATGTTCTCTTTTGAAGACGTCCTTGAAGCGAAGAACGGCCACCCTCGTGTCCTTTCGCCGGTGGCCAGTTTTCCGTACAGAAGGAACTTCGGAATCCTTCAATCTGGCAATGGATCCAGCGCACTTGAAGAAGGGCGTATAGGCTGGGAAAACTGGGCACGGAACACGAACTACGGCATTGGTGACCCGGTCGGACAAATTGATGCCCAGAAAACGTATCAGACAGCGAATATCAAAGGCGCTGAGTCGTCTCCCCTGCCTGGAATAGAGGCACTCTGCCGTAGAGCAGTACGCTGACGATACATGGCCTTTTGACTGCCATTTCGGTTCTCCTACTTAGCTTTCTGTTCTTCAGACACTCGAGGTCAAATAAGTTACTGATATTTATCAAGAATTTTCTTCACAGTGTTCCTTTTCTTACTCATTCTTATTTTTCTGTTTCGGTCAACTTCTCTTGTTTTCTGTCAATAACAGTCACCATAGAACAACATTATCTTATTTGTATTCTATCTTGTCGGCGATTTTGTAATATTTCTTCCTTTGTAAAGTCTAATTTGTCCTATCGCTGTTTTTTCTGCGCCTTTTCCTGCTGGCTACATTATAAAAACTTTGTTGAAATTGTATTGAGAAATAATTATATATTGCAGAACAATTACGCAAACGGAAATTAACTGAAGAAAAATAAATATTTTAAAGCTGAACGAGCTGACGAGCTGCCGTTTGTCGGTCGGTACCGTTAGCGGGCGCGCCGCGGACGGGACGGCAACGCGCAAAGCCGTCTACGGAAGCCGCGCAACTTGTCGCTTGGCACAAGCGTCCTTTCGGCAGCCGACAGAAGTCGGCCGGCTGACACCAACGAGAGGCATCGTCGACAGAGTTGGAGTTCGGACGCGCGACCACCGCGACTGTCGGCATCCGCATTGCCGTGATGCGCAAGCGAAGCGAACGTCGGCTCGCGGTCGACTTTGGAATTTTGGTGAAAAGTGCAAAAATAAAATTCGAAAATCAAATGGAACGATTTCATTTCTGTTTCTAACTTGTGTCGACCGTACTGGGACAGGTTTTCTTGCATCTATATGAAATTGTAGAAAAAAAAGAAAAGAAAAAGTTACACGAGATGGATGCGCTAATAAGAGAGCAAGTGACTTCGCCCGATTCGCTAGTGCTCGCTGCTCGTCCGACGGACGCATTTCGCTCGGTCCCTGCTGCCGGTCCCCTTTTAACGGGTGAGAGGGATCATCAAAGTTCGGACGCGCTTCAGCTTATCAAGGTAATGAGGACGAAACGCGTTGGTAATGAAAAATGTTCATTTTGTCTTTATTCATAATGTTTTAACGGATATATTTACTCGGAATTTTTGCACACTCATAACCACACACACAAACATGCACATATATACACATATATATATATTAATAATTATGCTAGAACCCAAAATATCTCGTGATGTATTCATAAACTGGAGTATAGGTTCACATCTTTTATACTTTCGAATAAATACTTCATAGTCAGTCAGTTATGTGCCATGCGTGATACCGTTTATGAGATCATGTATCGAAAGATACATGACTGACGAGGCAATTTTTTTCCCTCAGTAGGTTGCCATTTCTTTCTGCAGCTGCCATACAAGGCTACAGAACCCGGTCTGTCCTGCTATTCACCCATGGAGGGGGAAGATTCATACCTTACGTCCTAATACCCTTTTCCAAGGGTATTAGCACGGAAGTAAATAAAATGGATTTGACTGGAATTCGAACTCGGCTCTCCGATTCCTTAATCCGAGCAGCCATCCATTACTCCACCGTGTTTCATAGTGCTCATACTATAAAATCGCTGTATATTGAGAGCGAGGTCGCTTTATTGTATATAGTATCTGGCATGCTGCAATTTACGGCCGCACCTCTTGTCTGCAAGCTTGTGTGTTTTGTGTGGTTGATGAGTAGTCTGGATAAAGTTAGCTGTTCTTTTCGGGTTTTCCTAATTTCTAATTTCCTGATGTGTGCTTCCCTTTGAAGGGATTGCTGTGCATGTCTTTTACTTCAGCACTGTTGACACATTTATATTTTCTGAGGAAAGTCACCAAATTTTGTTTCTCAAAAGTAACATAAGCCTGTCATTAGGGGAAATATCCAGAGTTTGCATGGGACCTGAAAAGGCTGTGTCGCTTCATTTAGTGTGGCCTAGAATCCAACTAGGTAAAATCAATTTTTTGCTTAAAAGGTCTTTAATAATTAACGGATGTCTCTATGTTCTGATATTAAGGGACAGTAAAACGGAATAGGACTCCGAGTAGATAATACAACATTTAAAATTGTTTACTAAATTGATGTTGAGTGCCAAATATATCGAACATATTTCAGCACCAAATTTCTTTCTTTCTTTCTTTCTTTTTTTCTTTCTATCTATCTATCTATCTATCTATCTATCTATCTATCTATCTATCTATCTCTCTGTCTCTGTCTCAAATTAATTTCCGGTTTTTGAGTTGTTTAGTTTTCCGGTTTTTGAGTGAATTTCTATAATCTTTGAGTTTTGTATTTTTTTTTCAACACCAATTTTATATATATATATATATATATATATATATATATATATATATATATATAAAAAAAACAACTGAAAAGTTGCAAATTAAAAAAAAATTGAATGATTTTTTTGTGAAAGTATTTATTTATATTTTTATATATATATATATATATTTGATATTTCAGATCGGCTCCGATATATATATATATATATATATATATATATATATATATATATATATATATATATGTATATGTGTGTGTGTGTGTGTCTGTGTGTGTGTGTGTCTGTGTGTGTGTGTCTGTGTGTGTGTGTGCGTGTGTGTATTAGAATTTCTTTGTTTCGAAACCGAGACTTAAAATTTAACTTTAAAATTTAAACTTAAAATTCGGATCTCGGTTCCATTCTCAAGCGATGCTAAGAATAACTTACCATGTTCTCATTTAAACACCATTGTGAATTCAACTCTAGACTTCGTCAATTACTGTAAGTGAGAAGGTGTGTGGCTTATAGGTATCGCCGAACATGGATTCTACATTCTTTCGATGAAATAAGAAAATCTCTCTTTCCTTTTGGATGGGTCCCTATATAACTTCCTATTATCAGCGCTCTGAGTGCAATGTATCTTTTGGTAACATTTGAGATAAGCCATATATTGCAATAATAATTAATGAAAAACAATAAGGTAAGCATTGGAATGTTATCGAAGATGATCCCAAAATTACGCTTAGAATGTTGGTTTGATTAAAATAAAGTTCCTTTAAATTTGTGCTCTCTCTTGTATTTATCTTATTTTTCTTTCTTTCAAGATGATCGAAATGATACGCAACCTACAGGATTCATTCAGCGAGATTTTACGAGAACTAGAATGGATGGACACTGACACGAGATTTGTGGCGCGTCAAAAGGTTAGTATCTGCATAACTTTAATAAATGTCTTTAACTGCAAAAGCTTCTATTTACGGGTCTGCAGAATCAACATATTAACACGAGTATGAATGATAACCTTTTTTTTATCAAATGCTACACTGAAACTTGACTGAGGAGATTCCTAAAAGTATTTTAAAGTCATACAAATCAAAAATCACACTAGTATACACTGCTTTCTTTATCGGCATTGTTATAGTTACAAGGATGTCTGCTCGTTCCACTGAACAAATAACCCTCACCGTTTCA
This sequence comes from Acanthosepion esculentum, assembly GCA_964036315.1. Classification (NCBI taxonomy): domain Eukaryota; kingdom Metazoa; phylum Mollusca; class Cephalopoda; order Sepiida; family Sepiidae; genus Acanthosepion; species Acanthosepion esculentum. The sequence goes on from OZ038475.1 coordinate 78,664,142, forward strand.
CTGTTGAACTAGCTAGATACAAGAGCCACTTCTGTTCTAAATGTTTCTTTTCTGGCACTTCTCACATGTGGAACTTCCTTTCGATTTCTTGCTACCCTGTCACTACAGTTTTCAAAATTTTAAATGCAACGTCAATCACCATCTTTTGTCTTCCTGAACCTAGTTCCTTATATTGAGCTTCACTTCTCACCAAAGTTTTCTCATTCTCTTTCACTCCCTGCTATCCTTTGAGTTCTGGTGGTATTACGTTCTTTCTTGGAGTAAAATGATAAAAAGAAAATCTTTATACCAACGAGACTAGTTTGCTGTTTGTCAATTAGTTGGTGCAATTTTGTGCACTTAAACCGAATTCTGTTCTGTTTTGATCAAAGCTCGACTATAATCTTCAATTCTATGCTTGGCTTACTGACGATGTTATAAGAACATAGAATGTGCGTTGATACTTTTAATCTGGTTATTAACCAATGTTTCTCTGTATGATTGTAACTTCTTTGCATATGAGTTGCTGACTCTCTTCGTATAGTTTTAGCTTTGTAAAAGCTGTAGTTTGTGAATCAACTGAGCAATTAACTCCCCATTAACCAGCTGCACTGTCAACAAGAAATTGGGTTTCTTGAAAAGGTCTAAGAAAAAACCAGCATATTGAAACTTAAAGTATGTTTTTAATGCCATGATCCTTCAGAAAATACGGCAAAATGTCTCTCCACAGATCTTTTTCTTTATTGTTAATGACTTGCTATGACTTTTGTAGAAAGATACTGGAATGGTTTCCTGCTGCCTTCTCTGTAGTTTTGAATTTAGAATATTTCGTCTCTTATGCTTGAGAGTTCAGTCGATCATTCTATTTAAACTGCTGCTATTCGTGAGAGAAAAGATGGATTCATGCCTTTCCTAAATGCATTCGAGAACACAAAAAAGGCGCGAATTTGAACTTGGCTCACTGATTTTATTTTTCGCACTGATTTCATCCTTCCCGCCGATTTTATTTTTCCCGCCGATTTCATTTTTCCTGTCGATAACGTTTTGGGAAAGCTGAATTAATTTTGCATCTTCAGAATGAATTCACCCAAACGATTGCTTCATCACAAATTCTTTTCATAAATACTTTAAAATATATTTTGTGTGGCTATCATATCAATATGTGGGTAGCAAGCATGTTTTGTAAACTATTGCTATTATAATGTTTCTTTCTTCACTTAGTGCGCGAAAATGTATTCCCTTTACAGACTGAGATAATTTGAGTAAATTTCTCTCGTTTTTCTACACTCGTCTGTTACTATCTATCTATCTATCTATCTATCTATCTATCTATTGCTTTTAACCTGTAGACTCCCTGTGGAGTATAGGGTTACAGTCTCATCACGTTAAGTGTTGCCGTTGTACTTTCCATAGCAAATAGGTTGGGATTTCTTTCCTTTGACGATTTCCAGCAATGTTTCTAGAAATTATCTGAAATAGTTTTGATTCATTGTTGCATCATCTGGAACACAATTCTTGCGGGCTTTTTTTTATGGACGTGTGCATCCATAATTTTTGACAACTTCTTTCTATCGCTCGAATACACATACATCTGAAATGCATTTTTCTGTGTCAACTTCAGTTCGCAGAACAGATTAAAAAATATAATAATTGACCACATATTAGATCATTGCTAAAACAAAATTTTACATATTCACAAAAATATTTTAAGTACATAGACTCCATTATTTTAACACATCGTTCTACAAGGTTCTTGGTGCCATTTTCGTAGATACTTCATGGGTTTTGTTGGGGGAAGGTTGTGAGGTAATTCTCTACTGAATTTTTGTCATATAAAAAGTTCTGTTGAGACGGGAACAAATGAGAATTTGAGGGAGTCATATTAAGAGAATACGGAGGGATCTTGGGGGATTTTCCATTTCATCTGTTTAAGCTTCTGCAAGGTTTGTTTTGAAAAATGCGTTGTCGTGGTAAAAAATAACACATTTTCGATTGGCCATTGGGATTTTCAGTGTCTTAGCAATATCTTCCGTCGAAATCTTCGGTTTATTTTGAACAATGCTAAGCAGAGCGTCTTCATCGACGTCGGAAGTTCACTCGGAGCGTGGTTGATCGTTTAGGTTAAAATCACCTCTTTTTGACGATCCGAAGTACTGGAGCACAATCCAAACAAACCTTCTGAATGTTTTATGTCGCAGTTCTGACGCATAACCCATTTATGAAATTCATAGAGAATAATATGGCGAAAGCACAAATTTTCATACTCTGTCTTTATGGCATTCATTTGTGGACAAAACGTCATAAGAAAAATCGAGCATGAACATTTGCAATAAAATATTTAAGAAAAAAATATATAAACATATCTATTTTTAAGCATATACCTATACAAGATACGTGATTATCGAAGTGCAAATTGTAATCTGTAAATTAAGTTCAAATCCTGACCGAATACGATACACTGACACACAGTTCCGCTCTAAAAGGCGTGAAATCTTATATTTCTCCTCCGCCCAGTATGGAATTCAATAGAAAAGAAAACTGGACTCAAATTCATTGGATGGCAGACAGCCTATAAGAAGGAACAATCTGAATTTAAAACTAGAGAAGGCAATGGGAAACAAATCCAGTCTTCCCTAAGAAATCCCATACAATAAGATAAAAGAATCTTCGGAGAGCAATTATGGTTTACATCCTGAAATTTTTATTTTTTTAATTGAGTTCACCCCAAGCAAATTGGTAAAGCCACCGAGATGCAAGGGGTCACTAGTTGTGGAAGAGGACAGGGACATTGCTAAGGAGTGAAAACATAGGAAGAGTAGACAAGAGGACAGCAGATAGCGATTGACATTGCATTTAAACTTTTGCAGATTAAATTGGCAGGAAAGCATGGAGCCGGAAGAGAGCTCCACAGGCGAGAAAATAAACTGTATAGAGTATAGAGTTTACGGTTACTTCTAGCCAACTCAGCTGTAATTTGAAGAGACGTCGTCACCAGTCTAGTACTGCGCTTAAATTAGAAGAGCCTAGGCACCATAACGAAGAACAATATCTATTTGTATATATATATATATATATATATATATATATATATATATATATATATACTCAAAATGTAGCACAAAGCCAAAACGGGAAAAAGACGGTCTTCTCTCTTATAAACTTAGGTAGCCACAAACACTGACCCAAACATACCACAATGTTACTTACATCAAAACAGCGCATTCTTACTTACCTTTCTTACTACATTCACCATAATACCTCAGTGTCTCTATGAAAGTCCTACCTAGTTTCCATATGTACAATTCTGGTCTGTGGTGAGAAGGGGAATAAAACAACAATTTATAACCTAAACCCCAGTGTGTATTTACAATATGAAACTACTTACAAGAAACTAAATAAAATAGTATTAGTAATAAAATACTCCACAATCCTTAATTAATACAGAAACATTATTTAACTGGACAAAAACAATGCGGAAATTTAAACACTCTTCCACCAGTCCAATATAATTTTGGATTACTACTACACATAAAAAAATAATGGTTACAAAAACAACATAAGAAAAATTAATTCCTTTAAATACTATGAGGAAATAACCATTCTTTGTCTGATGAAGGTCAGAAAACCCAAAACTGGTGTAGCAAAAAAATGTAGAAAATAAAAATGATATATAAAAAATCCACGTTATAAACAAAAACCTTTCTCTTTAAAGTATATATATATATGTATGTTAATTGATTGGGGTTGCAGCATTTACTGAAGTTTTTTGTTTTTGGTGGTTACTGACTAGGGATTATAAGAACGCAGTTTGAAAGAGTTTGTATTCGGACTTATATTAAGTTAAAACAATTAATTTATTTTATTTTCATTTTATTATTTATTTTTAATTATGCAGGTATTTTATTTATTTTTAATAATGAAAGTATGCATGCATGTTTATATCCAGACCTGTGCGCCGGGGAGTAAAAAAATGGGGAATCTGTGCGCCGAAGCTCGACTCACCAAATAAGTTATCTGAAAGCTCATTCTTTGAAATAATTTATCTGGAAGTCAAACCGGGAATTTATTTTTGTTTTTTGATTGTTTTTTTTTATAGGAGTAGATAGGCTTTCCTATCGCCAGGTTCATACTCCTTCCCTTTCTCTTGTTTCCTGTTTAGAAAGGGGTTCTCCGTTCCTTTTTTCTTTTCATTTCTCTGGCCTTAGTAGTAGTGTTGTCATGAATTTTTTGTGATATGCGTGGATGGTGGCTACGTCTCTTCATGCTGAGGGTACCGGTTTGGCAGTTTTCTGGTTCCTGTTCACAACTGGTAGTTAGGACGTCGAACTCTTGCGTAGCGTTTTGAGAGGCTACTCTGAACAACAGTTGCATAATATCGGATCAACATCGCGCCTGGAAGAGTGTCCCTGAAATCTCCTCCGGTAGGCAACCACGAGGCCACACTATGATTTAGTCTGCGCCAGTTCCTTTTCTGCATATGTTACATTAGACGAGCGACTGCTACTACTAACTTAGGCATTTCCTTACCAAAATGATACATGATGACTATAAACAACCAAAGATATAAACCTAAACCAGCGCAACACAAAATGCTTAAACCCTTTAACCTTTCTTTCACCAACATTCGCGGTATTCGTACCAACTTCTACAGTGTGGAAACATTCCTCCTGGAAAGGTCTCCAAACATCCTAGCTCTCTGTGAAACTAAACTCTTCAATCCTCTCCTCTGATTTCTCGATTTCTCTTTCGGAAGAACTAATTTCGACATCCAGGGCCTAGAATTTTATGTCTGCGAACATCTCCCGCTGGTTACGGAATTTTCTTTTGAATCTCCAGACCATTCTTACATGTGTCTCTGTCTCTCTCTACTTAACTCAGTCAACTCTCTCTTCTTTCCCTACTGTTCCCCTTCCTCTCAAGACTGTTGCACGCTAGATAGTATTTCCAATAATATAGACAAGGCCATCTCCCTACATCCCTACTTTTCTCTATGGGAACCGTTGTAAATATATATATATTTAAATATATATATATTCGTGTTCGCTGACTTACCAGGTGGCTTAAGCACTTTGTCACTGAACTTGCTGGCATCCAAACATTTAACTTTTCCATCACTTAATATTTCATGCAAGTGGTTGTCTTCACCACGCATTTCCACAGTAACCCTGACGGATAGGCTTCTCTTCTCGATCTCTTTTTTTACCTCTATCCTTAACTCATGCCGTGATAGGCAGCTCTGTCCTCTTAGCAACTCTGATCATGCGGTAGTGTCTGTAAACATCTACTTTCGCATCCTCACATCTACTTTCCCATCCTCAAGAGCCTGCTACCAACATAATATCTTTCTGTTATCAACAAGCAGATGGGACTAGTTCCGTGATTTCCTTCGTGATGTCCCTTGGAATGAAGTTTTTAATTCCCCTGTTCCAAAATGGACGTTTGATCTCCTTGGTTCTCACCTGCATGATCGGCCGCTATATTTCACATAAATCACTTCTTCCGACTGTACCAGAATGACACGTCTGATTGCAATAGACATCTCTTTGTCTTTGCAAGCGTGTCCTCGACGAACCGGAGTTACTCTTTGCTGATAGAATGAAACAACGTATAGAATCTCGCAAGTTCGGTTTTAGTGATTATCGGCGGCTGTGCAAGAGTGTCCTGAAGAACAGCAAATCCTCAATCCTTCTTCTATTCAATCAATTCGAAGTCCTGACATCTACAGCAGATAAGGTTGAATACTTTGTTCGGAAATGCTCTTTTAACTCAACACTCGACTCATTTGGAGTGCCCACACCTGATTCTCACCTCCCAGAACTGAGGCTCTACTGAGTGATATGCGCATAACCCCGTTACTGGTCTCAGACATCATTTCTAAATTAGACTCCCATAAGGCAAGTGGAGATGATCGGATCCCAGCCGTCGTCCTAAAGAAATGTGCTTCGCGAGCTGGCTCCAGTTCTCTCCAAACTTTACAACTATTGCCTCGCTGCTTCCTGCTTTCCAGCTTGTTAGACGTCCTCTGTAGTCCTTGTTTTTAAGAACTCTGGAAAACCTTCTGACCCATTTAACTATCACCCTATTAGTCTCCTACCGCTTTTCGGAAAAGTATTCAAGGCTTTAATCAATGCTGAAGTGGTTAAGCATCTTACTTCTCACGACCTACTCTCTGACAAACAATATGGATTCCGTTTTGCCCGGTCCACCGTTTATGTGCCAGCACTGAATACGTTTATCAAGTTCTTGATAATAATGACGAAGCTCGAGCTGTGGCTCGAGATAACTCAAAGGCGTTTGACAGGGTTTGACATGCTGGTCTTCTCCGTAAGCTTTAGGGCTACGGTGTTCGAGGACGATTGCTTGCTTTAATCCAATCATTCCTCTCAAATCGTGAAATGAAGATCGTCCTGAATGGGCTCGCTTCCAGATCCTTTCACACGAACGCAGATGTCCCTCAGGTCTATATCATGGGACCTACGGTATTTCTGATCTTCATCAATGTTCTTCCTGATGTCATCAGTTCCCAAGTAGGTATTCATGCAGATGGTACTACCATTTACTCCTGTCTCAATAGCAAATTCGTCAGAGGTGACAAAGTTAACCTGGCTGCTGCTCAGTGGCAGGAAATGGCTTGTAAATTTCATTGCCTCCAAAACTAAACTGCTCTCATTTAACCACCATAGAGAAACTTCCCTGCCCACCATCAGCATCGCTGATGCTCGACTCCAGGAGAGCGTCTCACTGCGACTTCTTGTCCACACGTTTTCAATTGACTTGAAGTGGAACAACTACATTGAAACAATAGCTGCATCTATTGTAGGAAAAGTTGGTTCATTGTGTCGCGTCAGAAGGTTTTCCTCGCCAGAGTTAATCTTGCACATTTATGAATCTACGATTCGTCCGTGCATTGAATACTGTTGCCATATCTGGTCTGGTGCTCCTGCTATTCATCTCGAAGTTCTTGACAAAATCCAAAGAAGGATCTGCAGTGTAATCGATCCTGACCTGGCATCTCGACTTCATTCATTTTCTCACAGACATGATGTGGCTTCCCCTGACTTTTCTACAAATATTTTCATGGTACGTGCCCTGACGAGCTTTTTCCTTTGTGCCACGACTACATGAATTTAAGCGTGCTACTAGGTTGGCATTTAGGTCCCAGCCATTTTTGGTTGACATAGTTAAATGTAACTGCTACTTCTACTCCAACAGTTTCTTTTCTCGCACTTCCTGCTTGTGGAACTCAATCCGTTTACTTAATCAATCGTCATCTTCAGTTGTCTTGAACCCCATTCATCTTTTACCCTTTCTTCCATCCCCCCACTATGCCCAGTCTTTTCTCTCACTTTCTGTAACCCCTGTGTACTAGTGGCATTCTCGCTTTGCTTGGGGTGAAATGATTAATATATATATATATATATATATATATATATATATCTTATATATATATATATATATATATATATATATATATATATATATATATATATATATATATCGGAAGATGATATATAAATGATTGCTTATATATCAGAATAATTGTAGGACAATCTATGACAAATTGTATAATCATTCATTTAAATTTGGGCATAGTGTCTAGACGATGTACTAGTGATAAAAACATAAGCTAAAAGAAAAAGAAATTAAATGAAATCGGCTCGACCATATATCCAAATACATATTAAATATACAATTCAAAAATTTTAATTTAAAATTTCAGCATCCTTCCGCTTCATGCCCACGTATAACCACATCAACGTAAACAGTACGTTAGTCCAATGAAGTCCTAAAGGACAAAAATGGGTACTAAGTTTTTCCACGTTGTCAATAGATTTATATATATTTATTCGAAAATTATAGCATAAATATGTTATAAAATCACTACAAAAATAGCCATTTTGTTTCAACACTTCTGGTGTCTTATCAAGTGATGATGTTGAATGTCACATTCAACACCATTCCTTGTTCAGGCATCAGAAGTGTTGAAACAAAATGGCTATTTTTGTAGTGATTTTATAACATATTTATGCTATAATTTTCGAATAAATAATTGTATTTGCTCTACTCTGTATTCAGCACTCTTTTAAGAATAGTATTTGTTGGTTATTGGAATTTATTCCGTATACACCAATCCTACACTTGAGTATATATATATATATATATATATATATATATATATATATATATATATATATATATATATATATATATATATATATTGTGTGTGTGTGTGTGAAAATTACGCTTTTGAAACTCATGAAACTTGCCAAACACACAAAGTTTATTTGAGTAATGTTTTGAAAATATCAACTTGAGCCTTCTTTTGTCCGAATTATATTTCAGCTGAATGATTAATTGTTTGCTAGAAATAGCCGTGAAAATTTCACGATTTTCATATTTGAATTCTCTGATGAATTATTATTTTTAAGCTAATGATTGCATAATCTCATGATTTCTACGGATATAAAATATCTGTGTAAATTTCCCTGTTGGATCGTTAAATATTTCAACTAGAAATGTTTATTCATTTCACTAAATGAGATATTAAACACATGACGGCGTTATTGGCTAATATATTATCTTTCTTTGTTTCTTTTTCTAGTCTTGTTTTCTGTCTTTTCTCGAGATCGAAACAGAATTATTTATGCAGTATTGGCAGGGAACACAAGCACATGCAAAATTATAATATAACACACTCTCTGTCTCTCACTCTCTCTCTTTGCATATATATATATATATATATATATATATATATATATATATATATATATATATATATATATAGTAGTGTTACTGACTTACGAGAAGTAGCATGCACTCAACTGCATCATGCTGTAGATATTTAGTCTTTGTGACTTCATGTGTTAATGAGTCACCTCCTCTCCCTGTAGCGAAAAGGTTTTATCCCCTTATTTTCCCTCGTACTTCTTCTGGGAGATTTTGTCTCCTCACTAACTTCCCCCACTCCCTAAGAGATATGATAGATCTTGATCTTCTTTTTTCATAGGAGGGTTCCTTCAACCATGGTCCTTGTTCCTTTTAGAGTGTATTTTTTTACTCTCGATTTCAATGTCTTGTTCGTCTTGCCTTGACGTGAGACTTTCGCCTTCATTACGTTCAGGCTCACTAAACATTTCATCGCTATCGTGTTGCAATCTAACTTGTTCTCCATGCGCTAATATACCATTACCATTTCGTTCTCTTATAGTGTTCTGTCCACTTTGTAATATAAATCTTGTCTGTTGATTCACTATTCTTTTTATACCACAGTTTTTCGTTGGTGGCATAAGGCAGGATCAACGTGACTCGAATTTGTCTACCCATGAGGGCGGGTGGGCTTTTCGATATTCCAGCATCTGGTATTGTCCTAAAGCTTAGCAACGATCTCGGAAGAAATGTTTCTATCTTTTCTTTCCGTTGTACACATAGGATCCTTTCTACTAAGCCATTTGATTGCGGATGGCACGGTGGGATTTTATATGGTTTACATCCAATTTTGCTCAATTAATGGCATAGTTCCTCGTCACAAATCTTTAGGGCGTTATCAGATACTAGCGTTTTCGGAATTCCATTTCTTGAAGATATGATCCTTAACGCATGTTTCACGGTCGAACATCTTTTGTTGGAAACCTGGCCAGTACTGAATACGAATCTGCCAGTATTAGTAATAATCCCACTTGAATAACACACGTGTACTCTGTCCCAAGGTTGGGATTCTTTAGGCCATGTATGTGTTTTTCTTTGTCTAGTTTCTTCTTTCATTGCACATTTTACACCTTTTTATGTATTCTTCTACATCTGTAGAATAGCCTGGCCACCATACCTCTAGCCTTAATCTCCTTTGCGTAGACATTATTCCGTAATGAACATCGTCATGTATGCTTTTTATAATTTTGCTCCTTTGTGTTGTTGGCGGGACCACTACGTCTCCATTACAAATTACACCATTTTCTATGGTTAACTTGTGTTTAACCTCTTTAAAAGCCTTTCTTCCCGTGAGCAATTAATCCACTTATTATTTTTATCCTGGACAGTATATTATTCAATATGGGATCTCGCTTCGTACCTCATCTAATTTTTCTATCGACAAAGTGTCAGTTTCTATTCAGGGTAAGAAAGTAACTTTTGAATTTTTCCCCCTCTTTCTGACTTTCCGAAGTAATGAACCCCAATCTCGACAAAGTGTCTACATGCGGAATGGCATTGCCTTACGCGTATTCAATATCAAAGTCAAAAGTCATTAACATTAAGGTCCATCTTAGAATTCTAGAATACGTTACCTTAGCAAGTTCCTTCCTTGGGTGAAACATGAATTTTAAATATTTATGGTCGGACATTAGTAGGAATTACTTTCCATTAAAAAACTGACGAGTTCTATTTGTCGGACATATTATGGCCAACGCTTCTTAATATTTGAGTAGTTCACTTCGGCTTTTGACAATTTTCTTGAAAGATACATAATAGAATGACCATCTTGAGCTAATATTCTCAAGATTGTGTGTTCACTTGCGTCAGTTGCTACTACTATTTCATTTCTAGGGTAGAATAATTTTACTGCTGGCCACTTTGCCAGAACAGCATTTAAATTCTCAAATGCCACTTGTTCCTTTGTCCGAATAAATTCCACCTTCTTTTTTCTTAAAGTAGGTAAATGTTCTGTCAATTCGAAGTTTCGCACTACATATCGTTTATAGAAATTTATCTTTCCTAAGAAAGATTCCAACTCTTTTATATTCTTATATACTTCAACTTTTAATATTTCGTCAATTAACGATTGGTCTGATGATATGCTTTCGTTAGATATTCCCAAAATGATATTTCTTTAGTGCTGTGCATACATTTCTTTTCGTTAATTGTTAATCCAGTATTTCTTAACTTATTCAAAACCATACTGGTTTTCATTATAATTTTTTGTCGTTAATAGCACCAACACAATGTTATCCTTCGAGCATATTGTATTTGTTTTATATCGCTACGAATAACTCGCTCTTTAGATCTTTGAAAAATCACACTTGCGATTTTAATTCCATACGTCATTTGTTTCCATCTTAACAAGCCTATTGGTGTGTTTATTATTGTGACTTCTTTAAAGTCTTCCTCAATAGGTATTTGCTGGTACGCCTGTTTTAGGTCAATTCTAGAATGTTTTCATACCCACAAGAGAGTTCAAAGCCCATTCTATTTGCAAATATTTTGTGGTTTACATCTATTTTACAGTCATCACAAATGCTCAGATCCCCATCCTTCTTTCTTAAAATTCCTAACGGGGGAGGCGCATCTGCTCCCTCCTGGCGGATCACGCTATTGGTAGGAGATGGACTGGCAATTTTTGTGCTTGAAAATATGAGGGGGAGACATTTTCCTTTAGCCTTAACTTTGCTTCATAATTTTTTAACATTCCATTTACTTCTGACTTGACTTTGTTTATTAATTTTGTCAAATCTATATTTAATACATCATTTCTTATTAGACCATGATTCATTTCCCAGTTTTCCACGATAATTGGTAATACGTCAAACTTATTTTTTTTATTTTAGTTCCACGTATATTTCAAAATAGCCTAATGTTTTTATCACGGATCCGTTGAATTGATTCAATTAGACAAAGATTTTCTTTTATCTTTGTTTTCCTAATTTCTCCCAGAAATTTCTGGATGTAAACGTGACGTCACTTCCCGTATCTAGCTGAATGTCCAATAAAACATTATTGATTTGAATTGTTAATATCCCTTTTTAATTTCTTTTTTTCAATGAAAAGACGTCCATACTTATTTCCTCTTCATTTTATTACACCGTCTCTGCGTTCTTCTTTTTGAATTTATACATACGTTTAAAATGATTCATTTTGAAAAAAGTTTTCACATTTTTTATATGCCAGATAGTTTTTCTCTTTGATGTTGATATCCACAAAAGGTACACATTATTTTATCTTTTTCCTTTATCACGTATGTGTCTATTTCCTCTACCAGATCCACAATCTTTATTCTACTAAATTTTCCAAGTAATTCTTGCTGCTGAACAGATTCGACACACTGTTCTAATGACAAATTTCCCAGTTGTAAATGGATTAGAGTCATTTGCTGATATTCCTCATTTTAAAGAACGTTTACCAATTTCATTTGAATCAAATCCTCTTTGATTTATTGGTTTTCTGATTCCAGTTTCTCAAATTCACAATATTTAGCAACCTGTTTTAAACGAAGCACATATTTAATAACAGGTTCATTCACTTTTTGAGAAATATTCATGAATTGAATCTGCATCCACTAGTTTTTTCTTGTGTGCCATCTTTTACATTATCAGTTGGCTCAAACGTCAAACGTCATTTCCTCCAACTGTCTTGGGTGTACAATTGCTGATAATTTTATAATAGTCTCACATACAACAGTAGCCAAGAAGAGATCTGTCACATGGTTTTCTCTTCCAACTGATTTTAAATGCTTTAGACTTTTTGTTCTAGCTTTAGCTGTAAGTATCTTAAGCCATGTTTGTGCGTATTCGTAATTATACAATGAAAATTGTTCGTTCGGTTCTTTAAATATCGGCGAAAGCATTTGTAGTATAGTGTTACTGACTCAGGGAAGTGGTATGCACTCATCTGCCTCATGGGTAATAGCTGTAGCTAATTATAATTTTGTGATTTCATATGTAAGTGAGTCACCTCAATATATATATATATATATATATATATATATATATATATATATATATATATATATATATATATATATATATATCCGAGTTTGTTTTTTGTTTATATATTTCATACCAAACATTTCTTTCTATCTATCTATCTATCTATCTATCTATCTATCTATCTATCTATCTATGGGTGCACATCCAAACCTCTAGATATCTGGCAGCTTATCTCTCCTCAGACCTGGCTTTAATGGCGCTGGCTGGTCGCATTCTGTACCTAGAAAACCAAACTAGTGTCGTTCCATTACCACCAAGCGGACACCGAATGTTTGCCCATATCTTGAGGGTCTATTCGGACTTAAATCTTAAGTGGAACTTGTACGTACTATCAGTCGCTCAAGCTGCTGGAAAATGGTCGGCTCTCTGTAACACTCTAGTAAATACCTGACTCCTCATGCTATCCTCTACCTTTACAAGAGCGAGATCATGCTGGAAATGGAGAACAGCTGTCATATAAGGAAAGGAGCGGCACAATATTCATTTTTCACTATAGAATTCTGAAAGTGTCTCCATGTACTTGTGGGTGATGAATTATTTTTCACCCTACCACCCTGTTCCAACAGATAAAGTGTTGCAAGCTTTTCGTTGCTCTATCACTATTTCCATGGAAAACGTTTAGCCAAACTACATTCTTTAGTTCCGCCAGTTCTAACTTTCTTGGATAAGATCTGCCATGTCATGTGCATCGTAGCGAATCGTCTTCATTCCTTTCGTATTTCATTGGTGAGATGAAAAGTCCACTCGAGCAACTTCTCGCCACCTTCCGCTGTATTGTGGAACCGACTCCCAAGAGGATGGTTCTCTGACCATTAAAAGCTTAACCTGTCCAAGTCTAGGGTCGCTTGTTATTTTCTCCAAAGATATCCTCGTAAATTATGCCTCATACTCTATAATCTTCAGCCACGAGAAGCTCTTGGGCATTGTACAGGGTGGACATTATTGTTTAAAAAACTATCTATCTATCTATCTATCTATCTATCTATCTATCTATCTATCTATCTATCTATCATTATAATTTGTTTCTTTTCAGGCTGAGGAAATGAGAGATATGATTGGATACCCCGATAAAATACTCAATGATACTGAGCTGAATGAAGAATACAAACAAGTGAGTTTAGATAATTATGTTTTTATTTGTCTTATTTTATGAATCCTTTTGCTGTTTATCAGAACTAACATGTTGTTTTCTATTATTTGTTTACTATTGTGAGAACTGATGCTTTTTATTTTGCGTATTTCTTATGCTACCTGCTCCAGAACAAGTAAAACTTTTGATAGCAAAACAATATATATACATTAATTCATAAATTAATTTCCAGTCTCCTAATTAAACAACATTATTTCGAACATATCTTTATAGAAATGCGTTAATACATGATAAAAAAGATATCATACAGGAACTCAAAACTTCGTTTCATTTTTGTCTACCATGTGTAAATCCATACATTTGGAAAATCAATATATATATATATATATATATATGTATATATATATATATATATATATATATATATATATATATATATATGTAAGTGTGCTTTTTTAGTAATGAGATATTGTTAAATTATTCTTACATTTAACAATATCTCATTACTAAAAAAGCACTCTTTCGGACCACAATATCTTTCGATGTCGCATTACTATTCGGAGTTTAACAAAAACACACTAATATGTCTACCTGAGGATGGTCGTTCGAAACGACTGAAAGCCGGCTCGTACAAAAAAATAAGACCAGATAAACCCGGAATTTATGAACAAGGATCACACCATTCATTAACAGATTCGAAGTTGGTTGTAATTTATTATTAAATATTGTTTGTGAGAGTGATTCTCGCCATATAACTAGCTTCAGTATTTGTTTTTCGTTTGAATGATTTACGTTACATAAATTGAATACGCACTACAAAACCGATATATATATATATATAGTGAGGGGAAAATAAATATTTTAATTTATTGTATTTCCAACTAATGAATAAACATACTTTTCGAAAAGTATGTTTATGCATTAGTTGGAAGTGCAACAAATTAAAGATTTGTATGTGTTTTCCCCTAATCTCTCTCTCTCTCTCTCTCTCTCTCTCTCTATATATATATATATATATATATATATATATATTTCTTGACAGATCTTCTGTCGTCACAATGTGGGATATTTAATAACAAAGATGAAAGCAAAAAGAAAAATCACCGACATTAATTTCGTTAGTTTATATACTCAAAAAAGGTTAAATAGAATTTTTTTAAATTTAAAATTCCAAGCGTCTCTCGTTCTTACGCATGTGTAGACGCATTAACAAACCCTGGTCCGATGAAGTCCAAATGGATGAAACGTGTTACACAAAAACTTTTTCCACTTTGTCATACATATTTCCTCCAAAACTGTTCTTGATATATAAAAATGCATATAGTGTTACCCCATATATATATATATATATATATATATATATGTGTGTGTGTGTGTGTGTGCGTGCGTATGACTGGTTCCCTGAACTGCAGCATCAAGTACCTGACTTCTGCTACCCTTTATCTGAACAAGAATCAGACCCCCCCAAAGAGTACTGGTTCCACATCTGTTCTTGCCATGGTGGTCTATGGCTGCCTACTCTGCAACCCACTCTACAGCTTACTCGCCAGCGACTGCTGATGTGTTTCGCAAGCGACATACCTTTAAGCAGTCAGGGTGGACAGCATTTTTGTCATGCTTTTGCTTTAGAGGCAGCGTTCGTGATTGACTCTTTTTAAATTGTATTTGGGAGATTGTTTTGTGAGCTGGATGTGATCCTCTGATCCCCAGAATGAGGTTTTTATTTTTAATTTTGATTTCTTATGCGGAGTGAATCAGAAAGAGACCTCATTTGAAGCAGGGTATAACAGTAAGAATATATTTTTTAAATATCAGTTTGTCACATAGGATAAAGAGATGTGTGGTTCATTTCATTTAAACTAAGTTCAAGTTTGGGTCAGTAAATTTAAAATATTAATTGTGTCAGTTAACACCAAAGTCAAGCGGCACTTTTGAAGTAATTCCCTTTTAAGTTGGTTTATAAAATTGGTTTATTAAATTAATTATAGAATAAAGTAGAAATCACTTCATGAAACTTTTCATAATCTCTTTTAATTTAATTTAATTTACCGTATTCCAAAATAAGAATAAAAATTGCGCGTTTCTCGTGTTTAATTGTTTATATAACAACATTAACTATTTACTGATTGAAAAGTTGAAAATATATTTTGGTGGTAAATTTCCCTTGACAGAAACATCAAATATTCTTTGTTATTTCAAACTAATTGTTAACGACTAAATTTAGTAATTAATAAACGTTTTAATTGATTTTAATTTACGAAACTGCTACAAAATATCGAGTTTACCCGGCAGTTCGCACATATACAAATGCACATACACAGAATAACAAAGACGTTGTATAGAGATTTTAGTCAGTAAACTCTACCATGACTGATGTAGATGTGCGTTTTATATTTACGAAAATCTTGTATCAGAGTGAATCCATTTTCTTTTTTATATTTGATTATCACAAAATTTGGTTGCCATAGTCTGATTTAGATGCATTCATTACTTAGTTTTCTGAGAACACACACTCTGTTGTGTATGTATTTTTTAACTTGTAGGATTCAGGATATATTTTATTTTCCGCTTTCGTGTATGTGCAGGAGGCAAAATCATGGCGCCAAGGGAATCTCCATCTGCAGCACGACATAAGATAAATATGTCAAATGTTCCCTCGCAAAAAGGCAAAAACAAAATAACAACAATAAACAAAACAATAACAAAACAACAACAAAAAACAAAACAAAACATTTGATTTCAGTTGACATGGTAGGCTGACAGTATGCGATCAAAAACCAGTTTCTTGATTTATTGAAAAGGTCATTCTATTTATTCGTTTTCTCTCGTACTACTTCTATGGCTCTTAGCCTGCTGACATTCTCAGTAGCATATATATATATATATATATATATATATATATATATATATATATATATATATATATATATATAATATATCGCATACATAGTGCTCGTATTAATAAAACAGTGTTCGATGTAATATAACAGAGCTATTATTTCAGAGTCTGTCTATATTTCTGAGATGAGGTATTATGTACAGTATTTACATTAGTCGGACTACACCGATGCAGAGACCTACAACTCATCCCTTCAGGCTTGGCACCAAGACTTCCCATCAATTCAAGGAGAGCTCGTCGGGTCGCTGAGAAAGCGGGACATGCCCTTGTCCGAGAGAGAATCCAGTACAATCGTTGGATAAAACATCGACTACAAGCTCATATCTCCTAGACGCTCGAGGACTTCTTCAACAGCGACAAAGATGAGGACAATAGTCCGACTAATGTAAATACAGAGCTATTATTTATATATTAATAAATATTCATACTATGCCTCACCGGTAGGATAACTCAGAGTTTCATGCACAACACAATCTTTAGAAAAAAAATTGCGTTGTGCATGAAAATCCAAGTCATACTACCGGTGAGGGATAACACACACACACACACACACACACACACACACACACACACACACACACACACACACACACACACATATATATTTCATGAATGAAACTTTATATATCATATATTTCATGCACGAAACTTGTGCAACCGATGAGGAACAAAATGTATAATTATTATTACTATGAATTGTTATTATGCATCGAGCACGGTTTTATTACAACCAACACTTAATATGCGATACTTTGCACACTTGCACACACACACACACACACACACACACACACACACACACACACACACACACACACAGAGTACTTTATATATATCTTATATATAAAGTACTGTGTATGTGTGTGTCCAAACAATTCTTTCGCTCCCACTGGTCAATTTTCAATGATTCATAGCTCATTCAAAAGCACTAAAAAATTAGGTGCAGGGAACGATTTTCTTTGAGCTCAGATTCAGGGTTGCCCGATTATGCGAGGTTAAAAATATATACTAATACATTATACTAGCCATTATGGTTGCTTTCATGGTTCAAGGGGAGTAACTTTTATTTTTCTTTTGTATCCTAAATTGCAGTGTACGTTTTATTATACGAGCTAGCTCCTGTTTGATGTTTGGCCATCATCACAATAGCTAGGGAGGAGTAGATGCAATAGGCATCAATAAACTACAGAAGAACTCAAAATTGAACACTGCATTTAAGTACTGAATTAATGTTTAATCTTACTTTTTAAAGGTTCAACGATAATTCTTCTGTTGCCACTTAATTTAAAGACGATTTGATGTACGTAGATCCTTGTTTTCGGTGCAATTATTTTTATTTCATGGGTGACAGAACAGGGGAGAAAAATTAGCAGAGTGTAAAGATAGGAAAATATAAATTAGAATTAGTCATACATTCAACATTTGAAGAGTTAGAGAAACATAATAGCTAATTAAGTAAAACATCTATCATGAAATCTATATGAATAAATGCGAAATTGGAGCTCCATTCACACACGAATTCTGAAATTTAAAATCCCCAGCTCTACTTTATAGTAATTTACACAGTGTTTACTCATTCCCCCACGAGAATGAGATGTGACACAAGGTCTTTTTAAAGTGGGGACCCGAGCGCGTGCACACAGGCGGGGACAAAAATTGTTCACATCTCCCGCAACTGTCGGTTGCGCTGGCCTCGGTGCGAGCAGCGATCCCTCCCTCTTGTGCAATGGGAGGGCGCGGCCTCGGACAGCTGTTCCCCAGGGCTGGGCGCCTCTCAGTATTATTTTCTCAGTTGCCCCTCTGTCCTTTGACAGAGAAGCCCCTAAGCGCACACTGTCCAAGGACAGAGACGCAACTGAGAGATGATAATAATTCATAAATTACATTATAGTAATTTACACGGTGTTTACTCATTCCCCCACGAGAATATGTGACACAAGGTTTTTTTAAAGTGGGGACCCGAGCGCGTGCACTCAGGCGGGGACAAACATTGCCCACAGCCCCCGCAACCATCGGTTGCACTGGTATCGGTGCGATATCAGATCCCCCCCTCTTGTGCAATGGGATAGCGCGACCTCGGGAAGCTGTTCTCCAGGGCTGGGCACCTCTCAGTATTATTTTCACAGTTGCCTCTCTGCCCTTCGTCAGAGAAGTCTCTGAGCGCACTCTGTCCAAGGACAGAGACGCAACTGAGAGATGATAAATAATGCGCAAATTACTTAATAGTAATTTGCACACTAAAGCCTCAATATCTAGATTATATATTATCTATTTCTAGGCAATATCACTCTTCAGGTTTAAATAACTTGCATATTGATTTAAAAATTGTTTGAAATTTGCATTTTACTTGGTCTTCAACAAGTTGGCATCTATTTGTAAAACTTTCCTTAACTATTTATGAATGAAATGTTTATTTAAAATTTTTTGTATCAAAGATTTCAAATAGTGAATATATCTTACTCTTCGAAGCGACAGCGAGCGGGCGAAGCCTGCTAATCGGTCTCTCTCTCTTTCTCTCTCGCTCTCTTTTTCTCTCTCTCTCTCTCTCTCTCTATATATATATATATATATATATATATGTATCTAGATTTAATAGGCCAGTTAATGAAATTTGAGGAATAAAAAGCAACAAAATGACATCAATATTAGCAATAAGTTTGATGATATTTATTATATATTAATAGGTCTTTTGACTAAATTGAAGCATGAAGAGAAAGATTTTAAATTTATAATTGACTATATATATATATATATATATATATATATATATATATATAAAATCAATTCGCCGCAAGCAGGACGAAAATGTTATTAAGACGCAAGGGGCAACTGCCTGTGAAAAAGATTTTTAGGAGGAATCGGAAACCTAACCTATACAAACAAGGGGTAAACTTCGGTTCCACTTAAAATACCGGAGAGGTGTGTGTGAAGTATGAACATATACTTGTATATTTATTTAGATATAATTGTAAGCAATTCTGTCCATATGAGTGAAAAATACATAGGCACACATATACCAAGTGTTTACATATAGGCTTATATAATTGCTAATACACTCATGCACACACATACACACACACGCGCACATATATATATATATATATATATATATATATATATATATATATATGCGCGTGAGTGTGAGTGTGTGTATATATGAGAGAGAGAGACAAAGAGAGAGATAAATATATATATATATATATATATATATATATATATATATATATATATATATATATATAGAGAGAGAGAGAGAGAGAGAGAGAGAGAGAGTGGAGTGTCGAAAAATTCTCGAATCGACCGGTTTTCCAAAATCAGTATTTCAGTGATCAAACATGAAAATACAGATTTCGGGAAGTGGGCCGACGACTTTTTAGCATGCACTTGTGTACCCTATTCTTGCAGTCTAACTAACGATAAAGGGCTTTTCTCTTCTCATACCTATTTTTTGGCAATCTCGTGAGTCAAAATAGGCGTATGAATGATTTGGCCATTTTCTGACGCAGAATTCATATCAGACATATTTATTTTGAACACTATCGATTCGTGCTTCGATCTCGAACTTTCTTTTTGTAATCTACGTTTTGATCACAGACAACACTTGAATTCTATCGATTTCAGAAGACAAGTCCCAAAGGTTTATATTTCAGAATCAATCAATGAAACTTGAAGCCACTATATAGGATAACTATTTTTTCTTTCGTTTCTTCTTTTTCTTTCCATCAAGAATAAGTCATATAAACTTTTCAGAATCGTTTTTGCTAAACAATAACAATTTTCCTTATAATGTATTTAGTTTTTTTTTAATTTTCTATTTTTGACATATAAGTCGTTTTTAATCCGGTGATAGAATTGATTTTATGATAGATTTTTATTTTTACAAACCTAAGAAACTTTTGATTTGCTAAGAGAAAAATAATCTTAAGTATTTCACTTCTACGAAATATTGACATTTTTGTTTTGATATTTTAATGCTCACGACAACACGAAATATTCCATTTCACATACAACTCTATGATTAAGTACGTTGATATAGTGAAGTGGCTTGTTTATTCCTATGACTCGGAGAGCTATGCTGGCAGAATTTATCTTCTGGCGGAGCTAATGGATAGAAGCCAGACAAAAACGCATTTAGCGAACAAACCAAACGGGCAAAACCTGGAACGAGCAAGTGCTTACCAATTGCATAGATTGGCAAACCTCAACAAACTGATATATTGGCTCAATGTGCCATGATCGATGATCAACTACAGCGGCATGGATCAACCAATTGTAGTTAGTTGAATGCTGTGGTTGCTAGTAGTAGTTGCAACCAGGGTGGTGGTGGTGGTGGTGGTGTTGGTTGTTGTTGTTGTTGTTGTTGTTGTTCTTCTTCTTCTTCTTCTTCTTCTTCTTCTTCTTCTTCTTCTTCTTCTTGTTCTTGTTCTTGTTCTTCTTGTTCTTGTTCTTGTTCTTCTTGTTCTTGTTCTTCTTCTTCTTCTTCTTCTTCTTCTTCTTCTTCTTCTTCTTCTTCTTCTTCTTCTTCTTCTTCTTCTTCTTCTTCTTCTTCCCGTGTCTTTTCAGGACGCTAGCGATCATGGCCTTTGTAGATCTTAATAAATTTTATTTTCAACCTGTTTAATAAATGGAAACTATATGGGAAAGTATTATAAATTTGAAGACTTTTAAATTGAAACTAAATATTTTTTCACGCATACCTTTGGAACACGTAATCATTCTTCTACTGTGCGCCATGTCACTTCAGGGCATTGGTGATCATGGCTCGCCACAATTTCCTGTCCTTTGTAGCTCTGAATAATTTTTATCATTTTGTCACCGCTCACAAAACCTGCTCCGCTGTCCATTCGCTTAAACTCGCCAAATAGGTTGGGCGTTGCTTTCCTTTGGCCCCCTTATCTTCAATCTGTCCTGTGATTATCAGTTTTTCTAAGTCCTCTTTCCTCATTATGTGCCCCAGAAATGTCAACTGTTTCTTTTTGATATTAAGTACAAGTGTCTGTTTTGTTGCCATTGTCTCTAGAAATTTGTGAAAACAACTGAAAAAACAGTATGACGAAATCCAGTCCTTCAGATCAGATCTTTAGACACTCGGGTCAACAAGGAGCCTTGTCTCCCCGGTGGAAAGTCAGGTTGTGATATTGACTAAAATCTTTGGAAAGATATTGAAGTGTAGAAAGAAATGATACTGAGTTGAAAAATGAAAAACAGAAGACGATCATGGAAGAAAGAGAGGAATGGAAAGAACAAGTTAATGATATTTGAGTAGGCTGGAAATCATCATCATCATCATCATCATCATCATCATCATCATCACCACCACCACCACCACCACCACCACCACCACCACCACCACCACCACTACCATCATCATCATCATCATCATCATCACTTACAACAAACAAGATTGTATAGATAACAATAGCAATATTATGTTTAAGAATTATTTTTTGCCAATTTTCTGGTGGATTTTGCTGGGAATTAAGTTTCCACAGTTACCAACCCCATTCCACACAATGATTTCCACGGAGCTACTTTGTGATAGTTTCAGTTCTTTCTTGGATTTTATATTCTTCTAAAATCAAAGCCAAGCTGATCGAAGCGTTTTTTTTTTTACAATGATATTCATCCTATTACAAGGCCCGGGAGCCACATGAAGTAGATGGTTACAGAGTAACAGGCACAGTTTATACGGATATGAGGGGGAAGATAATGGTTAACCCTAGGCTTGAATAGATTAAGATTTTAGTGATCGTGGAAGCATCCTCTTGGGAAGACGTTTCACCAGTTCTTTTTTTAATCAAATCAGATCTCTTCAACGCTGCTGGGTGGCTCATCTTCCTCCTGCTTCCACCATCCTCATAGACTCTACAGATAAAATCTCAAGGGATATAAAACTTTATGCCTGGTCAGCAATTTTAGAATATCTTACTGTAGATATTTCGCATTGAATTAGATTTTGAGGAATTTTCTTGCACTTCTTAAATTAGCTTGTCCGCACATAAAAAACAACAACAAAAAACAGGAAATAATTTTAAAAAAATACCTTTTTTGTGTAGATTCATTTGACTAGGTGTGAGTACACATTTTTCGTGGAGAGACGCCTCAATGTCGACTCTGTGGGACACACCACAATAACAACATGAGTTTTACAAAGACAGTGTAAATAATCCTACAAGAACATGTAATGTCTACATTTATTTGCTTATTAGACACATTTTATGAACAGTCTGCACAAATATATGAAAGATTAGTTTAATACATTTATTGTTATTAATGAGTAATGAGATTTTCGTGGCTGAGAAGGTTTCTCATAATCAGAATTTAGTTTACTTGTTGATATAAAGATTACAGATTCAAATCTTTTAACTGATTCCTATTTTTGAAAGTACAGGTAACTCTTTAAGTATTGAGGGGCCGATTTAGTATTTTGTTTACATTATGAATTGGATCCAGCATCTAAAATGATAAAAAATAATAGTTTTCGATTTTGACAAAATGTCGTATATTGAAAAAGTTCTAATGACTAGATTATTTAAAGAATTAAGAGGTACAAATGAAAAATTGATAAGGTTTTGCATTTCACTGAAGCAGACGTTAAGCATTATCACCAATTCTTTCTTTCTTTCTTTCTTTCTTAAACCAAATAACTCCCCTGATATTCCTTTTCCGCCTTTGTTAGTGATCAAAAGAGAATAGTCTATTTTTTACGAGGTATTAGCAGGGCACAACATACTGCCTGCCTGCCTGCCCGCCTGCCTGTCTGCCTGCCTACCTACCTACCTACCTACCTACCTACCTAACTAAATAACTAAGGAACAAGCAGAATGATGATATGATAATTCTGTTTTTGTACTTTATTGCATAAATTATTACGTCACATATACATCACTGATGTCGAAAGTTCCACTTTCCTTGAAAGTCAAATTATTATGGCCAAGGGTTATATAAAGTTCAAATAAGTAAATGTATAATTATTATATATAATTTATTACGACGTTAATCACTTCTCTACATTTTGGCCGGGATGAAAGCGTAGTATATGTTCTTATTTCAGATGGGATAAACTGCCTAGTCTCGGGACAGCATCTTCTTCATTGCACTGAGATTGGTCGATGTAATATCGACACTAGCGTGAAAGTGGTCGCTGGGACCGGGCAATGTTTCTCCTTGGCCCATATGCATATTCATCCTACATAAAAAATGATCTTGTGTCACATCCTGTCCTGAGGGGTTTAGAGAATAAGGTTTCTCGTCCTTTGAGCCGGGATCAAAGCAATGTACTTGTTCTCATTTTAGATGGGAGAACGCATTTAGTCCCGGTGATTCCAACCTGACGTCAGTATATTACTGATTGCACTAAGAGTGGTGGAGTCAATGTAATATCGACGCCAGCTTGACAGTGGTTGCAGGGATTAGATAATGGTTTTTAATAATTTCTCCCCAAACAAGGCAGTGATGCCATTAGGACGCAAGGGGTTACAAGAAGTAAAAGTGAATGAGTATGAGAAGTTTGAGAATAGGGAGGATTGAAACAAGGACAAGAAGTGTACAGGGTTCAAGAAGATATGTCGATTGATGTTGTATTTAAATCTTTGAAGAGTATAGTTATCAGGGTAGAAAGAAAACGGAAAGGAGTTCCACTTGTGGGGAGTGTGAAAAGAGAAAAGTGACGGTTGCGTTTAGGCATTTCAATAGTAAAACGGTGGAACCTAGTTGTCAATCTAGTAGCACGCTTAAATTCATGTAGTGGAGAAACCAGGGGGAAAAAGCTCGTCAGAGCAGTTGAAAATATTTGTAGAAAAGACAGAGGGAAGCCTCTGAATGATAGTATGAAGTGACTGAAGACTGGTCAAGATCGATTACATTACAGATCCTTCTTTGGATTATGTCAAGAATCTCAAGATGTACAGTAGAAGAAGCTGACCAGTTATGGCAACAGTATTCAATGCACGGGCGAATGGTAGATTTATAATTGGGCAAAATGGATCCTGACAAGAACAATTTTCTGGCACGACACAGTGAACCAGCTTTCATTGTAGTAGATGCAGTTATTGATTGGATATAGTCACGTCACTTAATGTTAGTGGAAATTGTCAGGCCAAGAAGGCGTACCGTGTTGCTCTCTTGGAGTTTAGGATCAGCCATACTGATGGTAGGCAGAAAAAGTTATCTGTGCTTATTTTTTCCCTTGCCCACACGTATACATATGTGCTCCCATATTAAAAATTACCTTGTGTCACATCCTGCCTTAGTGGGGAGGTCAGTTAAATAAAATCGCTTTCAGGCCTTCGGACAAGGATGAATAATTGGTATCTGTTCATCTCATTACCGCCTGGTTTTGAGGCAGCATTAAATATCGACGCCAATGTGACAATGGCCGCAGAGATTAGGCAATTTTTGTCCTCTCGCCCATAGCTTGCGTATGGTCACCTCACATTAAAACGACCTTGTGTCACACCCTACTCTCATGGAGAGTTGGGTAAATGCAATAGCTTGTTGACCTTTTGGCCGGTATCAATAAGTGGTACCTGTTCTCCTCTTTAATAAATGGAAAAGACACCGGGGATTCCAATCCTGCGCGTTATAAGACTGAACGTGGCAGTCATTGCGGGGAATGAACCGTTTTTGTCTTTGGTTATTATGTACTCGCATGGGCACTGCAAATTTAGAACAATCTTCACCACAAAAAGGTTTCTCGGATTTCGGACAGGTATGAATGCGTAGTATCTGTTCTCTTGAAACTATCGAGCAAACTACACTCGGGGATACAAAGTCTACTGTAGGAATTTCCTCATTGTACCAAAGAGCGAGGTTTGGTGGATAAAAAATACCAGCGAAACTGTGGTCACAAATTTTGGACATATTTTTTCGTTGATCCGTATGTCCGCGTATTGACACCCAATATTAAACCAATCATGTGTTTCATCCTATCACCGTGGAGAGATAATATGACATTTAATTAAATGGTCTTATAAGAAACATATACCAATGCAAAGTTTACAAAGGATATGCGATCCTTCATATATCTATGGTACATGGCATTTGTTTTCCAACCTTTCCCAATGTGATCGACTGGAGACGAATCAATGATTAGATGACTGTGAAACTATTCGAACAAATGATGTTATATGTTTTAGTCACTATAATTTAGTTTGTCGTGTATTTTTCTTTTTTTTATATTGTCTTGTTCGATCACACCATTACAGAAATTAGTAAAGAAAATATTAGCCACTACTTTATAGGGAAACATTTAGCAATCATTGACTGTTCAGCCAGTACAACTATCGGTTGAAATTTATAAAATTGTTTTATTAAAACAATTGTTCAGGGAAATAAGTTTCAAAGATCCAACAACTGTTATGGCTCTTTCCAGGAATGATGGGGATTTCCTTTCTTATTTGTTGCTTTTGGTAGCGTAGAACATCAGCATCATGATTATGTCATTATTTTCCACTAGGCCATGGAAAAAAGCGTTGGTGATCCAAAAATGCTACTCGATTCAAAGAACTGTGAATTCAATACTTGGCCACAGCAGAGGGAACAAAAATTGGAATGTTTACTAAAGGAAATTAACTGAAACTGAGATATATATATATATATATATATATAAAAAAGGCATGACGCATGGAATTAGAACAGTCTGCCGGAGTGTACAACGGCCGAAACGTTGTGAATATGGCAATACAAATGAGGACAGCAGTTCGAACGATGTAAATTGTGTAGTTACAATACCTCATCTCAGAAATAAAGACATATGTGCTATCCATTTTAGTTGTGATGTGATTTCTGTTATTTGGTACGGTTCTTTGTGAGTCTGTAGCATCAGTCCACAAAGTTCGAAGAAGGATGGTCCTCGCAAAGACCTACAGGTTTCATTTGATCGAAGTCATTTTTAAACATTTATCTGAGAAAGTGGCTGTATACAGCCGACAGTTTAGATATTTCTGAACGATTTTATTAACATGCATGGCATTTATATGAAAGCCTCGATATGAAGAGGCAATTTAAGAACATCACTCATATTTTGGTTTTGTCGAAATTTGCAGCGTTGGGTGAAAACATAGATTATTTTATGTTCAATTTATAACTGTTTTATAATTGTCATAACGGCTCCATACACCGGGGCATTTGGAATGTTTAGTATTTATTAATTGCACATTCTGTTTGCATTGCGGTGTAATGGATAGAGACTTCGAATGAGAAATCGAAGAACCATGTGTTATGGGTTAAATAGTAAGACTTGTATCACTAAACCAATATTATCTAAAAAAAGTTACACTCTAAAAATATTTTCTAGCTTTAAATAGTCTGAAAATGGTTGATAAACCGTAGATTTGGTTGATTTTTTTAGCGGCATATCAACACCTCTATGGGTTATTTAATGCCAAAATGTAAATATTTTGAACACAATTTATGGCTTTAAATAAATATATTTGAGCGCATTTGCATGCCTTCAACTACAGATAAAATGTACTGATGTTAATTTTGCTAGAAATATGTATGGTTGTTAATTTTACTATAAATAGATACTTTTTGTAATTTTACTGTAAATAGGTATTGTTGGCAATTTTGTTTTATATAAAAATATGGTATTTTTACTATAAAAATGTATTTTTATACATTCACAGTGTTTTTGTTTGGGGTTCATTATTTGCCCATAGCTGGGACCGTAACAGGTGCTACAACCCCGGGTCACTGTGGATTTGGGAAAACCAGCAATTAAGAGGTGGTTCCAAATTAGTCGTAGAAAACGAATTAATTAGTCAATATCTATTAGTGCAATTAAGTTATATTTCTCTAATCCAGATAGAGACTAACTGAATAACAACAGCCACTTGCATTTTCTATGCAGGGTGTTATAAGTTTTGTGTTGTTGGTGCTATACTTCAGTTAGTAATTGTAAGTATTCACATTTCTTTTAAATATTTTCTACCTTTTTTGTCGTGATTTTTATTACATTTTACTTTTTCGTAAATGGATAAAGTAAATATGAGCAACCACAATAAATATTCCCTGTTTCTTACAACTTTTCTAAAAGAACATTTAATTCATCGCTTAAATCATTAGAAAATATTCATTTGTAATTTTCAACGCATTGATGACTTCAACATTTTCCTGATGTACGAATAGAAGTATGATTAAGAGTTTCATGTATGTAACCGGTTCACTGCCAGAGATCATTTACGAAATCTGATTTCAAACGTCAACTTTGCAATAGACGCATTTTTTGTTAAATGCTTCCTTTATGTGTTCTATTTTCAATGAATCTTTTCCCCATAAAAAGTTTCTTTTTAGTTGCCGGTACGGTTTTTCATTCCTTCCTTATCAACCGGTTCATACACCTCCCTGATTTTTTGAATAGGAGTAAAGGTTTCCTTTTTAGAATCGGATTCCTTCAACTCTGTACTTCTTACGTCTCCGTCTGAAATTTGAAATTTTATTCAATAATTTTTTCCTCTCCCAATAGTAGTAGCTAGGTTTGACTATCGTCCGGTTCACACTCCTCTCCGGACATTTGAACAGGAGTAGTGGTTTATCCTTTGTTTCCTGTTTAGGATTGGGCTTCTGCTTCCTTCTAAAATCTATTTCAACTCTATACTCCTAACGTCTCCGGCTGATCTCTGATATTTTATTCGCTAATTAAATCTTTACCTCCTCAAGTCTACAATTAGTTGTTTATCTTTCTTGTTATTTTGTCCTTGCTTACGCTAAGACAACACAGGGACTCTCTACTTTGAGTGGCCCTTGGGCCTTGTATTGGGTGAACATTAGTAAAAAAAGACAACGGGTACCAATTATTTGCGTTAAAAATGACAAAACTCAAGATAACTCGAGATCGGCGTCATGAAAAAACAAAACAAAAACAAAAACTGCCGAGTAAGAGTTATCTCGTGATTGGCACTAAACGTGTTAACTTCTATTCAAAATTACAGTCGCCCCACTTACGCAAAATAGCAAAGTTCAAAGACAAGGAAACACAATCTTTTTTTATGAACATTTAAAAAAAATTATTAAAACTTTGTATATTTTTTCATTGTTTAGGGAAACATGGAATTTATGTCTAAGCAATAAATAAAAGAAAGTGGACAGAAAATCTCGTGATGTTTAAATCATAAATATTTTGATAATTGTTATTACAAAACATTCCAATAAGAGATTAAACAAAACTGTAAGAGATAGATTCACTTTCTCGGGCTTATTATGCAGGTTATTAAAACAAGAAAATATTTTTAGATTGTAATAATTTTTTTGGATAATAATGGTTTAGTGAGACAAGTCTTAACACATAACTGGTGAGAGGAAGGGATGGATTTGCGCCTAAATGAATATAACAAGCCCAACTGGAATTGGAACTCGGCTTTCTAACTTTTCAAAGGGTAGAATACAGAGACCTGGTGCACTACGTGCCACAAGGTCCCCAGACAACTCACCGCAGGTTTTGAATTCAGAGTTGCCCTTCTCCTAGACCAGTTGGTATAGAACCCAGTCTGTCCTGCTATTTAGCCATAGCTGGAGGGAGAAGAGGAGGATCCATATCTTTCCTAAGAGTATTAGCACATAAGTGAATGTAATGGACTCGACTGGAATTCGAACTCGGCTCTCCGATTCCTCAATACTAGCCGCAAACCATTACTCCACCCACATATATATATATTTGTGTGGGTGGAGTATATATATATATATATATATATATATATATATATATATATATATATATATATATATATATATATATATATATATATATATATATATATATATATATATATATATATATATATATATATATATATATATATATATATATATATATATATATATATATATATATATATATATATATATATATATATATATATATATATATATATATATATATATATATATATATATAGTGTGGTGGATAACTCGTCATCTAAATTACGCATAATTGAAAATAACACTGACATCTCATTGTAACAGATATATTTACCAAATTACACAAAAATATCTTGAAATACTTAAAAGTAAATTTAGTCAATAAAATCGCCATTGGCTTCAACCACGTCATTCTGAACGGTGCCTTTATTTAAGTTGGTGAATGCTGCCATAATACTTTCCTTCATTTCATCATTGGTGTTACAAGGAATTTTGTTGGTCTGTCGTTCATCTGTACACCACACATAATAATCAAGTGGGTGTACTCTTGGGAGTTGGGTGGACAGATGTAAGGGGTGATGTGGTCGCAGAAAATGTCTGACATCCATGACTGTATTCTCATGCTTGTGTGGTATGGTGCAGAATCCTGTTGTCACACATATGGTCTTCCAGGAGCCACCATCTTGACACAGGGCAGCACAACCTAGTCAAGGTACTTGTAGACTTTCGTCCCATCTGAGGCCCTCACCAACATATTCTGTAATTCTTTCCTTGTCCGAACAATCAGAGTGAGTTTTCCAAGCTGCCATGTCTTCGTAATCACCATTAGACTCATCCAACTCTTTCCAAATCCTCTGTACTGTCCTCGGATTGACACCCAATCACTCTGAAATGCGCGATTTGGGGCTTTTGAATGCTGTATGAAAAATTTCTGGCGGAGTGAATTGCGTCATGGTGCTCTTTTCCTTTCAGACGGTGCTCTACTGACCCTGATATACTGTGCAATCCACAAAATCAAAAACAAACCATGTACATGCTCGAAATTAAAAATATATAATGGTGACAATTTACCCATCGCAACCTCATATATATATATATATATATATATATATATATATATATATATGTATAACAAAATTTACGCTCACACAAACAACGGAGTACTGAAGCGTTATCAGCCCAATCTTCTTTTTCTTTTCGTATATACATATAATTATTTTCTTTTTAAAATGTCGTATTGAATCAATAATTTATCAATGCGATATCTCATCTATTGAAGATCCAAACACAGTTAAATTCTACATTGGATGCACATAGTATGAATTAAAAAAAAGTGGAGTCAACATCAAACGCCCTTTAATAATAATACCGAAATCAAACGTCCCTATCTAAATATTTCTGCCACTTAAAAGAAACCAATAAAACACCAACAGTAAAATAGAAATTAATTTGTGCATACCTAAAAAATTAAGTTTCTGAAAAATAAAATTTACTAAAATGAAATAGCTATTTTTTGTAGGCGCTGTCAAATATTTTCCTTAAGTAATAATTAATTTTGAAAAAATAAAATAATAAACATACATTTTTATATTTGATCTTTAATTAGTAATTAAATTCTAATATATTTATTTGTAAAAATACCGTATAGTCTATTAGTTATTAGAAGGTCGAATGGTACTTTAAATCTATAAGAATAAAACTTGATTAATAAATTTTAAATATTATTAATATGTTTTATTTAAATGACCCTTTTAGAAAAACTTTGTGTATAAAAATATAGATTAATACGGATGAATAAAAATGCTAAAATTTGTTTTTATCATCGAAAACCCAGACGACTCACTGAATAACGGAAGTATGAGTTTGTTAGCGGGCACTCCCTCCCACCTAAACTTAACCAGACTTTGTAAGTAACATATATTGGATGTCTAGGGAAATTAAAACCCAATTGCCCCTAAATTATAATAGATTTTCCTTAACCTTAACAACTCATAATATCAATATTGTCTGCGCTTATAAATTAAGTCAATTTCTTTGAAAGCCTTTTCCTAACATCGTTTGACAATGGAACGAGACTATGGATTTTAAGTTTAATTTTTATAATTAAATTCATAAATTTAGTTTCAGTTTTAAAACATGGAAAATTTCTGTGTCGCGATGGAATCATATTTTTAAAAAGAAAATAATTATAATATTTTGTTCTACTGTTTGTATCGAGCACTTTTCTTTTTAAATAACTGCTCAGGACACCGGATTCTAAATCTTATTGTTCTTTCTTTTTATTTAATACATGTATAAGTATATACATATATATGTATTTAAATATCTCCAGATATTATGTATCTGTAGAGAAGACAAAATGAATAAAAAGAAACAAGAGGAAAAACTATTCTTGGCCGACGCATTTCGTCCTGTGATGGAATTTATCAAGGCAGTGTCATTTGCCCTGATAAAGTTACTCAGAGGATGAAACGCGTCGCGATGTATATTTTTCTTGTTGTCTCTTTATATATATATATATATATATATATATATATATATATATATATATATATATATATATATATATATATATATACAGCCGACAACCCACGTGCAAGCTGAATCGACTTTACATAACAGGCCAGGCTCTGTATAAAACAACTTAGTTTGCCACATTTACAATAGCCTCTTTCTAGTTTCAAGAGCCATTGTCATTAACACAATAACTAAAAAACATTTATCAAACTTTTCAAAGATGATCATACACATTTAACGAGTCGACACCATCATCTCTGTATGTAAACATATTTTACTTTTCCTAAACCTTAGCTATATAATATCTATTATGAACGTCGTTTAACCGAGCGTTCATAATTATTTGTAAAATGTAGTTCATAGTGTGTTAATTCGATTTTATTTAATCATTGTTTATTATCGTCTCTATCTGACCATAATCCTCACAACGATGTCATTTATTGAATCATTATCATCAACATCATTTTCTATGGTATTCCGATGTAATTTTGAACTTTATTGTTTTACTTGTCACAGCTTTTTTCTCCCACTTCCCTTTTCGTTTTCTACTTCCTATACTTTTTCTTATTCTTTGCTCTTTTTCATTTTTTTTCTAGCCGTTTTCTTTTTTCACTTTTTTCGTTTAATTTTCTTTTTGCTGTCAGTCTCATAAAGCACAGCCTAGACTGGTAGCGAAATTTTCACACTTTTGTGAAAATAAAAAATACCAAATTTATGCCGGGAAAATAAAATTAAATCAGCCTGAAAGAAAAAAAAAAACATTTTAAATATTTTATATTTTATTTGTTAATAAAAATTTAATTATGTCAGAGTGTATTGTCTAATTTTGAAACTCTACAAGTTGGATCTTTTCAGGGACGAACTCTTGACACGGAAAAGAAAAGAGAAATAAATAAAAAGTGAATGGAATAACAACAACAACAACAACAACAACAACAATAATAATAATAATAATAATAATAATAATAATAATAATAATAATAGTAATAATTGTTATTAGAGAGCGCAAACAAACTAGTGCCTCCTTCTTGATATAGCAGTCTCTGCAAACTGCAATGTATTTTTGAAGGTCTTCAAAAAGCTATCAAAATACAAGAACCTTGAAATCGAAATCTTAAAAATTTGTTACATGGGAACATCAACAATCCCTGTTGTAGTTGGAGCCGTCGGATTGGTTGGAAAAGATTTCAGTAGACTAAATGAAGAGATTCCTGGAAGTCCATACTTTAAAGAAATACAAAAAATTGGTCTCACGAGTACAGCCCACACATTATGAAGGGCTTTGTCTATGTAAAATATGTTTATGCTTTTTTTCGTTTTTTTTAATTGGTCAGTGGAAAATGTCATGATGCCATTTCTAACCTTAGGTCTCTCGGCGGAACCCGGAAAGAAATGTATACACATCAAAAATCAAAGGAATTAAAATAATAATAATAATAATGTGAAGAAGAAGTAGAAGACAAAATTACAAGTAATAAATAAGGAATGTCAGTATAAGTGTTGCAGAGATAAAAAGAGATATAATGTTAATGGAAAAGCGTCATGCTAGTGAGAAAAGAAAAAGTGGATAGAAAAGTGGTGGCTAAACAAGAAATTAGAGAAAAAGGATAAAAAAATAGGATGGAAAGTGTGATACTGAGATCCGAATACGTCAAAGATGCATTCTAAAATCTAAGCAGAGTATTAAGCGACAGAAGAAAAATAGTTCGTTAGAAACAAAGAAAAGAGTACTGAACTGTTACGCGATATCTGTTCTCCTATATGGCAGTGAATGATAGACACTCTCCTCAAAGATGAAGAAGGGACTTGAAGCAACAGAAATGTGGTTCTACAGAAGGATGATGAGGATTCTACACACAGAACAACGACGAGGTTTTAGAGAAAATAGAAACAAATAGGAAACTTATACTTAACACCTTGAAGAAGCAGTTGGAATTTCTGGGGCACGTAATGAGGAAGGAGGGCCTGAAAATATCCAATACTCACCGGGTAGATTGATGGAAAGAGGGACAGAAGAAAACAGTCCGTAACATACTTGATGGGCTTCAGTAAATGGACGGTGGAATAGGGTTTGGGAGAAATAGAAAAAAGACAAACTTTTATTAAGAGCTACTTGCAAGGAACAAGATGTTGAGGCCAATGATTGCCTTCGCTCGGAAGAAGAAGAAGAAGAAGAAGAAGAAGAAGAAGAAGAAGAAGAAGAAGAAGAAGAAGAAGAAAAAGAAGAAAAAGAAGAAGAAGAAGAAGAAGAAGAAGAAGAAGAAGAAAAAGAAGAAGAAGAAGAAGAAGAAGAAGAAGAAGAAGAAAAAGAAGAAGAAGAAGAAGAAGAAGAAGAAGAAGAAAAAGAAGAAGAAGAAGAAGAAGAAGAAGAAAAAGAAGAAGAAGAAGAAGAAGAAGAAAAAGAAGAAGAAGAAGAAGAAGAAGAAAAAGAAGAAGAAGAAGAAGAAGAAGAAGAAGAAGTAGAAGAAGAAAATTTAATGATATAGTAGAATTGATAAATAAGGTTTATCGTACATCTCTTCTCATTCACATTTGCCACCAGTAAAACAAAAATAAACTTTTAATTCCAATATTCTTCTCTTAAGAATAATTAAGGTTCTAAGTAGTAAACTTTATCCTACAGGCCAGAGGCAGATTTAGTGACATTATGTTTACTTTTTATTTTTGTTATAATCATGTTCACCCTGTACAAGGCCCGATGGCCACTCGAGGTAGTGGGTTATAAAGTAGGAGGCACAGCTTATGCAGAGATTTGTGGAAGATAATAGGTTAAGAATTGTGGTGATCGAGGAAGCATCCTCTTGGGAGTCGGTTCAGCAAAGTGCGGGAAGAAGCTGCCTGAATGGAACTTATATCTCACCAAGGAAATTCAAAGGGAATGACAGTGTTGATTGACGCTAACAAATAACCAATATTGGCGTATTTTATTCGTATCTCTGGGTGTACTGATATTAAATTAGATATAGTAAAAATGAACTATGAGAAATAAATGCTTCCAGTTACATATGAAAATTACAGATAATGTTAACATTGGTTAAGCAAGGAGATATCTAAAGATATTCATAGTGAGCCTGATGTCCCATAAAAAGCAACGTAGACTAAATTAGGTTTAGCAATAATTTGTCAATACGATTATCATTATTACATCATGTAAGATTATTGTTTTTAATGCATCAATCAAGATAATAATCCTGACTGTTAATACGCTCAACCCTATTAGAATTAATTACAATATTTGTAAAGGATTGTTCTTTGGTTATCGTCCATACTGGCTTGGCTTTGGGCATTACTCGTGATTAATCGAAACTGATTAAAATTCTAGAAGAGAAAGTCAACCAAAAAATACTGATATTACTGATAACACAGGAAATTAAATTGAATAGAAGAAATTAAAAAAAATAGATTAACAGTAAAAAAAAATTAAAAGAAGAAAGAAAGCATAATGATTACCTGGCAAAAAAGGAAAATGAATGACATGAAGAGAAAATAATATGAAAAAAGGACAAAGAGAATGAATCTGAAATCAGAAATAAATAACAATTGATTAACAATAGGAACAATAAACGTCGAAACAAAAAGGGAAAAAAGAAAAAGAAAAAAATGAAACTAAATGATGAAAGAAAAGAAGAGGAAAGGATAAAAAAGGTCACAAGCAGAAACATTGACAACGTAAGAGTTTAACTTTAAGAGAGTGTAATATTACTCTCCTCTTCTCGTCTGAAAGGTTAAAACTCGTTGCAGCTATGAAAACAACTTGGTGCTTCCTGTGGAGAACAGAGGAAAGTTGGTTTGACTGGGGAATAAGAACTATCAACCATTCCTATGATTATCAGCCTAGAGTACAGACCGAACTGTTGCGGCTTATTCTCTTCTGGTTGTTGTTGTTGTTGTTGTTGCTGTTGTCGATTACGAAGAGAAAGAGCGTAGCATTTGGCTGTGATTTTTCCCGCCTGGCGAACGGGTGAGAACTCACAAGCAAATGGAATGCACTAAGGACTGGCATAGAAGGGAGAGTAATGACTATTCAGTAGTCGAGGTTGGAGATCAGGGCTAAAAGGTCAACGCATTATGATGGGCTATCAGTGAAAAGGAACAGACATTTATCCGTTGGTCTGTCTCTCACGTGCTGCAGCACCTGCTAAACTGTCATTTATCACCAAACCACTTAACACCAGCAACGCCGACATCATTATTATTGCTGCTACTTGTACTCTTATCGTAACCATCATTTCTGCTTGCAATAGTACTTCTGTGGGCACATTGCTAGTGCGTTTTTTATTCATGTCAGACGGCAGTGGGCATTTCGACGTTATGTAATGGTTAGCAAGCTTGTCTCGCTAGAACGATTACGACTAAATCGAATTCGATCTTTACTGAATGCTCCATATTTTCGGCCTTATGTCACATGTATGCTTCACTTAGTAAATCACCGAGAACTTCGACGTGGTATAATGGTTAACAAGCTTGTCTCGCCATATGAATTACTACTAAGTAGTGAGTTTGAAACTCACTAGCTGCTCCATACTTTCGGTATTGTGTCACATCTAGGCTGCGCTTACAAAATCACTATTAGGATCACTACTAGTGCTACTCTAGTTAAACTTTTCTTCACTCTCTGGCTATCGGAGTGGGATCAAAATGTAGTATCTGTTCCCTTTACCACTAATGGAAATTTTAACCGTTTACTTATATGAAATTCGGCATTTATTAACCGAGCAGCCAGTGCTACATTTGTTTGAGATTTATAAAATCTCTCTATTAAAACATTTTTTCAGGAAAATAGGTTTCTCAAGTTCACTAACTGTTATTGATGGGGGCTTTTCTCATTTTTCTTGAAGTAGTGTGGAACTTGATTATGTCATTATGTTCCATTGGTATTACATGTGCTAACCATTTTAGTTGTTGCTATTGTTGAAAGTCCTGAAATCATATGACTTCTGTTATTTGGCAGAGTTCTTTGTGATTCAAAGAAGGGTGTTACTCGTTAAGGCCCAAAGGCTTCATTCGCTCGAAGCCATTTTAACAATAGATGTGAGAACCAGTTGTATACAGCTGACAGTTTAAATAATTCTGAACGTGTTTGGTGCCATGCATACCATCTATAGTGCATACAGTGAAATTTGGACAGAATGTGAATGAAAATTCGGATGGATTCGTTGTAACTGTAGGGAAATAAAATATAACCCGATGAAAGTGAATCCAATAGTAAACAAGTGGCAATTCATATTTGTAAGCCTCGCAGAAATTGAATCAGCTAAATTCTAATTCAGGTAATCAATGATGATATCTCATTTCAATACATGCTCTTGTGAACTGAAATCAACTCTTTACATAGCGGGTCCCATCACTAATCATTTCAGCATTTCACAATAGTAGCTGTGATTTTAAAGTCTAAGCTACGATAAATGAAGTTTAATAGATACAAATATATTCACGAGGTAGATTCTGATGAAAAGGCACGCCCACTTCCAAAGGTCTGACCAAACAACCAAACTTTAGAATTTTGTAGAGGAATCGGTTTCAGTACGCCATAGTATTCTTTATGAAGGATTATTTAAAAAGGAGGAAGCTATTTTAAAAACTGAAAGCGAAAATGCTAGGATCCAGTAGATAAAGAGGTTGTCAGTCACTGATTCTCGAAGTTCTGATAGGCTCGGTAAAGTCAAATTGTCAGCTCATCTCAAATAAACATCAGCCTTTTGCTAACTGGGGCAAGCAATAGCGTGTTAATTTTAAGTCCTCCAAGACGAAAGTGCTCTCTTTTAATCGTCTAAGAGAATTTGATTGGCTTTCCATCAGCATGGCTAATGTTAGCATGCAAGAGAGAAAATCATTGCGCCTCCTAGGTCGAACGAGTTGAACTTATATGAAGTAGAACGATTATGTGAAATCAATTGCTACGTCTATTGCAAGGAAAGCTGTTTCACTGGTTCCTGCTTGACAATGTTTCTAGCCAGAAAATATCATGCACATTTATGTCTGTCATTCGCATGCGTATTGAATATTGCTGTCAAATCT
The DNA here is from genome assembly GCA_964036315.1 of Acanthosepion esculentum. Classification (NCBI taxonomy): domain Eukaryota; kingdom Metazoa; phylum Mollusca; class Cephalopoda; order Sepiida; family Sepiidae; genus Acanthosepion; species Acanthosepion esculentum. The sequence goes on from OZ038475.1 coordinate 78,701,979, forward strand.
GATCTGGTACTTCTACTATCTGTCTAGAAATTCTTGACAGAATCTAAAGAATCTGCATGGTCATGAAGCCCTGACCTATCATCACATTTCCACTGTTGTAACGTAACTTTTCTGTGCCGTTTCTATAATATTTTCATGATAATTGTTCAGACGAGATTTCATCTTTGGTCTCTCGACTTCATGAAGAACAGTACTAAATTGGCAGCTATATATCATAATTTTACTGTTGAAAAGGTCAGATGTAACAGTAATCTCTATGATAATATTTTTTATCTCACACAAGTCGCTTACGTAACTCTCTTTCTCTTCTTGCATTCCTGTCAATTACTATCTTGAAAAAATTAAATGCATTGTCAATCGTCGATATAGCTCTCCTTGAATCATGGTCTTTTATTGTCCTCTCTCTCTTTCTTTTACTGTCAGTAACTCCTTGTGTTTTAGTGGCTTTATTGCCTTTCTTAGAGTGAAATGATAAAAAACATGCCAGGTATTCAATGAAATAAAAAATGATACGGTTAAGAAATTTAGTTTCAAGAAGTTCAAATGAAAAGGTGATTGGTTGTCTTGATAAATATAACATGAAGTTTAGAAAAGCTAGTGTACTGTATCTCTCACTACAGATTATGCCGGAAATGACATGAGACTCACACTAGACAAACGAAAAATTTAGGGTTGACTGTTATAATGCTCGTATAATCTTGTACTTCTGGTTAATATTACAAGGAAAACAATGTTACAAGGATTAGTGAAGAAATTGTTTAATTAAATTGATTAATTATACAATAATAGCGAATACTGTATTTAGTGCGGCAATGCGTACGACACAATTTACGACACGATTTGTGAGCCCATTTCCTATAAGCTAACATTCCTCTCATACTGAATAGAAGAGTCTATGTTCAATAATTTAGTGTAGCGAAGGTCGGTCGTCTTTCTACACAATAACTTATTTTAAGAGATACACATCCTCTTTTGAATACGCATTTTCTTCTTTTGTTGTTCACTTCCAACATTTCCTTTGGATTTATTTGTCTTTTACTAACAGTGTTTTCGTGCAATTATAATTGGAGTTGGCAAGTCAAAAGTATCGTACAACACTTCCATAGGTAAATCCTTTTATTTCCTTGGCATATCTTGGTTTTAATTGGTGTAAATGCTTTTATGTCACCAATTTCGACATTTTACCATATACATCATCCTGCCAGTGTGATTTACTATTTTACCATCTTCCCAACATTCCTTTCTAAGTCTTGAAAAAAACCTCCAGCTTTGAAAGATTTTATAGTTAACTTCGCAGTAAGCGATATTTTTATTTTCTTCCAAGTAGTAATTTGTCAGACATCGATTTAATTTTCCTGGTGAACATTAATTTCGCTGGTATCGTCCTCAGTGCAGTAATACAGTTAGGGGTAAGTCTGCAAATTCTTAAATAATTGTTGAGTCTTGACTCATTGTTGAATCTCGACTAATGCATGGAATAATAATGCAACACAAAATGTACTTAGAACAAGAATGTATTATAACAAGAAAGTGTACACAATATTTACATATAGTATTTCTGTATATTTCTGGGAAGACGTTCCTGGAGAATGTGTTGACTAAGTCGCAGTCGGGCAGAGTCTCTAGCTGGATCTCTGTATTCGCTCCCCTGTCTTCCGGTACCAACCATTATTTATATAGTCGGTAGTCACCTATGCAGATTAGGTGGATCCTACCACAACAATACTGTTGGAGCATTACTCTTTCCGTTTCCTCCCCGTTTGATTTCTTTAACGCCCATTTGAACGTATCAACAAAACGTTCAGCGAAACCATTTGATTTTGGGTGGTATGTATACCTTGTTAAATGTTCAATTGCATAATATTTGCTAAAATTTTGAAAGTCACTCATAAATTGTGTGCCATTATCAGACACTATAGTATCTAGAACCAATCTCGAAAACAGTTCATGAAGAAAATTTACAGTTACAGTGGAAGTAGGTCATCTACACTTAAATATGTCAAGCCATTTTGAAAAACTGTCGACGACAATCAGATAATACGCAGCATTCAAAGGTGCCGCGTACTCAACATGTAACCGAGACCAAGGTTTATCATTATTAGGCCAAGGTTGGTAATTTACACAACGTCAATTTTGTCGCTAGAGCCCAATCTCTGCATGATTTTACAACATTTTCAATACCCTAGCCTATTTTACGGCAATATACGTAACTTCTTATACGGGATTTCATTCTTGACATCCCAAAATGTCCAACATGAAACTACTTTAAAATTATTTTTTTGCAAACAGGAATTACTACTCTTTCAGCATACATCAGTACTTCATCACAGATGGAAAAAGACTTATTATTTTCAATAGCACCTAGTTTATATTTTTATTCTTTCCATCTCATTTTACGCCATTCATCATTTTCAAAATATAATCATCCTTCTTGGATTGTACTTTAATTTCGTCCAAATCACGAGTAGTTCCCTTATCGTGTTACACAAAACAATTTTTATCTCATTTTCCGAAATTAAAGAAGCAATCAGCGTTTCCTCAAAAAGTTCCTTAAATTTTTGGATCAATCTGGATAAACCATCTGCATGCCCGAATGTCTTTGATGGTAAATACTGCATCTTAAAATCATAGTTTAGTAAAATCGTTCTGCAATGTTGCAACCTGCTGCCAGTATGTGCCGGAATACCTTTTTTTAGAATCCAAAATAGTCAATAATGGTCAGTCATCTGTTTGCTGAATAAATTTCATACCCTGTATCATTTACACTATTTACATTGCTCGGACTATCATCCTCATCTTTGTTGCCATATTTATCACAACGATTCGGCCGTTGTACGCTCCGGCCTTCTTCAGGTGGTTGGAATGTTGAACTGAACCCTTTATTTCTCTCGCTGGGGTAGACTGTTCTAGTTCCACGTGCCATGTCTAATGGATGTCAGTTATCAGTTATCTCCCATTAATTCTCCTCTCCACCGCCTTAACCAGGTATTGAACTTACACACTTTGGGCCCTGTCACTGGCTCTAACTAACGCCTTTATCCACTGTGCCATGTGTCCTTGAGCGAAATAAAGGGTTCAGTTCGACATTCCAACCACATGAAGAAGGCCGGAGATTACAACGGCCGAAACGTTGTGATAAAATAAGACGAGGATGATAGTCCGAGCAATGTGAATAGTGTACATAATACATCATCTCAGAAATATAGACAGATCATTTTGTGAATTTTCACTGCAAAAATAATAGCTAGCGCTTCTTTTTCGATTTGACTATAATTTTTCCAATCGTTATTTGCGTTCTAGATGCATGCTTTTATTTTACCATCCTTGAATTTATGACAAATAACTGCTCTGATGCCACAATCGCTAGCATCTTATGCTACAATTATTTTTAAATCAGGATTGAATTGCATTAATGATCATTCAGATGTTAACATGTTCTTTATGCCTTCAAAGGATTTTTAACATTTATCGGACCAATTCAACACCTCACCCTTTTTAAGTAATATAGTTAAAGGCGCTCTTAATTTTTGCATGCTTAGCATATAAAGATTGAAATTGCTCACGAGCCCTAGAAATGAATTTAAGATAGCAACGTTTGTCGAGGAAGGCATATTTTTATTAGCAATCCTCCTGGATGGGACTTGTCTACGCCCATTTGTATCAATTATTTGTCCCAAGTATTTTATATTGGTCCTGAAAAGTTGTCATTTCTCCTTACTGAGTTTGAACCTATTATGCTCTATTCTCTGGAAAACTTCTTGCATATTTTTTGAATGTTGCCGTCTAGTTTCGTTTTTTATTAGTACGTCGTCCAAATATGCAACGGCAAAATCTAAGCCAGATAGCATCGTATCCATTACATGCTGGAAAATGTTAGGTGCCACTTTGATCGCAAACAGTAGTCGATTAAATCTATATAGACAATTGTGTGCGTTAATTGTTAATCGTCTTCTACATTTTTTTATCCACTTCAATCTCTAGTATGCGTTTGACAGGTCAATTTTTGAAAAAATAATCTCCCACCATTTAATTTAGAAAACATTGTTCGGGGATGGTAACAGATATGTGTGAGGTCGTAGACACTCACTTAACTCTTATTTAATTTTAAATAGAAAAATCATCACATACACGAATATTATTATTCTTTTTTACATACACTGTCGGAGCTGCTCACTCACAATAAGCTGTGATCGAATAGCTAATAGGGTTTTAAATCAGTCATTTTTTTGTGAATGGGTTCCACAACTGCAGAAGGTACGCTACATTTAGGTTTAACAGGAACTACATTTTCCTTCGAGTAAAAAATTGCCTTCGTCTTAGTACATTTTTCAAGACCTTCGGAGAACACTGTGGGAAAATTCTTTTAAACTCCTTTAAAAAACTTTCAGTCACTGTACTTGTTTTAGAGGAGGAGCCAATCACTTTTTTTTTATATAACAAATTTACGGGCAAAATCCACAAACGGAACCGTTCCATCCAGTCTGCGTTCAATAAATAAGTTTTTCCAGCATACGAGACATTACATGCAAGTTCGCCCCGGGTACATTTTCCTATGACGTCACGTGCAACGTTTTCGGTTTTCGTTAATGTTGGTTTACCGGTATTTTCCATGTTTTTTGTTTTTATTAATTATAGTAATATCACTGCCTGAGTCCAGTCGAATTTCTTTCTTCACCGTTATTCATTTTAACCTTCACAAATTTTCTGTTCTCTGTCTTATTCAGATTTTGAGTTGTCAATACAACTTTTATTGCATTAAAATTTCTTATATTTTTTTGTTTTGTGTAACTTTGTCTATGATCCCATTTTCCACATTGGAAATATTTTTTTAATTTTTAAATGGGCAATTCGCCTTTAAATGAAGACATTCGCAACCGCAACACGGGTTCGGTGCAGTCATTTTTTCCTTCTTTTTTACCCTTTTGTCACACTGTCTGCACTTTCGTCAATTTTTGTAGTATCATGTCATAAATTTAGAATTCTTTCACATGCTTCTGCTACTGCATGTATGATTAATTTTGTGCAACATTGCTTCAAACATCCTTGTTTGATGTTCCAATATTTGTAGTGTTCGTTGTTGCAGCAGCTGTTGTGTCAATAACTGTTTTTGCTGTTGTTATTCCAATAACCGTTTTGCTATTGTTTTTGTTGTATACAATAATAGCGACTACTGTAGTTTGTGCGGCAATGCGTACGACCCACTTTGCGATACAGGTTGCGACCCCATTTCTTTTCATAGTGAATGGAATAGTCTATGTTCAACAGTTTAGTGTGGCGAAATTCGGTTGTCATTCTAACTAAAATTATTTCCCAGCCGGCTAGTGCAGAATAATGTAACCCAATTTGCACGCGTGATCGTGGGAATGAGTCATATGACAAAGATAAATAGATATATATACACCCACCACAGCGGTGATGAGTCGGAGCCTTTCAGACATCGCGGACAAAAATTTAATGTCCACGTTTCAGATCAGAGGTCACAGGACCGCACACACACACAGCGACTGGGAGTAATTGAGTAAGGATTTTATTAAAATTTAATGTTAAATATGAGAGATTTATGTCTTGTGCTAGCTTTAATCAGCACAACGACAAAATCATTACTCGGGCTATGATAAAGAAAATATTGATACTGAACAATTGATATCATTAAATTGCTAATTTTTTTATGAAATTTGAACAGGATAACATCTATAACGCTAATTTGTCATTAGAAGCTCGGCAAGATGACCATCGTGATACACCTAATATGAACTTGTGATTAACTCTGAAATAGAAAAATGTATTAAGATCAATTATTAAAAATCGATTTGAACGAGTGAAGCGTGTACGTTTTGGCAAAGACCGTCCTTCTTTGAACATTGTGAACTGGCGCTACAGAACAACAAAGCACTGTGTCAAATAACATATCCAACATTAGATGAAGTCAACCAACAGCAGAAACAACAAGAATGGATAGCCCATGTAATTCGAAGAGAAAATAATGATATAATATGTTGACATTCCACACTAATTCAAACAAAAGGTTAGGAAGGAAACCACCTTCAATACTGGAAAGAGCGGTAACAGTTATGAGACGTTTATTTTTCCTGAAAAATTGTTTTAAGAGAAAAGATTTTATAAATTTCAACCGAAAGCAGTACTGGTTGCTTTGTCAACGATCTGTTTATATATATATATATATATATATATATATATATATATATATATATATATATATATATATATATATATATATATATATATATATATATATATATATACAGCAGATCATTATTTAAACATATATTCTTAAATATAACTGACAACGAATATCTATTATGTTTGATCATGAGCCATTCTTCGTATGCTTGCTTTAATTTCGGGTGAAAATAAAGGCAAAAATTGTTCAACCTTTGAATATTTTTTTTTATTAACCTGTTCCTTGACTTAGGCCTTCTAGACATGGTTCTGTTGTTAATATTTTGGTCTCTCACGTGGTACGACGTCATAGAAACGTAAGAATTTACGACTTGTGTTTGCTATTCCGCGGCCGTTATCATCGCATAGCAATCTTCTATGTCAACATAACAGAATATCATCTTGGATGGTGAATATCTTTGTTTAAATGTCCGTATAACCACACTGAAGATGGCCCATGTGAGCTGATAACTTAGTTCAAGGAACAGATTGATAAAAAATATCCAAACGTTGTGTTTCACTCCTTGTTCGCGTCGTTGCGTACAAAAACTGGACAAGACTCACTGCACGTTCACAAAAAACGCAAGATTAAATCAACAGCAAGAAATGAAGTCTTGGTATTTATTTCAATGATATTCTCTCAGGTAGTAGGTTGGTGACAAGTGGGTCCCATCGCCACATCATTTTGCTTCAACCGGATGGTTGGATGGACGACTCTTTTCTTTGTCAAGCCCTAGCAGGCCTCTACTAAAATAGGGATGCAGGAAGAAACATTTGGTTTCCGACGCAGTGCCAATTGATACTAACGTTACAAACTGCTTCAAATAAAAGGTTATCTAGGAAAAAACTCTACCAATACCGAAAAGAGTGATAACAGCTGCTGAACTTGAGAAACTTATTTCCCTGAAAAATTGTTTTAAGAGAAAGATTTTATAAATTTAGACCTGTCAATGAATGCCAAATGTTTCATTGTAGGGAAACGGCTAATATTACCATTACCATTGCCAATGATCAATATATATATATATATATATATATATATATATATATATATATATATATATATATATATATGTTATTTTTAATTTATTTTGTTTTAACGTTACTTTTGAAGAATACTCATATTCGAGTTGAAGCTGCAGGAGAATGCATATATTTATGAGAATATTTCTTGAATATTAAGGCTGGTAGATGTATTAGGTAATACCATGAGTTCTGTCCGAATTTTAACTTTTTGTTAAAATGAACAAAATTTAAAGATTATTTTATAATATCTAATGAAGCTGAACATTATTTTTTATGTTTAGATGCATTTAAACTGATCAAATTTTATTTCAGAGAACAATAAAATTAAATTTTGTTTGATTAAAACCCTGCTAACATGGAAGTACCCAAGAATCATTTGAGGCACATAATGCTTTATGAGTTCAAGAAAGGAAACTCAGCAGCCGAAGCGGATACAAACATTCACTCAGTTTATGGAGAAGAATGTGTGAATGAAAGAACTTGCCGAAGATGGGTTGCAAAATTCAGAGGTGGAGATTTCACCCTTGAAGATGAAGATCGAACCGGACGTCCAGTCGACTTTGATGAAAAGCTTCTTGAAGCAGCCGTTGAAGAAAATCCTGCTTTATCAGTTTGAGGAATTGGCAGTGATTCTCAGTTCAAACCTTACAACTGTTCATCGTCATCTTCAACAACTTGGAAAAGTTCCTAAACTTGGAAAATGGGTGCCTCGTGAATTGTCTGAAAACAACCTCAAATCCCGAGTTGACATCTGCTCTTCTCTCCATTCTCGCCAACTTGTTTCAACTTTTTTGGATAGACTTGTGACTGGCGACGAAAAATGGATCTTTTATCGAAATGTTAAGCGTCGTAGACAGTGGCTTGGTAAAGGGGAAGGACCCCAGCCACAACCGAGAAGGGAACTTCATGGGCAAAAGGTTCTTCTTTCAATCTGGTGGAATTGCCAAGGAATAATCCACTTTGAATTACCACCTAATGTAACAATTAATGCTCAAATATACTGTCAGCAATTAGAGCGTTTGAATTAAGCTTTGAGGAAAAAAAACCTGCTCTAGTGAATCGAAAACGGGTGATGTTTCATCAGGACAATGCGCGACCACACACAGCAAGAATCACGTCACAAAAGATCGAAGAACTTGGCTGGGAGAAAATTCCTCATCCACCTTATTCTCCCGACCTTGCTCCTTCAGACTACTATTTGTTTCGCAGCTTACAGAATCATTTGGAAGAAACAGCTTTTGTAACACAGGAAGAGGTTAAAACTAACATTTGTGAGTTCTTTGAATCAAAGCCAAAAGAATTTTACAGTAATGGAATTAGTAAACTTGTTAATAGATGGAAGGAAGTCATAGATAATAAGGGAAAATACAATGTTGATTGAATCTGTAATTAAATGTAACATTTGGTCACTTGTTTCAAAATTCAAAATTTGGACAGAACTTATGGGATGACCTGATAGTTGGATAAAAATAGCGTTAATTTAAAAATAGAGCTTCTACTCGAATATGGGTATCCATAAAATAACGTTTAAACAATATATATATATATATATATATATATATATATATATATATATATATATATGTGTGTGTGTGTGTGTGTGTGTGTGTATGTATGTATATATTCAAAAATTATAACAATCAAGTTATAACATCACTACAAAAATGGTGTCTTGTCAAAAGAATGTTGACAAGTTCTTTGTCCGACCCATGAACGACTCCATTCACAAATCTAATGTTTGGTCATTTGATAGATTTTGCAAACATGTCGGGTTAGGAAATTTTCACCACCATCTCACACAGGCGTGCGCGCGTGCGCACATACACACACTCACACACACGCATATATATATATGTATGTGTGTGCCTGTGCTGACTTTCTCAGTCAGTCGGTGTTCATTTATTATTTAACGCCCATGTACGTTTTTTCTACATGCTTGGATATACACATACGCACTCATTCGTATGCAGTTGGCTAATATTGTGCACGAAATCCCCATTCTCTGCCAATCTAATCCTTCCGGTAGCTCGCCGCTAGCTGGCAAATGAAATGCACTTAGCGTTACCAGTTTGTCTGTGAGACATCCGTTGAGTCTTTAAAGAGGGAAGCGCTTGACACCGTTCCAATATTGATTTCCTTTATTAAGCAATCAGCAATTCCGCTAGCCAACGACCAACACATCGCGGTGTAATTCTGCTCAATGGAACGTCATCTTATCAAGGGATTAGGAAGGTTTAGAAGTTGAAGCGAGGGTAACGCTGACATCCAATCACAACGTGTCTACTTCCCGCCGAAACCTGCCCCAGGTGCCGTGTCAATGAGCACTCGCTCAAATAAGAACTGTTGCCGGTGTACCGGTGTAAGTTGGAAATGGAATCTCTGCCAGAGTTGCTTGTTGGCTCTCCTTTTACACGTCGGAAATCTATTCAGTATCATTTGAATTTTGTCTTTCTACTAACGCCGTTTGGCACAGTAAATGACTTTCGTCGAGTTTTCTTAATTCTATTTTGTTGAATATAAGGTTATTAACACATGTAATATAAGGGACAATGAAATTGAACATAGAATGGTAATGGTAATATCAGCCGATTCCTTATATGAAAATATTCGACAGAAAAATCAACATTACTGTCATTTGAAATTTGTAAAGTCTTTGTTTTAAAACGTTTTTTTCAGGGAAATAGTCATCACAAGTCCTGTAGCTATTAGCTCTCTTTCCTGTATTGATGAAGATTGGGATATATATATATATATATATATATATATATATATATATATATAGATAGATAGATAGATAGATAGATAGATAGATAGATATGAACAAAAAGGTATATGTAGATAGATAGATATGAACAAATTGAGATAGGTAGATAGATAGATAGATATGAACAAACTGGGATAGATAGATAGATAGATAGATAGATAGATGAACAAAAAGGGATATGTAGATATCAAAAAAGGATATGTAGATAGATAGATAGATGAACAAAAAGGGATATGTAGATAGATAGATAGATATGAACAAATTGAGATAGATAGATAGATAGATAGATATGAACAAACTTGGATAGATAGATAGATAGATAGATAGATAGATAGATAGATAGATATGAACAAAAAGGGATATGTAGATAGATAGATAGATATGAACAAATTGAGATAGATAGATAGATATGAACAAACTGGGATAGATAGATAGATAGATAGATAGATAGATATGAACAAAAAGGGATATGTAGATAGATAGATATGAACAAATTGAGATAGATAGATAGATATACATATAAAACTGGGATAGATAGACAGACAAATAGATATGAACAAACTGGGAGAGATAGATAGATAAATAGATAGATAGATAGATAGATAGATAGATAGATAGATAGATAGATAGATAGATAGATAGATAGATATGAACAAATCAGGATAGATAGATCTGAACAAACTGGGATAGCTAGCTAGCTAGCTAGATAGATGAATAAATCGGGATAGATAAATATGAGCTAAATGGGATAGATACATACATACGTACATAATGTTAATGGTAATATTTGCATTTTCTTTATAAGAAAACATAAAGTATTTATTGACCATGAATCTAGTGTTTCTTTCGGTTGAAATTCTTAAAATCTTCCTCTTAAAATAAATTTCTCAAATCCAGTCGGTCTTCTGGCTCTTTCTATTATCAATGGAGATTTCCTTTCTAGCCTTTTGTCTGAAGTCGGGTGTAATGTCAACGTCTATATTATATCATTATTTTCTCTTCGAGTTACATATATCCATTTTAGTTTTTGCTGCTGTTGACAGTCCTCAAGAGATGTGGTTTCTCTAATTTGGTTTCTTTCGTTTGTAATTCTACAGTAATAGTCCACAAAAGCTGCGCTAAGTGTAGTTATGGTCAACATCGCAAAACCCAAACCAAACATTAACCTTAGGATTGGAGTCATGTTCTTAAATAACCTTGTCAAATCGAAATCCGCATACGGATGATATGATATGGCGTCCAACGCGTTCAGCAATGTCTAAACTATCAGCAACAGACAACCGTTTTCTCAGATCAAAGATTTCACATGGTATCGAGCATATGAAACTAGTAGGTATTAGGGAGCAACTTTAATCGAATTTCGTGGACTGGCGCTACATAATCACACATAATTTTACTAAATAACAGATCCAACATTAATTGAAAACTTTCAACTGCAGCAACAACTAAAATAGCACATGTAACTCGAACAGAAAATAATGGCATAATAAAGATGTTCACCTCCCGTCCTATCTTAAACAAAAGGTTAGAATGGAAGCCCCCATCAGTAATGGAAAGAGCTATATCAGTTACTGGACTTGAAAAGAATATTTTCCTAAAAAAGAGAAAGATCTAAATTTCAAATGACTATAACGCTAACTCCTCCTATACAGCAGTGAATGCTGGACAATCTCCTCACAAATGAAGAAAAGACTTCAGCTAAAGAAATGTAGGTCTACAGAAATATGCTGAGAATACCATGGTGTGAGCATATGGGCAATGGCAGTTTTAGAGAAAACAAAAACAAAAAGGAAACTTGTACTTAACATCAGAAAGAGAGAGTTGAAATTCCTAGTGCGCATAATGAGGAAAGAGGGCTTGGAAAATTTGACACCCACAGGGCATATTGAAGACAAGAGGGATAGGGCATAACCTAACTAACAAGCTTGTGTAAAGTAGATGGCACAAAACGGTTTAGGAGAGATAGTAAAAAATAAAATTTACTAAGTACTACAAAGGGCATGGAATTGTGGAGAGCCATGATCACCAACAACCTGAAGGAACATGCCACATATAATAATAATAATAATAATAATAATAATAATAATAACAATAACAATAGCTATATATACCTCAAGGAAAGTTGGTTCTCTGTGCTGCGCCAGAAAGTTTTTCTCGTCTATTCATCCTTGCATTGAATATTGTTGCTATATATGGTCTGGTGCCCCCGCTGTTCATCTCGAGATTCTCGACAAAATCCAAAGACAGATATGCAATGTAATAGGTCCTAACCTGGCAACTCGACTCCAGTCGCTTTCTCACAGGCGTTATGTTGCTTCCCTTGGTCTTTTCTACAAATATTTTCGTGGCAACTGCTCTGACGAGCTATTTTCATTAGTACCCCAACTGCATGAATTTAAGCGTGCTACTTGGTTGGCATCTCGGTCCCACCTTTTTACTGTCGAAACAGTTAAATGTAACCACCTCTTCTACTCCCACAACTTCTTTTCTCGCACTTCACGACAGTGGAACCCCCTTCCTCTTACTTGCTTCCGTGATAACTACAATCTTCAAAAATTTAAATGTCAATCGACATCTTCTTGTGCCTTGATCTTGATCTCCGTCCTTCTATTTATCTTGTCTTCAAACACCCTTCTTATCTCTTACTTGCACTCCCTGTAACCCCTTACGTACTAGTGGCACTCCCGCCTTGGTTGGGGTAAAATGCTTAAAATAATAATAATAATAATAATAATAATAATAATAATAATAATAATAATAATAACCTTAATTGTTCGGTTAATAAATTTCAAATGTTTTCGCATAAAAACAACTAATCTCACCATTACCTCACATTGGGGTGCCGAAAACTTTTCGGTGCCGCCTTCTTCCCAAAATAAGTATTTCAATGATCAAACATCAAAATACTACATTTGAGGAGTTTGAATGTTATGGTAATTTACCCACGCACGCATGGACTCTCCCAGCTATAAATAGGAACAGGTACTGCCTTTTGAAGGTTGAAGTTTCTAGCCATCAGCTCTGACAGTAGGACCGAACATTCTTGCTGTAACACCCTCGTTTGTATATGTTTGTATTACTGTTTTTTTTATATATTTGTTTAACTTAATGTCTCTCATGTGTCTTTATTTCTGACCCTAACAAGGCCACAACAGAATAGTAAAGGCACTTTGATACTCGCGTGTTTATACTTATTAAAGTAACAATTAAATCTAAAGATACGACTCAACTAATGTGCCATGAGCCTTTAGGGCATGGGTGATAAGGGTCCTCCGCAGCTTCCTATCTTCTGTAGATCCAAGCAACCCCTCCAAATCTCTGTTCTGTCATTTATTTACACAAGCTCGTTAAATCGGTTTCACACTTTATAATCTCATAAAAAGAATATTCTTAATATGAATGTTACAAATGCGACACAAATTTCACTTGGTTTTTACCTGCATATTAGTTAGTTCATTTTGGAATATTCTTATGAAAAATGCTTTAACTCCATTAAGAGAATCCTTGTAAAATCTGATCATTTACAATAATAGTGGAAAATTTGTAAAGATATGAAAGTTGAAGAGTAAAGAATTCCAAGTTAGGAACTTGATGGTCTGTCTAGCATGTTTCCATAGATCCTCACTAGGTGCCCTATAGTTGTAGTAAACTAGATTAAGTTTAGTAATTATAAATAATCCCTCCGACATCGGATAATAGCTATCTAGCTAGTGTGGTTGTCTGTTACTATTGATTGGTGCATTTGGTACCCAATAATCGTTGCCTTGTATCAAACTAAGCTAGGTTTAGTAGATTGCAACAGTGAAAAATAATTTATCCTTTTAATTAATAATTTTTATAGCGAATCTATTAAACTAATAACCTTTTTAGATACCCTTTTCACTTGTTATAATGTATTATGATTAGGATTAGGGCAATTAGGATTAGGATTAGAACTATGGATATTGCGTAGAACCACTTTTATTAATCTTTCACTACTTTGCATATGCAAATTATCATTTAATCATTTCGTCCAGGCATCAATTAACCGGAATAAGAATGTTCTTTTTTATTCCCTTTCTTTCTCTTTTTCTTCATCATTAATTTATGCTTCCTATCACTTTGCATTTTCATTTAATCCAATTTAAAATTATATATTGTTTCTTTTTATAAGCATTTAAACAAAATAAGCAACGCAAAACACTTCCACTGATACTGATATCATCCTGGTGTGAATATGTATAATAAAAGAAAAAAAAACAAATAGCCATAATGTTTTCCTCGAGCAATGCTGATACGTTTCAAATGTGTTAAAGCCACGGGCTATTACATATATTAATTATATAGGCATACTTAAACGATTCGCTAGTTGATTTTAAAATGCATCGTTTAACCTTGTGATTAAAAAAATATCCTATTGTTATTGTAGCAAACCAAACTCTGTGAGTTAGATCTCCAACTATAAATACATCGGAAAATGCTACGAGAATAACTATGATTAATGTTCACGTGTTAACAATAATGATTGCTTTCTTTGTTTTTTAGATTGATTTCGATCCTGACAACTTTTTAGGAAATGTGTTCGTATCAATGAAAGGAGATTCAATCGACAACCTTAAAAAGCTGCGTGAGACTGTCGATAAGGACAGGTAAGTAGAAAATATGAACTTGCAGGATTCTTCTGTTGCGACACGTGGGCTAAAAACATTTTAGCTTTAAACTTTGATAAACAAACGCTGTAACATGTAGTAATTAATTCCAGACTAATAATTTAATCGGAATAAATAATCCCGGTTGCATTTTTCCTCGAAAGAAAGAACGATTACTTTAGCGTAAATTTTATACAATATTTTGAACGCTTAGTCAACGCTTATTGAATAGATGTATCGTCACGGAAATTAAAATATACTGGCAAAAATGTACGCAGTTGTTTCTATACCTGAAAAAACTAAAGATTCTCATCTACTCTACAAATATAAAAAATTGATTTAAAGGTTACAAATGATTTAATGTGTGTGAAAAACAAGAAATAATTTTTATTTTCATTGTTCTTCCTTAAGACACATTTTGACGCTTGACATCAAAAGTTAACTTGCAAAATTAAAATTCATTATCATACTGCTTATATATGGAAAGTTTACTGAATGATAATTACTTTTAAATACTTATTTATATTAAAGAAAGATTTTATGGGATATGAAATGTATCTTGTATTATAATTGAATTTTATGATTTTCGGCTTCTTCTCTATAAATACATTGCAGTTTCTTCTTCTGGCTTTCTTCATCTTTTTTATTATATCCCATTGTACTACTGGTCATTTTTATTTCGTATATTCTTTTACAACATGGCGTTATTTCTATGCCAATCATATTTGAAGGATAGCAAATAGTTTGCTATTCTTTAAATTCATTCCCAGGTGCTCCGATGTAAATTCTCTCCTTCTCTGAATTTTCCTTTTTTGTCGCTTTCACCTTATATTGTTGGCTTCAACCTCTGAAATGACCGCTAAAAACATCAACCTCCAAAAAATCTTAGACAAATCCTAAATATGAATGCTATGAATTCTTCCTAACCAATATAAATGGATCACTTCTCGGTCAACCGAAATATTTTTGTTCTTTCTTGTCTTGAAGTGAGAACGTTACTCAATCACTTGACAGTATCTCCTTTGCGTACGAACATCATTCTTAAATCGCGAACTCTTTTCCTTATTATTGTTGCCTTGCCTTCATATATATTGTTTGCTTAGTATTCATTTGAAATTATGTTTTTATTCCTTTTCTAATTGTTTATTGGAAACTTTGTCTATTCCATTTGTTGAGCATTTTTGCCAATTACACTTAACCAGTGCCATTTACTTCATACACATAACACATCTTCCTCCCTACATGGAAAACAAGCGCCCATTTTGAAAATCACACCGTCTGAAACAGTCTGTTAATGTTTATTAAAACATCTATTAAACATATTTAAAATAGAGCTCATTCATATACATAAAAAAGCAATCTATCTATCTATCTTTTTATCTATCTATCTATCTATCTATCTATCTATCTATCTATCTATCTATCTATCTAACATTTTCAAATTAAATGGTAGAATAACATATGATGTAAAAACTATCATCAATACCAAATAGCTTGTGAATATAACATCGAGTTACTTTTAATTTTATATATATGTAATCGTGCAACACCCTCCTCGGTTGTCCAAGACTTGCGACACCGCGGCTGATCGATGAAGATCGCTTCGATCCAGAGCTAATAGTTGTGATTTAAGTTTGATCATAAGGCAGCCAAGATCGAATCACCGCAGGTATCTTCGTTTTGGACTGGCCCAAGCAGGGCGATGACGTACAAAAGAAAAAAAAAGAAGGATAACATTCGAATAAATTGAACAAAAGTAAATACTGTTTTTATATCAGTCCTCCGTACAATAATTGGTTTATTTCAGAGTTCACATGCAATTAATTTTCAGCCCAACCCGCATCTTAATCGGAATTGATATTATTGTTGACGTGGTGAAATCTGGTTCGCTGTTGTTGGTAAGGTTTGGCACAAGGCTGAATCGGAGACTTTCGTCGGTAGATAATTGCATGGGCCTCTCTCCTGTCTCTGGTCTCGTCTCCGTCTCTTCTGCCTCTCTTCTCTCTTCTGCCTAATTCGCTTCGCGTATTCGTATTTATGGACATTCGCCCAAACTGACGAAATAAGACAATTCGATAATTCTGGGGAATTCCCTTCTTCAACTCTCTCATATTATTACCTCTCACTAAATCTCCTCAGTGAGCGTGGGTGGCTTATCCATTCCCTCCTGGTATTTCAACTCAACTTTTGACCAGAGGAATCAACTCTAAATCCGTTGTTTACGAAAAAGGAAATTTTCGTTTTACAGCTTGCATTTTCAGCTGTGTGTGAATCAACATGACCCCCTAAGTCTGGGTTACATTTCCAAGCCGTTTATGTGTGAATTAGATCCTCAATTCTTCCCACGAGTCTTCTCGTTTCAATGTCTCTCAGTACATAATACTTTCTTATGTTTTAACAAAACTTTCTTCCGTTTTACCGCGGCAACGACAAATAGTATCATTCACACACACACACACATATATTTTGTTATATGTACTTTGTAAGTTGACTGTTGGCATGACTGATAAAATACGTCTTTCCCTAAAGTCAAAGCCGAAAAGAAATCTAAAATAAAAAGACAAATAGTGATAGAAAACACATCACTACTTAGGGTGACCGTAAACTTTATAAAACTCATGAAGAAATTGTGTTCGACTTTTTAATTGATAGCTAACTTATATATTCAATTCTTTGTCCAAAACGGTCAATATATTATTTGAAATTATTTGGCTACATGAGTAAATGCTGTTCAAATTAAGTTTTAGCGAATGAAAATATTCAGTATTCTGTATCCTACAAAAATCATATCAGCTGCAACAATTCTATAGCTGTATCAAAAGGACCCTCATACAGATTGAAATATTCCATATAAATTTCACTACGACTAATACGGACGGCTAAATATTTATTATATACATTTGAAGTTTTGTACAATATGTTATTTGTTTGTAATGAAATACATTTATTGTCCAAAAGAAACACATACGTAATTGAAGATTTTTATAGATATTTAAAGAGAAAATGATCCAGTAGAATGTATTTCCTAAACAACCCTGGCTTGTTTTCGTTCCATTTAAGTTTTTAGTCTGAGTTATCGCTATTTAAAACTGAAGATATTACATTACATTACTTGTTTGTTATTTTTTATGAAAGTTAACATAACATATTTCACTTTTAGTTGCAAGTAAATAAAAAAATAATACTGAAATCAAAAGTTGCGGCAGTCAATCTGAATGCCTTTAAAAAGTAAAGTTTTTCCACAGGTTTCCCATTAGACACTTCAATTTTGTGATAACTTATTAAATAGGTAACTCCACAAAATTGCTAAAAGAAGAGTATAATAATATGAAACAAGGCCCCAAATTTGATAAAAACTGGGTTTTATCGTAAAAATTATTATTATGAGGAAAAATCAAATTATTTTTTGATTATTTAATTATATTTTTTAATCCTTTTTAGAACATTCGAAATTGAGTTTAAAATCTTGTTGTTCTTGCGTCAGCGGGTGTGCTATAAATTAGCATAGCAAATTTTACAGTATTTTTTTTTTATAAAAAATACATTAATTTGGAAATTCTTGCAAAATTCAAATAATTGTCAGATTTTAATGAAACTTTCATGATTATTTTGGAAATGTTTTTTACATGTGTTACACCCGACTTAATTTTATGAAACCTCGAGAAATTCAACGAGATTATTTTAGTGACTAAAATAGTTTAAATCAGAACTCCTTGGAGAATTTAAATCATCAATTGTTTTCGTAAAATCGGACCCCATCTTACCGAAAATCTGCTCTGAATCGTAAAATAAAAACGCAATAAAACTAAGACATTATTTATTTACAAAATAATGTTTTTTTTACAAGATTTGTTTTAATTTTTTTAATAGAATAATTTTTAATTTGAATAATTTATAAAGTTATTAAATCATTTAAAATTCATTTTCAATGGCTTAATTGTTAAGCAATATTGTTATTGAGTGAAACTATATTTACCAATCATATATCGAAAGCTTATGACAATCTGGGGTATCACAATATTTTAAAAAGAAATGTATGCGTATAAACATGTCAATTTTTGTAGATACGGATGTTCATACACGACATTATCAGAAAATAAGAGCGATCACTATATTAAATCTAAAGCCAAAATATACAAAATTCAATAAAACATTAGATGACGGAGCATGTTTTCCTAAATTTTTAAGATTACTGAGTACTCAAAAATTATATATAAAAGGCTTTCACGTTATGTTCAGCTAATATTCCTCAAATAATGTTTCAGAAAGGTATATTTTATTTTTGGAAGATTTTTTTTTAATAAGGATAATTACATTTTGATGACAGCTGGCTAAAAAAGGCGCTAAAATAAAAAAATAAAAATCTCTCAATAACTCTTTTCAATCAATTTAAATTAATTTTGAAATACAACAAAGTAATTTGTTTATTAGAAATACTAACTTTAATCTATCAGCTTGAAATTAAAACTAAGATAAAAGCTCCAAGAAAGATTTTTCATTAAAAAAAAATTCATTTAGGTATCGCGAATCTGTGCAGGTATCTACTTATTAAATATCTACAATGTTTTATTTACTCGACACTACAGAAAGTTACACGCGTTTCCAATTAATCCAATCAAGCTAATCACATATGTAAATATGTTCAGCTGATTTACATAGCATTCAATGACACTAAGTGTTATTTGAACACTAAAATATTTTGAATTACACAATCAGGGATCTGAAAGCCGATAGTTATTGAAAGTCACCTGCATAAATATGAAACATTTCGAATTTCTATAATGAAAATATTTCTATAATGAAAATATTTTTTTTATTTCAATGTGTATTATTAATGGACACAATCTTAATAATATAATATACGCAGATTATATGATAATAATGGCAGACACAGAAATATAGTAAAGAAAAGCGAAAATAAAGCACTACTAATTGTAAGACACAATTTATGAACAGTTCAAGATGCGAGCTCTGAACTATGGATGTCGGAATCAAACAAGTGGAGAAATTTAGCTATCTTTTGTATTTACAGTATAGTTCACCCTTTACAAGGCCCCTGGACCACTCGATGTTGAGGTTAAGTTCGGAGGCCCCTTGTGTGTAAAAGAGTGGAAGATAATAGTTAACCCTCGCCTTGAACAGGTTATGATTATGTTGAGAGTCGGTTCCACAGGACAGTGGTTGGTGGTAAGAAGCTGCTTGAGTGGAAGTTACTTCTCAGCGATGGAATACGAAGGGAATGTGGGTGGTTTTCTACTAAGTAAGTACCCTGGCGTGTTCATGTCGTGAAGGTTTGACTTGGCGGGACCAGGGAATGTAGTTGGTACGAGCACTTTCTGTGGAAGTAGCGGCAGAGCAGCGAGAGGCTTGCCACATCTCACCTGTGGGAGAGAGATTGAAGGGCGGAGAATAGTTCCTCACCCACAAGGGCTTGGAGGCGCTTTTGGACTCAATCACGGTGAGAAGGGCTGTAACAGACAATGGAAAATGTAACATAGAAATATCCCATAAAAGAAATCGAAGACGTTTGAGTTGGAAATGCGTTCGGCCTCTATCAAAAGATTAAATCTTTTAGCGTTGGCATCTAACAAAAGATTAAATCACTCAGCACCATTTTATTTGTTTTAAGTAACAGGAAAATTTCGGTGAAACAAATAAAATAGTGCTGAACTGTTATGTAATATCAATCCTCCTATCAATTATGTGCCATGCGTAATACACGTTTAGGCAATCATATATCTTTCGATATATGACGAAACAGATTTTTTTCCCGCAGTAGGTTGTCATTTCTTTTTGTGGTAGACCAGTTGCCATCCAGTCTGTCCTGCTATTTACTCGGTGGGAGGGGTGAGGAGAAGATGATTCACACCTTTCCCAAGGGCGCGTAAGTGAGTGTAATAGATTAGACTGGAATTTGAACTCAGCTCTCCGATTCCTCTATCCATTACTTCACCGTCCAAAAGATGAATACGGAGTGAAGAGGAGACTTGAGGGTCATTCAATAAATAAGGTGAATTTTTCGGTATAAGGATTTCTAATACATATAGAGCTTACTTTTTTTCCAACGTAGTTTCCCAGCACTGTCACACACTTTTCCCATCTGTGCACAAGCTTCCGTATTCCCTCAGCGTAAAAATCTTTGGGCTGATGTCTCAGCTCGTCGCTCACAACACTTTTGACTTCATCGTCACTTTTAAACTTCTTGCCTCTCGTGAACGCTTTCAAGTGACCAAACAGGTGAAAGTCTGATGGGGCAACGTCTGGGCTGTAAGGGGGATGAGGGAGCAGTTCCCAGCCCAGCTCGTTGATGGTCTGCACCGTTTGGGCTGCTGTGTGAGGCCTTGCGTTGTCATGATGCAAGATGACTCCTTCTGACTGATGACCCCAGCGTTTGTCCCAACAGATAAGCTCAAAGTCCTTGCAATGTCATCCACTGTCACCCTTCTGTCAGACTGAATGAGGTCATTGACTGACTCGATCACCTCAGGAGACCTCACTTCTGTAGGCCTCCCAGGCCTGTCTTCATCCTCAACACTGCTCCGTCCTTCTTTAAGCAATTTAGCCCACTTGTAGACTTTTTTGGCTGAAACATGTGGCACCATACACAGTTGACATTCTCCTATGAATTTCAACTGGTTTGCACCTTCAGCAACCAAAAACTTGATAACTGACCGCTGTTCAATCCTGGAGCATGCTTCTTAGTCGGCCATCTTTGTTAATCGCCAAAACGCTCAAAGTTTTTTTTTTAATCTGTAAAAGAAATTAAATCCATGTGAAAAAGAAGTAAAACAAAAACAAAAAAAAAATAAAAAAGAGTAAGCTTCTATCTGTATTAGAAGTCCTTATACCAAAACATTCAACTTATTTATTGAATGACCCTCGTATAAATGGATAACATAACACGGAGTGTGGGGGATAGTTAGAGCTACAAGGCATAAGAAGATGTGGAGAGCAATGATCACTTACTTCCTGAAGGGACACGGCACATAAAAGATGTCGAAGTCGAGAAAGAATGTCTGAAATGGAAAATACAATTTCTAGCGTTCGGCCTCTAACAAAAGATTAAGTCTCTTAAATTTTAACATTCAATCCCATGAACACTAGTTTAGGTTATAAATAATTTCCGTTTTTGTTTATCAACGATTCTCTTCGTTCATTTAGCTAAAAGCGTATAGATCCCAAATACCCAGGTCTCTGACTTCCCCAGTCTTTTTTCCTTTGTACCTCCTTAAATTTTTAAATGATGACTATCATTCATATTTATGATTGTTATTGCAATATTTTGTTAAAGTTGTTACGATCAAATATTTAACGATGGGACAGGAGAAATTCTACGGATATTTTATTGTCGTAGAACTCGTCATGCGCTTATTAAAACATTAACTGAAGAATTAAGATTTATCAGAAAATTAAAATAGGAAAACAATGAAATTTTCATGGGTCTTTCTTGTAAAAAAAATTAGTAAATAGTATTCTAACTCATTTTCCTCTTTTTCTTCCTATGTAGGTGGATTACACAACCAGCTGTAGTAAACGCGTTTTATAGCGCTGTCCGCAACTCCATAAGTAAGTGTCTTACTTTTTTGTTTAAATAATCACACAAAAGTACGTAAAATTATTTTCCATGATTTTATTTATTTTTTTTAATAAAAGAATGTAAAAGTTTCTGTAATGCAACAATGAATTCAAATAATTACTTTCATATTTAAAAGAAAATCGTAAAGTGTTATTTTATTTATTCTGCATCCTTAATACAAAATACGGCACAAGATACTTTTTTGATGGTTTATACCTAGTCATACGCATCAGAAGCACAGACGTATACTTAAAACAACGTATATCTATAGATGTTGAGGCCCAGTTGTTTGGTTGTGTTTTTTTGTTTTTTTAGCGGCATATCAACCTCTATAGGATATTTAATGTCAAAATCTAAATATGTTTTATAGACATTTTTTATTTTATGTTTGGAGATAATAATGGTTTTAGTGATACAAGCCTTACTAATTAACCCATAGCTGGGGGAGAAGAGGTGGATTCATACCTTTCCCAAGAGTATTTGCGCGTAAATGAATATATTGAACCCGACTGGAATTGGAACTCGGTCTCCGATTAACAATTCAGAGTCATTATCCATTACACCACCAACGCATCCGAGCTAACACCTAGTATTCCCAAGCGGTCACCCATCTAGGTACTGACCAGGCTCGTCGTTGTTTAACTTCGGTGATCGTACGGGAACCTGCATTTCAACGTGATGTGGCCGTAAGCTGTAGAGGCCCGAGGAATCATATGAAATAAAACATAAAGCAACAACACCGAAAAAGTTAGACAAATTCAGATCACATGGTATCCAAAGAATAACTTTGAACATATCTGTCAAGATGAAGATATCAGTATATATCCCATATCCTGCTTCTCTCAGTGCAGTGGGGAGGTGCTGTCTAAGAGACTTATTTCCAGTACACATCTGACAGTATTTTTGTTGCATCAATTCTCGATATCCTTGGATTAGAGCATGCATTGCAATGTTTTGAATTTTTAACTTCCATTCGATCACATGCAGTCTTATGATGTCACAATTATATTACTTATTCACATAAATGTATCATAAATATTATTTATTGTAATATAATTACAATTTTGGCACAAGATTGAAGGGGGGGTGAGGTGAGGCCGGTCAACACTGACTATCCTAAACCTAGCTAATCTGATTCGCAACCCATTCATTCATTACAACTTTATCACAACAAAAACTCATCCATCACCATTCGATCCAACATATACCACAATACTGCTATATTCATAGGGATTCTACTAAAATATCCATGACATAAAACTTTTATAATATACAATTTTTTTATTTTTATTTTTTTACAAAAATATAAAATATATGTCATGAAATGAGTGGAGAGGATGAGTGGAAGAAATAAAATACAACCAAACATTCAAAATAATAAAAAAAAAGTCAGTAGGACAGGGCCACCCCGCAGAAAAATATGAGTGGCCAATGTATTTAGCCACTAAGCAGAATCAAGCAGTCCTGCTTAGCGGAAGATTACATTGGCCACTCTTATTTTTCTGTGGGGTGGTCTGGTCCTACTAACGTATTTTATTTTAAAAAAATATATTTTGAATATTTGGTTGTATTTTATGTATTATAAAGACAAGGAAATATAACTCATCCAATAGCAACATAATATAGGGTGACCCCAAAAAACGGGAACTTTTTAACAATCCAATAAAACCAAAAGTGATGGAAGAAAAATATTTAATTCATAGTAATTGAAACCTTAAACATGCCATTTAAGAAACAATGATGGAATTTTTCATTTTTTAAAAAATTACGTCCTGTAGATGGCGTGTTCCTGTACGAATGCATTCTTGAAATCTGCTGTTGAGATTCCTCATTGACTGCTGCAACATCTCAGCTGGGATACTGTGAATTTCATTCTCGTTACTAAAATGGCGAAATGTTTACTTGCTCAGGGTCACTGTCTCACAATGTTGCCTCTTGCTCATGTCTGACAATACGCACTTCAAAAATTCCCGTTTTTTGGGGGTCACCCTGTATAATGTAACGAGTATTGGAAGAATACTTTTAAATTGCTTCATGTGTATTGTATGTATCCATGTTAATCCATTAAACTCCCATATTGGAGTATAGGACCAAAAACTCATCACACTACATGTTTCTGTAGTGGTTTTCGTAGAAAGTAGTTTTCTTTTTTGGGGTGGAGTTGCTAACACCATGTCCAACTGGTTTTTAATTCAGAGCTACCATTATCTTAAACTCGTTGTCAGCCAGAACTAGAGAGCCAAGTATGCCCCTAGCCTTTAACCCCTAGCTGGGGGAGAGAAGAGACGTGGCCATACCTTTCCCAAGAATATTTGTTAGAAAGCGAAAGCAATTGGAATGGGGCAATCCTGCTCTCTGCGCTGATAAAGGCTACGTTATGCGCATATTCATATTTTGTTTTGTTTATTACTTGGCAGAAATTTAATAATATTGAATTATCTCTTGATTTTATCTAAAACACATAACATATGTGTCAAAGAAACTCGTATAAACGCTAAAAATATTTTTGAAGTTTTTGAATGCAAATAAACATTAACATAAAAATATTAGGCAATAATTAAATTGAAACAAATGCAGGAATTATTTGATTTATTTCCCATTGAAGATTTTCAGGAGATAAAATTAACTGAGATGGAGAGATATATAACAAGTGAAAAATGTGTTTAAGTGACAGTTATGCATTGTTAACTCGGGCGACTTCCTATTTTACGGTTTGTATTATACAATTTAAAAACTACATTCTTTTTTTTCATTAAGTATAATCACATAAAATCAAGCTAACCGTGCTTATTGTATATTACAGATCTTTTATAAAACCAGCTTTAATATTTAATATTATTAAGATATTTCCCATTAGCTTTTTCACCCATGAAGGTTTAAACGCTTTTTAACTACTTATCCGAAAAAAAAAAATGAATGACTTCATTTTCCTAGTAAGATATACAATATACAAGGTTGATTCCGATCTTGTGTTGTATCCGATGGGCGTCCTGGTAAATACTTATACAATGCTGATTTGGCCATCTAGATATTAGCAATTTATATCGAAATTATGTGGGGAAATATTGCAAGTATATTGCTCCTCATACAATGGACAGTCTTCAAGCTGCAAATTGAAGTTGTCAGCTTTATGTAATAGGGCATTGTTTATTAAGCTTTTCTCTCCTTTACATCCAGTCTCACTACTTATATATATAATCTCCATAAAAGCAATCCATCAACATACGGTTTATTATGTTTTCTTGCATTGTAGCGTTCCCGGCAGGTATTCTTCAACTGCCATTCTACGACAAGCACCAGCCTGCGTAAGTTGTTTCTCTCTCTCCCTTCATTTTTCAGTTAGGCATATATATATATATATATATATATATATATATATATATATATATATATATATATATATTATAAATTAATAGATTTAAAATATGGTTTTACCGCTACACAGTGATGACCATGTTTCAGAAATGGAAGCTAAAGCCCCTGAATTTAATTTTGTTATTAAACCAAAGACATTAGTTCCATTTCCTCATCAAGCGAATTTTGGAGTAACTTACTTTTTAAAATTTACGGTTGTTAACGGCACAGGAAAGATTCATAGTTTGAGGGTTTCCAAGGTTACCGATAAATCCATTCATCTAGACAAGGGGTGGTAGAGGGTTCAATTTTTAATTTTCGTTGTCTCAGTTAATAGTTACATTTGAAAGCGGGGTTATGTTTAGGGATGGGTAGGGATGTATCTTTTAACAAATTCTGACATCCGCTAAATTCATGTCATCTGGGTTTATTTCTAACGGCAAAAAATCCTTATGGTATTATTTCTATTTGTATATTTAAAGATTTTGAGGGACTGTTTAGGTTAGAATATGTTTTATCCACCTTTCTAAAAAGTTATTTTTAATATTTGATATACTATACTTCTAGTTAAAAACCAAGTAAATGTATTAGGATTACTTACAGTATTTAAAATTATTTATTCTTATCGAGTATAAGTAAATATTATTTTATTTTATTTTATTTTATGTAAACTTTATGACAATGACGGCAAAGGTGGTTAAATTATTTCACTAATTCAATAAACTTAGTATTATAAATGTATATATGTATGTATAAAGGACATTTAATGTTCAATATTATATTCTAACTTATTAATTTCACATGACTTTCGGTGTTCACTTGGATTCTTTCCAGTGTTTGAATTGCTTTGAGAGAGGTGTTATGGTTAGAGTACGTTTTATTTAATTACAATTTTAAAAGATATTTAGGTTAGAATCTGTTTTATTTAATTTCAATTTTAAAACATTTTTAAAATTCTACTTTCAAATTTAACTTTTTAATTTTAATCGGCTATATTTCTTTATAAACCAAGTAAATGTAATATAATTATCTACATTATTTAAAATTATATATATATATATATATATAAGCAGTAAATATTAATTTAACAAGTTTTGTTGAAGATAACAAACAAGTTATGTCATTTATATTTTTTAATCATATTTTTTCTTGTTTAATTAATATCCGTATCTTAGTGGTAAGGATGGATCAGAATTGTTCGTATTTAATGTTAGCTTTCGTTAAGGTTTCAGCTTTCGACTCATTTCGATGAGAATAAAAGAAATTCAATAAAAGTTCAAAATCCGATTATTGATAATTTACATATTTGCGATATTTTAAAATTTTGTTTTAAATGTGTGAATTCACGGGGACTCGATGTTATATTTTGCGTTTTAAAAGGCAGGGATTAAACCCTCTTTTCTGTTAATGGATTTCACTTATCATCGCTAGGTGTTGTTGGCAGTCAGCGGTAAAAAGGGAAAGGGGTCTCTCCTTTCGCTTTTTCCATAGGAAGCTGTATGTACAAGACGTTGTCCAATCTTTATTTTAGAAGACGCACCTCGTGCAAGCATACTACTTACTTTCATCAAACCACGTGGCACAATCTCTGTCACCTGTACATACTATTATTAATCCAAATGTAAGGTTCAACGTTTTTGATTAGTCAGCATTATGAGATTACTCCACCTTCTTTGCCAATAGACTTCGCTTAACGCCGCTAGGTGGCATCGTAATCAGCGGTATAAAATGAAATTACTTACTGATGTGGTAGTGATAATATGCGTCTCGTCCCCTCCTCACTCCTAGGTTAAAGCCCAAGTTTGTCACAGAGAGGTACGACTGTGTAACCAAAGATGTTTAGAACTTTCAAAAGAAGATAAATTAACACTTAAAGCATTTATATATTATACATATAAATCCTTTAGGTATATATATATACCTAAACGGTAAATGTAGTTAATACTGTTTATTACTGTTTATTATAAACAGAGCACTTAAATATTTGTATCTATAAAAATAACGTATAAACCGACATATATATATATATATATATATATATATATATATATATATATAGTCTGTTTATACGTTATTTTTATAGATACAAATATTTAAACAGACATTATATATATATATATATATATATATATATATATATATATATATATATATATATATATATATATATATATATATATATATATATATATATATAGTCTGTTTATACGTTATTTTTATAGATACAAATATTTAAGTGCTCTGTTTATAATAGCACTTTGTATCTATAAAAATAACGTATAAACAGACATATATATATATATATATATATATATATATATATAGTCTGTTTATACGTTATTTTTTATAGATACAAATATTTAAGTGCTCTGTTTATAATAAACAGTCTTAACTACATTTAACGACCTGAATATTCGAGAAATGTCATAGAAAATACGTGTCCTCAGATAGGAATCGAACCTGTACTCTATACGGAACCGCCATATAGAAAACTCATGGGAATTTGTTGTTTAAAAACAGTATTTTGACTTTCCTAAGCAGACGCTTCCTCTGTAGCTATATTGCATAGCTCATCAGGCTATATGACGGTTCCGTGTAGGGTACAGGTTCGATTCCTGTTAATGGACACATATCTTCTATGAAATTTCTCGTAAATTCAGCCCAGTAAATGTAGTTAATACTGTTCATTATAAACAGAGCACATACACACACACACACACATATATATATATATATATATATATATCTCGAAAAAAGAAAACATTTATGTGATTAGCGCTATGATATCTCTGGGTACAGTTTTTTTATTTTTTAATAATACTTCCATTTAATTTCTTTCTTGATAATAACTGAAACCAGACGAAACGAACAACAAGAAGAACTCTAGACTTTTTTTCAATTCTATGAAACGGAAAATAACACAAGAAGAAGAAATACTAAGGAAAAATATAATCGACATATAATTGTCCTTAACCCAAAAATGATCATGCGCTGCTAAATAAACCCAGTTCAAATGACTTCATCCTAGATCCCAGAAGTATATTAATATAAAAAAAAAACTTCGGCATAACGACATATTAATATTCCCACCAAAGAGATTTAACACCCACCCGTCGAAATGAATAATTAATGAAATTTTAAAATTCCTCTAAAATACGAACTCTGATTTTCATTTAATTTCATTCTTTTATGCTGATAACTTAAGCGTGTTGTGAACTAACACCAAATGTGAACAATTTGTTTTCAAGTTCAACACAGACGGAAAGTAATCAACCATCAAGGAAAAACATTAAATATAATAGACATAACCAATGTATTAACTTTAAACACACACACACACACACACACACACACACACACACACACACACACACACACACACACACACACACACACACACACACACACAATTTTGATGTTTGTCAAATTTTGGGAACTGGGTCGGCTAAATAACTTTTTACATCTTCTCGTGTATATATACATACATATTTTTTAAATTTATTTTTAAATTCGAAATTATTTCTTATTGCGATAAACATCAGTTTTAGCGTGTACACGTGTCTGATTTGCTATTCCAGATTTTATTTTATTTTCTTAAACAGTGAAATTAATAACAACCGGCCTAGATCAAGAAGTCTTACTAAAGCAGGAGGCACAATTTTTCTCTGGTAGACAAGATCTAGTCCGGATGTTATTGAATTCGCCGTCTAAGAGAAAACAAAACAACAAAACAAAACAGGGCTAGCAATTTAAACAAGTGTACCCACTAGAAATAATATTTTAGTAATAAGAAATGCATATATATATATATATATATATATATATATGAATAAAATATATTCGGAATTCGATACATATGTAAATCTTTATATGAATAAAAGTACACACCCAATCCAAAAACAGAACACGCCTTGTAAAATAAGTACTTGAAATATTCAGACCGGTGGGAAATTTTAAATTCATGATATACGTGGGGATTTTTATTTGTTTATTTCTGTAATAAAATAATCGTACCGCGGAGAACATTATTTGAAAATAATAATAAGCGTGCCGTACAAAATATGGTGCGTACCGGGGGTGGAGATTGAAGGGAAAATAATTAATCGTGTCGGCACTTGTATTTGGTACATAAAAGTATCCCTTTTCTTTTGTTCATATGCTGTTAACTGTTGTTATCTATTATTTTTAGGTCGATGAATTACGGAGCGATCGGTGTTGTCATTGGACATGAACTGACTCATGGATTTGATGACAGAGGTTTGTATGATGGAAGACATTGCAATATTTCTCATAAACTATTACACTAGAGATTTTTGCTAAGACATAAGTGCAGCGTTTTGTGTCCTCTCTGGCTTTATATTCTTCAGAACCCAAAACTACATCTGAGACTGCTTCAACGAGGGACAATTTTCTTTTTTTAAAATTATTATCTCGTTTTATTACATGAGGGGCATATTTACAGCATCGTTTCAAGAAGGAAGTGAGAAGTAAAGGGAGGTGATCAGGTGAAAGTATATCAACTCGTTGGTTAGAATTTCATCATCAGGTCGCTTCTTATTCTTACAGCCGTCTGCGTGAATTCGCGCCTTATTGGTCTTATATAAAGAAAGATTCAATAAAGGCAATCCATCTCTGTCAGGATTATACCATCCCACTCAGTTCGTGTCATCAAAGTTCTGACTAATAGTGTGCCATTATGAGCCAGTTAACGCATTCTGTAGAATATTTATGACATGGAGTAAATACGACTGATTTGATTGAGTGATTCGTTTTTTACGACTTAACACTTGGCAGGTTATTTAAAGCCAGAAAGTATTTTTAGGTTGTAAGAATTCTTTTTTCGGAATAAAAATTATTTATTAATACAAGTTTTACTAATTAACCCATAGATGCGGGAAGAAGAGGTGGATTCATACCTTTTGCAAGGCGTACGTGAATATAACTAACCCAGCTGGAATTGGAAATCGACCCTCCGATTAACAATTTCGCCAGTACACCACCCGCACATCCAAACTTGCAGCACCTGGTCACCCATCTAGGTATTGACCAGGTTTTACGTTGTTTAACTTCGATGATCGTACTAGAATTGGTTTTTCAACCTGATGTGGCCATAAGCCCATAGCTTAAATAAGTAGGTCAACACTACGAGTGAAGTATAAAAGAAAAATAGTCATTAAGTGCGAATTTTTGGTTGTTTCAGTTTGATGGGTTTCTGTTGACCAGTATTAAAATATATAATTTCGCAAACCTTTTTCCAAGAATTTGATTTTGTTGCTAGTTTTATAATAATATGAGTAATGATGAGAATAGCCGTTTCCATGCAGGAAATATTCCACATTCATTGACCGAACATTTAGTGTTACTGTCGGATGAAATTTAAAAAATCTTTCTATTAAAACAATTTGTCAGGAATTTAGACTCCTCAAGTTCATAATTTCCTTCCAGGCATTTTGTTTAAGGTAGTGTGAATCTGACTTTCTCGTCAACAGAATGTCATCCGCGTATCTTAACTTGTTAAGATTGTGCCCGCCGTTCATAAATCCACTTACATTTTCTAGTTCTCTTAGGATCATCTCGTTGTATAGGTTAAATAGAAAACACTTCGTTGTCGTACTAATCTTTATATTTTTGCATATATATATATATGGCCAATTATATTATGTTAAAAAAAATTGAAAAAATGATTTCTATTCTTTTTATACAGGTCGTCAGTTTGATAAAGAAGGGAACTTGCGTCAATGGTGGAGCACAGAGGTGATCGACAGATTTGAAGAGAAAGCCAGTTGTATCGAAAACCAGTATTCAAATTATTTGGTTCCAGAAGCAAATATGAAGGT
Organism: Acanthosepion esculentum; assembly: GCA_964036315.1. NCBI lineage: Eukaryota > Metazoa > Mollusca > Cephalopoda > Sepiida > Sepiidae > Acanthosepion > Acanthosepion esculentum. Next base: position 78,733,344 of record OZ038475.1, read on the forward strand.
AACGTTCTATTGGAGAGCTTTATAACAATTCATACCGTTTGAAGTTAAGAGTGAGTCAGGCTGACAATTACTGATCAAGTTTAAGGTCAAGATTTGGTTTTATTTTGTTTTACGGCATATCAACTTCAATGAGTTATCTAATGCCGACAATTTTTAGGATAGGTTCGTATGAATAGAATATATATTTGTAAGAAATTAGTATGTAGATCAAGTTTCACTGTCGTGTTTTTGTAAAGAGGGTTTTTGTCGAGAATCAAATGTATTGCCGATAATACTTTAAAAAAAAATATTTTTGGTAATTTAAAAAAAAAAAAATATTGCCGGTATTTTTAATATAAAATAATCTATTTTTATACTTTTATAGTCTTAACTATTTGCCCATAGCTGGGGCGCTAACAGGTGCTACCACCCCGCTCGGCAATTAAGAGGTGGTTCCACGCTCCTCAAAAGCTCCCGATCAGAGGCCTAACTTTCGGATGTAGTTTATCACCATACCCTGGACGTTTAAGGTCAGGAATAAATAGTAGTGAAAGAAATATCGGAAAATCGTCTGGGTCAGCCGAGTTCAAGTTCCGGGCTGGTCAGTTACGTTCAGCTTCGCGCAAATGACCTTGTGAAATACATTAATCCGTTTCTTTTCTTCCAACTGTGTGTTAAATAGCAGGGTAGAGTGTGATCTGAAAGAGAAGGAAAACCCTGGATTCCAAACCGTTGAGTAGACCATGGAATTCATTTCATGACAATTCCCTGATAATAAAAGAGAAAGTGTGGAGAGTTATGATCGTCTACGTTCTGAGGAGACATAGCATTCAAAATTAAATTTCAAATTCTGAAGAGATGCTAAATGAAATACTGGTCTTTGCTACTAAAATCCAATTTTTAAATAATTTAATTAATTCAATTACACGTGCAATTCATTTTTCGTTGTTGTTGTTGTTAGGAGTATTCAAATGATATGGTTACTTGTAAAGCTCTTAATGCAGCCCCAGTATACAGATCTACATAAGGTCACGTGGCCAAGTGGTTAGAACATTCATTTTCAGATAATGAGACCTGAGATCGAACCTTACCATGTTTGATCTATCAGGAAGGTAACTTCTTTATTACCGGTCTTGAGAAGCAATCCCAGCGTGCAGTACCTTTTAAAAAGTGCCTAAAAACCATACCACGGGTTGACTCAAGCCTTGTGAGGGAAATTAGGTAGACGAAACTATTTGGAAGCTTGAATGATTGTGCTAGACCAAAGTTACCAGTCATCGTGACCGAGAGTTCAAACGTACTGGCCTTATTCAGACAGTTGATCACTCTCCTAGAAAGTGTAACTACGGTCCGCTCAGCATAGTTGAAGTATAAGCCACAGGTGGGCTCTGTGGGCGTTGAACAAGCACAGATGTGCCTAATCTGGAATCTGCGACAGGGGTTGACTAGCCGCTGTAACAGAAGGAATACGCGGGTACGAACGACCAATCATTTCATTATCTTCATTAAGAGCTCAAGGATTCATTCACTTGAAGCCATTTTTAATCAGTGATCTGAGAAAACGATTGTATATATAGTTTAGACATTACTGGAAAAGTCGGATTCCATGCCTTCCACTCATAATCTAGATTTAGCGAGGCTATATAAGCTTTCAAGTTAATATTACGGTTTGGTGCCAAAAATACCCCTAGAGCAACATATCCTATGTTCAATCTGTTTATTTCATATTACTGGTTTTGTTATAACACCGAGGTATTTGAAGTGTTTGGAATTTATTAATTCAACATTCAGAATTTTTGTGACGCGCCATCACTTATCTCTTTCCAATTCCAGATCATAGCTTCTGTTTGGGAAAAGCCAACTCTTGGAACATGTGGCAGAGAATGTTGAATTTTTGTTCAAGATCATTCTTATACCAACTACGAACACCTATGTCATCTGCATATTCCCAACCCCCGTCGTCAGCACACTTGCCTATGGAGGGAAAACAGGAATACTGTTTTTTTATTAGTATATTCATTTGGGATGTGGTCAGTGTCCGTCTCATCACATCTGTACTTGTAGTCTCGCACAAAACATACTCTAAGAATTTATTAAATAGATTGGGGATTCATTTTCTCCTTGTTGTACGTGATTTTAAATGATTTGGTTTTTGGATCTTCCCCAGATATATACGAATTTGGGGGTCGTTACTGTTCATCTGTAAGTGGATTCAGAGCTTGGAAGAGGTTTTCTGAGAGATAAGAAAAGGAAGTCTATTGATGTAGTCATATACTGCTGTGAGACCAACATAGCAAGTGCCCGACTGACTATTCGATAATTATTGCAACATTTAGAACGTTTTGCTCCTGTAAACTATGGTAGGTCATCGTGGCAAAAATTATAATGACAAAATTGTATTTGGATTTTTATTTCAGGAGTGTACAAAATACTGTACTATTTTAATTTGTTTAATTGTTTTTTTCTGTTTTTACTCTGTTTCCAGATTAATGGCAGAAATACAATGGGCGAAAATATTGCAGATAACGGTGGTTTAAAGCAGTCGTTTCGGGTGAGTGCCTTACTGACTATTGACTAAGTCAATTTAAAACTTAAATCAGTGCGCATTATTAGAGATGAGGGTTAAAAAGTGGGCGAAATAGATGGACGTCTTCTAAGAACTTTAGAAAATGTGAAATTGATCCATTAACTACGGATGATAGCACACAATTCTTTTTATCAGCAAATTTTAAAAATCTTTTTCAATAATTCCGACATGAATTTGTATACAAATTTGATTTGTATACAAATTTGATTTATACACACATTACTCTTCTTGGTGAGTTTGGAAATTATTTCAAAATATTTTTAAAATATCTAAGACATTATCAGAATTGGTTTCTTTTAATTTAGTACCTGAAATTTCACTAAAAGTTAAAAAAAAATATTTTGTTTCCACTGAGTGACCATGCTGTCCTATTATTTTTTCCAAAACCTTTTTAACGCAAAAATTAAGCGAGTTAATTATTGCCAATAATTAACTCGCTTAGATTATGTGCGAGAATTAATACTCAATTTGCTTAATTAGTTGCTTAAATTTGTTATGCTTGTGTTTAATAAATAGAAAAATAGAACATTTCAATATAACTAAAAATTAAAAAATATAAATACGAAAAGAAATTGAAAACGCATAAAAAGAGAGCAAAAATGTGACGAAACGATGACAATTTTGTTTTTAAATAACATCTCGTTAAACCATAATTAGACATTTCAGTGATATTTCTGCTTCACTTTTCAGATGGAAAATGATTTCTTTGTATTTGTAGTGATATTTTAATAGCATTGCTAAGGCATAAACTACATAAATGCCCAATCACTAAAGGTAGACAAGCTGTTGGTATGTAAGTATAGTGTGCTGAGAGAAGAGGGCTTCGCGCCTCTGCTAATAATATTGACTCAAGCCCTAGAGGGCCATCCTCCCACCCCAGTCATTACCTCTCCTTCGGGGGGAAGCTGGGGTTATTTCCCGGAATACGAAGGAAATCCCACTTCATAACTATTGTTTTGTGATTATCATATCATATAATTTTATGTTTGTTCATAATATGAAATGAAAAGCCACTTGGTAGATGATTCAATTCAGTTGAACCTAATGAAATTTCTCTTTTTGTTTTTCAATTTATTGTAGGCCTATAAAAATTGGATCGGTAAACGAGGCTACGAAGAACCATTACTTCCAGGTCTTAATTTCACCCACGAGCAACTATTTTTCCTTGGTTTCGCACAGGTAAAACTTTTTATAGAGAATTTCAGTAAAGACATTATATGAAACAAATTGATATTCAAGTTACTTTTAATTAATACTTACTTTTGTATTACGTCATTCTATCAAAAATATGGCCATGTAAGTTTTTGAAGAACGCATTATAGAGAATAATTAAATCATGTATTTAATTATGGAAATATAATTTGAGGAACTAATTGAAAATTAGGGTTCTAGGAACATTCGCCATAAACATTTTTGCCGTAGGAAAACTCGCTTCAGGAATTTTCACCGTAGAAATCTATGCCGTATCGGATATTTGCCGTATGACAATTTCGTCGCATTTTTTTTATATGCGAAGTACCTTGTTATCAAGTATATCTGGCAACCAGCAACAACGTAGAAGGCTTCCACAATGCAATACAGAGCTCCATGACTAACATGCACCCAAATTTGTGTAAACTAATTGTGGATTTCAAAAAGGAAGAGACATTAGCAGAAACGAAAAAGTACGATTTAGATCGAGGAGTTGCAATACAAATGAAGAAAATATATATTGATATCAATGCAAGAATTCAGCGGAAAATGCTTCATTACAGTCCAACGCAAGAAAACACATTATTTACGAAACATTGCTTAGAAGTTGCAAACAAAAATTAAATTATTTCTTTGTTAATTTGATATATTTTTATTTTTTAATTTTTTAAATAAATGCTTACATTTTAATTTCTTTTCTGTAAAAAAGACATCCATATATATTTGATAACAAGGTACTTTGCATATTAAATTGAACATTAATCCAAAAGGGGAGTTCAAGATAAGGGTATCGAAAAAAATTAAAATTGTCTTACGGCAAAAATCCTATACGTCGTTAGTTTCCTACGGCGAAAATTCATGAGGCGAGTTTCCCTACGGCAAAATGTTCCGGATACGAAAAATTAGAAATGATTCACTTATGCTAAAAGAACTTTCATTGAAAACGTCAAATATACATTAGTAATTGCATTAATATATTTACATATAATGAGAAAGGTGCTATTTGGTTATATTAAAGTGAGGAGATGGTTAACATATGATTTTTGTTTCGAGCAAATAAAGCTTGTAGGTCTTAGAGAGGACTATTGGCAAACATGGACAAACTTGTTCGCTATAAAACGTAGTGTAAAAAGGACGGTTTTTCTCGGGACATCGCTTTTTTATCTACCTCGGCAAGGTCTGTTGTTTTAAAAAACGATAATTTGAATTGGAATAAAGCATAATCATATGATGAAAGTGAATTTACACATTTTCATTTTGTTCTTGAGAATTTACAACAAAAATATTAAACACTACTACTAATATTTGTATTTACAATATTCTAAATACGAATCCAATTAGAACTAATGCAATATTTTTCATTTAGCAATTTATAAAGAAATAAATCTTAAAACAATTTATATTCATCTATAAACATTTATTGAATTATTAATGCAGGTGAACCAACTATAAGGAAATCCTTACTATTTACCATTTTATAAAGTTTGAATCAATTGGCAATTAGCGGACGTTAGCCAAGCATTCCAATAAATAATATAACCTATAAATAGTATAAATAAACATTCTCCCTTAGGCTGCAACAATTGCCAGAATCTAAATATTGATTGTATATAGATTTACAAGTGGGTGTAGAGGTGGTCTTGTGGCATAACGCACATGATTCCAATGTCTGGTATGCTTGGGAGTGCCATACAGGACCGACGTTTCATTACTGGTGAGCATTCGATCAAATATGAGTACGTGGCGGTGCTAAGAAAGCAATGAGAAACAGGATGTCACTCTCTGTTGCTTGTTGGCCTCCAACAGTGTGTGCGGTACCCACTTACTCAACTTGTACGCCTTCCCTATATGGTGCAGCTGAAGTCTGGCTGTTTCATCAGGAACCTAGAAGCGTTCAGCAAGCTCATCGCTGGTTTGGCTGTTGTCCTCCACTATAGCCACCTTCAGGGCCTCATAATCCAGGACCTGTGATTGGCCACTGCTGGGTTCATCACAAACGGATCGATCTCCCGATTTCCACTTCTGTAACCCAATGCCTAGTGGTGCGTTCACTAAGTGCATTATATCTAAAGGCTTGACGTAATCGGCGACTTGATGCGGCTGCGGATAAGCCCCTCTTAAGGTCATAAAGCAGACAACTCCGAACGAACTGCTTTGATACATGTTGCCTTTCTGCGTCTCGAGCTATGACTGATGTATGTGCGCAATGCACCTGCATTGGTCAAGAGCAATGTTATCCCACCCTACCCCTTTCCAGGCACGTGACGCGCTCATTTGCGTATCAGTGATCACTTCATCTCATACGACGTAAAAATGACAAGGACTTTAAAAAAAAAAATCGGTATCATCCCATGCAACTCAGTAAAGCCACTAACATACAAGAGGTTACAGTGTGTGCAAGAATTAGTAGCAGAAACGTTAATAATGAGCAGGAAGTTAAAAGAGTAATCAGGTGGACAATAGATAGCGATTGACATTGCATTTAAGTTTTTGCAGATTAAGTCTGGGTACGATACCGAAGAGCTCATCCGAACAATTAACATGAAAGTATTCATAGAAACGACACAGACAGGTAACCTTACGCCGATGGGAAAATGACTGAAGTTGAACCGCCAGATCAGGACTAATAATATTGTTGATTCTTCTTTGGATTTTACTAAGGAGCTCAGGGTAAATAGCAGGGACACTGGACCATATGTGGCAGCAATATTCTAAGCATGGACGAATGGTAGATTTATAGATATGTAAGATAGATTCTGGAGAGAAAAATCGTCTCGTACGACACAGTGAACCAACTTTCTTAGCAGCTGACCTAGCAATAGATTCAGTATAATCTTTCCATTTTTACCTCATAATATACAGGGTGATTGAAATGTAACTGCCTATTTTATGTTTGATGGACTCTTCTGTCTAACTATAATTTCTACAAGACGGGAGAGTCCATCATACATAAAATAGGCAGTTACTTTTTAATCACTCTGTATATAAAACACTGATAGCAAATATTTATGTAACAGTACGAGATATTTTGTTCTAAAGCTGTAACTTAATAATTTAACCATACGAAATTTATAAAAAAGATGGATCAATAAATCTTTGTGTTGAAAGCCGATTTGTGTAGGCCGGAAATAAAATTATATAATCAACATAGTCAAACATCGATACATAAACAATTTTTTAAAACTAATTTTTCTCTTCTTTCAGGTATGGTGCGGTAACATGCGCCCCCAGTATGCTCACAACCGCATTCTGACTGGAGTTCATAGTCCTGGCCGATTTAGGTATATTTTATTTTATTGTTTACACTGCATACATGCAGATAGAAAACGAATCGAACAAGTATACAACATTAGAGGCGTAAGACATGTGTCCTCACTATATTTATTCAACCTATATAGCACAGCGATCCTAAGAGTCCTACCAGGATTTATTGTAGGCAAGCACAATGTTAACAGTCCAACAAATCAGGAAGGGACAATTCAACACCGCCGACTGAAAACTACCGTCTGAAGGCCGGGATAATTCAGTACCAAGACAACTCAGCACCAGAAAAACAAAATTATTTTTTTATATAACCGAATAAAAATAATTTACGATCACTGAAGTTAAGCAACGTCGAGTGCGGGTGGCGTAATTTATAATGGTTCAGAATATTTATTCAGAGAGCTTAACTTCCAATTCCCATTGACTTAGTTATATTCACTTATGCGCAAATACCCTTGGGAAAGGTATGAAGCCACCTTTTCTCCAACAGCTATGGGTTAATAAGTAAATCTTGTATCGCTAAACAATTATTATCTATAAAAAAATTCTTACAATCTAAAAATATTTTCTGGCTTTAAATAACCTATTTCAATGACCATAAGCCAGAAATAGTAAAGGAAATCTAGAAAAAAGGACGACTTTAAACTGTAAAAAATGACAGAATATATGGCCGTCAGCAAGATTGACATCCCAAGGCGTGAGCTATGAATTAAAGACATCAGAATCGATCAAGTACAGAAGTGATCTGGGTAGTGCTATAAAAGTCGCAGAGATCTGAAGGCGCATACATTGGAATAGTGAAAGATGACTTCCAAAAACTGAACAAAGTTTTAAAAGATAGGGAATTTTCGTTAGAAACAAAGAATATATCACTCCCATATGCTGTCAATTTCCTTACAAATGTAGATATAATTCTCCAGAAGGATGTCGAGAATACCATGGACAAAACACATGAGCAACAAGGGACCCTTAAAGAAAATAGGAACCAAAAGAACGCATACTTACAATCGGAAAGAGGCAGTTTAAGTATCTGAGGCATGAAGATAGAAGGTTTGGAGAATTTAAAACTCACAGGACATATTAAACGGAGGAGGGTCAGAGAGAAACAGCGAAAAACCTATTTAATCAGTTTATATAATTGGATCGCAGAGGACGGACTAGTGGGGGCGATCAGGGATTAAACCTGGCAGGAAGCCGTGGAAAGCCATAGTCACCTACATTCTGAAGGCACACGGCACATAAAAGAAGAAAATATTTAAACTATTTAAATATGCTTCTATCTATTATTGATGCTGATATTCTGCGTGTTGCGAAAAGTATATTTTTTAAAATCTATTAATTTAATAAATACGGCGCCATTATTTCTCTTGTTTCAAAGTGATAACAGTCTTCTCCCATGTTGTCGTATCTTCAGACACGGGTTTTCATATTTCCTTTTAATTAAAGAAAAAAACAACAATAAAAAAAACAAGCGTCATCGGAACGATATAATAGAATCATACAAAGGAAACAGTATTGATTCTGTATTTCAACTAAATGTGACATAATATAATTTTTACTTGAGAATTAGCCTTGAATACACATGTATTTCGGCCAAATATCGGCGAGTGATCCTGACATGGGAAAAGTAATACATGAGATGCGAAACCCTATTTGTCAGATTTTTTCTTTTCATAGCTTCAAGCCACGAAAAAAACTCCAGGTTGTAGCATTATATATAAAAAAAAAACAAAATCTTCGAATTTCAGTTATTCAACGTAAAACCAACAAACATAATTTAATGGAAATTATAGTTGATGAATAATGGAAAGCGATCCTGGTCAAATAAAAGAAAAAAAACGTTTAGCAACATTTTGCTATTCAATATTGCTCACTAAAAATGAAATCGAGAAAACAAATTTTTTTAAAGGGAAGTAACTTTGCATATAAAATATATATTTTTTTCAAGGGAAGTAACTCTCATTTACTTAAACTGGGTAATGTAGATCTTTTTTTCAGCATGTAAAGGTTTATATTATATTTATCAAGTTAACATATTTTTTTTATTCCAAGGATCGCATTTCTTTTAATAAAGCTTGCATAAAGTCAGTTGGAGAATAATCACGCCAAAATGCTTCCAAGAGTTTAATATATTTTTACATTCTATAAACATTCTATAAACATTCAAAGAATGTGCTGGTAACGTAACGGAAAGGAGAATAGTCGAAGTGAACGGAGCAGAATTGTCTATTACGTTCACATCGTACAAATTACTTCTCCCCTCAACTATGGATTAAATAACAATATAGACTGTAAGTGTAAGTGAAGGACAAATCTGAATTCAAAATCGTGAAGAAAACAACAGGAAACCACTGCATTATTTTCGAAAAGATTTCAGCAATTCACAAATAATAAAGGAAAACGAATCAGTGGGGCGCCATAATCTCGAAGAGACGAAGCATTTTATATATTTTTTTATATAGCAAAACGATGTTAGGAAAATTAATGACAAAGTGGAAAATGTTCGTGTGACGCGCTTCGGCATTTAAAACTTCATCGGACTGAATGTTTGATATTGTTGCGGTGGTGAAGGTTAAATAGGTTTGAAATTTATCAGAAGGATATTTGGATATGTGAGGTTGGCTGCGTGTCAAAAAATCATTTCTCTACAAACAGTTAAAATTTATCGCATAACATAAGGCTAATAATGTAAAATAGAAACAACAAAAAAATGATGTCAAACAACAACAAATATTTATATAAAAATCATAGATTGTTAAGATAAATTTGCTCAGAATATTTGATTGAGCTAGACTGAGTTTTCGAGATCAATATTATTTAATGTGGCAAATTAAAATTGCTTTGGAATGTTTCTTTAAGCGTGTTTGTTTAATGCAAAATATACAATGAATAAAACAAGAGTTGTTCACCTTGAACTGTTAGTCCAAGTGTCCGAAAAGTTTTTGAAAGAAAATATTTAACTGGTCATACACTGAAAAATAGTTTGTCAGTGAAATACATTTAGTTTTCACAAGAAATGTCCTTTGTTAAATAGTTGCAAGGCTGAAAGTTTTGATAAAACTACAAACATAAAATCTCTCTCTCTCTCTCTCTCTCTCTCTCTCTCTCTCTCTCTCTATATATATATATATATATATATATATATATATATATATATTATAAAAGTGGACATTGAGGTCAAAACCCAGCGGAGACAATCTGTTTCATACTTAAACGTAATCATCAGGCCATGGACACAAAGGCGACAGCATGTTTCATGCTTAAAAGCAATCGTTACGATTGCTTATAAGCATGAAACATACTGTCGCCTTAGTGTCCACTTTTATATTTACATACGCTGTATATTGAGTACTTTAACCCATAAATATAGCATAACTTAAAATTATGTTTTTATCATATATATATATAATGGACAAAGTCCGACAATTATTTAAAGACATTTTTATATTTAACATTCCTTTTATAGATACAAGTATTTAAGTAAATGCTCTGTTTATAATAAACAGTATTAAATAACATTTACCGGTCTGAATGTCCGAGAAATTTTCATAGAAAATATTCGTCCTCCGACAAGATTCGAACCTGTATCCTATACGGAACCGTCATATAGCCTGACGTGCCTTTACCGTTTCGGCCACAAAGGATCGTTCGGTTGGCAAGGTCGAATTTACTGTTTATAAACTTCAATCTCCCATGAATCTCTCACGTACATTCATAACTGCTCATGACGAATCAAATGTAAACAAACGTCACACATTATGAAATGGACAAAATCCGTCAATTATTTAAAGACATTTTAATGTTTAATATTCTTTTTATTCAGGCCGGTAAATGTTATTTAATACTGTTTATTATAAACAGAGCATTTTCTTAAATACTTGTATCTATAAAAAGAATGTTAAACATAAAAATGTCTTTAAATATATATATGTGTACGAACGTTGGAACTGTATTCTACTCGTTCTCATCTAATCTAATCTCTCTCTCTCTCTCTCTCTCTCTCTATATATATATATATATATATATATATATATATATGTGTGTGTGTGTGTGTGTGTGTGTGTATGTGTGTGCCCGTGCGTGTGTGTATAAAGCTTTAAACATTATATTTTTGGAGATAGATTTTTTTAAACAGCGTGAATTATATTTATGGGCCTTTGCATTCGAGAATCGCGATCCTCCAGCCGGAGTTGAAACTGCGACTTCTTTTTAGGTGAAACCACAGTCTATTTTGGTATGTTTTCGACCGCTTGGCCACAGACAACATTACCAACCAATAAAGTTCAATTAAACTTTTAAGGAATGCACATGTTCTGGAAAGGTCATATCTTTTCGAAAGTCCATATATGCTTACTTTTTATTTTCTTGTCAGAATTGTAAACATGTCTAAGGAATTAATGAACTTTTATCTTTAATCCTTGATTATTTCGTATTACTTAAACGTTATATTTTAGTGGGTACATATATTTGAGCAGACGCCATGGTTTTTTCGGTTTTAGCCGTAAATTACATCTACTGGCCTGTACATTCGAGAGTCGTAATAAAGAAAAGGTACTCTTCGAACCTGCGTCCAACATTGTGGGAAATACCACCACATAATCCAGCGTGCGTTACACCGCTCCACTCATATATATATATATATATATATATATATATATATATATATATATATATATATATATATATATATATATATGTGTGTGTGTGTGTGTGTGTGTGTGTGTGTATGTGTGTGTGTGTGCATGTATATTTCAGTTGGAAGAAATTGATAAAGTGGCAAAAGCTTTCGTGTTGCATGTTTCGTCATCTTGGACTTTATCGAACGATGTTTAGGATTACGTTGATGCAACGACACAAAAAAGAAAGATAATCTAAATTAAATCAGTTAGATACCATAAAACAGATATTAGATCTTTTAATTTCAGATTCCCAGCGTCTTTCGTTCGTGCGCATGTGTAGTCTCATCAATGTAAACATAACTTTATTCCGACTAAGTTCTAAAGGACAAAAAGCGTTATATGAAAAAAATTTCACTTTGTCATATTTTTTCCTCTAAAATTGTTCTTGATATATATAAAAAATACATATCGTTATCACCCACGACTTATTTACAATTGGATCCTTTCATATTCACGGACAAGCTTTTTGGTGTGATTATTAAAGAAAGAGACAAAATTACCGTGTTGATACATATTATTTTATTCCGAGTACTTTCGACATTGCACAATATCATCATCAGAGTGTTGTTTATTTCAAGACAAATATTGTAGTGTTCATCCTTTTCAAACACAAAGTTACTCTGTTCATCGGAAAGTTCAATATTTTTTTTACTTGTGAAGTGAAGAACGTTGAGTTGAAAGCGTGTGATTGGCTTGAGTAACACTTCAGGGGAGGTAACTAAGTTATGGTGTTGTCGAGAATTAAAACAAGTATTAAAACTATTAGTACAAACCTCGATATTATCGAGGTTTAATACTACGAACAAACTGGCATAGATAGATCGATAGATAGATATTCAAAATTTAAAAAAAAATGAAAAGATTGGACCAGTTCAGCATTCTGTTTCCGGGATGTAACTTATATCTTGTCTACAAGAGGGCAGCAATTAATTTATTTCCTTATGGATAATTATTTTATTATCTTTTGCTTTAATTGACAATGCTACTCAAATGAATAACGAAGTAGCAGAAAAGACGATCAATTACTCACCAACAATATGCAAGATTACATGACAATATCAATGAAAAGTAATTGCTGAATTACAATATGTTGTATGAAAGAAATAACTAAATAAATCGTCATGTTGTATGTAATAATGATTATTGTCTATATTGTTTTACAGGGTAATCGGTACTCTTCATAATTCAGAAGAGTTTTCCAAAGCTTTCAACTGCCCCCTCGGAAGTTACATGAACCCCCAAAAGAAATGTGCAGTTTGGTGAGTCCCACTTCTGAACAAGACTAGAAATGTCTATGGCCGAAAATGCTTGGTGGCGTTCATATTAATTTTTGGAAGAATTCCTTTCTTTCTATCACATTACCCACCTAAACCAATTGGAATAACATCAGAAACAACAACAACAACAGCAGCAACAACAACAAAACAACATCAGTGTATCAAAACATTTCTTGTTAATAATTTGATTAAATATGTTTGCATTCATTTGTCTATTTCACCTACTATTCTCTCCAAAAATATAATGTTCGTAAATTTGATTGTAATGTTTTATGTTAAACTTCGTGTCTCATTGGATATGTTACCAGGGTACATAAGTTGTAAATATTAAAATTTCTTTCAGTCTGTAGTTGAAAAGTTCTCGGTAATAGATGAGAGGAACAGAGTCGCAGGAAAGACAGTATTGATAGGATGGCTTTTTAAACAGCAACAAATTGGAGTTTTATAACAGACGTTAAGAGTAAAAGATGTTAGAACTAAGATTTTTTTATTATTGACTATTTGAAGTATCTTCTACGTAAAACTCCTGATTAGTTTTAATATTTTGCAATTTTGCATGAATACATAATTTTATTTAATCCTTAATGTTGCTTGTTCAGAAAACTGATTATTTGAATATTATCTAACAGAGAAAGTGTTGAATATATTTGCTCTTTGTACGTTCATATTTTTATATGGATGAATAGTAATTGATGTATGAGTAATTATTATACTTCAGCATTTATAAAAATATGAACCATATAAGTTGATTAGACATCGCTACTCATATTCCCTTGGCAAATGAAAGTCTGATCCAATTATAAATAGTTTTGGGATGTATTATATTAAATAGAGATTGAAAATAATTAACTTCAAATGAAATGGTTGCAAAAAGAAAAAAGTTAAAAAAAGAAGTTAAAATGAGAACTGTAAATGAATTTACTTATTTTCTGATAGGTAATTATTTTATTTACCTCCATTTAAATATATTGAACGTAACAAATATTTTAACTGACAATGCCATCTAGACCAACGAGTAGGTAATAAATAAACTGAATGCCTTAGCAGCATAAAAGTAATTAGAATTTCTAAAGGCAATGCGATTAATAATTGGATATTAAGAAAATCATGGCGTTTAGTATATTTATTAATGGCCATAAAAATCAGATATGCTTCAGTAAAAATGAAACTATATAGAAAAACACTTGCCAGAATTTTACCGACGGAATCCTATCTAAATTTCTTCGGAAATATTCTTTAAGCTCTAGGAATTACAATAGTTCTAAATGGATTAGGTTGAGTGGTTGTAGCCAGTTTAATGATTGCCAAATAAATGAATTATTTTCTTTAAACTCGGAGAATTTTCTTTTGGATTTTCTTTTAGTTTTAATTAGATAAAGAACAAAAAGATTTAAGAAACCGAATGATTTAATTAAACTAAAGTGTGAAAAATTAAAGTGGATATTTTTATTTGAAATTGAATCATGTTCATTTTTAGACACATTGGTCTGCGCTTACCTCTCTTTTCTGAGATTTGTATAGTCATTTTGCTTAAAGATTCCATTTCTAGTTTCGACACAGAAATCATTCAAACAAAATACAAACGTATAAAAAACAACACATTACATTATTATTATGATGCACCATTTTCAAATTATATATTTTCAATTTTATAACGGAATTCACTTGTTCTAAGCAGTTGAATGTGAAAGATACTGCAATGTCGTATAAAAAATAAATTGAACAATTATACTTTGGTTTATTTTTTATTCTTATTTAACGCAATTCTTTCCCTGGCTATGAATGCTTATTTTGCTTTTTTTTTTTTTTTATCGGATATTTTACCCGATGACAAACATTTCTATTGAATTTGTAAAACCAGGTCGTAGTTTTTAACTTCATGATGTTAAAACAACAACAATAACAACAACTATAATAATAATAATAATAATAATAATAATAATAATAATAATAATAATAATAATAATAATAATAATGTACTCACAAGTACAGTCCACATCTTACGAAGAACTTTATCTATCTAAAATATGTGTGATCATAGATTTTTTCCTCTAAAATGCTCAGTGGGAAATATAATGATGCCATCACTCCTTAGGTCTCTGGTTGGGACCTGGAAAGAAATGAGAATACACCAGAAATCAAAGGAAATAATAATAATAATAATAATAATAATAATAGTTACAAGTACAGTTCACACCTCATGAAGAGCTTTGTCTCTGTAAAATGTGTGTGATCATAGGTTGTTTTTTCTCAATAGATGACCAGTGGAACATGGCATGAAGCCATTTCTTACCTTAGGTCTCTGGTTGGGACCAGTGAAGAAACGAGTATACGACAGAAATCAAAGGAAATGATAATAATAGATTGGAGTACAATTCTCTTTAGTGTGCATTCTACCTAAATGCAACTTCGACTTTTTCCACACTTGTTGGGTATTTCTTCGCCAGATTTTCCTCATTAAGTAACCAGAATTATTTTCCTATCTTTTTATATCTTGATGCATCATTCAAATTATTTCATTAATAGAAATGTCAAGTTAAGATTATTGCAGTTCATTCCTTTCTGGTTAAATTGTGGTCATCTCCTTGGCGCATGCAGAAGAATGTTCTTCTGCATCGTATATACATACATACATATTCGAGTGCTTTTTTAGACTATTACATAGAAATATTCATCAATTTTATCCACATATAATATGTGACTCAAAAAGTAGTAGATATTCATATATTATTTATATAATTTCTGCATACACATACGATTATGCTAACACAAAGTGCACACACACGCACAAAGACACACACACACATTATATATATATATATATATATATATATATATATATATATATATATATATATATATATATATAATGTATTATACATGCGCATATACTGAGCATTTATCCATATTAGGAATTCATAGAGAATTCTAGCTTATAAAGGAAAATATTAAAATCAGTTGTAGTTAATACATATACTAGACATTATAGGAATATATTAAACACTAATAGATATATATTGTCATAGAAACAAAAATAATGAAGTCAGTTATACGTTTTATATATATATATATATATATATATATATATATATATATATATATAATGTGTGTGTGTGGGGGTGTTTATATATATAGAGAGAGACACACACAGGCACATATATATGTGTGTGTGTGCGTGTGTGTCTATGTTTATATATATATATATATATATAGATATATATGGCTCAGGTAGAAATTCGGATGTAACACTCACTTGTTATACATATATATATATATATATATATATATATATATATATATATATATATATATATATATGTGTGTGTGTGTGTGTGTGTGTGTGTGTGTGTGTGTGTGTGTGTGTCTGTGTACGTGTGTGTTTGTGCACGTGTGTGTGTGTAAAATTTCCGATATAACTATAATATATATGTAAAAGGACAATGTGAATAAAGACAAAAAGGAAAACTTATCTTAGCCGACGCGTTTCGTCTTCTGATCGACTTTATCAAGGCAGATGATAAAGTCCATCAGAGGGCGAAATGCGTCGGCTAAGATTATTGTTCTTTTTGTATTTATTCATATATATGTATGTGTGTTTGTGTGTGTGAGATGGAGATTAAAAATGACTGACAAGGGACTTCAGTTATATCTAGTCTCTTTTTATGAATTTGATAAGAGATTTCTTTTGTGGTCTTACTGTATGTTGCAACTATCCAAATGATTCTTTATTCTGACCGCTTTTGGCTTATCTATTAGCCGTTATCACTTGGAAAACGTCTTCAGAGATGAGTTCAAACAAGAAATCTCTTGTTCGCACACAATAAAAAAAAATAAGATACAACCGATGTACCTTGTCAGTAATTTTTAATGAAATATGAATAAGAGCGGGAATTGCTGCTCAATTACTCAACTATATATATATATATATATATATATATATATATATATATATATATATATATATATATATATGTATATATATGTATATATGTATATATATGTGTATATATATATATATATATATATGTATATGTATATGTGTGTGTGTGTGTGTGTCTACGTATATATATATATATATATATATATATATATATATATATATATATATAAACAATCAGAAAAATTGTGTTGCGTCCCCACTTCCAATGGGTTGACAAGTGTATCTCTGGAAGTTAATGCTTTTAAATAATTACAAGACTGTGAATTTAAAGCTCTCAATATCAAGAGATGGAGAATTAATAACACCAAATAACGTTATCTGTCTTACTTGGAGTTTCGTGGATATACTATCGATTTGTCTGATGGCTTCATAGCAAAGTTGAATTTATTTACAGAAATACAGGGATTTCTGTAAACTAAATTTAACTTCTGTAAATAAATTCAATTCACTCTCCAGTTCCCATATGAGCGAACACCGTATCCACGGAACTCAGAGTAGGATTTAATTTTATTTTTTGCTATATATATATATATATATATATATATATATATATATATATATATGTGTGTGTGTGTGTGTGTCTGTGTCTGTGAGTGTGTGTGTGTGTGTGTATGTGTGTGTGTACATCCGAATATTAATAGCAGAAACATTAAAAGCAAGAAGTAATCTTAAGAGTAGTTGATATTTTCTGATTGGCAATTGATGAATCAACAGAGAGACATTATTTACTGTTAGATGTGAATGAGTCTTAGATCAAGCTATGTTTAACGGTAGCTTGCATTTTTCTTTAATTGTTATTTTGACCAATATTTTCGCACTTTTCCCTTCCTTGCTCGATATTCTCTATCATTCCTCTTCTCCACTTCCTCTCCCTCCTTTCGCTTCTTCTTTAATTTTCGGAGGCCCGCCAATCAGATGACATAATCTGTGTTGCAGGGTCATCTCTCACTTTTACAGCTCTTGTATTCTGATGAATAAATAAAGGATTCAATAAAGAAATATCTTATTGTGTTGTCTTCATCGATTGCATTCATTTTGAATTGTTACGCTATATTTTTTTGTATTTGACTATCTGACATTTTCGCGTCTTGGCTTTGAAACAACAAAACCAATATTAAAAAAAAACAATAACTCTGTTATCGATAAAATTGATAATAATTATTATACGATTATTAACAATACTTTTTGATACCATTTTTCTTTTATTGTAATTTTAACGGCTAGAGTTGATCAATCTTTATTTACCAGTCTTGCCTTGGTAGATTTCAGAAGCGTTTACGAAGTCTTAGGAGTGGGTAATTATCGCCACTCTATAGCATCTTATTAACAAACGCAACGTTACAAGCGTATCGCTACTCTACCACTATTTCCATGTTAAAAAGAATGTGATGAGGATCCCCCTTTAGTTCCACCAGTTCAGGCCTTTACAGCTAGAACACGACGTTAGGTCGAAGATGTCTACACAACTACCTAGCGAAGGTGAAACGTGTTGTCAATAAAAAAGTTTTCTACTTTGATTTCGTAACTTTATATCCTATTAACACTCATAGATAGATAGATGCATAAATGGGAACAGATTGAAATGGTTGAACAGACAGACACATTTATAGATATATAACGGCGATGAAATATTTTCCACAATGCTAAACCTTTCCCACAGACGAAATGTTGCAAGCCTCTCGCTACTCTATCGCTATTTCCATGGCAGATGTTTAGACGAGATCTCTTTTGATCTTTTCACTATAAGCAAGGGTTTACAGGCTGTGAAAGACAATTAGAAGACTTTAGTGGTGAGAAGGAGTGAAGAAAGGACAATAAAGAAACAGGGTTGAAGAAGACAGAATATGGTGACGTTACATTTGAATTTTTGAAGATTGTAGATTATAGGGGAGCAAGAATTGGAAATGAGTTTCACAAGTGAAAAATGCAAGAAAAAAACAACTTTTAGAATAGGAGTGGCAGCTGCATCTAGTTACGTCAACAGTAAAACAGTGAGACATACTTACCAATCTAGTAGCACACTTTAATTTATGTAATCGATATACGAGGGTAAAAAGCTCACAGAACAGTTACCATGAAAATATTTGTAGAAAAGTCAAAGTGAAGCCACATCATGTCGGTGAGAAAATGACTGAAGTCGAGATACCAGTTCAGAATCGATTATATGACAGACATTTCTTTGAATTTTGTCAAGAATCTCGAGATATACAGCAGAAGAAACAGACCAGATATAGCAGCAGTATTCAATTCACGGACGAATGAAAGATTTATAGATATGTAAGATGGTTTCTGACGAGACCAAATTTTCTGGCACGACACAGTGAAGAAGCTTTCCTTGTAGTAGACGATATTCAATATATAGCCTGTCTGGAGTTATGCAAATCAAATAAACCTCAATAACTGAAAAAGTTCTCAACCAATATTTGTGAAATTTAAACTCGTTCATTTCCACCCTTCGCGAAATATTGGATTAGATTTTGAGATATTTTGAATTTACGAAAATGAATTGACTGAAGTTAATTTTCAGATTAAACTGGCATTAGCTGACATCTCATAAAACCTATTTTTTCTTTTTCTCCATATTATGAAACATGGGTAAAGGCAAGAATCTAACAACTGTTGAAAAACAAAAAATAAAAAAAATTATTGAGTAAGAGAATGTCCACATTGGAGATATTAATGGCGCTTTGCAGAGATCGTCGAACGATAAAAAGGCTGTTGAAAATATAAGTAAGTTGAGAACTCGAAGCAGAGGAAAAAACTTTAAGAACTTGCATTATCCAGATGAACATAAACTAAAGTGAGTTATAGTGAAACAATCACTTTTGACTAGTGTTCAAGTTTTTGAAAAGGCTGGAATTGAGGGAGTCAATAAGGACAAAAAGTGTAGAATACTTTGTGAATAGAATCCTGTAAAATAATCTCCTAGGCAAACTCGTCTCACTAAAGCAAATATTTTAAAGCGTCAAAATTAGGCCAAGAAATATATGAAAATTGACTTTTCTAAAGTAATTTTCACAGACGAATCGCGAGTGATATTTGATGGACCTGATGAATGGGCCAAAGAATGGATTTTATCTAATTCAGACGTGCCTGTGGTTAAAAGACGGCAACAATGAGATAGTACTGTTATGATAGGGTCTGGAATTGTGGACCAAACCATTATTGGACCATTCAAAGTCCATGAAGGAATTAAACTGAATAGTGCTAGCTATTGCGATTTTATGAACAAGATATTCTTTGCATGGTACAAGTCCCAGTCTCGTAGATTCAAAGTGAAGTGTGTATTTATGCACGACAATGCTTCTTCTCATATATCTAAGCTTACCCATAAATTATTTGAGCATAAAAGATTTACAGGAGAGAAGATAATGAAACGGCCACCATCAAGTCCTGATCTGAATCCGATCTATGGAAAATTGTGAAGATGGAATTGTATAAAGGTGGCAAATATCAGAAAGTTACTGCTTATATATTTTTTTGATATTTTCTTTTTTACACACACACACGCACACACACACACACACACACACACACACACACACACACACACACACACACACACACACACGTTAATAAATACACATATACCTACGTTTGATGAAATATTTAATTTAATATTTATTTAATATTTATTAACATATATTTCTTAGCTCTGTCTAATCACATTGAGCACTCTTATGTCTACACCTCTTGGCTAAATTTAGTAATTATTTGTTTGCTTACCAGGGTACGCACGCCAGCACACGCGTATACGGTCTCTAATATGTAGTTATCTCATTTCCTTAAGCATATATATATATATATATATATATATATATATATATATATATATATATATATATATATATATATATGTATGTATGTATATATCAGTTCTAAAAGTTTATTTTTGGCGTTGATTATTCTACTTCAAATGATGTAATAAAAATGCTAATGTAAAGTTAGATAGACTTCAAATATTTTAAGATAACTGTTGGGAGATAAAAACAGCCTCTATTTAGCTGGAACCAGCGAAACAAAATAAAAAAAAAATGCTGCAAAAAATGTCAAGAACACAAATTTCTTATTGGCAAGTGAGAAAAATCTGTGAAATTTTCATCAATAAAGTAAACAGTTTCAAGCATAATTTATGAGATCTAATTTTAATTATCAATTACGCCATCATCTATTCTCATTAATTATCCTTTTTATCTAATACGAAAATAGTTATTTTTTAATTGAACTTTAAATATATTTTGTTTGAAATTAATTAATTCTTTTAATATAGAATTTAAATTTACTTATCGTGCAATGTTATTTCTAATAAAATATATCCAAGTACAGTAAGAGTTGCCTCCCTTGTATAATTACTGACTTGCTGCCTCTTTTGTGAATAGATCCACTCAAGTGCCAAATAAAAGCTGGAATGTCGTAATAAATGTAGGGGATGGACAGAAAATGCAATAAACATGGGAGAGGAGTTGAAAAAATCTAATAAACGGGGTGGAATTTCATAAATGGAATGATTGTTGAAATGATTTATAACAAATCTTTCAAACTAAAAATAAATATCCATAAATGTGTTTTAGTGAAACGCTTCAACATGATCGAATTCATTTCCATTTTCCAGCAATCTACTGAATTGGTTGACTTTGAATTATGAAAAATGAATAATAAGCTGATTTTATCTAAATAATAGCTGGTAGTGTGGGAGAAAAATCCAAAAATTGAAAAAAAAAATAGGAAGGGGTATTTATTTGTCATCTGAGAGTAGATAGATAGACAGGAAGAAATTCTGACATAGTTACTTTTTTTTTTAAAGCAATTCACCCCAGTCAAGGCGGGAGTGCTACTAGCACGCAATGGGTTACAAAGGATTGAAAACAAGAGTAAAGAGGCGTGTTTGAGGAAAGGATATAGAGAAGGACGGGAAACAAGATCAGGGCATTACAGTTGAATATTTGAAGATTATAGTCATCGGGGAAGAAGTAAGGGGAAGGGAGTTCCACAGACGGGAAGTGCGGGAGATTAAACTGTTTGAGTAGAAGAGACGGTTACATTTAACCGTTTTGACAGTGAAGCTCGCTTAAATTCATGCAGTCTGGGAACCAGCGAAAGTAGCTCGTCGGAACAGATGCCGTGAAAATACTTGTAGAAGAGACAGAGGGAAACCACGACACGTCTGTGAGAAAGCAACTGTAGGCTAGATGCCAGATGAGGACCTATCACATTGCATATTCGTTCTGTAGATTTTGTCGAGGACCTCGAGACGTACAGAGGGGGCAGCAAACCATTGAAATTCAACTAAATGCATATCCATACAATCTAGATGAATTAACAAACTGTTTTATAAGCTTATATGTATCATAACAACAAAAAAAAGGCTTCACTCTTTAAAAAAAACCTTCTGTGATGTGTTCCCTCTTAAAAGTTGTACGTTTTCTGGTAAGATTTGTACGCATTTTTAAAGAAGAAATATCTACCTCCGTCATTGAAGAGCAAGTTTATAATCGTTTACTTATTTATTATCTATTTTTAAAGATGTAATTTTATATTTTAATTCTTAGAAACGGCGAGTCATATGACGTGGTCACTGTGGTATTTTTCTTCAGTCCTGTAACAGACTGGTTTTAAGGTTTGTAATGGGCGTGCTTTTAGTGGATTTTGGGCTACATACCCACGCAAGAAAAAAAGATTCGCATCTTCGATTTTGGAAATTACAAAATCAGTTTCATCGAATTACTTTTTTCTCCGAACATAGTATAAAAAATACCACACCGGGAAAATATCAAAACAATCAAATGCAGATTTAAAAAGACCCTTGAGCCATATAAACCATATAATAAGCAATATAAACCATATAATAAGCCATATAAACCATATAATAAGCCATATAAACCATATAATAAGCCATATGAACCATATAATAAGCCATATAAACCATATAATAAGCAATATAAACCATATAATAAGCCATATAAACCATATAATAAGCCATATAAACCATATAATAAGCCATATAAACCATATAATAAGCCATATAAACCATATAATAAGCAATATAAACCATATAATAAGCCATATGAACCATATAATAAGCAATATAAACCATATAATAAGCCATATAAACCATATAATAAGCAATATAAACCATATAATAAGCCATATAAACCATATAATAAGCCATATAAACCATATAATAAGCAATATAAACCATATAATAAGCCATATGAACCATATAATAAGCAATATAAACCATATAATAAGCCATATAAACCATATAATAAGCAATATAAACCATATAATAAGCCATATAAACCATATAATAAGCCATATAAATACATGCCAACAAAAAAACAAAAACAAAAATAAACAATCGATTGGCGCGTGAGCTTTCACCGGCATTTTGTTTTCAGCAACCGGCAACTTCAATCGTCTATCCCACTTCCACCAAACAAAGCCACAGCAAGTTTCAGCGAAGCTCTTTCCCAGAATGTGTATGTGAATTTTTCTCTCTCTCTCTCTCTTTCTATCTATCTTTGTGTATGAAAATAACCTCTGTCTTTTCCCGCATTTACCGATTTTAATTTTTAATTTTTAAATTTGTTAGGGCACCGGTTATTAATTAAATGGTTTTCCAAATAAATATTGATTTCCCCGACATGATTTTTTATATTGACATCAAAATTATTTTACCAAAATCTTTCAATCTACTGCTTATGATCAATGCTTCGACAGAAAGCCGATCACTAAGTTGAAAGAAACTATTTTAAATTTTGAAGTTGCTGACGTAATTTAAAATTTAAATTATTCATCAAATTAAAGTTTAATGAGTATAATATATTCACTGCTAACATACATTTCTCTGTGCGTACGCAATAATTGTAAAATAGCCACTAAATGCAAACAAGCGCTCCGAATCCCATGATATCAATGCAGGCATACCCGCTTCCTGCTTTATATTAAGAGCTGCCTAAGAGTATACTCCGATCTTTAGCGAATATCTATGCAGAAGATATAACGGTATATGAGTGCACCTCCAAAAATCTAGAGGACCATAGTCTGACAGCTGATCTCTTCTTTGATCAAGTTCTAACAGATCTATGGGAGAAAAACTGGCTTGTCTAAATACCTAAAAAATCAAGCTAGTAACTAACCGAGCAGATCTTGAATTTCTGGGTATCGCTATGAACGACTTCCAATAGGACTTCAAAGGCTCATACATCTTGATTTATACTATTTTCCTGTTAACCAGTGGTTGTTGCCAGACAGAAAAGGGAAGTAACTCTCGCGACACAGATATTCATTTTAATTTCATTCAAATTGTCTGTATGTACATTTGTGTGTGTGCATACATATTTTAATTTAATGACAGACCGAAAAACATTCTTAAAATTTAAAAAAAAATTCTATTTATTACCGAATAATTTCGGAAAAGTTCAATAAAGTCTTATAATTATCTACTTTTTTCAGGCTTTAAAAAATTACGTTTTTTTTATTCTTTTTTTCTTTTCTCTAATTTTATGATTTTATTGCTTAGTCCGTGTAAGTCACTCACACACAACATGGATATACGTCTACGGTCGCTTTCTCACAGACGTGCCGTGGCATCCCTCTGTCTCTTTCGCTGGTTCCCAGACTGCATGAATTTAAGCGAACTACTAGGCTGGCTTCTCGTTCCCACCCTTTCACTGTCGAATCGGTTAAATGTAACTGTCTCTTCCACTCGATCAGCTTCTTCTCTCGCACTTCCCGTTTGTGGAACTCCCTTCCTCTTGCTTGCTTCCCTGATAACTATAATCTTCAAATATTCAAGTGTAATGTCAATCGACATCTTCGGATACTTTGGTCTTGTTCCCCGTCCTTCTCTGCATCCTTTCCTCAAACACGCCTCTTTACGCTTGTCAATCCTCTGTAACCCGTTGCGTGCTAGTGGCACTCCCGCCTTGCTTGAAGTGAATTGCTTAAAGAAATACGCATATATATATTATCTCCGTGCATGAAAAGACGTACACAGAGAATGATCTGGAATGTTTTTTTATCCTTGGAAAAACTGGTCTTTTCTAACTGGAGAATAACTTCAGTATTCTTCTGATTGTATTACATTCGTTTTATTGCAACAGTTGGACAAGATAAAATAAGAAACTTAAGAGATATGACACATCTCAGCAATTGAAATAATATTAGTTGAAAAGGGTGTTAATTATAGTTTAGAATTGGTGGACGCCCCTAAGTCTAGTGCCCTGTATTCCTTTGGACCTTGTCAGTACGGCCGAGAATTGGGCCAAGGCGTCTGGGCAGTGCACAGGCACTATATATCATCTCCTAGTCCTGCGCCCTGGAGAGATCATTTTCATCACCAAACTCGCGAGGTAAACGGATGCTTACTGTTTTTTTTTTAAATATACAACGGAATTTGTTATATCTGTCTATATTTCTGTGATGAGGTAATTACTTACTATTGTAACTATATTCACTATTTAGATTGTTCGGATTGTTATCCTCATCTTTATTGTCATACTAGACTACCCGTGACCCGTTGGGTCACCTACGGTTCAGGTTGTAAAACATTGAGGTTAATTTCAACATTTCATTGAAATGAAAGTTAATTTTGTTATGGTTAATTTGAATATTTCAATTAATTCGTGTCATCATTGGTCTGGTTTACAAGTTCATGTTTAACGTTTTATTGATTGTTTACAGCATTTAATAGGAATAGAACTTCCGGGATAAACTTGAACTTTAAATGAGATTAACTTAAAAATATTTTTAATATGCCAAGAAATATTTTAAAATAATATTCATTTGAAAATATTTTTAAAATATGCCAAATGTATTTTTTTAAATATTTAAAAGAGTGTTTCTTTAATGAAAGCTGAAATATAAATAATTACTCTACAAACAACTGGACGAAACAGCAAAGCGGGATCTCTTTGGATCTGTTTTTAACTTTAAAATATTTTAATTAAAAAAATTGTCTGTTTGAAGAAAGTTAAAATAATACTGTATAAACTGCTCCTATTTTTAAATCTTATTCACTTAAAAAATATTTTAAAATCAGATTAAATTAAAATATTTTTTACATATTTATAGTATTGTTCATTTAAAGAAAGCTGGGAATATAAATACGTAGTCTACAAACAATTGAACGAAACAACAAAGTGAGATCTCTTTGCGTCTGTCTTTAACTTAAAAATATTTTAATTAAAAATTTGTCTGTTTGAAGAAAGTTAAAATAAAAATACTTACTGTAAATCATTATGCGCCGGACGGACGCACCACACATGCACACACGCAATCACAGATTTTTAGTATTATATAGATTCACGACGTGTTGGTTGAAGTAATCCAATGACTTGACTCAAAAAGTTCTGAGTTCAATACCTGGCCACAGCAGAGGTGAACAAAAACTTGGAAAGATGAGTTACTAAAAAGGTAATTAACTGAAACTGAGATAACCCAAAAAGGCATCGCACATGGAATTAGATAAAAGGTTCAGTTCGAAATTCCAACGTATATCACCTGAAGAAAGCCGGGGCGTATAGCAGCCGGGGCGTATAGCAGCCGAAACGTCGTTAATGTGACAATAACGATGAGGACAATAGTCTGAACAATGTAAGTAGCGTAAATAGAAATTTGTTACATAGAACTTTTAAACTCTGTCATTCAATTATCTAAGATTGATCTGAGAAATAGAAATCATTATTTTGTTGATGTTTTAATTCGTAAGTACTGAATGCTAACGTATAGCTTTTTTCCAAATGGAAACATTAAATAACACTGAGGAAATTACGCCGCTCTTTTACTAAATATGCAAATATTTTTGATCTATCAATTCAACTAAGTGAATAATCTGTTCAAATAATTGCAAATGTTGACCTACTAAAACTGCATACAAATATAAAAACAATGAAAACCAATTTCTATAAGGTGAAACTCTTCATTTAAATCAATATTTTTGCTTAATCAGAAAGGGAAATTTTGGTATTATCGATTTAACGATGAATGAAATACGTTTTTATTAAGAAATTTTCGAACATATGAAAGTAATTAATATTTTGAAGTATCGCTAAAAGTATTACAAGATTTATAGAAAAATAAAATCATCAAAATTAGGAAGTACTTAAAAAATCCAAAGAATTATACATTTTTAAATTACAAATCTGTTCACTAAAATGCAATCATTAAAAATGTATCCTCAACTTATGACTAGTAATTGATTTTATCTTAAATAAAAAAATAAAAATGACAAGCATATACTACTTGACAGGTCCATTGGTAAAAAAAAAAAAAAAAAAATCCCAGTAAAAATAAAAACATGGAAAGCTACTGATGTTGTCCTTTATACTAATTCGCAATCGTACGCAGTTATTAATGACGTAAGCACATTTTCTAACTTGACATTTGTAAAAAAAAAAAGTCCGGGTAACATTTTATGAAGTCTCGAATCGATTCGACACTGTAATTATATTATGAACAGCACTCTGTACGGGTTTTACACATTTCTTTCTAAGTCCCGCCCAGGAACCTAAGGTTAGAAATGGTATCATGACACTTTCCACTGCAAAAAAAAAAAAATAAAAAAAAAAATAATTACATAGATAAAGCCCTTCGTAAAGTGTGGGCTGTACTTGTCAGAATAATTTTTTGTATATCTTTGAGGCATGGACTTCCAGGGATCCCTTCAATTAGTCTACTGGAATCTTTTCCAACCAATCCTAAAGCTCCAACTACAATAGGGATTGTTGATGTTCCCATGTGCCACATTTTTTAGATTTCTATTTCAAGGTCCTTGTATTTTGACTGTTTTTCGAATATCTTCAAAGATACATTGCAGTCTTCAGGGACTGCCATATCAATAAGGAGGCACTTATTTTGTTTGTGGTCTTTAATAACAATGTCTGGGCGGTTGGCTTTGATTGTTCTGTCAGTGTGTATTGTGTAATCCCATAGAATTGTAACAGGTCCTATCTCCGTAACCGGGCCTGGGTGGTGTTCGTACCACTTTCTTTCAGTTTCCTTCCCGTAGAAGTTGCAAATTTTCCAGTGCAGATATTGGCCCACTCTGTCATGCCGGGTTTTATATTCAGTGGGTGCCAATATCGTGCAACCTGATACAAGATGATCAATGGTTTCACAGAATCTGCATTTTGGGCTAACACAGTATTTTAGTATATGTGCTTGATAATTCCTAGTTAACAAGCATTGGTCCTGTGCAGCAAGGATAAAACTTTCAGTTTCAGCTTTCAACCCTGCACTACGTAGCCACTGATGGGTACGGTTTTTGTCTACGTTAGCTTGTTTGGTACGGGCAGAGTATTGACAATGAAGCGGTTTATCTTGCCATTGTTTCTGTATCTTATCGATTGAATCTGTCTTTGCTTTCTTTTTTAAGTATTTTGCAGCTTCAGCTGGTTTACCGTGCTGTACTTGTATTTCTGCGCCCATTTGAAACTCCATTTTGAATTTGTTGGTTTCCTTTATTACGGAGTAAAGACGCTTACTATTTTTCATGTTCCTTGACACATACCATAAATCCAGTCTTCTGTAGTTTCCAAGTATCTTTGGAGGCCAATTGTTGTAGTTTTGTAGGACAGTTCTAGTTGAACTAATCCTCTGCCTCCTTCGGATCTGGGCACATACAGGCGATCAACATCAGCTTTGGAATACTACATGCGGTAGCAAGTGAGGAGCTTTCTCGTTTTGGCGCCCATTCGCTTAATTTCAGCTATGGTCCAGTTAAAGACATTAAAGCTGTATTGCACCACAGGGACAGCCAAGGTGTTTATGGCTGATATTCTGTTTTTTGAGTGTGGTTCGGTATTTAGTACCAGGCGTACACGCCTGTAGTACTGCTTCCTTACCTTCCCCTTCATTGGGGGCGGGTGTATGCCATCTCCTTCCCTAATTCCTAGGTACTTATAAGCTTCATCATGCTCCAGTTCCCTAATCTTTGTGACAAAATCTAAATCTATTAAGGGTGCTTCTGTAATTCTACCTTTCTTGAATGTTAATTTTGTACATTTATCTAATCCGAAGTTCATACCTATGTCGTCACTGAAGTATTTTACAATATTGAGAATGTCCTTCAACTCATTGTCGTTTCTGGCAAAGAGTTTGAGATCAGCCATGTGATTGAATATTTTCTTATTTATTTTGTAACCATAGCTACTGTTGTTCAGTTCATGCGTAAGAGGGATTAAGAACAAACAAAACAGAAGGGGAGACAGAGAGTCTAATTGAAAGATTCCGCGTCGGATATTTAGTCGGTTGGATATGGTAGTGCATCTGGTGTGACTAAGGTATAGTTTGGTGTTCCACATTCCCATGCTGTGCTTAAGGAAATTTAATACCACAGGGGAGATCTATTTCCCGTTCTTCTCTTCATCCTTTCCTCTATTACGCCTCTTTACTCTTGCTCCCATTGTTTGTGGCCCCTTGCGTGCTAGTGGCACCCCTGCCTTGTTTGGGGTGAAAAGTTTAAAAAGAAATTATTATTATAAGTAGGGAAATTACGACAAATCGACCACGGTGAGATTCGAACGGGAGTACTCTGGATGGAAAACGAACGTTCTAACCATTCAACCATATGCCTAACACACACACACAGACACACACACACATATATATATATATATATAATCAAATAAATATAAATAAATATACGTGTAAGTGTTCACATACAAATATATATATATATCCTTTGGGGTAAAAAAAATGCTCAATGCAAAATAACAGAGCTATCAAATATTAGGTTGGTGCAAAAATAATGTCGTTTTTTGACGTTCAACTTCATGTGAGAAAATGACATTATTTTTGCACCAACCTAATATATATTAATAAATATACACCCGGTTAGCAATGTTCGAATTAGATTAAATTGTTTCTTGTGGTTGAATAGTTAATAGCACGTCAGGTCAAGTGACGGTTGTCCGTATGGGATACAGGTTTGATTCCCGGCAGAGAACGCATAATTTCTACAAAATTTCTCGAAGATTCAGTCCGGTAAATGTAATTAATACTGTTTAATTAAAAACGTACGTATGAACAGAATATATATATATATATATATATATATATATATATATATATATATACACACACACACACACACACATTCATAATAAACAAACGTTTTTTATAGGGAAAGTGGGCTTAAAATCAGAGAGAGAAAATGTTCCTGATATAGTGTGGCCATAAAAACAGTGCATGATGAGACACTTTAATGCGGTCATCAGACCAAGTTTGTTAACACGGTCTCTCCCTCTCTCTCTCTCTATGTATATGTTTATTACTTCAAAGGTTTTTAGCGTATACTCGTATTTAAGTAGATACTCCGTTTATTTTAAACAACATTTACTTCGTATACCGGCCTGCGTATTCGAGAAAACAAAGAAAATGCGCCAACTGGTATGATTCGAACCTGCTTCCCCATTTACAGCAGAAACCGCTATTTGAACCGTTGTGATTTGACCACGCGGCTACGGAGTGATTTATAACAAAGTCATCAGCTAAATGTGATAAATTCTTCGGTACGAGCGCATCCTAATTAAAATCTAAATACTATTAAATTTGTCCATTGTTAGAATGTAAACTTGATAAGTCTATTCACTTGAATCTCTCTCTGTGTCTATTCCTCTCTCTCCCCCTCTCTCTCTCTTTATATATATATGTGTGTGTGTGTGTGCATGTGCGTGTGTAAATCGTGACATATGCAAACACACACACACACACGCGCGCGCACATTTACATACCTCTGTTTTTATCTCCCTCTTTTTACGCACACACACATATCTGTATGTATATATATATATATATATATATATATATATATATATATATATATATATATATATATATATATATATATAAACTAAATAATATTGGATAGATTATATACCCCAAAGTTTTTAAGTTAAAAAATTTCAGTGTTATATCTACGTAAATATCACTTTAGTCCAATGAAGTTATAAAAGACAAATTTATATCTCTGATATTGAGCACTTTATCCCATAAATATACCACATCTTAAGACTATACTTCTTCATATTTATATATATATATATATATATATATACATACACACACACACACATATATATATAAATATATTTAGATACACACACACACACACACACACACACATATATATGGACTTGTATGCAAACTGAATGAATGTCGGATTCTCATACATCGAAATCGATGGGAGAGCCCAGCATATATATGTAAAGTTTGTGAAATACGCCTACTCACTGAAATTGATTTTAAAGATATCTACGCTATTTACTTTTGTGCATTTTTAATTTAACCCCTGTTGTCTACGGTCTTACATGCACATAAATAAATATAATGATATTCTGATATTGATAATAATCTCAAACCTCAAATCAATATGAGTTGCTTCAAATTGTAAAAATATTTAAATCATCCAGATCACAACTGTATTAGAAAATATACACAAATATCAATATCCAACAATATAATTGATGAAGAGACAAAAAAGAATGTTTAGTCTGTGAGAATGTATATTTATAAATTGTATAAAAACACATTAAAATTATGCACCCCGATGCTTGCTTTGAAAACAAACAACAAAATAAATTGAAACTATAAAAAATAGCCAAAAAGAAAAGCAGGAAACAAAAAGAGAGAGTTACTTACCTTGGTTGTTTATACGTTTCTCAAGTTACTTCCCTTAGATAAAACAATTTTCAAGGTGTGGCAACTGTTCACTCTTTTTGAAAAGTTTACATTACCATTAGAAACAGAAGAGGCTCTTCAGTGGTTTATTGTCAAACTATGAATAACCAGATAGAGAGAAGTTAAGTACGTTTACGCATAAACATACGTGTAAACATAAGATAGTAATAACATATATTTGTGTGGGTATAAATTATTTTGTGGATATATTCATTTCTGAGATGCAATATACGCAGAATTTCTTATCCACTAAATTTGCAATTATGACATCTAATTATAATCACATAAAATCGGTAATATATTTATCAACTTAACTATCAGTAGAACTGCATGCTTGTCCTCTCTGTATAAGTACAACCCCTGGTTGACGTAGAAGTGAAAACAACTGGAATAAAAGGAACCCAATAATGGCGTTGGGGAATTTCACACACTCCATCTTGTGATTCATTTATCTTAATATTTTTTCTACAAAGCGATTGACTTTCAAGTTTTAACTTTTATAATTTACCAGAACGAAGCATCGTTGGAATTAGATTTTCAACATATTTTGTGCTTTTTTTTACAATCAGAAGATTTTAAATAGGTTTGGTAGTTTTGATAATTTTCGTAATTCTATTTTAATTATTTCTAACGTTTGTTTTCATCACAATTAAAACAATAACTAAGAAAATGCACGCGTCTTGTAAAATAAGTTTGCTTACTCAGCTGAAAATCGACCAGCAAGATCAGAACCTATGTGGCAATTTCAAAAACAGAACAATTTTAGCTGGCTGTTATCCTTAAGTAATTCACTAACTTTGTATCTATTCCAAAGATTGTATAAAAAAACAAACAAACAAAAAACAAAAAACAAAAAAATTGAATAGTCCAATTCTTATTGAATTGATATTTATATTACTTTTTCATCGCTATGGTACCTAGACTCTTCGAATTTAAGCGCAGAATTTTAGACTGGTGACGATGTCCCACCAATTTACTATTGAGCTGGTTAGATGTAATCGTTAATTCTATACTAACAGTTTCTTTTCTCGCACTTCTCGCGTGTGGAACTCCCTTCCGGCTCCATGATTTCCAGTCAATTTAATCTCCAAAAAACTTAAATGCAATGTCAATCGCTATCTTCTGTCTTCCTGATTACTCGTCCCCTGTTCTCGCTCCTTAGCAATATTCCTGTTTTTAACTCTTCCACATCTCGTAACCCCTTACGTCTCGGTGGCTTTACTGCCTTGCTTGGGGGGAACTCGATTAAAAAAAAAGTAGGTACAGAAATTTCACTGACCTAACAACAATCAACTTCATTAAAACCGCTACTAAAAAAGACACGGTATTTGTGAAGAAGATTACAACACATCATTTCTTGGCGTAAACTACATCAGCCTATATATAAATGTATTCATATTATATCTCGATATACACTCATAAGCATTAACTTTAATTTATGGTACATACTTAGCTTGAAAACACTTAATTAAAAAAAAAGTAAGATAAGCATTTGATATACTTTTATGCAATCATATTCTTTTTTTGCTGTTAGAAAAACGATATTTTGTTTTTTATGCCTAATGTTACTTTGTCACCGTTAATTGTTTTGCATTCATATGCAGAAATTAACAGAAAATCAATCTCCAAATATTCAAATGGATGTCAATCGATATCTCCAGATGCCTTGATCTAATTCCTCGTCATTCTCTTGACCATTTCCTCTATCACGCTTCTGTAACCCCTTCCATGCTAGTGCCACTCTCGCATTGCTTGGGGTGAAATGCTTAAAAAAATACGTTGGACTGCTTGACGGATTATCTTACATTGAATAGGTTGAGTTGTTTTTTTTATAGCGAACAAAAAATAGTCTTATTAATTCCTTCAAAGTTCAGTTTTTATAGGAATCCAGTGATGTTATAAATATTACGTGTGTACAAAATTTCCCGGAGCACTAATTTTAAAAACAACAACACCTGAATACTAAGTAGAAAGAGTTTTTTTTAAATTTAAACAAAAACAAAAATTACTGGCAATTTTTTCACACATTTAATAAAAACGTTCGCTTATGCAACCGCTGTTTGGTTATGATAACATCAGAAGTCTTTCGTTCCATCACAGTTCAAGCCAACATTTCTTCTATATCAGCTGTTTTCATGATCTTAAATTGAAAGGCATCTGTGATAAAATGTAGAGATGAAAAGATTCAGAGTACTAAGTCTGAAAACGATGAAGGTTGTAATGATGAAGTTAGAAATAAAACGAATGAATCGGAAGTGATAAAGATATTAGTTAAATTTAACTTTTTGAAAACTGTACGCATGTACAATTGAAGAAAATACTCTTACTCAAAATAATTCTAAATTTAGAACTTCAAAATCAAAGATGTGTCTTCTCACCGGATTTATTCAATCTATACAACGAGGCGATTCTGATAGAATTAGAAGTCCTACCAGGATTCATTATTAGCGCCCACAATCTTAACAATATAAGATATACAGATAAAACAGCGTTGATAGCAGACACAGAAAGGAAACTACAAAAGCTCCTGCAGAAGATGGTGCTTACCAGACCTCCCACGCGGTCCAGATGTGGCACAAGGCCGGTTTAATGTGGGAAAAGGGGGAAGTGGGGATAGGCGTTTCCACCCAGGCACACAAGGTAAGTAACTCTCTCATTAGCTGGTTTTAGCTGGTCGTAGCTTGTCCAAGCTGGTCAAAGCTGGTCACAGCTAGTCATAGCTGGTCTTGGCTGGTCATAACTGGTCACAGCTTGTCCAAGCTCGTCAGAGCTGGTCAAAACTGGTCATAGCTAGACCCAGCCGCGATACTACCAGCGCAGGGACGAATCCCTGCGACCGGCCTGTATCAGTGAGCAATCCCAGCCTAAAGGCGATCGTCCAGCGAGTAATCTGCGAACAGATACTACACCGTGATCTTAGCCTAAAGACCGAGAAAGCGTGATCAAGGCCCAGGAAAAACCCGGATCCGAGATCAGCTCCTGCTGAAGATTGCAAAGGAAAGCGGAAAGGAACGGACAAAGTATAAACTTCAAAATGACAGAATGCATGGTTATCGGCAAAAGGATGACCCCAAAATGCAAAATTCGGAGAGGCCAAAATCAAACAAGTACACAAATTTAAATATCTGGGAAGCGTTCTAACAGAGGACGGAAATTGCGACGTTGAGATCCGGAGACGTATTGGGATGGACAAAGATGCATTTCAAAAGCTAAGCAGCGTATTAAGAGACAGAAAAAAAACTTCGTTAGAAACAAAGAAAGGGGTACTAAATTGTTACGTGATATCTGTCCTCCTGTATGACAGCAAATGCTGAACAATCTCCTCAGATATGAAGAACAGACGAAGCAAAAGAAATATGGTTC
The DNA here is from genome assembly GCA_964036315.1 of Acanthosepion esculentum. NCBI lineage: Eukaryota > Metazoa > Mollusca > Cephalopoda > Sepiida > Sepiidae > Acanthosepion > Acanthosepion esculentum. Next base: position 78,768,306 of record OZ038475.1, read on the forward strand.
TACAGAAAGATGCTGAGGATATCATGGCCCTAAATGGAAACAAAAAAGACACTTATACTTAATATTACGAAGAGGTAGTTGAAATTTCTGGGGCACATAATGAGGAAGGCAGGCTTGGGAAATCTGATACTCACAGGGCAGATTGAGTGAAAAAAGGGATAGAGCAAAGCAGCGTGTAACATATTTGATGGTCTTGAGTAAATGGATGGTAGAACAGGGTTTCGGAGAAATAGAAAAAAGGTAAAACTAATTAAGACCTACAAGGAACAAGAAGACGTGGAGTGCCCTGCTCGCCTACGTCCTGAACGTATGCAGCACATCAAAGAAACTGGTTTAGAAATTTTATTACCGTATTTGACGGCATATAAGACGCACTATTTGTTTTACTAAAAATATCTTTTAAAATTCCTCTGCGTCTTATATGCCATATGTAGGTTCAAAATTTGCGATAGCCGGCTGAAATTAGCTACATGGCAACTCCTATTAGCTTAGACCTTAGAGTAACTTTCATATATCTATTGTCATTATTTAAAAGGCTATTATGCAGGTTAAAAGTGTTATCATTGATAATATTCATTATATTAATTTCATCACGTTTAATATTCATACATTGTTTCACGAAAATTATATGCAATAAATTCAAATTATATATTTGTAAAATATATTTCTTTAATTAATATTTTTCTTGCGATAACTTCCGGTTGCATTGGTATAAATACAGTCAGAATTTTTATATCATAATTATTCCAATAAAACGTTTACAAGACGCAGGTTGTAAGGATCATATAAAGAAAAAAAATTGATTGAATTTCACTCCTTCAGATATAACAACAGCAAGAAAGCTACACTGTTGCGTACAAGTTTCACGTAATAAACTATGGTAAAGAGCATGGAAATAGAGCAGCTGCAAAATATTTTGGCTCTCCGCTTACAGAAAAAATGATACATTACAGGCGGTTGCAGGAAAATAACTTACAGGAAGCGAAGAAAGGAAACTGTAACCATCGCCCCTCATCTCCGTGGGTTGTAAATGAGAGGAGTACAGGCAGAATGTTAACTACGTAAATGATAAGGAACGAGGCTAGAAGATTAGCGAACGAAAAGGGGATTCAAAACTTTATAGAAACAGAAGGATCGTCTTATCGTTTTATGAAACGGGAAGGTTTGTCAACGCGTGCAAAAAGCATCAAATGCGTAGAGAATGCCAGTTGACTATGATGACAAAATAGTAAAGTTTCATAAATTTGTTATACATGCTCGAAAAATAACTCCTTTTGAACTAGGCCAGATCAAACAAAACTGTCATTATTAAGGGATCCAAGACTATTACAATAAAAACCGCAAACCATGAGAAGACCCATTATACGGTCAATCTAATGGCACAAAACTGCCTCCTTTTTTGATTTTTAATAGAAAAACTACACCAAAAGATAAAATAACAAAAGTCGTGCATATTCATGTTCATCCAAAAGACTGGATGGATGAAGCTAGTCTACATTTATGGCTACGAGTTCTATGGGGAAGACGTCCTGGTGCATTATTACGAAAGCCTTCTCTTCTAGTTTGGGATCAGTTCCGAGTGCATAGGACTGGATCCATTAAAAAGAAAGTGGCAGAACTGAAGACAGAGATGGCAGTTATTCCTGGTGGATTAATGAGTCAGTTTTAACCTCTGGATGTGTCTTTGAATGGACCATTCAAGCAAAACATGAAGGAGCAATGGAACACGTGGGTGGCAATGCTTGATCACGACATTACACTTACAGGAAGAATAAAAAGTCTCAGCATTGCATAAGTCTGCAAATGGGTGAAGCAAACTTGGGATAATATTAGACCAGAAATTGTTGTGAAATCTTTTAAAAAGTGTGGCATTAGCAATGCTCTAAGTGGAACGGAAGATGACACATTATTTAACGACGATGATAATAATATTGAAAATGAGTATAAGAGTTTTGAAGACGACGAATTTTATGGACTTGAAGATGAATTAAATTTTAATGGTAACTGTACTGTTTTGTTCAATTGTAATAATTACTTGATTTTTATTTTGTTTTTCTTACCTTTGGATATAATAGTTTTTATAGTCTCGTGTTCTATCTTTCCTATTATTTTTCGTTAAATTGTAATCATGTCTTGCTTAATCAAAATAATACATAATAGATATAGCCTAGGCTGCATCATTTACTAACAATTTTGCTAATTTTACTAATTACTAATTTTTTCTTGATTTGCCCTGCTGAAATTTGGGTGTGTCTTATAAGCCTGTGCGTCTTGTATGCTGTTAAATACGGTATATAATAATAATAATAATAATAATAATAATAATAATAATAATAATAATTACAACAAAATGCACACTTATTTTGTCTCTACTCTGAGTTTCACGGAATCATATACATTCTGCAAGACACGTGATTGCAACATTCCAAAAATCATTTTCTTTAAAAAATATGTTCTTATTATGATTTCTTTTTTTATCAACTAGCACATTGCTCCTAAAATGATCTGAACACCATTGCACGGAGAAAGAAAGAAAGAAAGAAAGAAAGAGAAATCAAGAGAGAGAGAGAGAGAGAGAGAGAGAGAGAGAGAGAGAGAGAGAGAGAGAGAGAGAGAGAGAGGGGAGAAGAGAGAGAGAGGGCGATTTTTAATGATAATCAACATTCAGAGATGTTTCCTTTTAGGAAATCGTGATTTCTGAAAACAATTCCAGTCTTACTATCAAGTCTCCTGAAGAGTGGATATAATTTCGCGAAATTCAGAGATAAGTTAAGTCAACATTTCATTTTAACCATAATTATTAATTTTCTATCTTTTAATATCGAGAACTCTAATTACAAAGACTGTTTCTAGATATACCCTGAACAACAGTTTTTGGCGAAATACAATCAATCTATCTATCTATCGATCTATCTATCTATCTATCTATCTATCTATCTATCTATCTATCTATCTATCTATCTATCTATCTATCTATCTAATTTTTTACAATAAAACAATAAATGTTTTAACTCGAAAAGCCGGTAAGCGTGTTTTCTTCTTTAAATGATACTAAATATTTTAATTGGCGCTAAGATCAAAGGGTTTATATATTTTCTATATCCTTAGCCTTTTTAATTATTTTAGCTAAAAATTTGCTGCAATCTTGATGAGCGGCCATAACCTAAACAAGGCTCCTTGCCTCGAGCGGTGATTAGCTTTAGAGCTCCCCCCAGACCTCAAATGGAACTGATATATTCATGTCATAGTCATAAAGATGCTGGAAAATGATCAGTTCCTTGTATCGTTCCCAAAAATACCTAACTCCTGCTATAATGCTTTATATTTTCAAGAGTTAGATCACACCAAGAAATGGAGTTTTGCTGCCATATTTTTTTGCAGCACAGTCTTCACTGTCCAGCCTTGATAGAGTTTAAAAGCAATTAACTGGCCTTGTGAGTGATAAATTCTTTTCCATCCAGTAACCATAGATGAAACATTGCTAGCCTCTGATCGCTATAACTACACTATCGCTATTACTACCGAAAATATTTTAACGAGTAACATTCCTTAGTTCCGCCAGCTCAGACATTCACATCTTATTCCCTTAGTAAAGAGTAAGTTCCGTTTTGTTTCTTCCACAGAACTGTTACTTGGTGGAACACGCTTCCGAGAAAATCTTTCCCGACCCCTATAAACTTCAGCTTTTCAAGTCTAAAGTCAACCGATATCTATCCTACATATGTTTATTATATGCATTTATTACATCCTACTTCTCCCTACCTTACAACAATCTCACTTAGTAACACTCTACCTTGAATGGCTCTTGGGCCTTGTATTGGGTGAAATAAAGTAAAAACAAATAGGGCGACGATGCTAATGAAAGAAAAATCCGTAGCCAATTTTTATACACACTAGTAGTTGTCAAGAAATTAAATGCACACAATTGTCATGCTGAGCGGTGAATATCTGTGCCTAATTTGCATGTCCACATGTGATTTCTGTTTTCATCAACTTGGTATTTTGGTAAAACGATATGAACACTACTTCACGAGAGGGAGATGGAGAGAGAGAGAGAGAGATAGAGAAAGAGAAAGAGAAAGAAAGAGAGAGAAAGGGAGAGAGAGAGAGAGAGAGAGAAAGAAAGAAAGAGATTTAAAAGATAATGAACTCCCAAAGATTGATGAGCCGTGGTGAAAAATCAATAACATTAGCGACACAGCATTGAGAAATCTCGACACCGGTGTTGACGGTCGGATTCTAAACTGAATGTTCTCTGACTGTCAGAAAATGAGACGATTGATTGCCATTTTCCGGTTTGCTAAATCCCGTGTGGTTACCAATGTTGCTGCCATTTACAAGCCTCACCACGAACGAGGTCATAAAGATGGCTTACAGTTGACTTGGGTTCGTGTTGAATGTTGTCTCCAATCAAAGTGTCTTTGGACAAACAATAAAAGCAGCCAATGATATTAGTTTTAGAAGCGAAACTAATATCGTTATTGATAAATAGCCTGGAAAAGTTAGTTTTTCAGTTCAAATCTATATTAAAATTTGCAGCATCTGAAAAAAATACACTTTATTGTAACCATCCATGTCAACACTGATACAAACATATAACTGTAATATATTAACTAAACGCAAATAAAATACTATAAAGGTCGTCGAAGGAGGCACTTAAGATCAGTATTAACTGACGTCTTATTTATAGGACTAACAATTTAAAAAAAATCATTTCACCACAGGCAAGGCGATAATGAGGAGACGTGAAGAAATGCCAATAAAGAATCAGGGTTCAGGAAGACAGAAGATCGCGATTTAAATTGCATTTAAATTTTTGAAGATTCTAGGTGGCACGCAAGCAAGAAATCTGAAGGGCGTTCCATGCGAAGAGAAACTTTTAGAATAGAAATGGCGGTTGGATCTAGCTAGTTCAGCAGTAAAACGGCGAGAGACATTTGCCAATCTAGTAGTAGAATTAAATTCATGTAGTCTAGGCACTAAGGAAAAAGCTCACCAGAAGAGTTGCAATGAAAACACGTTTAGAAAAGACAGAGGGAAACCAAGTCACGTCGTTGAAAAAGTGAGTGAAGATGAAATGCCACATCAGGATCATTATTTGAATTTTGTCAAGAATTTCGAGACGTAAGCATCAGACAAGATATGACAACAATATTCAAAGCACGGACGAATGGTAGAATTATAAATGTGGATGAAGGATTCTGACGTGAAAAATTTCTGACACGACATAGGGGACCAACTTTCCTAGCAGTAGACGTAGCAGTTGATTCGATATAATTACTCCATTTTATGTCAGTAGAAAACATAGGCCCAAGAAGGCGTAGAGTGTTGCTATCGTGCGGTTTAGCATCAGCTATGCCGATGACAGGCAGTAAAGAAATGATATTTATTTGGAAGCAATACTTATACACATAAGAATGAATGTGTAATTAGCCTAACACCAACTAGAGTTATTTTATTAACGGTATTTTGTAAAACTTAATCAGCAGCAGTCTTGTGTTAAATGAAGTTTGAATATACGAGTTCTGATCAGAAAGATTGGTGCTATGAAACAAAAACTACAACACACTTCAATATGGCGTTTAATCTCTTTCGAAGTAGTTCCCTTCTAAAGACACACTTTATCCAGCGTTGATTCCATTGAAGGAAGCATTCCTGGAATTCCGTTTCTTGGGATAGCAAGCAGTCACATTCTCTTGGACTTCCCTGACGTCTAGAAATTTTGTTCCTTTCAAAATCATATTCCACTTGATTTGATGTTTGGAAAAAGGAAATGTAGCAATGTACGAGATCTGGGGAATATGGTAGATTTGGGGCCAGGGTAATGTTGTGTTTATCCAAAAGCTTCTGCTCAAGCCATGGTCACTGATGAAACTTCTGTGGTATGGTGAGACGACCACACTCTACACACTTACCTTCCAGGCGCTGCTATAAACAGCACAAGAGAGCGAGAACGTTATAACTCAGTATTCTTGTGCGACAGTGTTCAAGCTCTATTTGTGTCAAGCGGCTTCACTCTGCGTACTTTAGCTCCATTACCATAGCAATAGTAACGATAGTTTTTGATCAGACCTCGTACTTGCTTAGAAAAGTTCTTTTTTACATAGTCAGTTATGTGCCATGCGTGATACACGCTTAGGCGATCATATATCTTTCGATATATGACTGACGAGGCGGATTTTTCCCCGCAGTAGGTTGCCATTTCTTTCTGCGGTAGACTAGTTGACATCCAGGCTATAGAACCTGTCCTGCTATTTATCTAAGGCTGGGGGAGAAGAAGAACATTCATACCTTTCTCAAGGGTATTAGCATGTAATGGATTCGATTGGAATTCGAATAAATAAAAGGTTAATACATTTTTGTATAAATTAATAAGTAGATGAATGTTTGTTTTATGGAAATCATTATTTATGCAATTAGTATATTTTTATTTCTTTTTCTCTTTAAATTTTTTGATTTTCGGCCTTTGCAACAAACACACAAATATTATTATTAATAAGTTGCAAATTAAAATAGAAATAGCTTTATCCTCAAATTAGAACATATTGGCAGTATTACCCTAACATAAATCTTGCTACGATGTGACATTTTTACTGTAACAAGCAATTTCACCCACAAACAAAAATCGGATCATTATAATGTACATTACCGATGAAGTAGACGCTGGTTACCCTCACTTATTTCTCTTTTTAAATTCCGTGTCCCTTTAAGTTGTGGTTTATTATGGATCACCACAAGTCCCTATACTTTCTAGTTCTTAGTATTGTTTCTCTCCTAACTATCTCTGTTTTTCTAGCAACTTACAAAAGCTAATTAGGCAGGTTACTAGCTGTTTCCCTCTGTCTATCTTACCTTCAATATGTCTTGTGAGTATCAAATTCTCCGAGCACTCTTTCATCGTTATGTATTGAACAGTAATTTAAACCGTTTCTTTCTGATTGTACGTATAAGTGTTCTTTTTTGCTTCCATGCTGGCCACAGAGTTTTTCGATCTTTGATCGGTTTTATTTTTCGTCCTACAGAATTGTTGAATATCCTCCACGCATCATACGTAAGATACAGTTTAGGAGAAGACCATCAGAAAAACTGAGCCCATGAATGTATTTAAATAGATGCTCTGCACTTTGTCTCTGACAGTCATATAAATTGGTATAACGATTTTATCAACTAGTAAAATACGATAACGTACTGTATGGCATTATAACATAGATCAAATCGATAGCAAGAATTTGATATAAAAGGCCAGTGGGCATTAGGTATTTTAGGTGGAGATCTAGAGTTGAATACTTTCATCATTTGTAGGTTAAGGCTTCACCCGAAACACAATTGCTCTTCTATATATTTGTTTTTTTTGCATTCTTTCGGCCATTACTTTACACTACAGTTCAAAAGTTCACTGTGCTATGTGTCCTTGCAGATAAAAGCGTTGTGAGTTCAATGCCTGGCTACACCTGAGGGGAAAAAAACAAACTTGCAGAGTTGAGTTAAAGGGAGATAATTGATACTGAGACACCCGGAAAAGGTATGGCGCGTGAAAATAGAACAATCTAACCCGGTGGACGAAACAAAAGGTTCAATTCGAAATTCCAACCGCCTGAAGAAGGCCAGAGCGAAAACGTCGGGAATATGACAACAGTCCGAACAATGTAAATAATTATAATATCTCATCTCAGAAATAAGACAGAGCTCTTTTTCATTTTTTGGATAGAAAAAAGGTCTCACTCTTTTTTCAAGTTCATCCCATGTTAATTGTGGGGGCTTGCTTCAAACTTCTGAACAGTTAGTGTACATTGTAAAAAATAGATAATTATCTGTTCGTCACACAGTGTCTGCGTGTGATTTTTCATGCTTGTATGTAATGTACAGGGTGCGATGTGTAAATTGTCGCCATCTTATATTTTAATTTCGTGCATACGCGTTCTTTGTTTTTAATTTTGTAACTGCACACTATAGTAGGGTCAGTTGAGCATCGTCTGTGAGAAAAAGAGCACCATAAAGCAATTCACTCTGCCAGAAATTTGAAAACGGCGTTCTGTACTGCTTGGTATTCGCGTCGGAAGCTCCATCACGAATATTTCAGAGAGTTTGAGTGTTAATCTGCAGAGGATTCGGAAAGAATTGGATGAGTCCAGTGATGATTACGAAGGCGTCTGGAGTGATCACCAGTGATGGCGACGTCATGCCCCCGTCCATGTTCCCACAGAGCCTCAGACTCAACACGGAGACCTGCATAAAGTGCCTTGAGGAGTTAGTGCTGCTCTGAATCAAGAGGCTGGCTCTTGGAAGACCCTATGTCTGGCAACAGGACTCTGCACCATGCCACACAAGCAAGAGAACCCAGTCATGGCTGTCAGACAATTTCTGCGACCACATCCCCTCTTACATCTGGCCGCCTTACTCCTCAGATTGCAACCCACTTGTTTATTATGTGTTGGGCGCAGTTGAGCAAAAGTCCAACAAAACTCTTTGTAACACCAAAGATGAACTGAAGGCAAGGATTATGAAAGCATTTATCTACTTAAACAAGGAAGCTGTCCAGAAGAGTCGTCTGGAGGCCGTGGATGAAGCCAATGTCGATTTTATTGAATAAATTTACTTTTTAGTATTTCAAGATATTTCTGTGTAATTTTGGTAAATATATCTATTAAAATGTGATATTAGCGTATTTTGGACGACAATTTATCCATCGCAGCCTGTATATGCGCGTCTGTGCTATGCGAATGTGAACTACATATGCTATGCCATTTAATGTACACACATACTCATACACAACAAGGACATACACACAAAATTTGACTATGTTTGAAATAAGACGTTGGAATAATGCATTACGCGCCTACTTCGTCTGGGAAACCTGTTCTGAACAATAAAATCAAAGTTGGAGACAAGAAGAAGAAAAAAAACGTCGATTTCTTAACTTCTCCCCACAAATGAAAGATAATTATAAGATTTAATCCAATTTTTTTGTAAATTAAAAAATAATAAATAGAATTATTTTTTAAAGCTTAAAAAACCTTGTCGAAATATTTTGAACCTGTTATTGAATTAAAATATACAAGCCCACATGTAAATGTCCGTATCCTATTAGCATAAAATTGCAATGGATATCTACGTCATGAGGTCTGATTTCCCTTTCTGCCTGCCGGCCATTTGAATCCGATTTTATGACTCTTTCCGTATTTAAACTGAATATATTTTCTAATAAAAGTAGCATTTTAAATGCTACTTTTTAAGAAGCAGTTAAGAATTGAAATATGATCAGTTTGTCGTCAGCCAAGCGAAAGATACCGAACTAATGAATATAATAATTTATCTATTTACACTATTTACATTGTTCCGACTTCTATCCTCATCTTTACTGTCATATTCACGACATTTCGGCCGTTGTAAGCGCCGGCCTTCTTCAGGTGACATGGCCCAGTGGATAAAAGCGTTGGTTGATGTAATCCAGTAACTTGGCCACAACAGAAGCGAACAAAACTTGGAGATTTGAGTTACTAAATGGAAATAACTAAATGAGATATACAGAAAAGGCATGGCACGTGGAACTAGAACAATCTGCCCCGGTTGACGAAATAAAGGGTTTGGTCCGAAATTCCAACGTATATCACCTGAAGAAGGCTGGAGCGTACAACGGTCAAAACGTAGTGAATATTGCAATAAAGATGAGGACAATGTAAATAGTTACAATACCTCATCTCAGAAATATAGACATAACAATACCAAAGCAATATAAATATAATATATGTATTTGCTAGAACAAGACAGCACAAACGGACATTCCCTACCTTTTTATGCCTAACATTAAAATTTACTTATTTTAATATTTCATTGAAAGGAGAGACACTATAAGTTTAATTTCAATCGCAAAATGTTTTCCTACAAGATAAGTCGTCTTTATTTTCTGATTTAAAGACTTTAAAATTCCATAATTCAAGAACATCAATACAAACATTTATGCATACATCTACGTGTATATATATATATTTTTAGGTGCGTAAAATCAACAGTATTTTGCAGTTTCACAGCTGCTCTGAAAATCATAAGTAGAACCTATGATCAAGTTATTTTGGGGGCCCATTTCTTGTCACATTTAATCATATGCTTCAATATTCCTTCACCATTTACTCAATATTCAATGTAATATATTTACTCAATATTCGGTGCAGTGAATATATATATATTTGAGTTGGGATCAAATATGGATCGGAATCCGAGATAATGATGAGATAAAGAATAAATAGGAAACATTTATCAATCTAACATTTTTCACTTTTACTGAAGTTTCGTACGAAGTTTTGATAAAAGTTAAACATGTTAGTGTATAAAAACTGTTCGAATGTTCTATATACCAGAGCGCTTTCGGCTATTCTATTAACCATTATCAAGGATGTTTTTTTAAATTTTTACTTTTAACTGAATCTGTATATTTTTATGTATGTAGAGTGATGAATTTTTTTTATTTTCCAAACACGGTCAACACATTGTGGCTGTGTACATATTTGTTGTTACTGAGTGTTTGCTATTTCTTTTTTATTACTAATGCTTCTATTATTTTTAGCATGTGATACACGTGGATAAGTCTATATAGCTACATTATCTACGAGTATGGTGCGGATGGAGTTTGGCATGTTTCCGTGTGTGTTTAAATGAGTCCTAATTGAGCTATGGCCAGAGAGATGTAACGCGAATCTTCTTCGTGTAGTGGTATGTCTAAGATAATTATTCATAGATTTTGTTTCATCGAGAACGCAGTTCTTTAAAGGACGTTTGAATTCATAAATAATATTGATTCTCTGTAATTTGAATCGTGCAGGTGAGTTGTTGTTAGCAATAAGGTTTACTGTTTTAAATTTTTAATAATAGATAATTTAATATTCTTATTCTGGTCAAGTTGAGATGTACATTTCTTTACAATGATTCTAAATTGTAGTTAACGTGTATTTAATTTTTAAAGAAAATATTATTGTTTTTATCTGTATGCTCAGTTTTGCTATTGGTTACTTTATAAAGAAATAGTTTAATTTGGTGATCGATGAGGTAGTTCGGAAAACCATTATTAGCTGATATCTGTTTTACGTTATGAATTCTTTAACGAAAAGATGACGAGAGAATTAATTCCTGTGCGCTCTCTTGAGGAAATCTTTTTACAACACCTACGTAAAATTAAGGTGGCAAGGTTTTTGTATAACGAAGTAGTGACTGTGTCATTACTAAACATGTCGTAAACATCAATTTAGTCCCATGTGTCCTAAAGGACAAAACGCGTCACATGAAAACTTTTTCATTTTATATAAACTGCTGATACCTTTTGACGAGTGGACGAAGTGATTTCTGGAGGGTCCGTCTACGAAAATATATAAGGAGGAACGTATGATAAATTGCTAAAAGTTTTTTGTGTGACGCGTTCCGTATATTAGTACTTCATCGGATTAAATTGATGTTTACGTTGATGCGACTACGAAAGTGGACGGTGAAAATTTTAAATTATGATTTTTTAATATATGTTTTGGATAAATTGGGTAAGTTGATTTGATTTAGAATCATTATCTTTTTGTTTATATTCTCATCAATGTTGTTATTAAATATCCCACGATTATTAAATATCCCACATTGTGATCACACACACACACACACACACACACACACACACACACACACACATATATATATATATATATATATATATATATATATATAGGGAAAAGTTTATAGTTGTTCCAAAGAGAGAAAAATATATATTTAAAAAAAAAAGAGAAACCGCAAACATTTTTGGTTATCATGTGGATTTGTTTTAGTGTATATATTGTATTTTATTCTTCATATTTTTGCTACACTTGTTGTTTCCGGATTCGTGACCTTCTTCAGGCAAATAAAAATGAATCAATTTTTAAAAGAATAATTTTTCCTTGTGTTCTTTTAATGTCTCATTGTTTGTTTTCTGTATGTGTAATGAGCCCTGATCTCATTTCTGGACTGCTGGGAAAGTGAATTTCTGTCTAAGTGGTAATAAAACCATTAGGTTTGGTCTAGGACGTGGTGATGATAGATGTATTGATGAGAGATGTTTTCCTATCCATACATTACACTTGAGACTGTCAAAACTATTTCCATTTTTGTGTATCGCGTGTGCATGCGTGTGCCCGTTATCTTGCACATGTATATGTACATTCCCTCCCCATATATATATATATATATATATATATATATATATATATATATATATATATATACTGTTTTATAAAAAGGAATCAGCACACACACACACACACAGACATATATATACATATATACCCACACACATACACATTCTTTCTGTATTGCGTAGGGCTCGCGTGTGTATCCGTGAGTCGTCTGTTTTTGCCAGTTTATGTATGTTTATTAGTTCTCCATGGATACCTGTTTGCGCTTGCATACGCGCATGTGTGCAGTCGGACCAGTGTATATGGCCTTGTGTCCCTGTGTGTGGGGTTATGATGTCTTCAGTACTGGTTTAAATTTGTCCATGAAGATTTTTTTTCTTGAATTTGTAAGAAAGAGTAGTTGTCTGTCTGGTATATTGGCATAATTTTAAATTTGCCTTGATTGAATTTGTAGATGTGTTGCAATACAAAGAGTTTTCTGTTGTCGGGTAATTTAATGTCGGTTTTGTGAAGGGCAACTCTGTTGTTAAGTGCATGGCTGATGCCTATATATGACTTCTTGTATTTTGTGCCTTTGAGTGCATAGATCACATTTTTGGAGTTGCAATTTAAATCTTTATTTATTGTAAATGTAGTTGTGAGGTTTTCAGAAGTGTAGGAGTTCTTTTTTAAAATGATATCACAAACCCCACATCTTTTTTGTTGCGTTTTGTGATCTCCTGTATATTGTGTTGGTTAAATTTGGATGAGGTTAATATATGTTTTAGGTTTTTAGATTGCCGTTTGCTTTTAATTATTTTGTTTGTTTTTAGTATATTATCATTTTGTCCTTCTTGTTAAGTAGGTCTAGAGTTCTTGTAATTTCCGTAAATAGTTCTGGATTGTTCTTATTGTATGTTGAGACATATGCTAGAGTTTGTTCGACCTTGCGTTCTTTTGGATTCGTAGTTTGTCTAGAGTTTTTTTCTGCTAGTTCAAAACCTTTATTTATTAGTGTTGTGGGGTTCTATATAGTTCTTCTAGGCGGGTTTTTCTGGGGTGTTTGTCGGTCACTATAGTGCAAACCCTACGTGCTAGGGAATACGGGAGGATTTCTGACAGCTTTTTAGGTGATGACTCTTGAAATGAAGTTATTGTTGGGTGTCTGCAGGTTTGTGGTAGATATCTGTGATTATGCGGTTGTTTGTATTCCTAATGGGAATATCTAAAAATGGTAATTCTTTAAAATTATATTCTTGGGTTAATTTGATTTTTGGGTGTAAATTCTGAGGTAGAGTGTGGAATTGGTTAATGACGATTTCCCAAAAAATGAAGCAATCACAGACGCACACCCAATGCACAAAAATGGAAATAGATTTGGCAGTTTCAAGGGTAATGTAGGGATAGGAAAACATCTCTTATCAACACATCTATCATCACCACGTCCTAGACCAAACCTAATGGTTTTATTAGCACTTCGACATAAATTCACTTTTCCCAACAGTCCAGAAATGCGATTAAGGCTCACTACAAATACAGAAAACGGACAATGAAACATTAAAAGAACATAAGGAAAATGTATTCCTTTAAAAATTGATTCCTTTTATTTGCCTGAAGAAGGTCACTAGACCGGAAACCCGTGTAGCAAAAATATGAAGAATAAATTATAATATATACACTAAAACAAATCCACATTATAACCAACACCTTTGCGGTTTCTCTCTTTCTTAATATATATATATATAAAGAAAGAAAGAAATTCGAGAGATAAAAAAATAACAAAAATAATAATATTGATAATAAGACTAATAAAATTCATGATATATTAGTAGGTCTTTTGACAAATTGGGTGCATGATAAGAAAGATTTTTAAAATCAGAATTTTCGGAAACGCCCGTGTTCTATCTCATCGAAACGAGAAATAACAAATGAAAAAGGAAGTAGGATTTTCTTTTCCGGGAAATTGTTTATTAAATCATTCTCATCATTTGTTAATCGTTAAATAAATTTCACTTACATTTGTTTTTATATCTTTTCTTGGAAGAGGTCACTATTTGTCGGCACACCTTAAGAGTTTAATAAATACATTTGCTTTTATCAGGTCATCCCATAAGTTCTGTCCGAATTTTGAATAAAGAAAACAAGTGACCAAATGTTACATTTAATTACAGATTCAATCAACAATGTATTTTCCCTGATTATCTATGATTCCTTCCATCTATTAACAAGCTTACTAATTCCATTACTGTAAAATTCTTTTGGCTTTGATTCGAAGAACTCACATATGTCAGTTTTAACCTCTTCCTGTGTTACAGAAGCTGTTTCCTCCAAATGATTCTGTAAGCTACGAAACAAATGGAAGTCTGAAGGAGCAAGTTCGGGAGAATAAGGTGGATGAGGAATTTTCTCCCAACCAAGTTCTTCGATCTTTTGTGACGTGATTCTTGCTGTGTGTGGTCGCGCATTGTCCTGATGAAACATCACCCGTTTTCGATTCACTAGAGCAGGGTTTTTTTTCCTCAAAGCTTGGTTTAAACGCTCTAGTTGCTGACAGTATATTTGAGCATTAATTGTTGCATTATGTGGTAAGAATTCAAAGTGGATTATTCTTTGGCAATCCCACCAGATTGAAAGAACCTTTTGCCCATGAAGTTCCCTTCTCGGCTGTGGCTGGGGTCCTTCCTCTTTAGCAAGCCACTGTCTACGACACTTAAAATTTCGATAAAAGATCCATTTTTCGTCGCCAGTCACAAGTCTATCCAAAAAAGGTGAAACAAGTTGGCAAAAATGGAGAGAAGAACAGATGTCAACTCGGGATTTGATGTTGTTTTCAGACAATTCATGAGGCACCCATTTTCCAAGTTTAGGAACTTTTCCAAGTTGTTGAAGATGACGATGAACAGTTGTATGGTTTGAACTGAGAACCACTGCCAATTCCTCAACTGATAAAGCAGGATTTTCTTCAAGGGCTGCTTCAAGAAGCTTTTCATCAAACTCAACTGGACGTCCGGTTCGATCTTCATCTTCAAGGGTGAAATCTCCACCTCTGAATTTTGCAAACCATCTTCTGCAAGTTCTTTCATTCACACATTCCTCTCCATAAACTGAGTGAATGTTTCTAGCCGCTTCGGCTGCTGAGTTTCCTTTCTCGAACTTATAAAGCATTATGTGCCTCAAATGATTCTTGGGTACTTCCATGTTATCAGGGTTTTAATCAAACAAAATTTAATTTTATTGTTCTCTGAAATAAAATTTGATCAGTTTAAATGCATCTAAACATAAAAATAATGTTCAGCTCCATTAGACATTATAAAATACTCTTTAAATTTCGTTCATTTTAACAAAAAGTTAAAATTCGGACAGAACTTATGGGATGACCTAATATATGTTTTCTGGCAAAATTTCATTATTTTCCAATCATGATAACAATATTGAAATACATTTAACTTACTTTTGTTTGTAGATTCTTTCCGAAGACTCATATGTAAAGAAATACACCTGGTTTTATATCATTTCTGTTAATACATCATTATTTTCCGAGCACTAATTTATTTTTTAAGTTACCTTTTCATTTTATATTAAGGTGTCCTGCAATAAAAAAAAATTCTAAATGTAATTTTTATTGTGTTCATAATTGCCGAAATAAATTGCGAGTCAGAATTGAAGCAAATTTCAATGACTTTAATTTCGCAGCCCTGTTATTAATGAACACGTTATGTTATTCTGTAGTAATAAAACATTGTTATTATTTAATGAAAAAAAAAGTTCAGGCACAATCACGTGGAGAATAAAACAAAACTTTCGAAACATTTAAAAAGTTTTAAAAACTTGATTAAATTTTTGAAAAACTTAAAATATTATAGAGTGAATATTTTTGCATGTCATAAATCAGAAATAAAAAAATGAAGCTAAAAAGTTTCCAAACAAAAAGTTTTTACTTTATTTAGCAATTTCAAAATTATCGATTTAGAACACGGTGGGTGTTTTTATGATATTCATTATGGAGAATGACTTTCAAAACATTTCCAATTGACTGAGATTTCATTAGCGAGAAAATTTAAATTGAAGAAAATTTAGTAGTTACATTTTTCCGTGAAAAATTAAAATAAATACATGCAATGATCAATGAAAAACATTTGATTAAATTTCAATTATTTTGATTTCCGTGCACTCATTTTCTGTTTCTTCTGATTTTCATCGCAACACTTTTAACCTCAAAAACTTTTAAACAATTTCTCTGTTTCTATATATTCGAATAAAATAATGATTTCATCGTAACATACTCAAATGAATTTTTCTAACGTTAAATTTTATAATACGATTCAAACGATTTGGTCCTTCGTGTCAATCTTGTAAAAGACAATAAGGATGGCCTTTGGAATGTTTAAATGAAGATTGCATCTTTCTTCTGGTCTAGGTTTTTATACAATAATATTCATTTCATTGAGTGGTTTCTTAGTTTGGATTGTACATCCCAGAAACTTTAATACGGTCATTGTGAAATGCTGGAGACATGATATTGCAGACGATTGAGCTAAATATATACGAGAGCTGCAACGTGACAAGAATTTTTAAGTGACTTAGAAAATATAGGTAATTGAAAAATTAGAATGCTCCTCAGATAAACTCGAATGCTCAGCGCGAAAAGTTAAAAAAGTAGATAAAAAAAATTAAAGAAATTAATTATTCTAGATATATTTCTTCTAATCACGCACACACATACAAAAAAAAATTTCCTCTTTTTCGTGCTTGGCTCATTTTATCTTTCATTTTGATTTCTTTTATTTTCATTTGTTTTTTTAATCTTCTCTTTCATTTTTTGTTTGCTTTTAACCACTTCTTGTGAGCTTTCAGCAATCCCTTACGATGAGCTCCTTCTATCCTTTCATTCATTTCTTCTTTCTGTCCTTCATTCATGATTCTTTCCTTTCTTTCCCGATATTTCTGCTTGTGTTTATACTAAGCAAAATGAAACTGGAAACTTTTGACACTAAATCGAAAAAGAAAAAACCAAACAAAAAACAAAAAAAAACCCAAACAAACACACACACACTTTTATAGACATCCATTTGCAATTACATAAATGAGAAATAGTTTGGCATGGAGTTGTTATGCTATTTATTTAATGAAAACAACAAATAAAGTGAAATTCTTCGTTTGGAAAAGGTTTATTTAAGCTTATGAAATTTGAAGGAATTGAAAATGACTGATTGACTTAATTTTGTCGTACTATCTCCATAATGTAAAATATAATGTTTAAATATATATATATATATATATATATATATATATATATATATATATATATATGAGAGAGATAGATAGAGAGATAGGGAAGTATATGGATAAGAAACAAAAAATGAATGCAAACATTCTTTCTCCTTAGTAAAGGAATGTTGCTTAGAATTAGTTCTGAAGCAATTTCAAGCGTAATTATTTTTGCATAATACGCGATTTTCACGAAATTTTAAACGTTAAGGGAATAAAAAAATTTAAAAAAATGATTATTCTAGATTTTTTACATATAAAAAATCTGGAATAATCATTTTTGGTCCTCATCCACCATTGACAAATTATTCACATTTAATTACGTTATGGAGATAGTATGATAAATTGTTTTTATCACAAGGGCTAATGTTACCTTCCAGCCTTCCTCAAGTGTATATCGATCGTTATTTAATCTTGTTATTTATTGACCCTCCATTCCCACTGAGTGCAAGTACACATTGCCCGATCCAAGGATTGAACTCACAATCACCATATTCACAAACCAACGCATTAACCTACTAGACCAATTTGCTGTAGCTAACCTCTAGCTTTAAACATAACCTGCTTGCTGATTAGGTTACTACTGTCGTCTGTTTGCTGCGCATGTTTTTGACTACTGCTACTGTGGTTGAAGACTTTGTAATATTTCTTATATTATTTATTAGCGGCACTCATATTCTAATTATTTCTATGCTAGAAATAATTGTCGCAGATCCTATCACAAGATTTGTAGAATTTGTAGTAATGCGTACTTGGATAGAAAGGTCTTGAAGTTATCGAAGCTATTGCTCCTTACATTTAACTTTGCCGAAAGCGGCCTAGTCTGAGTGATATCTAACGGGCTCTCATCCAGACCCTTTCACACAAACGAGGGTGACGCCATGGCTCTATCCTTCCTGTTTCTGATGTTCATCAATGATCTCCCCGATGTCATCAGTTACCAACTAGTGATTTATGCAGATGACATTGCCATTTACTCTTGTATTAATAGTAAATATTGGTTAACTGGGACAGGAAATGGCGTGTAAATTTGAGTACCTCCAAAACAAAACTTTCTTTTAACCACCATAGAGAACCTTCTCTGTCTGCCATCAGTATGGCTGACGCTAGAATCCATGGAGAGCAACACACTCTGCCTTTTTAGCCTCACATTTTCCATTGACTTGAAGTAGAATTACTACATCGATTCAATAGTTGCATCTACTGCAAGGAAAGTTGGGTCACTGTGTCGTGCCAGAAATTTTCTCTCGTCAGAATACATCTTGTAGATTAAAAAATCTACCATTTGTCCGTACATTGAATACTGTTACTTTATCTGGTCTGGTGTTCCTGCAGTGCATCTTGAGATTCATGACAAAATCCAAAGACGGATCTATAATGTAATCGATCTTGATCAGGCATCCCGATTTCAGTCACTTTCTCACCGACGTCGCGTGGCTTCCATCTGTCTTTTCTACAAATATATTCATGGCAACTTCTTTGGCGAGGTTTTTTTCCCTGGCGCCTCGCCAAAATGAATTTAAGCGTGCTACTCGAGTTGCATCTAGGTTCCACCCTTTTACTGTTGAAATACCTAAATGCAACCCCCTCTTCTACTCTTTTCTCGCCCTTCCCACACGTGAAACTACCTTCCGTCTACATGCTTGCTTGTAACTACAGTATTCAAAAATTTAAATTGCCATCTTCTTGAATCCCGTTTATCTCAATCCTCTTTCACTTTCACTTTCATTTCCTCATGTGTACTAGTGGCCATTCCCACCTTGTTTGGGGTGAAATAATTAAAAAAAGAAACACTAAGCTTCCTCTGTTGAACAAATATTTATAAAAAAAATTTGCATACATAGATGGACAGTGGTTCCCGTAAAGATTTCGCAATTCACCCCGCGTACGAATTTTCTGAACGTTCTCTAAATGTTCTCTTTTGCCCAAACTGATAAACAGAAAATGATAGATAACATATTTACTTCCCATTAGTGCACATCTATAATGTTCAATTTTTTTTAAAGAGAACATGTCACAATTGAATGCTATTTTATAAAATTTAAAAAGGTCCTTGCAAATAAAAACACTCTATCGTAACCAGTCTTCGTAACTTATATTTGACTATTTATATCTGACACGTATTGTCGCGTAACTTAGAATGGTAGCAGTGGCGGAAAATGAAATCGACGTACCGTATCTAAATTTGAGTCGCAGCATTTAATGTCACTTTTAGTCGCTTGCAAGGACTCAAATGTACCAGAAATGGTTGCCTCATCGCGAAGCATCCGTTTCTTTTATCCTTTTGATCGCGAGTGACTGAACGAGCGTGAAAGAGACTTACTTGTGCGTGTGCGTGTGTGTGTGTGTGGGAACGAGAGAGAGAGGGAGAGAGAGAGAGGGAGAGAGGGATATATATATATATATATATATATATAGGGAGAGAGAGAGAGAGAAAAATAAAGATCATTTTTGTCTTAACTTCTGGGATGAGGAATTATCATTATTTATACTATTTGCATTATTCGGACTATTGTCACTATCTTTGTTGTTTTTATCACAACGTTTCCGGCCTCAGGTGTATAACGATCTGAATAACCTACACGAAGTTCTGAACTGAACCCTTAATTTAATCTACGAGTGTAGAAAGTTCTCGCTCTACTGTTCATGTTTAGCGATATCGTCTCGTTCTCATTTTTATTTAGCACTGTTCAGTTATTGCTCGCCAGTGCAAATACTGCTCGACCCAGGGATCGAACTTACAACCACTATGTCACCAAATTCACAAATCAGTGCTTTTACTCATAATTGTCCCGTAGAACAATTTTCGGGAGTAAACTTAGATCCTTAAATCTAACCTTGACTGGTTAGGCTGAAACTGCTGCTGGTTTGTCTTGTTTTGACTGCTGCTGTTGCAGTTGAAGACATGTTATCATTTGTATTTCTTTCTTTCTTAGCGGTTTCAACATACAGAGAAGTTAATTAAGCGTTACTTGGTATAACTCTTATGAAAAAAAAAAGTTCTCTCTCTGTGTCTCTCTCTTTCTCTCGCAGATACATTAGAAGTTTTCTTTGGTTTCGTATATTTTTCTCTTTCAATATTCATCGTTCTTCTCGTCCTTGGGCATTGGATATCTTTTCTCCAGAAAGCGCCGACCTAATCAAATTCCGGCCTAGTCGATTGCATTCACCATCATGCTTCGGAGAATGTCATGAACCCATAAACAGCAGGGTATACTGAGCTGTCTAAATTGGTTGACAGCCAACTGTTATATAGGAATATATAACTGCCGACACTGGAGTTTGAACACTGATCACTAGAGAGCAAACACAGGTGATCCCATTTTTGGATAAGTAGATCACGTGATGGTAAAGGAAATGTGTATATGGGAATTATACGTACCATCTAACTAATCACTATTTCTATTCTGTCCTCTATTACTATACGGATTACTCTTTCCACACTATCCTCTATTATTATACGGATCGCTATTCTCTATACTATTCACTATACTATTTCTCTATACTTATCACTATACGGATTACTATTTGGATCACTATTCGGTGGTTACTTTTCGAGCAAGTATTATCGAGCGAGTACTATTAGTGCGAATGTTATACGAAAGCGTCTGAAACCGGTATTGTTCAACGGCGTTACTATAGTTGTGTCTGCAATACAAAGATTCTACTACAACGAGCATTACGAAAGTGACAACGAGTATTCGTTGACATCACAAAAGTGGTAACGAGTGTTCGTTGACATCACAAAACCAACCTAGGTGAAGTATTAATCTGAATTCAAAACTGTGGAAAAAGCAAAAAGAGAACAGGAAACCACTCCACTGTTTTTCTCATAGTCATAGGCATTCACAGAATCTGTGGATCGTCTATATTTTGAAATGAGATACCCACAAAGAAATAAACACAAACAGAAAAGCAAAAAAATTCACTAAATTCTTGTAGATTATACTATGAAGCATAGGGTCACAGCAACTCATCTCTGGTTGATCAATGGACAAAGGACTGGCTTGCCAAATTCAATGCTTTACATTGCTTTGTGAGCGATGAAGTATTTTCCACCCTGCAACCCCTTTCCCATACACGAAAAGTAGCAACCCTCTTGTTACTCTATCCCTATTTCCATGGCAAGTGTACGTTCCTTGGTTCTTCCAGCCCTGACATTTGCAGATGGGACCGGCCATAACAAGTACCCAACGATGAATTATCCCCACTCCCTTCGCATTCCATTAGTAATAATTTATGTTTCATTCGGACCGTTTCTTCCCAATAACTGCTGTTTTGTGGGGCAGATTGTGTGCTGGCCAGGATCGGCACTGCTTAACATCGGTGATCAAACGAGAACTGGTGCTTCAGCCGAGTTTAACGATAAGTAACATAACATTTAGCGATCGTAAACTCATGCAGCACTCGACTTCTAACTGGGATTGTATTGTTAATTTATGGACACATCTCATAGAAACCGTATCCATTTTTTGTCTCTTACTGATTAGATTTGTTCTGATAAAAGGCTCAGCTGTTGCTCTAGATATTTCGAAGAGGCTTGATAGGATTTGGCATGTTATAGTTCTTCACAAGTTGAAGTGTTATGGTATTCCTGTCCATTTCTTTCATTTGATTATATCTTTCTTATCAAATCGCGCAAAGAAAGTTATCTTGAACGGCAACCCCTCTAGATCATTTTGCATTAACAGAGCTCTATTTCGGATCCAATTTGTTCATTATTTTCATCAAAGACCTTCCTGATATAGTCAGTTCCCGACTCGGAATCTATACTAAAGACCACAACTATTTACCCTGCTCTTAATAGAAAGGTTCGATAAAATCAAATTGGCTGATCTCGAAAATGATATACGATTAGTAGTGAACGGAGACAAGAAGTGCCCTATTAATTTTAACGCTTCTAAAGCTTCTGTTAAGCTTCTGTTAAGCAGCTTAAAGAAGCTTGTTTACTTTATATCATAGCTGATGCTAACTTCCAGGATAGCTACTCACTGCATCGTCCTGGTCTCACGTGTTCCACTGGCATGAAGTGGAATGATTTTATTGAATATATTGCTAAGTCTGTTGCCAGGAAAGGCGGTTCACTATGTCGAACTAGACTATTTTTCTCGGCAGAATCTATCTTACACATTTATAAGTCTACCATTCGACCGTGCATCGAATATTGCTGCCACATCTAGTCTTGTGCTTCTACGATGTGTCTAGAGGTTCTTAACATAATCCAAAAAAAGAGCCTTCATTGTTATCGGTCCTTACCTGAAATCCAGGCTTCAGTAACTTCCCACCGTCGTATCATTATTTTTATTTGTTTCTCCTCAATAATTTTACGGTAATTGTTCTGATGAGTTTTCTTCTTTCAACTTCACGAATTCAAGCGCAGTAGTAAATTGGCAATTAGGTTTCACTGTTGAAATTGCTAGTTGTAACCATATTTTATGCTGACATCGTCTTCTTTTCCAATTCTCGCTTGTAGAACTTTCTTCTGGCTTCCTGCTTTCCTATCAACTGATTTTTTGAAACCTGTCCTTTTATTGCCTTCTCTCATTCTTTTACATTCAATAATCCCCTTAGCGGCTTTATTGCCATGATTGGGGTGAAATGATTGAAATAAAAAAAAAGAAAGTCAAAACTAGTTTTAATCTATCGGTATGTTATGTTATCAATCCTGATCTGGCATCTCGACACCAGTCACTTTCTCACCCTTCGTGATGTGGATTCCCTTTTTCTTTTCTATAAATATTTTCATGGCTCGGTCTCATCCTTTTACAGTTGAAATAGCTATACGTCGGCAAGTTCCATTCTAATATATTCTGTTCTCGCACTTCTCGACTGTGGAAATCTCTTCCGGTTTCTCGCTTCTCTGTCACCTAGAATCGTCAAAAGTTTAAATGCAATTTCAATTGTTATCTTCCGTTTTCTTGAATCGTGTCCCTTTATTCTCCTATTTCTTTCACAATCAATAACCCCATTCGTCTTAGTGGCTTTATTGCCTTGCTTGATGTAGAAGTGATTAAAAAAAAGAAAGTCAAAACCAATTTTAATCTATCCATGTGTGTCAGTGTGAAAGTAGGATCTACCGGTTCACCGAGGTGAGTATAAATATATTCATTATCTAGTTTCATTTAACTACAACACAGTGATTGAAAGATCTTCTTGAAGGTTTTTCAAGTTTAGTAATATGGGAAACATACATATATTTTCATTCACACAGAATCGTTTAAATAATTTCGTTTGACCTCTGATTTTAATAGATCTGCAAAATATAGTGACGAGATTTATTGTTCAAGCAAATTTAATTTATTTAAGCAAACCTGTTTTTAACTTACAAAATCAATATCAATGATATTCTATTAAGCTTAAATTTAAAAATAGAATGATAAAAAATAAATAAATGGAAAATGGAAAATCTAGTCAAGACAGCCTCAAAATGTTTTTATTTGTTATTTACCTTTGTTAATATTAGATTGAATTTTAAGTGCCATAAATCACACACACACAGACACACACATATGAGTAAAACAATAATCATCTTTACCTCTTTCTGCGACTAAAAGTTACATGTGGACTCAGATGTTGATGCTGTTGTCTCAAGATCCTCAGGCGGTAAGAGTGATGAGATAATCAGTTCCTTATTAAGGTGACTACCCTGTGGTTTGCAGTATTTAATACGCAGAAAGGGACGCAGGGAGAGGCTGGTTGTAAAGGAGTGTCCACATGAAACTTTTAGTCACGGAAAGCAGTAACATAAGATGGTTTAATTATATTTTATTCATGCCTATTTCGTATATTTCACATTGGTCACTATCTTTATAGCGTCCCTGTTTTGGCTGTATTACACAATATATATATATATATATGTATATATATATATATATATATAATTATTTATTTGAATATTACAACATAAATATGTTATAAAATCACGACAAAAGTAGCCATTTTGTTTCAACACTTCTTGTGTCTTGTCAAGTGATAATATAGAATATAGAATAAATGGTTTTAAAAGTTTCAAATTAATCAACGATCCTTAGCTAAGAGTAAACGCTGTTACGTAAGCTAGAGTGGCCAATCAAAAAACAAGTATAGGATGATTCGAAAAATTTGACAACTAAGCAAGGTTATCTAGATATTAAAAGATTTATAAAATTTGAAATTAAAATTAAAAGTAAAAAATTAAAAAATTAAAATTACCTATTTAGAAATCTAAATCAGATCTCTATTAAGTTTTAAATTGTAGAATTACCAAGGAGAAAAAATATAAAAATAAAAATAAAAGATATATATGCTATTTAATTTATATTTTCATTGAAATTAAGTTGAAAGTTGTATTCCGAATCCCAGACAGAGATGTATACATTTTTCGTTTCATTTCAACATGTTAGTCGCCTCTCACGTGAAATCATTCGAACAACGGCATGTTAAACGCTCGGACGTATTTAGATATATACACACACATACAAAAAAGCAAACCACACATAGGCAAATGCACTATACTTACACATACACATCGATACACACAGGCACATACATCTACATTCAATATGATCTAGACGGTCAAATGTCGAAGCTATTCGTGGCTTAATATGTTATTAAACGAATTTAAACTTGAAAAATTTAAACAAATAACTATATATAAATATATATATATATATATATATACATATATACATATATATATATATACACACACATACACATATATATACATATATACATTTTTGAAAACATATAGTTTTCGACACATTTACAGACAAAAGTAAATAACCACCTCCACATATAATTGAACACTCGCATATCCGCATATAAATTAATACATGCACCCGCATAGACACATATAAGGATAATAGGTACGCATATACAGACCTACGTACATAAACATACACATAGATAAGCACATATAAATATATTGACCCATACGTCGACGCAGAAAAGTAAATAAGGCAAGTGAAGAAATACATATAAAGATGCAACTATATACAAGCACACACATACATACATACACATCTAGATGTACATACATAAGCACGCATGCATATATGCATATACACTTGTATTTGTAAATGTCTATATATATATTTAGTGTATATGCATATATGCATGCGTGCTTATGTATGTACATCTAGATGTGTATGTATGTATGTGTGTGCTTGTATATAGTTGCATCTTTATATGTATTTCTTCACTTGCCTTATTTACTTTTCTGCGTCGACGTATGGGTCAATATATTTATATGTGCTTATCTATGTGTATGTTTATGTACGTAGGTCTGTATATGCGTACCTATTATCCTTATATGTGTCTATGCGGGTGCATGTATTAATTTATATGCGGATGTGCGAGTGTTCAATTATATGTGGAGGTGGTTATTTACTTTTGTCTGTAAATGTGTCGAAAACTATATGTTTTCAAAAATGTATATATGTATATATATGTGTATGTGTGTGTATATATATATATATGTATATATGTATATATATATATATATATATTTATATATAGTTATTTGTTTAAATTTTTCAAGTTTAAATTCGTTTAATAACATATTAAGCCACGAATAGCTTCGACATTTGACCGTCTAGATCATATTGAATGTAGATGTATGTGCCTGTGTGTATCGATGTGTATGTGTAAGTATAGTGCATTTGCCTATGTGTGGTTTGCTTTTTTGTATGTGTGTGTATATATCTAAATACGTCCGAGCGTTTAACATGCCGTTGTTCGAATGATTTCACGTGAGAGGCGACTAACATGTTGAAATGAAACGAAAAATGTATACATCTCTGTCTGGGATTCGGAATACAACTTTCAACTTAATTTCAATGAAAATATAAATTAAATAGCATATATATCTTTTATTTTTATTTTTATATTTTTTCTCCTTGGTAATTCTACAATTTAAAACTTAATAGAGATCTGATTTAGATTTCTAAATAGGTAATTTTAATTTTTTAATTTTTTACTTTTAATTTTAATTTCAAATTTTATAAATCTTTTAATATCTAGATAACCTTGCTTAGTTGTCAAATTTTTCGAATCATCCTATACTTGTTTTTTGATTGGCCACTCTAGCTTACGTAACAGCGTTTACTCTTAGCTAAGGATCGTTGATTAATTTGAAACTTTTAAAACCATTTATTCTATATTCTATATTATCACTTGACAAGAGACAAGAAGTGTTGAAACAAAATGGCTACTTTTGTCGTGATTTTATAACATATTTATGTTGTAATATTCAAATAAATAATTATATCTGCTCTACTCTGTATTGAGCACTCTTTAAAGAATATTAATTGTTGGTTATTGGATTTCACTCCGTATATACCAATCCTAAACTTGGGTATATATATATATATATATATATATATATATATATATATATATATATATATATATATATATATATATATATATATATATATATATATATATATATATATATATATATGTTAGTGGACATTTGCTTCTTTCTCTATATTTATATATATGCATATACAATGTACAAACGGATCCAAATATATATATATGTATATATATTCTAGTCAGAATCCATCTTGAACATTTATAAATTTTTGAGGTACTGATTCCGATGATAAAACACATATGTGTGTATATATTTGTGCGTGTGTGTGCTGTTTTTACATTGTATATGCATATATATAAATATAGAGAAAGCAGCAAATGTAGACTAACATATATATATATATATATATATATATATATATATATATATATATATATATATTTATATATATATATATATATATCTATATATCTATATCTATATATATATATATATATATATATATATATATATATATATATATATATATAATATGAGCTGAAACGTGACGTAAATTCAAGTTATACATATTTCAATCTTTACATGTTTAAACATAAATGTATAATATCAAACCTCAACATTTGAAATGTTAAAAATATGATTAAATTATTTCTTTCGACCTTTGATACATGAAAAATATAATTATCACATTAATATCTCCAGTAGAACCTGAAATAAAACACACTGGTGTGTAAGTATGTTTCATCAAATAAATGAAATATATTCATATTTCTCAAGCCAACTATTTGTGTTAAGCTGGTTTCCAATATGCAAAGGCGCCTAAAGGTAGTTGTAAAATTAAAAGGAGCCCCAACCAAGTATTAAATAAAGGTTAACTTTACTTTAAAATCTTTGTTCTTTTTTTAAATGATAAAATAAATTACTTTGTATTATATTTCCTTCTTTTATACACCTGCCCCATAATTTTGTTCATGGCTGCATAGTTAAACAAGATTATTTATACTTTTCATCAATGGATTGTTTGGAAATAGTCATGATATCAAGTAATCTCATATTAAAAGAAAATTTGGCAATCCCTCGTGTCGTATATCCATTGTATAAAAGAATCACGCAACGAAGTTTACCCACGTCTTAGAGTTATCCACTCGGTCGCAAATGTCAGAAAGACAAATGAAAAATATTGTTACTAAAAACACTGCCAATAGTCTGACATTATTGACACACGTCTCGAACATTTAGCATCTAAATTACAAAAGTAGATATTATTCTGCTGTTATTCTGTCAACTGAAAAGAATCATAAGATAATAAACACATGCACCAATAAGAATTCATCAACTCTTATGTAAATAACAAATCCGAAATCGAGAAACTTGAAGGAAATGGAAGCATTTCTGATCATTGCAGACCTTATGTTATAATTTTTTAATGATTCTAATGAGGAAATTACCAATACATTAATGAAACACGTGAACAAAGGCACCTTTGTTAAAATCTTTAATCAGCCCGTGATCTGACAGGAATTTAATGCTTATAGGTATTTAAATGGTGATCTATAAAATCTAATTTCATGCATTAGTATAGAAAAGAAATGTAATGCAAATGCCTTTAAGCGCGAGATGATCATTGTTGCCAAACTGGCGTCTCCGAATATTTTAAAAACTACCGATCTTCTAGGATTTTCATACACAATCATATCTAAGGTTTACTAAGAATGTTCTAAAAAAATAAAAATATATTCTAGTGAGCAGCAATTCTGGGGGCAGAAATTTCTTGTTGATGAAAGCCAGATTGGTTTCCAGCTGACAGAGAGTCAACAATAGCTTAAATAACCAATTCTTTACAAAATACACAAAAGCATCTCTGAAAGTACAACATGTCAAACCTTGAAGCATATGTGCTACAGCAGCAGAATATCAAACCGAGTGTCAAGTCAGTCGGGGAGGAACAAGAAATGGATTACAGATGTCGGGAATTAGAATATTGGATAAACGTTGCCTTGCATGATTAATATCGATTCATTCTACGACAGATATTAGGATAAGAATTTAGCGTAAGCAACAGGGATAAATTGATCAAACCTGCGTTTTATCAGCGGTTCAGGCTGGTGGTTTTGGTCATGCTGATGGCATACATTGGCACCCATGGTACCAATAGAATATCATTTACATGTCGCAGCCTAGCTTTATATTGCAGCTGACCTCTTGCCCCAGTTTATGACTACGTCTGCCCATCCTCTAGCAGCTAATTTTATCCGGACAAAACATCGTGCCACAGATTAAAAATGGTGACAGATTGATTCATGGAATACAGTAATCAGTTTTCTGTCTTAAATTGTTTCCCCGCCCCAGTCAATGGATCAATGCCGTAGAGTACCTTTGAGATGTGGTGTAAAGGGATATCCAAATCCTGTATGTCCAGCCAACCAATCTAGAATAATTAAGGGATGTCATAATAATAGTAAGAATGCAAATATTGAATGAATATTTTCAGAACATCATTGACTCATTGGCAACAAGAACTGAGGCGGTTCTAAAGGTAAAATCGGACCTAACCTGCTTTGAGATGATAACTTTATTCAATAAAATCACCATTGTTTCAGACGACTTCGAAATCTCCTGCAACTCTTCTGATGGGTCTCCTTAAGTTTGTGAATGCTACCATAATGTTTACCTTTTTTGGTGTCACAAAGAGTTTTGTTGTTCACTCGCTCAACTTCGTCCCACACATAATAGTCAAGAGAGTTGCAGTTTGGGAAATTAGTTGGCAAGTTGTAAGGAGTGTTCCGGTCGCAGAAATTGTCTGACGGCCATGACTGGGTTCTCCTGTTTGTGTGGCATGGTGTAGAATCCTGTTGCTAGACATAGGGTCTTTCAGCAGTCACCCTCTTGATCCAGAGTAACACTAACACCTCAACACCTCAATTTAGGCCTCCGTATGTGTTGTGGTAGGATCCACCTAATCTGCATAGGTGACTACCAACTATATAAATAGTGGTTGGTACCGGAAGACGAGGGAGGAGGAATCACGAGATCCAACTAGAGACTCTGATCGACTGCGACTAGTCAACACATTCTCCAGGAACGTCTTCCCAGAAATATACAGAAATACTATATGTACTTATTGTGTACACTTTCTTGTTATAATACATTCTTGTTCTAAGTACATTTTTGTGTTGCATTAGGCGAGATTCAACAATGTGTCAAGACTCAACAGTATGGGAAGATGAATGGAGGCATAACGTCGCTATCACTAGTTATCACTCCAAATACCATTATGTTGACTGGATATATCATCCAACTCTTTCCGAATCCTCTACACTGCTCTCAGATTGACACCCAAACACTCTGAAATGTTCGTATTGGAGCAAATGTCAAGCAGTATAGCATGTCGTTTCCAGATTACTGGCAGAGTGAATTGCGTCATGGTGCGGTTTTTCTCACAGACAGTGCCCAACTGACCCTACTATAGTGTGTAGTCGACAAAGTCAAAAACAAACAACACGCATGCGCGAAATTAAAAATATGAAATGGGGATAATTTACCCATCGCACCCTTTGCATATATACGAGGGTGGGCTGAAAAGTTCATAGGCTAATTATAAAAGAGTGATGCTAGAACTGTCAAATCTTTCATGTATTACTTTATAATCTTCTCATTAAATTTATTCATTAATTATTGTTTGTATATATGTAAGTTAGAAACAATAATTTACAAAAACAAGAGATTTATATATATATATATGTAACTCTTGTTTTTGTAAATTATTGTTTCTAAATTATATATATATATATGTAACTCTTGTTTTTGTAAATTATTGTTTCTAAATTATATATATATATATATATATATATATATATATATATATATATATATATATATATATATATATATATATGTTGTATCGTCTCACGGCTAATTAAGATTCAAATGATATTTTTTATATATTTGTTGCTGGTCGAATTTCAGATCGAAAACTCGAAACACATGTATAGATATTCGATGAAGGAGATTCATTATAATTTTAATTTTGAAGTAATTTTAAATTAAAGTAAAGTTTTTCGTTATTTTGACACGTCTTGCACATCTCAAGGTGTTGATTATAATTTTAAAATAAATATGCATAATACCAAATATGGTTTCCAATACCTAAAGAAGGTATTATCATTTCATAACAAACAAAGAATTTATTACTGAATTAATAATAATATCTGTCCTCATACATGGCAGTCAATGATGGACAATCTCCTCATAGATGAATAAGAGAATTGAAGCAACAGAAGTCTGGTACTACGGAAGGATGCTGAGAATACCATGAACTGAACATGTGAGCAACGACAAACGACAGAGAAACAACGCACAACCTACCTAGTGAGTTTGAATAAATGGATAGTATAACAAGGTTTATCAGAGATAAGAAAAAGACCAAATTAAGAGCTACAAAGGACAGGAAATATTGGAGAAGGGACACGGTACATTAAAGAAGAAGAATTAAATAAAACTGTGTAAGAAGCAACGAAAGCTAAGCAAAGTATAAGAAACGGGAAAATTTCGTTAGAAACAAAGAAAAGAGTGTTGAACTGACATTTACTGCCATATTAATATGGATTGATATTATATAATATCAGTTCATATCAATACGGTAGTAAATGCTGGACAATCTCCTAACAGATGAAGAAAATCTTTGACACGTTATTCTATAGAAAAATTCTGAGAATATCATGGACAGAGCATGTAAACAAGGAGGAAGTTTTAAGGAAAAAAGAAACAAAAAAGACTCTTATACGCAGAAAGACAGAGATAAAATTTCCAGCATATATAATGAGGGTGGAATGCTTGAAAAATAAGATGAACGTAAAAACTTGGTGAAAAATTAAGTTACAGTAAGTTATCACCTTAAAAGTATAAACTACTGACTAAATTTTCTTGTTATTTGATTATTTGGGTTTTATTTAAATAATTTTGAAAAACAAAAAGCCGGTGAGTGCAATATATTAAAATTAAATTTGTCAAAATATTGTTTTTTCTTCTTATTTATTATGATAGAATTTCATTGTAAACTACATAAAATAGTTTTATTGAACCGTACTAATAATTTTAATGATCACTGTGTTTTCTATGTTTAGGATTATTTTTCGTGATTTCCGTCGGTTTTATATACACTGTATTATTTCTTTAGATTATCTACTGACCACCTACCCTGCCTTCAGTTGGTTGAGAATTTCACTCCTTCACCGGAAAAAGGTCTCTTGCTGTTGTCATGGAAGCTTCCCTTGAGCTCCAATTTGTAGCCATGACATGTCTCAGAGGTTCATACTCGTTCTTACTTCCCCTGCATATACTTACTTGAAAATAGTGTCGCTGTGTAGCTTTTCTTATTCGTTTTTTTTTCTGTTTTGTTTCTTAGAGTTTTTAAATATTAACCTTACTTTTCATACATTTAGCGCTTTGGGATATTTTTGAGTGCAAAAGTTCGTTGCCAGTAGTCAAGCAAGGCGATAAAACCACGAAGATACAAGGATTATTGAGAGTGGAAAAATCTAAGAAAAAAATTATTTAAGATAGAGGACAATAAAAGAATAGGATTCAATGAGACAAAAATGACGAGTGATGTTTCATTTAAATTTTGAAAGATCATAGGTGACAGAAAGGCATGAAGCCAGAAGAGATTTTCACAAGCGATAAATGTCGGAAAGAGGACTATTTGAACATAACTTGTACTTACACTTAGCAATTTCAACAGTAAAATGAAACCTAGCTGCCAATCTAGCACTTCGCTTAAAGAGTCCGAAGACGCGTTAAACCAGAAATATAACAAGAACAGTGTGGCTTTGTTCAAGATAAGAAATACTGTTTTTATGATCAGAATGCTGCCAGAGCGAGCAATACAAATACAGAGAAAGATCTATATCTATACATTACAGATTTTACAAAAGTATTTCTTAGGGTAAGAAAGGAAGAACTACTTGAAATATTAGAAAAGTAAAAAGAAAGAACTAACTAACCATTAGCAGCAAGAAGATAGAAGGCATGGTTGTCAGCAAAAGAGCCAGCCCAAGATTCGGGCTGCGCATTGGAGAGGTCAAAATCATGTAGGCACGGAAAATTAACTATTTACGTTGTATCGTAACAGAAGACAGAAACTGCGACACAGAAATCGGAAAGCGAATTGGATTAGCGAAAGATAAGTTGTAGAAATCACGCAAAATATTAAGATAAAGGAAAATACCATTCGAAACAAATAAAACCGCACTGAACTGTTATATGATGTCTAATCTCTCACATGACTGTGAATGCGAGATAGTCTGCTCAGAGAAGTCGTAGATATTCCATTGATCAATGTTCAGAATGCTACTGACTAAAAATGTAACCAAAAGCAAGTTGTAAGGAGAATACGAACTACAAGAATAAGAAAGAAACAAGTGAACCTTCTCAGACAGATAATGAGAGGCTTGGAGAATTGAACATTCACAGGACATACTAATGACAACAGGGACAGAGAGAAACGCCGAGAAAGCGACTTAATGAGATTTTGTTGGTGGGTGGCAGAACAAGGTGAAATACAGTTTACAGCCGCTTTCTCACAGACGTGCTATCGCTTCCTTATGACTTTTCTGGAAATATTTCACGGTAACTGCTCTGACGAGCCACTTTCGCTGGTTCCCAAACTGCATGGATTTAAATGTGTTATCAGGTTGGCATCACAGCCCCACGCTTTCACTGTCGGAACGGTTCAATGCAGCCGTTTCTTCTACTCCAGTAGCTTCATGTCTCGCACTTCCCGTCTGTTGAACCTCTTATTTGCTTCCCTGATAGCTATAATCTCCAACTATTCAAATGCAATGTCAATCGACATGTCCAGATGCCTTGATCTATTCCCCGTCCTTCTCTTCATCCTTTCCTCTATCACGCCTCTTTACTCTTTCTTTCTCTCAATCGGCCTTGTGTGCTAGTGGCACTCCCGGCTTGCTTGGGGTGAAATGCTTAAAAAAGAAATGTTAGAGGGTAAAAAGTTTCTTATAGCAACAAAAGACAAAAGGTGTAAGGAACCATGATCGCCATTCAGGACATGACATTTTATCAACACTAAAAATCAAGGTATTTCTTTTTTTTCGTTTTTATTTTCTTTACGTAATGATTTTCATTTTTGTTGTACGGTACAAAACTGAACAACAAAACCTACAACAAAACCGTGCAAGAAAAACGGAAAAACTAACGGAGGAAAAATATTCGTTACACTCAAACACAGACATGGCCTGAAGATTGCGTTCTAGTATGAAATAGTCTGTCGCCGCTTGGTGTTGACCTCAGTGTCCACTTTTAAATTCTCCCTTGACGAGTGGATGGAGTGATTGCTGTAGGGACCGTCTACTAAACTTTAGAGATGCTGAAGGTAACATCAATCAGCTAAGTGATATTTTTATATTTGTATTCACTCTCTCTCTCATATATATATATATATATCTTACTAATACAGACTTTATTTTTAGTGCGCATACATACAGGGTGAGATAGATAAATTGTCTACATTGCGTAAAAATGAAAATAAAACTAACATCTTAGTTTAACAGATATATTTAGCAAAATTACAGAAAATATCTTGAAATACTAAAGAGTAAATTTATTCAATAAAATCATCATTGGCTTCAACCACGGTCTCGAGACGACTTCGGAATCTTCTGGGCAGTCTCCTTTTCTAAATTGGCGAAATTTGAACCTGCATCTCCTTTGCAGAAAACACCGCTTAAAACGACCTGCTTTGATTCCTCGGCTATGAAAAGGATTACAATCACGCATTTGCCTTTAAAGCACATTTACCCGTTCAGATTTTCTAGAAAATCTTAACGACTCAACTTTGTATCCGAAACTTAAATAAAACAATTTTCTAAGGACTTAATGGATTTAATTTTTAATCCGACATATTTTTGTTTATTTAACCCATTAGAATTCTGCCAAAGGAATCATTTTATTTCATAAGCTTTCTCGAGTGTGCAGGCCAGTAAACGAAATAAAATACTGTTTAAAATAAATGGAATGTCTACGCAAATACGGGTATCCAGTAAAAGGACGTTTAAAATGAGATACATATTTAAATCTTAATTTAGATGGATACTTATGTCTGCGTAAATGACCTGTTTATTTAATTAAACAGTATTTTATTTAATTACATTTACCGGCCTGAATATTCGATAAATCCGGTCAGAAAATATGCGCTTACGGCAGGATTCGAACCTACATTTCTTATAGGAAACTCGCCATTCTATCTGACCTGCTTAACCGATTCCGCCACGTAGGACTTCCGGTTAAACAAAGCCCGAAATAGCGCTTTTTAACTTACATTCTCAGTCGATTTTCTGACAAGATTTCTCGAATATTCAAGCCGGTAAATTTAATAAAAATACTGATTAATTAAATAAACAAGGCATTTACTCGAATATGAGTATCCACCTAAATAACTTTTAAACGAAACAAGCACACACACACGCGCACGCACATATATGGCTAAGTTGGAATGTAATGTATTATTTCTTTAATATATGGTATATTGTTGATGTTTAAATATAACATGTTTGCATCTCTTAAAATCTACTGCGGAATATTTCACCACAGTGCACCTACAAACATCGTAATAGAATTTAATGTAATTTATGGATTTCCATAAAAAGAATAGCCAGCAAAATCGGTTTCTCTCTTGTTTCAATTTCTGTAAATTTAATTTGAAAA
Source organism: Acanthosepion esculentum (assembly GCA_964036315.1). Taxonomy (NCBI): domain Eukaryota; kingdom Metazoa; phylum Mollusca; class Cephalopoda; order Sepiida; family Sepiidae; genus Acanthosepion; species Acanthosepion esculentum. The sequence continues at coordinate 78,803,718 of OZ038475.1, forward strand.
ATAGATTTTTCAGAATGTGCTGAGAGATTAAAAATATGCGCCAAATTACTGTGGAATATTGATTTGGAAAATGAATCACTTTTGAGCGGACAAATATTTTAAAAAGAAAATTAGTGATTTTATATATTCCGTCTGCAACTTGATATTTCAGGAAATAAGAGCGAAATTCTACTTTTTCTAATGTACATTCCATCCGCCTACAGTTAATGGCCTTCTTGATGTCATCGATTGCATTGTCTCAAACTGCTTTCAGTTTTTCTTCTAATTCTGCCATCAGCGTAGTATCGTCCGCGTAGCGTATGTTGTTAAGGTTACGTCACTCGATAATAAATTTTGATAAGTCTTGTCATCTTTTGAGAATAAACTCGCTGTACAATATAACCAAATCCAATGAGAAAAGATATCATTGTCCAACTTATCTTTCTATTTTTTGTATTCACTTATCTCTTCCTTTATTTGCTTGCAAGCTTTTTGTTCCCAAAACTAATGTATCAAGTTGCTAAATATTTTCTTTGAAAACAAAAGCTCGTCTTCTATTACACATTTATTTTTATTTTTCCTGTTTCATTGTTATCTAACCTGACGGAAAATCCACACGGCTTTTCAAATTCGTGACAAATATCGTAACTCCATGGCTATAACATATAAATGACGTTGGTTTGAATTCGATCCAAGGAAAAATCATAGAAAAAGTACGAACAAATATTTTAGATCATATAAAAATCAAACACTTACATAAAAGTAAATTTCTGTAGGGTGAAAATAAAGAAAACACATTTCTTCAAATATAAATAATAAACATTTCACTCAGATTTGCTGGTACAGATCTGGTGTGAAACTTCATTTTTTGTCACGCTAATCATAGATGAATTTTCTCATGGCAATAAATTAGTATATCATTAGTATATATAAAAAAGTCACTTTGCATTTACCTTTTTAATTTACAAATATTAAAAAGGGCTGTGTGTATTATTCTCGTACAGTGATGTTACTGATCTCATTATAATCACCGGACAGTGAAAAGAACAGTGCTTTTATTATCCACGTGCGGTTATATTACTTTTTCAATATTTTAACCGAGAACCTAAAATAATGAATGGTTACTTATCAGTTACCGCCATAGGAAATTAAAATTATTTCATGAAAATACATTTGTTTAATCTCTGGGTGATGTGTCTCTTCAGCGTGTAGCCGGTCATGGCTCTCTACAATTTCCTATCTTTTTTAGTTCTTAATAAATTGTCTGTATGCTATTTCCCCCTAAACCTGTTATTGCTTGTTATAATTGTTATTTATTCAAGCTCACTGAGTAGGCTATGCGTTGTTTTTCTCTGTCCTTCTTTCCTTCTATATGTCCTGTGAGTATCAGATTTCCTAGCCTTCTTTCCTCATTATGTGCTCTAGAAATGTCAACTGCCTCTTCCTGTTGTTAAGTATAAGTTTCCTTTTGGTTTCCATTTTCTCTAAAAGGTATTTTTTATAAAAACCTGTGTGTATTACCACCGTACAGTGAACTTCTACTTAAGTGTTCTTCTTCCATGTTGCCTTGGCTGGCAGGAGAAGGGTAATCAGGAACTTGTTAGTTTCAAATATTTTTATTTGTACCCCTTACGTCTTAAAATAAAGATCAGCAATCATATTTATAATTGTTACGGCAACATTTTGTTTAAGTTGTTAAACTCAAATATTTAACGATGTGAGAGGGTATTTTCTACGGATATTTTATTGTTTTAGAACTCGCCATGAGCTTATTTCATCATTAACTGAAGAATTAAGATTCACTACTATATTAAAATATGAAAACTATGAAATTTCACGGGTTACAACTTGTATATATTAATGTCCCTAATATCTCATAATATTATATACTCTATATGCAAGATGAGGTTTGATAACACTGTGCAACACTTAAAAAAGTACAGAACATCTGTGGTCATTTTTATATTCACAATGGCATGACAAATCCATCTCTGGCCTTCTTTTTGTTGAATTAGGTATAGTTTTTACAAAATTGTCACTTTCAAGAATCTCGGCAAAAATGTTAAAAATAAATTTCTTACAACATTGCGCTTACATATTTTGTATATGTTATTATGTGCTTATATTTAACAGTGTTTATCACTTAATACGTTATGCCTTAAAAGCTGTATTTAATATATTTTATATTTCTTTATACTTTTTCTATAGGTTTCGAAAATGATGTCAAGACAGTGCAAAAATGATCCAAACAGATTCTGCTACATATGTGGCGAATTAACATTTGCTAAAGAAAAGCGCAGCATTATTGTGACATAGGAGACCAAGACAAGCCATGGGCTCCTCATGTCTGTTGCCTTACATGTGTGAAGACACTGAGCACATGGTTTGCTAGAAAAAATGTTCACATGAAGTTTGGTGTGCCAATGATTTGGCGTGAGCAGAGAGATCATTCTAATGATTGCTATTTCTGCCAGCAAGACTATACGAGCTGTACTACGGCAAAGAAAAAGAAACACATTGTTTACCCAAATTTGCAATCAGCAATGCGCCCAGTTGAGCACTCAAAAGCTTTACCTGTGCCAAAACCCCCAGATCAAGAAATGTGGATTTGAAGCAGTGGAGATGAACATTCCAGTGATGAAACAGTAGAACTTAATGATCTAGAAAGCATGAATAAACCAATACTATTTTCTCAAGAGGCTCTAAATGACTTATGTAGAGACCTCTATTTAACCAAAGACAAAAGTGAGCGTCTAGCATCAAGGCTTAAACAACGTAATCTTCTTAGAAAAGGAGTGAAGATAACATTGTACAGAAAACGTTCACAAAAACTGCATGTATTGTTTACCATGAAAGATGACTTATGCTTCTGTAATGATGTTGCTAAAGTTTTTGAACAACTAGAAATACCATATGATAACACCAACTGTCGACCTTTCGTAGATGCATCCAAAGTAAGCATCAAAGCTGTTTTGCTACACAACGGCAACACTCTGCCATCTGTTCCCGTAGCTTACAGCGCAACCATAAAAGAATATGATATGAAAATTTAAAAACAATTCTAACGAGCGTACAATATAATAACCATAAATGGCATATTTGTGCAGATTTCAAGATTGTAGCCATGCTTACAGGCCTTCAGCCTGGCTATACTAAATTCTGCTGTTTCCTATTCTTATGGGACTCCAGAGCAAGAACCGAACATTATGTACGCAAGCATTGGCCCGTTAGAGATGAAATTGAGCAAGGGAAATAAAATATTAAGCACAAACCACTTCTGCAAAGTGATAAAATCCATTTACCACCTTTGCATATTAAACTTGGTTTGTTTAAACAATTTTTGAAAGCCCTGGACAAGGATTCCCTCGCATTTGCATATCTTGCAGAAAAGTTCCCTTCCCTAAGTCAAGCTAAAATAAAAGAAGGTATCTTCATAGGTCCTCAAATTCGAAAAATTGTACTTGAAACTTTCAACACACATCTCAAGAAAAAAGAAAAGTTTGCCTTTGAGTCATTCAAGAAAGTTTGTGATAAGTTCCTTGGAAAATATCGTTCAGAAGACTATGTGCAAGTTATAAATGATCTAATACGTCATTATCATGATATGGGGTGTAACATGTCCCTTAAAGTTCATGTACTCCACTCTCATTTGGACTTCTTTGCGGAAAGTCTTGGTGATGTGAGTGATGAATATGGCGAGAGATTCCATCAGGATATTTCAGTGATAGAGAAACGTTTTAAAGGAAAATGGAACCCTGGCATGTTGGCAGACGACTGCTGGAATATCAAAAGAGAGGATGACACTATACACAAGAGGGTTAAGAGGACAAATGTTGTATAAACTGAAAATTCTTTGTTTCTTATTCATAATCAATAATAATAAATTATAATGTAATCTATGCCTACCTAGGAAGTGTTTTAACAGAGGACGAAAATGCCCCCCGAAATATTCCAAAAGTAATGGGAAAATTTCAATAGAGAAATGTAATTCTGAGGATACAGTTTGTGTCCATACTTCTAAGAATGCGCATTTCTAATTTCCACAGAGAATGATACCGAGATGTGCTAAGTAAGGGAACAACAGCTAAAAATGTGAGCTATGTATTAGAGATGCCGAAATCATTCAAGTATGAAAATGTAAATATCTAGGAAGTGTTTTAACAGGTGATAAAAAATGTCACTCCGAAATGCGAAGGTGCATTGGGATAGCATTCCAAAAGCAAAGTAATGTATTAAGAAAGGAAAAACAAACAAAATATTACTGGACTGTTAATGTAATACCGGCCTTTCTATATAGCAATGAATGCTGGACAATCTCATCACAGAAGAAAAAGAGACTTGAACCAACAAAAATGTGGTTCTATAGAAGAATGCTGAGAATACCATAGACTGAACACGTGAACAACGAAGTTTTAGAAAACATGGAACCAAAAAAAAGGTAACATCAGAAAGAGACACTTGAAATTTGATTGATTAATTCGTTTTTTACGGTCTATCAACCCAATGCCAGATATTTAAAAACATAAAAATATTTTTAGATTGTAAGAATTTTTTTTAGATAATAATGGTTCTAACGATACAAGTCTTACTAATTAACCAATAGCTGTGGTAGAAGAGCTGGATTTATACCTTTCCCATTGGTATTTGTACGTAAGTGAATATAACGAACTCGACCGGGATTGCAAATCGGCTGTCCGATTAAAAATGTCGAGCATTACACTCCAGGCTTACAGAATCTGTATTTTTACCAGCGGTCACCTATATAGTTACTGACCAGGCTCGACGTTGCTTTACTTCCGTGACCGTACGGGAACCGGTGTTTAAACGTGATGTGGCCATAAGACTCTCTAGGACACATAATGAAGGAAGAATATTTGACACTCACACGAGATAATGCAAAAAATATAATTTACTAATGGCTATAAAGGGTAGGAAATTGTGCGGAGCCATGAAGATGTCTATAAAAAAAAGCTTTGTTGTTTTCTTTATTTCATCGATCGGTTAAAGTAATTTTCTTTTTTTCTTTTTTTTTGATCGGAATCACCCCAACCAGTAATGCCACTAAAACACAAGGGGTTACGGGGTGGGGAAGGATTACGAACAGAAACATTAATGATGAGCAGAAAGAGAAGAGAGTAATCAGGTGGACAATAGATAGCGATTGACATTGCATTAAAATTTTTGAAGATTAAAATTGGCTGGAAAGCATTGAGCCCGAAGGGAGTTCCACAAGTGAGAAATCTGAGAGAAGAAACTGTTAGCATAGAATTTACGGATACATCTAGCAGCTCAACTGGAAATCATCATTACCATCATCACATTCTCATTGTGCTATTTCCGTCTTCGGCAGATTGCGGAGTCACGTGACTAATTTCGTTTTATTTAGATTTCACTCACTGTGAGATTTTTAGGTCGATACATTCACACAAGTTAGCTAGGTTGCTTGGATGGATTTTACAAAGCATTCGGCTAACCCCAATGTCCTACAGATTATATATACGGATCTACAAATTGATTTCAAACAATTTTCGTTTATATTCATTCAGTGCGAATGTGAAAGTCATTCATAACTTATTCTATATGCCGTATCCCTTCAGGCATTGGGCGACTATGGCGCTCAACATCTTCCTAACATTCGTGGCCCTTCGTAGCATTTCTCCCTTTGCCAAGACATCCCCACCCCGTTCCTCTATCCACACACACAAGCTCATCAGTTAGACTGCCCGCTGCCTTCTCGTATCGCTTATTCTAGATATGCCCTGTGAGAGTTAAGTTTTTCAAACCCTCCTTCTTCATTATGTGTCTAAGGAACTTCAGCTGACTCTTTAAAAAGACAATATCTCTGGTACGAAGTTATCAATATAGTAAACATTTACGAACTTGACCTTTGCAAATAAAAGCAAAGTAGAGATAACTTTTTAAGAAGTCAGTGATCGATTTGAAACTGTATTTATAATATAAACAGAACAAGGGCCAGTGAAAGGGTCTTGTGTCTCTCGAATCTATGGTACAGCCTCCTCCCCGAAAATATGACACGTGGCCTTACTTTTCTATATCTAAATTTTCATAATGTGGTATTCATATAAAACACAAATTTTATTGTAGCCTAATTATGTACAATAATGATATGCAACAGGTAAACAATTCAACTAGAAAAAATGAAAATAAATATAATGTATCTAAATAAAAAAATTATAGACATATAATAGATCATTCCATCTTAAAATAAATGTTTTGCAACAATTTTTAACATCAACTTGAGATTTTTCTTGTTAAAAATGGAATAATTTTAACACATTTAAAATTATGGATAAAAAATAGTGAATGATATATAGTGCTTTACGAGACCTTGCATGAGAAAAACAAATTCTCGGATTTGAACAAAATAAAAAAGACCTAAGAGTAGCGTCAAAATCTGCGAAAACTCTTCATCCTTTAATAGTCAGTTGAGCTTAGTTTAATTGTTAATGTATATAAATGAAGATAGAAAAAAAGAAAATGTTGATGTGATAGTGAAGGTCACAATGCACTATCCAGGGATCCCAAACAAGCTTCCCCGCCTTCGGTCAAGGGGATTCGAGGGTAGTACGCGCCGGCCCTGAAGAGAACCCCGCTTTCAAAGTTGATAAAAAAAAATATTTTTCGAATCTGACAAATGTTGCGCTTTGATGAAGTTCTAATGAATGGTAATCTACAAAAATATTCCTAATAAATTTTGCGATTTTTTTTTTACGAGCGGACAAGTTAACTTAAGTATTTCCTTCTAGTCAACGGATTCTCTATTTCCATACATACTTGTTTGCTCCCAATACAAATTGTTAAATATACGTATATTTTTCTTGATGAAGTTTCTCCAACATTCGAAGAAGTTATGCGGGTTGCATTTTATCGAATAACGTTTTCGTAATAAATGAAGCGCAGGTATAATACCTCTTTTTAGCTGCTATTAATCATTCTGACAAAGATTTGACCATAAAAATTGCATATTTTTTTCCAGCGCCTTAATCAAAACCACATTTCTTTTCCCCTATTTCATTTATCGATCTCCATTCGTTAGAAACAATTATTAATTTTGTTATGTGTTTAATCAAGCTGATTGTTCGAAGCAGTTCGCAATGATTCGCACCTGATTTAATTGGTAATAATATCAACATTTATATAATTACATTTTCTTTCGTTGAGCCGAGTTTGAATCCCAACCGAGTTCGTTACATTCAATTTTGGGCAAATACACTTGGGAAGTCTATGAAACCATGGCTTCGTGCTTCAGCTGTAGGTTAAATAGTAGAACAGACTGGTATCTCTAGCCATAAATGGCAACCAGTCTAGAAGGAGAAATTTGATTTCATATCCTTGTATAGCCCGGGCGAAGTACATACTATGCAGAAAAGATCGTGGGGTTCCCAACGACACTATGATCTCGACTGTGGTCGATATGATAGACGGATAGAATAGACATCGTTTCATAATTTCATTGCTGTTGTATTAACATTGTATTTATCAATTCAACATCCATCTCAATCCAAAAATCTTTTAAAGTTCTCCACTTCTCTTCGACAATCTCATTCGGACTTGCTTCTGTTTTATTTTCATCTTGTCATTGCTTCTCTTCTTCAGATCACAAGTCCTTTAACTCTTATATGAATAGTAGATTTCCCCACCCACCTTAAATAGCCTCGTTAAATCGAGACTTTCAGATAGCTATCATTTATGGAGCCAAAGGGTCGACATGGTGTAATGATTAAGCAAACTTGTCTCGTTAGATCAATTAAGGTCGAGTAGTTAGTTCTAATCCTCACTAGGTGTTTCCCACTTTCGGCCTTACGAAACATCTCAGTTGCGCTTAGAAAATCATTTTTAGTGACCTTTCTTGGCCGAGGAGGCTCTTGTATCTGGAGTTAGTGGAAGCGGTCGCGAAGGACCCACTCTGTGGGCGGCTCGGCTTGTCGGCGATCAAGTTGCGCTCTTTCTGGTCTTGGGCGCCAGCAGCGGATTACCTCATCAATCCTGAGATTTCGTTTACCTGACGATTGATGTGGAACGCGTTATCTCTCACTGACATAGACTTCGGATGGGGCTGGGCTGATTTGCCCGACTGTCATCGATGCAGCCTTGGTCTACCATTGTCCTCAGGTGCGCCTGTTCTGGGACTGTCGGCTCGTATCGATTCCAAACATCTCATGTCTATCGATCTTGCATCCGTGTGCAATAATGTATTGCTCTCGTATTCTGTGGTGAAATGAATGATGTTTCTCTCGTTGCTAATCGTGGCAAGAATGGTGGTATGGACGTCGCGAATGGAAAGAATCTTGCGATACGAACGCTATTCTGTTCTCGATCTGTACGTATTCTTTGGGCATCAGAACTGATAGAAAGCATTTATAAGCATTCTCTTATTTTCATGATCCTGTCAAGATTCCCAACCTCCTTCGTTTTTTTCCGCTTTGTTTTCTATCTCGACTGGGAAATTCTTTCACTTCCCACTCCACCATTTATTTTTATCCTTCCCTCTTCGTTAATGACCGAGCTTCTTGATTCAGCCTATTGTAGTGCGGACGGGTCCTATTAATATGTGCATTTTTAGTTTGAATATTTTGTTATATTATAGTTTCATCTTTGGGTCATCCCTTCCCGGTACTCATTTCATGATTATATATTTTTAAGTATTTTTATAAGAAAAAAATAAACGGTGAAAAAGAGATATTTGGATAATTTTTATGTCATTGACCTTTTGGTTCTCTGCGAATATGTGTTATATGTAAGATTGAATGTTGATGAATGCATTATTGTGGTGAAGAGCAAATTGTAATGGATGAATGGGTCGTGAATCTTATTAGCTAAGTCGAGGATAGTTAAGGTTGACTAGCCTTACCCCATTTCCCCTTATACTTTGTGTCAAAATTGTTCCACTTGGAACAATAAATCAACATTCAGGGCGCCAAACTCGTTCAGAAATATATAAACTATCAGTTGTATATATCCGCTTCCAAGCGAGTCCTATCTTTTTTTGAATCTCATAGACTGACACTACATATTCACAAATAACTGTACTACACAACAGAAAGCACATCAAATGAAACATTTCAACATCAGCATCAACTACAATGGGCAGCATGTGTAACTAGAAGGAAAAATAATGATATGATCAATATATTGAGGTTCCACACCACTTAAAAAAACTGTTAAAAAGAACAAGCCTCTGCTAATACTGGAAGGATCAACAAGTTAGTGGACTTGAAAAACCTATTTTCTGAAAATGATTTTTTCAACAGAAGGATTTTATAAATTTCAATGGTCAGTATCACCGTCTTTTGGGTCAATGAATGTCGAATATTTCCACATAAGGGAATTATAAAACGATAAACTACATTCGGCAGCAAGGCCTCTGATCAGGATACTGAAGGTTTTGAGGAGCGTGGAACCACCTCTTAATTGCTATTCCAAAGTCCACCCCGACCCGGCTTGGTAGCACCTGTTGGGGTCCCAGCTATGGAAAAATAGTGAACCTTTCAAACAAAAACAAAACACTATGAAAGTATAAAAATACACTTTTATAGTAAAAACATCAGGAATACATTTTCATATAAAAATGATCAACAATACATATTTGTAGTAAAATTATCTGCAATACGAACATAACAAATTGTAGCGACTTCATTCAAATCCTTTTAGAATACTACCAAACAATCAACATAAACTTTCATGACATTGATCCATATAATATCCTACAATTTCTTAGATCAAACTGTATTCCAAAATATAACTTAAACAAAACCACAACGTAAAACACACATCATCGCCTCTAGTAATTATATCTACACAAACATGTATATTCAAAAAATCTGAGTATCATCTACCATGTATTCAATTGTGAAAATGGAAAACATATATAATATTTTTATTACTTCAAAACTCCCCAGAAAATATAATTTCTGCATTAAATGCCCCATAAGGATTTGAATTGCCGTTAATCAGAGAAATAAATCAAAATAAACATAAGGGAACGTTTAATATTGCCGTTACCTTTATCATAAAAGAATTCTACGATGTGCTTATTTAACGATTGCAGTACCTTTAAAATTTTCCATTATAAATTTCCGCAGTTTAGATTTGTACATCTTGGCGAAGAGCACGCTTTCTGTAATGCTATTTTGATGTTTTTATGCAGGAAATTTGCATCTGTGTACTTCAACTTTTCAATCTGTACATAATTTTGGTGTTTTCCTGCAATCATGCACACGCCGCACAATTTCTTTGTATTATCTATTGTCTTTCCTTTATTAGGTCGAGAATTTCACTTCGCTTTCTCTGGGCTCTCCTTTATCGGAAAGGTATCTTTTTTTCTGTTGTCACGAATGCTTCCCTGAAGGAGATTCCAATTTAAATCCATCACACGTCCCAGAGCTTCATACTTGTCATTACCTACAAATACTTAAATGCAAATGGATTCGCTGTGTAGTTTTTCGTATTTCAGATTGGTATTACCTTGTGTCTAATTTTTTTATCAATAAAAGCAATTTGAAGAAAAAAAAACAGCAAATATTCCTATCTTTTAAGTGATCAGTCGAAAGATTTCAATCACTTTAGTCCGATGGGGCAGATTTGAAATTAATTTTCTGAAAAAAAAAAATTAGATTCTAGTGTCAATAATTACTGTATAAAATTTAACAAGTTGATTTGTATACAGAATGGATAAATTGTCTAAACTAGGCAAAAATGAAAATAACACTAACATCTCATCTTAACAGGTATATCTAGCAAAATAACACAAAGATATCATTAAATACTAGAGAATAAATTTATTCAATAAAATCGCCACTGGCTTCAACCACGGCCTCCAGACGACTTCGGAATCTCCTGCAACTCTTCTGGACGATCTCGTTGATTAAGTTTGTCAATGTTGCTATGATCCTTGCCTTCAGTACATCTTTGGTTTTACAAGAATTTTTCTTGGTCTCTCACTCAACTGCGCCCTATATATAATAATCAAGGAGGTTGAAGCCTTGGGAGTTAGGTGGACAGATGTAATGGGTGATGTAGTCGCAGAAATTGTCTGACATCCATGACTGTGTTTTCCTGCTTGTATGGCATGGTTCAGAGTCCTGTTGCTAGATATAGGGTCTTACAGCAACCACATTCTTGATCCAGGGTAGCACTACCTCCATGTGTTGAGTCTGAGGCCCTCTCCAACATATTAGGGAGTTCTTTTCTTATCAGGACGATCAGAGGGAGTTTTCCGAGCTGCCGTACTTTTTCCGAATCCTCTGCATTGTCCTCAATGTTCTGAAATGTTCGTATTGGAGCTTCTGGCGCGAATGCCAAGCAGTACAGCAAAGCGTTTCCAAATTTCAGGCGGTGCGTATTGCGTTATGGTACGCTTTTTTTTACAGACGGTGCCTAACTGACCCTATTATACCGTGCAGTCGACAAAATCAAAAACAAATTAGAAATATAAAATGGCGACAATTGTCCCATCACACCCTGTATATACACTTCTTTTTCTTTTAAGATATAAAACCAGACACCTTTTAAAATGACTCTGTTGTATTTATTATGAATAAATAAATATTAAAGCCAGTCGCATCTCATAATATAATTAATTCTATATGTAAATTGAGTTTTGATTATAATCTGTGCCCATGAGTAAATATTAAAGATATCGATTTCTTTTCATAAACTGATTCAAGCATATTAACTTAATTAATTAGTTAATATTAACTTAATAAGAATCTCAACAATGTCTGCTTAATATACTTAACCTATTAATATGAGAGTTCAAAATATATCTACAGCACATTTTTTGATTTGATATATATATATTCCTCTCTTTTGCTTACCTACAAGAGAGAAAATATGCCTTGAAGTTTGTTCTTCAACTTGGCCATATTTCGATATATTACCTCCTTATTTAATTGTCCTCCCAACCCCACAGAGGCAGAAATATAGGAGGCTAATTCTAGCCATAAAAATCTAAGAGTCGGCCTAGTGTCACATCAAAGGTACGCTTAGATAATCATTAGGGTACCTCAACGTGATGTAATGGTTAGCAAGCTTGTCTCGCTAAAACAATTACGATTGACTAGTGAGTTCAGTTCTCAATGGTACCCCATACTTTTGACCTTGTGCCACATCTAAGCTGCGCTTAGAAAATCACCGTAAAAAGATTTAAGAGACTCCCCTTAAGTGGTTGGAAATCTGTCGAAACACCCGAACAATTGACCATAGTAGACTGCTCTGAATGCGCTTTCATATGTGAGCTCCGTGTTTTCTTAAATTTTGAAATACCAATTTAAAATGTTTGTTCTAGAGGTATTTTTTATTTTAGTTTTTTTCTCACCCTCTCAGGTTTATACTATTATTAGATTCCTAAGCTCCATACCAAAATATATATATTTGAATTTAATCCCAAATCTGTAACCTCGCCGCCATCTCATTGTTCTTAAGTTTATCTTCATTTTCCTTCTGTATTTCATCTCTGTTTCTTTTTACCTAAACTCCGATCATTTATCCTAATTTATTTTTTTATCTTTGACAGGTGATGTACTGTCATTATTGAATTGTTTTATTAATTTAGGCACACACACACACACACACACACACACACACACACACACACACACACACACACACACACACATATATATATATATATATATATATATATATATTTAATATTATATTATCCTTTTACAGATATATTTTTAGTTATACCTGAAGTTTTACGTATATACACAAAAGGAACTTTTCATGACAAAACTCTCCATCAGTGCTCTCTACTGGTATAAAAAAAAAACCATAACACTGCATGTACGATTATAAATTCGATTCATAACGTTTATTTCGTTTTGTTTATTCTTGACTGATGATTTCACATAGACGATTTTCCCATATTATTTATAAAACATTTTTAACAACAACAGTAATAAAAATTGGTTTCATATATATTTGAAAATAATCTTATACCATTTATTACATATATATATATATATATATATATATATATATATATATATATATATATATTCTTTCCATCTTTATTGAGTTCTGTTATTTTGTATTTAAACAAAAATTATGAAAATAGTAAGAATAAATGGACTATTTGACGACAAATTCTCTATTCCGATAGAGAGTGATAATTATTTTGGCCTTTTTCTTCATAAACATTCTCTATTCCGATGCCCAGTGTAAAGGTAGAGAGTGATAATTATTTTGGCCTTTTTCTTCATAAAAATTCTCTATTCCGATGTCCAGTGTAAAGATAGAGAGTGATAATAATTTTGGCCTTTTTCTTCATAAAAATTCTCTATTCCGATGTCCAGTGTAAAGATAGAGAGTGATAATTATTTTGGCCTTTTTCTTCATGAAAATTCTCTATTCCGATGTCCAGTGTAAAGATAGAGAGTGATAATTATTTTGGCCTTTTTCTTCATAAAAATTCTCTATTCCGATGTCCAGTGTAAAGATAGAGAGTGATAATTATTTTGGCCTTTTTCTTCATGAAAATTCTCTATTCCGATGTCCAGTGTAAAGATAGAGAGTGATAATAATTTTGGATTTTTTCTTCATAAAAATTCTCTATTCCGATGTCCAGTGTAAAGATAGAGAGTGATAATTATTTTGGCCTTTTCCTTCATAAAAATTCTCTATTCCGATGTCCAGTGTAAAGATAGAGAGTGATAATTATTTTGGCCTTTTTCTTCATGAAAATTCTCTATTCCGATGTCCAGTGTAAAGATAGAGAGTGATAATTATTTTGGCCTTTTTCTTCATGAAAATTCTCTATTCCGATGTCCAGTGTAAAGATAGAGAGTGATAATTATTTTGGCCTTTTTCTTCATAAAAATCCTTCCCATTACAGATCCAGTGAAAAGAAATAAGAGTAAGCCAGTAAGTAAAAATCATTTATGCCCTCCAATCTTCTTTCTACAATATTCGTGGAATATGTTCCGATTTCTGTAGTGTAGAATCTTTTCTCTTAAAACGTTCCCCAGATAAGTAATTCTCTGTTCCAGGCTATCTTCCTCTTTATCGATAAAGATTCTAGGATGTATATGTATGGCTTTGGTATTTATATCCGGTAACATCTTTCAATTGCAAGGAAATTATCTTTTCGTTTCCCAGATTATTTACCTTCGACTTTTGTTATTTCAATCCGTTAGTTATCTCCTTGTACTTTATCGCTCCCCTCGGGACTGTAATAGATTAGACAACATTTCTGACAATAAAGAAATGGATCTCTCTCTTTATTCATCTGCGAACATTTTGGCGTTTGGTAATTCTAATTCTCATCATGTCAAGTTGCTTAAGCCTTCTAATGTTACTGATGTTGCCGGTATTAAGACTTTCAATTTTTCCCTTGTGTAGTTTCTTAGTCAAACTTGATTTCTCTCTTCGTTTCCCTAATAAATGTGATAAACATGTTTCTTTATTTGCTTTTTTCCTTAACTCCTCTCCTAGCTCTTGTAAAGCATCACAACTCCGTCCTCTTAGCAATTCGGATCACGAGATATATCTGCTGGCATTTATTTTTGCGCTATCTATTAGGAAGCAACCTCCAATTCATAAGACCTTTCTGTTACCAGCGTACTGACTGGGATTCATTTTGTGACTTTCTTACTTGGTTCATATTGGCATGTTCAGTCGCTATAGCCCATTGGAATCACTTTTTCCCGGTGTACCAGCGTGATAGTTTCGATCAAAACCGACGCCTATTTGTGTTTGCTCGTAATAATTGTAAACGTATCCCCAAAGAGGCTATGTCTTTGTTTGCTGATAGAACGAGGCACCGTACAGCCTCAAACATTTTTGACTCTCTAGACTACTGACGGCTCTGTAACAGTGGCTTAAATAAATGTAAGTCTTCTATCCTTCCTTTCTTCACTTAATTTGAGGTGTTAACATGATTTACTGATAAAGAAGAATGTCCTCCTCGTAAATTCTCTTCAAATTTTACTCTTGACTCATCTGGAATATCTTTGCACGACTTTTCACTTAGTCTCTTTTGAATGATATGCATAAACTCTGTTAAATGTGGAAAGAGTATATTGCATCTGCTTCGAGGAAATTTGGTTCACTCAGGAACGATATATTCGGGTGAGATATCAGAACGATCACGAATTTATACTGGCAGCAAACAGCATGCATATGCACAGGGAACGAGTTCAGTGAATATACAAAAATAGAAAGGGGCGTAAGGCAAGGATGCGTCTACTCACCCGACCTGTTCAACATATACAGCAAAGCAATTCTGAGAGAATTGGAAACCCTACCGGGTTTTAGCATTGGCGGGCACAATCTTAACAACGTAAGAAACGCAGATGGCACAGTACTGATGGCGGACAAGAAAAAGAAATTACAAAATCTCATACAGAAGGTAGCGACGGAGAGTGAGAAGAAAAGACTAAACATAAATTACAAGAAGACAGAATGCATGGTCATCAGTAAGTGGAAGAGCCCAAAATGCGATTTGTAGGTCGGGAACACTATAATCAAGGAGATGCAGAAGTTTTATCAGGGAAGCGACTTAACAGAGGACGGTAAGTGCGACGCTAATATCCGTAGACGTATTGTGATGGCCAAGGACACATTCCAAAAGCTGGGCAGAGTAAAGCGAGACAGGAGGATTTCTTTGGTAACAAAAAAAAGATTACTGAGCTTTTACGTGACATCTGTTCTTCTTTACGGCAGCGAATGTTGGACGATTTCTTCAAAGATGAAGAAGAGACTCGAGACAACGGAGATGTGGTTCTACAGAAGGATATCATGAACCGAGTATGTGAGCAACGATGAGGTCTTAGAGAGGTTGCAAACAAGAAGGCTTATACGTAACATCAGAAAGAGGCAGCTGTAGTTTCTGGGACACATAATGAGGAAAGAGGGCCTGGAGAATCTGATACTCACGGGTTAAATAGAAGGAAAGAGAGACAAGGGAAAGCAGCGCGCGACATACCTGGCGAGCTTGAGCAGAACGTAGTCTGGGGGAGGAAGCAGAGTGAAGGAACTTGTTGAGAGTTGCATGGGATAGAGGGAGGTGGAGAGCCATGATCACCCACGTCCTGAAAGGACATGGCACATAAAAAGAAAAGAAAAGTGTCCTACTAGACCAGAATCTAACTTGCATCTTTATAAGCCTACAATTTGTCCTTGATTTGAATACTGCTGTCACATCTGGTTTGGTGCTCCTGCTGTATATTTAGAGATTCTTGATAAAATCCTAAGAAGAATCTGAATGTTCTTAGTCATGACCTGGAATTTCAGCTTCAGTACCTTTCTCACTGCAGTAACATAGCTTCCCTGTGCCTTTTCTATAAATATTTTCATGGTAATTGTTCTGATGAACTTTCCTCTATGGTATCAAACTACATGAATTCATGAATTTAAGTGCTTCACTATGATTCTGGTGGCAAAAATTATCACACAACACAGTGAAGCGGCGTTCCTAGACGTAGACTAAGCAATTGATTCAAACTTTAAGAACTCAAAAAACCTTACCGCAACACTAATACTCTTGATTTAGTATGAAAATATGAGGCGAGGTCATTATCTAAGCACCAACACTGTTATTTTAGTATGATTTATGAGGCAAGTAAGTTATTAAGACTAGAGCTCAGGATTTAGTTTAATAATGTGACGCAAAATAAATATTTTATTACCGAAACCTTTGACTTTCTATGAAAATATGAGTCAGGTAAAATTTCTAAGATTAAGAACTGTGTTTTAGTTTAAAAATGTGTAGCGATGTAAATTTTTCACCAACAAGACCCTTGAGATGAATGAAAATATAAGGCAAATAATAGAGGTATATAGGTTCGGCTTTCGACCGGTTCACGCTCCGTCCCCGTCTATTAAACATAAGTAGAGGTGTATCCCCTTTTTCTTGTTTAGGACTGGATTTCTCATTCTCTTTCATTCTCAGTAACTCCTTGCGTCTTAGTTGCATTATTGCCTTGCTCGTGGCGAAATAATAAATAAAGAATGTTTTTGAAGACAAAGACACATGATTGTCTAAAAATGGGTTATTTATATTTATATATTGGCCGCCTACTCTTTTGTAGTCTTTGTTGAAGAAGCCTGCTTAGGCATATTTTTGTCTGTTCAACACTCTGATTTATGCTGTAATTATACTCAGCGGACTGTAGTTAGAGTTTGTAGGAAAGAGCTTATTATCTGGGGAGATTCACAATTAGTATAGGATCAGTACGCTTAAAACCTCGGTTACGATGACTTATGATTTTGTGCTAGCATACCCATTGACAGTCTTCGAACAGTTCCGTCTAGACAATATCATTCACAAAGATGTGGTATGATTTTCAGGCACTTTCCGAATGTGCCCAGGATGATGACTCCAAGGAGTCACCTGTAAATTTACTTTCCAACTTTGAGGCCGGGTTCGAATCTTACTAGGGTTGATTTTTCCTAATAAATCGACCACAGTGAGATTCGAACCTGGCCTCATTCACAATTACGAAACGTATATATATATATATATATATATATATATATATATATATATATATATATATATATATATATATATATATATATATATATATATATATATATATATATATATATTAGTTTTTAAGACCTTGTGAAATGGTCCCTAAACTTTGTGTTTTAAACTAACTTGCACATTACTATATACAAGCGTGTATCGTGTCCCATTAAGACGTTGGAAAACATGGCTCTCCACAATTACATTTTCTTTTTAGCTCTTAATAAATTTTGTATTTTTTATCTCTCCTAAACCTTGTTCCGCCATCCATTTACTCAGGCTCGCTATGTATGTTATGCGTTATTTTTCTATGTGTTTCTTGTCCTCAATTTGTTCATTTTCTGTCACATTTTCCAAGCCCTCTTCCCTAATTATATGCCCTTGAAGTTTCAACTCAATTTCCTGATGTTAAACATAATTATTCTTTTTGTTTCTATTTCCTCTAAACGTTCGTCGTTGCTGATATATTTGGTTCATGGTATTCTCAGCATAATTCTGTAAAAACACATTTCAGTTGCTTTACGTCTTTTCTTCATCTGTGAGGAGATTGACTAGCATTCATTGCAATATAGTGTTACTGATATTACGTAACAGTTAAATACTATTTTCTTTTTTTCTAACGACATTTTCTTTGCTATATTTTTGGGAGGTATCTTTCGCTATCCCAATACGCCTTCGGATTTCATTGCTTCACTTTTCATCCTCTGTTAAAACACTTCCAAGATATTTAAATTGTTGTACTTCCTTCATTTTGGTATCTCCAGTTTGTAGTTTGCATGTTAGATTTTTACTTTTGTTAACGACCATGTGCGCCTACAATTGATGTTTAGTCTTTTCTTCACGTTTTCCCTCATTACTTTCTGTAGGAGTTCTTGTAATTTCCTTTCGGTGTCTGCTATGAACACTGTCATCTGCATATCTTATTCTGTTAAGATTGGGACCGCCAATAATGAATTCTGGTAAGACTTCTAATTCTCTAAGAATTACTTCACTGTATAGGATGAATAAATTCAGTGATAAGACATATCCTTGTCTTACACCACTTTACAGAATTCATTTTCTAATCTACAAAGCTTAAAAATTAAAAAAAGTAAAACATGTGATTTCACATTAAATAAAAACCATTTCCTGTTTTCAATAAGGAGACTATATCTCGTACCATATTTCTTGATAGTTCAAATATCAAATTGCAGACTAAATTTATAAATCATTAATTTTTAAAATAAACCTTTGTCCACTCAGAAGTAATACATTTTTAACATCAATATTCCACGGATTACTTGTTATATATTTGTAATATTTCAACATATTTTTGAAAATCTATTTTTCGATATAGAAGTTAAATTATAGAATTCGGAACAAGCAAAATTTGTAATTATACAATTTTGTTTTCTTTATTATGAAAATCCATAAATCTTATTACAAGATTGGAAAGATGCACCGTAGAATGTTCTTTAAGACTTGTTTAAAATATTTTACGCAGTTAAATTTTGAACCAACAATAATATTCCGCATGACTCAATAAAATGTAATACGCTACCCATATATATATATATATATATATATATATATATATATATATATTTAAAGACATTTTTATGCTTAACATTCTTTTTATAGATACAAGTATTTAAGTAAATGTTCTGTTTATAATAAACAGTATTAAATAACATTTACCGGCCTGAATGTCCAAGAAATTTTCATAGAAAATATTCGTCCTCCGAATATATATATATATATATATATATATATATATATATATATATATATATATATGGGGAGAGAGAGAAAAAATATCGATAAATAGGTAGATAAAAGTGTACAGTGAGGTCAACGACCAGCAATCCACAGGCCTTCAAGATCGTGATCAAACATAAAACAGAATGTCGTCACTGGGTGTTGACCTCACTCTCTGGTTTTATATTTACATACGCTTTATCCTTTATATTTTGAACGTTAGCCCATAAATATAGCATACTTAGGACGGTATTGTTATCATATTATATATATATATATATATATATATATGTATCGGCTGAATACAGAGACCTGGTGCACTACGTGCCACAAGGTCCCCAAACGACCCTCGTCAAGTTTTGAATTCTAGACCAGTTGCCATCCAAGGCTTTAGAACCCTGTCTATCCTGCTATTTATTCATAGCTGGAGGAAGAAGAGGATTAATACCTTTCCCAAGGGTATTAGCACGTAAGTTAATGTAATGGATTCTGTTGTAATTAAAAAAATAGTATCGTTGGTTCTGCACAAAACATTCACGACTACAATAAAATCATATATGCTGGTGTCTGGGCTGTCGGTTCCTAGGTACTGAGCTGCTTGACCCTCATGCGTCGAATACGACGGGAGAGTTCACCATATATATATATATATATATATATATATATATATATATATATATATATATATATATATATCTATAGCGGGCGAGAGAGAGAGAGAGAGAGAGAGAGAGAGAGAGAGAGAGAGAGGCTGAGCTAGTTAAGGATAAACATGATAGAAGTAAAACTTTTCAAAAATATTAGCAAAATAAGTACAAATTGCCGCTAAGGAACTCCGTAATCAATCGGATCTAATCGTCAAAAAAGCAGGGAAAAACTGATATATTTGTTGTCTTAAAAAGTGGTACAAATACTCAATGACCACACATTTAAAAAAAAAACCGGAATCCAACAAGCCAACTAAAATTGAAAATTAAGAAACCTTTCACTGCTAATAATACTGAATAGGACAGTTTAAAACTTCCTAAAATTGTGCGGAACTACAGGCTCGGTTACATGGTACTATGAAAACACACACACGAAACTGCGCTCTCAGTAACAAATTCCCACTACTGTTTATCAATTAACAAAAATCATCAACCAACTTATCACATCATACCTTCCCAGTAAATACAGCATAAATTCAACACTCGCAGTAATTCAAATTTATAAAAACATAACAATGAAACCATAGCCTCACTTGACGTCTAAAATCTATTCACTAATGTCCCTGTTAGCGAAAATATCGATATTATTATAAGAAATATATACAATAATCCATCTCTATCTCCACTTAAAATTAGACCAAGTATATTACGGAAGCTACTGCTAACTTGCACTACCGAAATTCCATTCTATGGGCACAAAAATAATATATAAATACAACAGGATGGCGTCTCCATGGGTTCAGTTTTGGGTCAGACTTTTAGCAATTTCTATATGTCTAATTTTGAAAGTAATATATTTAACAATTAAAAAAAACACCCCATCTATCTAAAATACGTCAATCATATTAGCCAAGAATACGGAAGAAATACATCAACTCTAAAAAGAATTCGAAAATAATTGTCCTTAAATTTCATAAGAACTTAATAATAGCAATAAATTTCCTTTTCTAGATATATTGATAAACGTTAATAAAAATAAATTCCCTCTCGCACCATATAAAAAATCTACCAGCATGTATTCCTGCACGCTTAACTAAAAGAGTGAATGTCCAAATTACTATAAAATAACAATTATAAAAAACATAATAAACCGCGCAAAAATTAATTCCTCCACAAATCATTCAAAATACATTCTAATTATAAACAAGACAAAAATATATTAAAAAAATTAAAACATACAAATATTTCCACCACAGACCCTAGTGAAAAAATAAAATTAATTATATACTTCACTAGAGCTAGTATATCTAATTCAATCATTTGTAACGACTCTTCACCGCCATCTAGCGTGTTGCAGAAAACAAACATTGTTTTTAAATGTAAAATTCCTCTGGGAGATTGTATCTTCAACCGAAAAAAAAAATTATGCTGGCCACACTACGACCACGTTGTCTCGGCGGCTGAGTTTTCATTTGAATCATACGTCCAATATTTCTAAACATTTACAACAGCATACCTATTCACATTCGGAATTAAAAAAAATTCTTGTTGAAAATACATCTAAACTTTTTCATGAAAATAATAAATATAAACTAAAATTCTCGAAGCTATCTATATTAAAAAATTGAAGCTTAATAAAATTAATTATGAATACTGCACAAATCTTTTAAAATGTTTACAGTACATAGTCTAAAATATCGATGTTTGTACTAATAGTTTTAATATTTATTTCTTATTTCTTAAAAACTGTTGACAACACCATACTTAGTTACCTCCCCTGAAGCGTCATTCAAGCCAATCACAGTACTGAATTCAGCGTTCTTCACCTTCGAGTAAAAAGATTTTAACTTTCAGATGATCATAGGTATTTTGTCTTTGAAAATGATGAACACTATAATATTTGTTTCGAAATAAACAACACCCTGATGATGACATTGTGCTATGTCGTACGTGCTCGGAATAAAGTAATATGTATCAACACGGTAATTTTCTCTCTTCCTTTAATGATGACATCAAAAAGCTTGGCCATGAATATGAAAGGATCCAGTTGAAAAACTTGTATAAATTATTCAATGAAGCGTGTCTCAATGAAAACATGCTGCCAAAATATACGCAATATATATATATATATATATATATATATATATGTCATTCACAGACAGTACTGTTTCGCTGTATGACAGCTCCTCAGTGCGACTAGACATCCGAATGCCTCAAGCCAGGATTGAAACACAACTGATTTGGTGTCAGCCAGAGCTATCTTCACTCGGTAGAGTTACACAACTAAACCTAGCGTATTGTTTTTACAAATGTAAACAAATGCCAATTGATTATATATATATATATATATATATATGTATTATCAAACAAATCCTTTTACCTAATATGGGCAATAGTCTATTTCGGCAGACGACGAAAGTGGTTGTCTGTCTTTTCAACCCCGGTGTAAAATTTTATGTCTGCAAGTTTAAAGGAAAGGGGATGTAGCAGTTAATTGTGAGGAATTGAGATTGGAAGGTAAAGAGTCAACTTAAACCTTAACTTGCCGAAAAAACATAATACAGAGTTTACACTTTTCACTGTTTTAGTCAGACACTAGACACGGGACAGGGGTCAAGGAGGGTGGTAGGTATCGATCTTAAAAAGAATGAGTTTTATTTAAAAAAACAAAACAAACAGAATATTAACCTGATAGTATTAGAAAAAAACACAATTTTTAACTTAAATCAATACAGAATAAATTAAAAACGAAACCCAAAATAAATTTAAAATTTATATATATAAAGAGACGTAAGGGACTAATGGAAAGCGAAGTTAGGTAAATATTCTAAGTAGATGAAACTTTATAAATTATAGTTAATTTTGTTTTTCGTCTATGAAACAGCGTTCTTCCCATGTGTCATCTATGTATTTTTTTTAAACATAGGATATACTTTGTGTCTGGTGAGCTGGAAAACCAGCGAAACACTAGTCATACACCTAAACGTAAGTATTTGTAAATAAATTTTTATTAATATATATATTTGCTCTATTTAATCACATCCAGCAAGGTTATGTTTACACCTGATGAATAAATTTGATGATTATTTATTTGCTTGACTGTCTATGCACGCCAACAGGCGCGTATATTGTTGATTATATCTGGTCGTTTGATTTATCCTAATCTATACGTATAAATTATAGTTAATATAGTATAAAAGGCTTTAGAGTGGGAGAAATTCAACTAGGGGAATTAGAATTAGTTTCTGGCTTATCATGTCGACATTTGAAGAGATAGAACAGATGGGAGAAGTGGAGTAATTTTGGGTAACTAATTAAGGAAAAACTATCTTATGGAGATTTGAATTTGTTTTTATGTCGACATTTCAACCCTTCCTCTGATTCAATAGTTGGCTTTCATCATTGTATTTTATTATATTTTTTCTAAGCATAAATCACCCCTATCTCTAAAACTATTCGAAATTTTTGCAGAAACTGCAATATTCCAAACTATCTGTGGGTTTAATTTTTCGTCCTTCAGTTCCCAAAAACTTTTGAAAGATCTGTTTGATATTTAAGTTTGGGGTCAGAGAATGAGTGCTTATGGGTATAAAATATTTGTTCCCCCGCGGTAATTCCAATGTAAACTTTTTTTATTTTCCACATTTTCTTTGCGGGAATTGGTCGCTTGATAACCCTGGTAGCTTTGCACTCTACTGGAGATCTTTTGATCTACAACTACAGGAGGGTTCGATACTAGTTTTGTTGTTGGTCCCATAGAAATTCCTTTAATATATATATATATATATATATATATATATATATATATATATATATATATATATATATATATATATATATATATATATATATATATATATATATATATATATATATATATATATATATATATATATATATATATATATATATATATATATATATATATATATATATATATATATATATATATATATATATATATATATATATATATATATATATATATCAAAAGGTTAGTGTCACATCACAGTTAAGCGACATCGATCCTGGTCAGTACCGAGATGGGTGACCACTCTGGAATACCAGTTTGTGTAACAGATAATGGCTCGGCATTGTTAATTGGAGAGTCGATTTCCATTTCACATTGGATTCGTTATATTCACTTACGCGCAGATACCATTGACAGAGGTATGAATCCACTTCTTCTACCTAAAGCTATGGGTTAATTAGTGTAGTGAAGTGAGACCAAAAGGTCGCCATTTGTAATTCCGTCATAGCGCACGTGTTTGTTGCTTTGAGTGCGCGAGGACGCAATTGATATAAGAGCGCGTCCTTTTTTTCAGGACGCATTTTTTTGAATCTGACGGTTTTGAACGGGCAGTGGATTGACAGCGAAAAAGATATGTATATTGGGAAATTTTTTTATTTCCTTCTCTTCATATATATAAATAAATATATATATGAAGAGAAGGAAAAAATGAAAAAATTACGACAACCTGTTATTAATTATTGATTCGGCATTATTTATTGATTAAACATTTAACAGACAAATTTTGTTCCTTTATTCTTAAAAAAGTTGTGATTAAATCCTTTCACTTGGATGTTCAAAGAGTTCATTTCTCCGAAAGGAATTCTTTTAATGATAAGAAAAACTGATGGTTTTAACAAATAAATTTAGTTGGCAATTTAATTGAAACCAGTGCAGGGATTATTTCTAAAAATCTTTCATTTAGATGATTTGATGCATTCCGATCGATATTTTTACAAGCGTATAGTTAGCATTAATATTTTTAGCCCGATAAAACGAGTCCGATTGAAATTGTGACGCCTTTGAGGTACTTAATCAACTCAAAATGGCCTTTCTCCTTTTAATAGTTTCTTGATTACACTTGCTACCATAAAAATGTCGAAGATAGTGAAGAGTAATTTTGAACAAAGATTATGCGCGCTGTTGTTTCATCTTCAGAAGAAGCCACACCCAGGCATACAAATCGCCAACTACAACCCTGGAAATAGAGATGATGATTATTATACAATGTTTTCAGTTTTAAATTTCCATAACAAACTATGAAGTTATTTAAACGAACGTTTTATTTTTTATTTTTTGAAATACTAACGTTCACGCAATACGAGGCTCTAGAGTGACTCAATGTTAGAAGATTACTGTCAAAATGGCAAATGATAGGTATGATATAAATAAAAGCGGTTGTGGTAAGAAGTGAAAATAAAGAGTACAAAGGGGATAAATAATAAGTGACCGGCAAATCTTCATGATAGCAAAACAACCCCAAAAAACGGAGTGTCAAAAGAACGTTTTTTCTTTTGATACAGTTTTTATTTTAAATACCATCACTCTTCGGCAATGTTTATTGTTTTAAAAAGCGATGATTAGAATTGTAATAAAACCTATACATTGTTCTTCTTCTTGAAAATTTACAACAAAAATATTAAACACTATTTATCAGATTATTTATTTACAAGAATAATTTTATATTTACAACATTCTAAAAAACTCAGAGAATTAAAACAAATGCAATGAAATATCGTTAACCAATTTATAAAGAAATACATATGAAAACAGATTTTTTTTATTCATAAATTTATAAACATCTAGTAAATTATTAAAATATATGAACCAAGTATAAGGAAATCCTTATTATTTACCATTTTATAAAGTTTGATTCAACGTCTTACTAGTCGACGTACACATCTCCCGCCCAGGGTGATCGACCCGGTATCTATCGACGAGACCAAACCCGCCGATCAAATCAACCAGGCTACTATCATCCAATGACCTCAAGCTAGCTCCCAGCTCCTATCTATTTTGGGGTCCAGGATGGCATTCCAGTCCCTCACTAAGACAAAACGCGAAGAATCAACCAGGAACGGCCCCAACTACCGAAAAAAAAGAGACACACTCCCCCTAATCGTTGGGCGCATAAACCGTAACGACCCGAAACGAACGGCAATATCAGCCACGATCAACCACTGTCCCGCATCGACGTGGACAAGGTCCACCTTCGCATCCAGGGTAGGTTTAACCAAGAAGGAAACACCTCTGGATGACTGGTACACGTATGCTGAATAGACAATATAGTCGCTAGACAGCACACGAGCATCAACCTCGCAAGCAAAGTGCGTTTGCTGGATCGCAGCTACATCTACGCTGAAGGACAGGAGATCACAAAGCAGGCGAGCAGCCTTACTCCGGTCCGTCAAGCCTCTCGGATTCAATATATTGAGAGACATTTTTCAAGTTGATTCCCCTACTCACAGGCTGGACGGAAATCTTCGGATGAAAGGACCCCGACGGATTGTTCCAGGCTCCCTGTCCCCATCTTTGTCATCATGCGACCATCTAGGACATTACCGTGATAGGACAATGCGGGATAGGATGGAGGATTACTGGGACCTTCCCCGCACAAATTTTTGTAGCTTTCTTAGGAGCCGGAGTTCCCATTTACACAATACATATCTCCGAAAAGGCGTCTGTAAGGTTTCGCCCTGTATTCCTTATCCAAGTTATTACCCCAGCAGCCTTGGGGGAATTACAAGGGTCTTCTATAGAGCGCCCGTCTACTGACGATGTTTTGAGTAACGGTTTTAATAGCGCTCTCTTTGGTGCTGAAATGTCCTTTTCTAATGCTCGCTTATCTATTGGAAATGATCTTATCCCCTCGGGAATTTCTTCTTATGAGAAGAACTCTGGTGGGAGGTGCAGGGTGTTGGGGAGTCGCTGGGTGTTTTGCTGGTGGAAAGAGGGTGTTGGGAGGAGTGGAAATATTATCGGCTGCAGTGGTATTGGGAGATGATTTTTGTTGGAGGTGTATTGTGAATGGGGGTCAGTGGTGCTTTCAGAGAGGAAGAAGGGAGGCTCCTTGTGGTAGTTTCTTTCTGTTTCTTGATTGATGAATCCGGGACGGATGAGCCTTGGTTTCATTTGTTTCTTTCTTTCCTTCTTCGATCTGACTTTTGCCAGCTCGCTTATCCGTTTTCGTTATTTTTTCCTCTTTTTCTTCTACTTCCTCTTCTCCCCCTTTTCAGTAATGACGACCGAGGTGGGGGCATCTCCTCCATCTCTCTACCTCTACTGTATTTTGGTCCCCTGCAGGTCCTCCTGCTCAAGTTGGGGCTTATCATTCTGCTGCTGCTGAAGGGAAGTGGTAGACACTTTGATCCCTTCTTTACGACTTTCCTCCACTCGCCAGTTTTCTTTTGTGCTTGTTTTCTGTGCTGCTGTCTGTGCTCCTTACTTTTCTTTTTGGGTTGTGGTTCTGGATTTTTTTCCGAGCAAGCCTTCGTCAAATGCCCCGTGGCCCCACAAGCCCAACAAATTGGTCGATGGCCTTCAACCACGACATAAATGTCGTACTTCACACATTAAAGTGTTAGGTATTTCTATAAACTATTTTCTGTTTAAAGTAATTGTGATTTCAATGTCGCTGTGTGTATTCCTACTTTACATTTTATAGGGGATACATGTGAGACATCCCCATACTTCGAAAAGGTAAAGCCGAGATGATCTTCGGATATGAATAGGGGGACTCTATGTAGAGTCACCTTCGCCTTTCTTGCTGCCATGTATTCAGTCTGTAGCCTGATTGTAGTAGTAGCCAGAATACAGCCTGCTAGCGATTTAGCTGAATCTTCTGTAGGTAACAAAATGTCCCACATTGACCTATTTTCACTTTGCCAAATTTTTGCAGCTATTTGAAGCCTTTTCAGGGCTTCCTCCATCACGTCTCTATTCACTGTAATTAGTTTTGCGAGTCTTAGGGTCCGTTGTTAATAAAGAAATAGTCCTGGTGTTCACCGTATCTAACAGAGACAGAACCGGTAGCAATTCGTTTACATTAGCAAATGGTTCAAATTTGTCCTTAACCTTTTTATAATACTCAGGCCTTTTTCAGGCCGATGCCGAAGGTGTCACATCGATGTTAGCGTACCCTCGTCACCGCACACAATTCAAAACAATGTCAACAAAACACGGAATTTAGACGAAAAAGACGACAATAAAGGCAACAATAGATATAAAAGACGGTGGCAAACAAAAATGACACTTACTTCAAAGAATATCCAATGAAACTTTCAACAAACTGATGCGAAACCACTCCAATTTGCTAATGATGTAATTGGATAATAGTTATGTATTTTTAAGGCATTTAACAGTTTATAGCTATAGCATAACATGCAAGTTATAGAAGGTGCCAGAAAATCATAGTACTATTATACTTATATACAATTTTAGAAATTTCGTGTTGGGAACAACATTTTTGAAAGAATAAACTGAATTAAACCCTTCTTCATCGAAGTTCATCGAATTATGTTACAGGAAATCATTTTTTTAACAAAACATAAGGTCCTGGATATGACGATAAACTACGTCAAACAGCAAGACCTCTGATCAGGAATCAGAACCATCTTTTAATTGCTGGTGTTTCCAAGTCCACCTTGACTCGGGGCGGTAGCACCTGTTAAGGTCCCAGCTGGGGTTAAAACACAATGAAAGTGTAAAAATAGGTTTTAATACCAGAAATATTTTTTTGCAAAAAATTATTTTTTCTAAGAAAAAATTATTACCGGTAATAAATTATTACCAGCAATATTTAAAAAAAAAAATATTACCAGCAATATATTTAAAAAAAATAGCAATAAATTAAAAAAAAATACCAGAAATGCATTTTGAAAAAAAATACCAGCGATACATTTTTGAAGAATAATATTACCAAAAATAGATTTTTGAAGGAAAAATATTAGCAGCAATAAAAATCTTGTCGGCATTAAGTAACCCATTGAGGTTGATAGGCCATAAAACAAAACAAACCAAACTAACGTAAGAAAGTCACAACCTTAATTTTATCACTTTAAACATTATTTTTAGTGGATACCCGTATTTGTATACACGCTGCGTTTATTTATTAAAACATATTTAATTATTTTCGTCTACCGGCCTGAATGTTTGAGAAATCTTATTAAAGAGAAATTTGCGCACCCCGGGAGAATTCGAACTTGCGTTCCACTGGAGAGAGAGAGAGTTACCGTTAGACTCGGTACGCTCTAACCAACTGAGCGACAGAGATCCAGCCGGCCAGTCAAGGCCGAGAATGTACCTTTAAGTGAAACTTCTCTCGTCATTGATTTCCCGAAATTTTTCATATCTGCACAGTTTCGTATCCAAACATAAGCAAAACAATTTTTTCTAAAGAAAGGAATGGATTTTTATTAATCCGACGAATTTTTTTATCACTTTAAATGTTATTTTTAGTGGATACTCTTATGAGAGTAGCTGCTCCAGTTTAGTTGTATCTAAACGTAAGCAAAGTGTCTATTCAAATGTGAGCATCCTCTAAAAATAATGTTTAAAGTGATAAACATACTGTCGGACGAATAAAAATACATTACTTTCTTTGGAAATATATAACATCTGTCTACTCGATTTAATGCATAAAATAACCGTTGCTTAACTCTATCTTTAGCTCTCAAATGGCTTCTTGGCCTGTATTCGAATTGTGGAGAACCTTCTGATCGCTCTAACTATCGCTTTAGTAGTCTCCTACCGCTTTTTGGAAAAGTATTCGTGGTTTAATCAATGCTGAAGTGGTTAAGCATCTTACCTCTCACGACCTAGTTTTTGCCAAACAATATGACTTCTCCCACCGGTGTGCTTACAGCCATCATTGAATATGTATATTAAGCTCTTGATAAGAACTGCGAAGCTCGTACTGTGGCTCTCGATATCTCAAAGTTAAATGTAACTGCCACTTCTACTCCATCAGTTTCTTTTCTCGCACTTCCCGCCAGAGGAACTACCTTCCGTTTACTTGCTGCACTGATAACTACAATCTTCAAAAATCTAAATGCAACGTCAATCGCCATATTCTGTCGTCTTGAACCTCGTTACTCTTTTATCACTTCCTCACCCCTTCCCCTATACCAAATATTTTCTCTCACTTTCAGTCTCTGTAACCCTCTGCGCACTATTCCCGCCTTCCTTGGGATGAAATTAAAAAACAAAACAAAAAAATCATGCAGATTCAGTGTTAGCTCTGGGTGGATTTTTGCTAATAATGTTTCATATGATTTGAAATTCAATGCATACTTAGAACATTAACTTTAACTGCTAGTTAATTTCTTGAAATCAAACACACACACACACACACACACACACACACACACACACACACATATATATATATATATATATATATATATATATATATATATATATAAACACGTAATATACTTATTTGTTTATTCGATCGCTATACAGGTGAAACCATTTCATTGAATTTCTATTTATCACAGTTTTTTTTTGTTGGAGATTAAGCAGAAAGAAATGAAATTTATTTTGTTTTACTCTTATGATACTAATTACTGTTGTATATTTATTCTACATGAGCGGTCGAGCTGAAAATGTCCATTGACGGTCAGAAATAATAGCACGAACAAGGATATTATAAAAGTAGACATTTCATAGATATCTATTTTATGACTTTCACAATAGAATGAGGCTAATTTTCAAGACTGTCTATATCCAAGAGTTCACCCTAATTTGAATCTGACAGAGTCTTACCTGTTAACCTTTACAGGAATAATTTTACTGTCATTATAACCAGCTGAGATGCAAGTCCTGGCCTCTTGTACTGGAAATAAAATGATTCCATACAAAAGGTCAAATAAATTACAGCGAAAAGGAAGCAAACCTACATTTTCTTTATATCCTTTTTGGTAAAACGTTATTAGTTTCCGAACAGCCCAATACACGTATTTAAATAAAATAAATTTTTTTTTTTGTTTTTGTTTATCATCAATTTAACTCAAGCAAGGCGATAATGCCACTAAGATATAAGGAGCTCTGGGAGTGAAAGAAGTCTTTAAAAGAAATTTGGAACCCAATCCCAAAACGAAAACAAGGGATAAGCCTCTACTCGTGTTCAAGAAACCGGGAAAGAGTGTGAAACGTGTAATAGGTGAAACTATCTACTCTTATTGAGGAAATAAATAAATTAGAAAAAAAAATGATAAATAAAATTTCAGAGTTTAGACGGGGAATTCAGAAGTATAGGTTTAATGTAGACTTAAATCCTTTCTGGTAAAATGTAATTATTTTCCTTATATTGTAGTTATAATTATCTAAGTAGCTACGTCCGGTATTTTAAAACGTATTATACATTTATATAGTGGCAATTATTTCAGCAACACATTTTAGATAATTTTCTTGATTACCTGACATTCTAGTTTTTTTTTTTTTAAATTGTTGCATTTTGTATATGTGCAAAAATCTCAGTTCTAGCGCCTTCCAAAATGATACCCTTATCTACTAATACTATTGATTTTCTTTTAAATTTAACGTCACTAGAACATTGATTTTCTTCTATAGGTTAAATACAATAAATATAATATTTTATAATATTATAATTTATTTTCGGAAAGGTTTATTTAATGTTCTAACAAAGAATTTTCAAGAAATTATCACAGATTCAGAGTTGAATTCATCTGATGAATTAGAAGATTTTTTATAATGGGTGCCAATTAGAACTATTATTTTTGAATTTTTATCAGATGAAGCATTGTCAACTATTATTAATGATTAGTGGTCACAGTGGGTGCGATTGAAAGCACGAGAAGAAAGAATATTGGCGAAACATTAATGGTTGCCAATTAGGTTTGAAATATTAAAGTTACGATTTTTATTGTGATAGTCGTTTTCTTTATAGGTGTATTTCTGAGTTGCTTCTCTTTAACTGCAACCTTTTTCGTCATTTCTTTTTATAGAAACTGAGAGAGCCATGGGTTTCCGTTTCCTTCGCTCATCATTTGGCCTGTTGTCATTTACAGTCTATTAATATCTGCAAACAAACTGCACATGTTACTTTTAGCAAGTTCGATGAAATAAAAAATCAGTAGGAATTAATCGATCGGATTGATTCAGAGATTTCTATTTTAATATCGGCTGTAGACTGGAGGATCAGTTCATAACGTCATTGTAATACACAAGCAGCTATTTTGAACGGCGGAACCCAAACTGAAAGATCAATTTATTATAGATTAATAATAGAAAAGTAGCACTCTATTTTATCACGGAAAATATTAATCTGTGTATAATTCTTGTAATGTTTTCATTATTAAATTCTGTGGAAAGGTATGCGTGCGTAGAACAGCGGTTATCGACCCTGGAATTGGACTTGGCGTGTCGCGTTCAAATTGTACAAATACCCTTGTTTCCTCCACCTCCTACCAGCTAGGAGTTAATAGCAGGCACTCTATCTTTATTTGCCAACGAGACAAGGAGAAAGAAAACTTTGAATTCAAAATCTGATGGGCGTGGCGCAAGAATATCCATTCCGTAAAAAACCCATTTTCTATAAAAACTATAGCAGTAACGTTTTTATTCACTTCTCACTTTACATGAAATTGGGATAAAAATGCTGCGTTGTACAAGTTCAAGAAACCAGAGCTGTGAAGATGGGCGATAAGCCCTTGATCTTGATCAATGCTAATGTAGAGAGGATCCGCTGCTTGATGAGGCTGGATTAGGGTTGTCGACTAAGTTGAAAATATTGTTCCACATAAAAAAGAACACATTCAATTCAAGGAAATCAAATTCAGGCTGTAATAACAATCGAGGCCTTTCGCTTCTAGATTAGAAAAAAAATTTCTTTGCTCCGGGACTTGCAAGCAACGCGAGAGAGATAAGAGAATATGTTTCAGCGTTCCATTCGTTTCGGAGCTTTGAGAAAAATTGTTACCGATCGACTCAGACTACAGCGGTGTTGTTGACGAAAAAATCGATCTTTTTTTTACATTCTTTCTGCGATTAAAAAACTAACCAGAATAATTTGTGTTCTTGCAGAGTGAGCAATCCTGTGAATGCCGGGAATTTGTAGAACTCGCTTTATCTTTTCCCCAGGTTCCACAAACTTCAAGTCGTGGAGAACCATAAATTATTTAGAACTTTGAAGCAGCACGTGTTTGTACTCGAATATATCCGGATTGACTCTCTTACAGCGATTGCGATCTGTTATGAAAGAAGTAAGGGCCAAGCTACACCGCTCCTGGCGTTAGATTTTGAAGTAGTGGTTTTAGTGAGATATGGCTGCAGCGTGTTCAGGGGTGAACCAGGACTGACTGTTTTATTTTGGATTTTTTTTTGTGTATAAAACAATCCATTACAGAAAGTATCTGTTCGTGGATTAGGACAGCAGTTTAGTGGGACACCATGTTTGAAGAAGGCTGGGAGAGGTGCTTCCGTCATATAGGACCGAAAGCTGCCCCAGTCTGCCTCAGCATAGCGAAAACCGTTCTATGGAATGGTAAATTAGGCGATATCGGATGTTTGGAGTCAATCTGGACACTGACTAGGAAATGATCTGACGTGTCAATGGGTCTAAAACTTCTGAGCATTTGACAAAGCAGGATGAGGTTGAGGAGGTTCGCCTGCTGTCCCGTCGCATCCGGGACTCAGATGAGTTCTTCAATGATCTGGATTAGTTCGTATGCGATAGAGAAGTGACTGCAATATATGCCTTCCTCATCGGTTTCGTTTAAGTGGACTAACCACTCTTTGTGGTGCACATTGAAATCACCGCATATGTGAAAGTTGGCCGAGGCAAATTTGGTGAGAATATTGTCAATACTCTCTTATATTCGATCGAATATTACTGACCCTTCATACTGAGGACGATACAGGGCAAAGATAGTATTATGGATCACTGCCATGCGGAAAACACATATACTGGAGATCAGGGTCTTCGTTTTTTGTGTCCCTGCCACAGGGAAACCCGTCCTTGATGTAGACACCGAGCCCGTTACGTAGCGATTTATGTGGTCGTATTTAGCAATAATTGGCGAGTATCCCGCGATTGTGAACAGCAATGGGATTGTGATATTGATAACCATTTCAGGCAGGAACAGAAGGTCAGGTTTAGAGTGAAGAAAATGGAGTTCCCTTACATTGGTGTATGAGATGTGATAACTCGTTCTACTCTTTCTTTTTGATGTTGGATTTGCTAGTCTTGTTAGTTTTCAATGTAATTGCTTTCATGTTTGTTTTGGATGGTTTGGTGGATGACTAGTAGGCAGTGAAATAGTCACCCACTGGAAATACACGCATAAATATCCTGGGTTGACACGCCCAGAGTACCCATGATCATGGCATTGAGAGGACCCAATGGAGAATACTGCACGGTCCAGAAAATATTCACAAAATGGCAGTACAATAGACCCGATATTATACACTTACTGAGAGGATAGCCTCCTTCAAAGCTACTCACAGGTTCGGATCCATTACTATCAAGCGGATAACACCCAAACCTAGAAAACGTTTACATTAACACCATTAATGAGTGGGGCAAATAACCCAGGAAATATTCAGGTGCGATACTTAGAACGTACGTGTCTTGTCCGCCGAGAGGTCAGGGCGACAGAACTTCTTGAGCCAGAAACATCGTACCGGCCAGAGTAGATGAGAACTAAAAGACCCATTGGGAGAAGTGGGTCACGTAGGTTGATCGGGTGTGCATATGCATCCTCTACGGCCATTTGAGTTAGTATTAGAATCATAGTCGTTAGGCTGAGGGCATACGGAGGGAAGTTATTTATTCTATTTGAGAGAGAGAAGTGAGAGAGATAAAGAAAAATAGTTTAGAATAAAGATGTGATTACTCCTGTCATAGACACGAGGCGGGAATTAACATTTGTTCTGAGAATTCATTAAAATCGCCTGACCAAAGGGATAGGGAAAAGATTAAAGATAGGCGTGAGAGCAAAAAGGTTTGAACTTATACTAAGTCCCAAGGTCCCCTCCTTGAAAACCGTACATATTTGTTCATGAGTCAGTTTTCCACGCCAGAAAATCTTCCTTTAAATATCATGAGGTGGGGTGGCGAACTAAACAGTTTAAAAATAAATAGCAATGGAGAAAAAATATAGACGGCAGAAAGAAGGGAAGGTGAAAATATTACAAATAAAAACAAAAAAAAAATTCAACTTAAAATAAATAATAAAAAATAACATTTCAACATTTGAAACAACAAAATGGCATAACGCATTGTATTTTACTTACACTGCTTCCAATCTCTAAATTTGACTTACCCTTTTTTTTTGGACAGGAGAAGCGGACTTTATTTTCAATGGCGATTTGGTAAAAATTTAGGCATCTCTTGTGAAATAGACTCAGGTTTCCACGGCCAAAGTCTCTCGCTTCAGATGGATGGTAGTGGGTGTTTCCGAGCCTCTCACTTGCTAGTGGTGGTGGTGGTACCAGGGTTAAGTATCTTTTACCCAGCGCGAGTAGGGGGTGAATGTTCTTTCTATTGATCATTTACCCTTTCATTTTCTTTGGCCTCTAGCAAGGAATTTATTAGTCATGCACCAATACCAAAAATAATAAGTCATCCAAAAAACGAATGGCAATTTTCAAATAATATATATATAAATATAAATATATATATATGCACATACATGCATACATATAGACATATATACACAATTTAATGAAGCAAATTAAAATCTAGGTTAAACCCTTCTGGTCGGATGTGGCGATCTAAAGAGTTTGATAATTAATAGCAATGAAGAGAACAATATGGACTGCAGAAAAAATCACACACACATATATATATATAAAATTATCTCAATACAGGGTAGAGCAAATATAATTATATATATGTATATGTATATATATATATATGTCTGTATATATATATACATAGAGCAAATATAATTATATATAGAGCAAATATAATTATATATAGAAAGCAAATATAATTATATATATGTATATGTATATATATATGTATGTATATATATATACATATATCAGAGTAGAGCAAATATAATTATATATAGAGCAAATATAATTATATATAGAAAGCAAATATAATTATATATATGTATCTGTATATATATGTATGTATATATATACATATATCAGAGTAGAGCAAATATAATTATATATATGTTGAATGCCTAATAATAATAATAGCTAGAAGTATTCACTACTATTTCTCTAGTATATTACTCTTCAATGTCAGAATTAGTTTTAGCCCTCAGCTCTATCAACAGCTATTTATATGGTGGAGATTTGCATATGAATACAACAAACTCATCCATTTTTTTGACAATTAGGAATACTTTATGTTGTGGTAGGATCCACCTAATCTGCATAGGTGACTACCAACTATATAAATAATGGTTGGTACCGGAAGACGGGGAGAAGGAATCACGAGATCCAACTAGAGACTCTGATCGACTGCGACTAGTCAACACATTCTCCAGGAACGTCTTCCCAGAAATATACAGAAATACTATATGTACTTATTGTGTACGCTTTCTTGTTATAATACATTCTTGTTCTAAGTACATTTTGTGTTGCATTATTATTCCATGCAATAGGCGAGATTCAACAATGAGTCAAGACTCAACAATGGCGACGAAGTAGAACGAACCATACGCCAAGTTTCAACAATGGCCACGAAGTAGAACGAACCATACGCCAAGTTTCAACAATGGCAAAGAAGTAGAACGAACCATACGGAAAGAAGAAAGAATTAATAGTGAGAGTTTTCAACAATTGGGACAAGTCATTGAAGAACCCAGGCTGAAAAAAAAAAAAAACTATTAATTCAAAGTCCAACGTTAACGTAACGACGAAGGATTCTGAACTTCTGGATATGTAGAACTCGTTAAAAGACGACTAAGCATAAAGGAACGTTCACTCAGAAAAATTGGAAAGGTGTCGTAAACGAATAACGGTAATTTTAAATTAAAAAATTATCTACAACGAGACACCCTCTAAAAAAAAAAAAAAAAAAAATTGGCCGACTACAAAAACATGCATGGATTTAAAAGGAGCACAAATACACCGTGTCGACTTTGAAAGGTAACAAACTTTAAAAAATTATTTTTTTAAAAATTATTTGTTCAACAATATAGTGACGAATTACCTCTGATAAGAAAATCAGACGTTGTCATTGAAATACGCGAACAGAAGTCGAAAACGAAAAAAAAGTCCGACGCTCTCTGTTCACGAAAAACGAAAAAAATACCAAAGTTGATTAGCACGGGCGTGAATGTAAAAGCAAGACATAAAATATAAAAGTCGTACGTTGTTTCGATTTTTTGGTCAGCTTATATGATATTCGTGGATACACAAATTAAAAGTATATTCCTTGTTGCATGAACACTATCAGCTAAAGATGGATGAACTATCCAAAGTCATATCTGAATTATTCAAATCCCAACAGATAGCACAGCAAAAATATCAAGAACAACAGATAGCACAGCAAAAATATCAAGAAAAAATATGGCAAGAACAACTGATAGCGATGCAAAAATATCAAGAACGGCAACAGGAAAGATTTTTGGAAATTCAAAAGTTAACACTGGAGAAATTAAACAACTATCAGGCAAATGAGGGAAATTCTTCATATTCTAATAACACCATATTTAATTCGCTGGAAACTTTCAACTATGTGCCAGACGAAGAAAAAACGTTTGAAGCATACTTTAAACGATATGAAGATATTTTCTACACAGACTGTGAAAACTGGTCGAATTCAAGAAAAGTCAGTCTATTACTAAGAAAGCTAGGTACAGCAGAACATAGCAAATTTGTAGATTTTATTCTACCGAGAAAAACAACTGAATTGGAATTCTCGGAAACAGTGAAATTGCTAAAAGAGCTGTTTGGAGCAAATATGTCGCTTTGGCATAAGCGATGGTTATGCATGAATGTCTCTAAATCCGACGATCAGGATTACTTAACATATGCATCTATAGTGAATAGACATTGTGACAATTTCAGATTGGCAGAGATTACGGTTGAAGAATTCAAGTGCTTAATTTTTGCTCAAGGACTGGTATCCAGTAAGAGTGCCGAAATAAGACGTAGAGTTTTGTCTAAACTCGAATCTGAACAAGGCCTTACCCTGCAAAAGTTAGCAGAGGAGTGTCAACGGGCCGTAAAGTTAAAGAAAGAGTCGCAAAAAATCGAAGAAGCTGGCATTGCTTATATTAAAAAAATAAAAAAGCAGTCACATTACCCATCAGAGAAAAATTGGAGAAAAAGTTCGGCGTATTGTAATAATAGACAAGAAAAAGAAAATAAAAAGGTCCCACCATATAATTGCAGACGCTGTAACGAAAGACATTGGGAGGTAAATTGCCCATATAGAAATAAGAAATGTTTCGTGTGCCAAAAGAATGGTCACAAAGGATCGTGTTGTAAAACGAAAAAATTCAAGAGCCGAATTAGACAAACAAATTCGAATATCAAATCAGATAAAGATTTGAGGAAATATGTGACGACTGAAATATTCAAAAAGAATATCAAATTTCAACTCGATTCGGGGTCAGATTTAACAATAATGAACGATAAAACATGGAAAATTTAAAAAAGGCCTACAATAATGAAGTCAACGAAACTCGCTCGAACGGTAACTGGAAAGCAAATTAACTTCGAAGGCGAGGTTGTACTTCCAATGAAATTGAATGGGATCGTTAAAAAAATAAAAGTTTTCATTCTGAGAAATGGAGAAAACTTGTTGGGCACAGATTTTATTGAAACATTCGAATTGTGGGATAAACCGTTAAACTCATTCTGCAGAAAAGTAGAAAGTAATACGCAAACAAGACAGGACATTAAAGATGAATTAAAGAAAAAGTTTCCGGAAACCTTTACACCTGGTCTTGGAAGATGTAACAAATTTGAAGCTAAATTTGAATTAAAAGAAAATACTATGCCTATATTTAAAAAGAAACGTAACGTGCCTTTCGCAAGTGTAGAGAAAGTTAACGAAGAACTTGATAGGTTGGAAAAAATGGGAATTATTTCAAAAGTAGAATCTAATTCATGGGCTGCGCCGATTGTGTGCATAAAAAAGAAATCAAACCAAATCAGAGTCTGCGTTGATTTTTCGACAGGGTTGAACTCTGTAATTAAGGACTACCATTACCCGTTACCGAGTCCTGAGGAGATTTTTAACAAGCTAAATGGCGGAGTGATTTTTTCAAAAATCGACTTATCAGATGCCTATCTCCAAATTCCTGTCGAAGAAGAATGTTCGAAGTTACTAGGGATAAACACGCATAGGGGTTTATTCAAGTACAACAGGCTTCCTTTTGGTATTAAAGTGGCACCAGCCATTTTTCAACAAGCCATGGACGTCATGTTGAATGACTTAGACTTTGCGTGTGCCTACTTAGATGATATTATAGTAAGGAGTGCAAACGTCGACGAACATCGAGAGCACCTCAATCAAGTATTTAAAAAGATTCAGGATTTTGGATTTAAAGTAAAAGAATCAAAGTGTGAATTTGGTTTGGAGGAAATTAAATATTTAGGTCACATAATCAACAAAAATGGCAGATTTCCAGATCCGGAAAGGTCCATTGCGATTAGAAACATGCCGACGCTCACTAACGTGGCGACACTACAGAGTTTTCTGGGGCTCGCGAACTATTATCAAGCATTCATTAAAGGAATGTACCATCTAAGAGCTCCGTTGAATGAACTACTGAAAAAAGACAAGGCATGGGAATGGACGGTAGAATGTCAAAAAGCCTTTGATGAAATTAAGAAAATGCTTACGTCCGACCTCTTTTTAACCCATTACAATCCTAAACTGGATATTGTAGTGGCAAGTGATGCTAGTTCATACGGGGTAGGAGCATGTATTCAAAACATAATGCCAGATGGTTCTAGAAAACCGATTGCGCATGCTTCGAGGGCATTACTCCCAGGAGAGCGAAGTTATTCACAGATAGAAAAGGAGGCGCTGAGTATCATTTTTGCCATAACAAAATTTCATAGATACATCTACGGCAGACATTTCATGTTAGAAACGGACCATAAACCTCTGATCACTATTTTTGGGTCAAAGAAAGGGTTACCCGTTTACACGGCAAATCGACTGTTAAGATGGGGAACCATTCTTCTCAATTATGATTTCCACATAAAGTACCTATCATCCAAAAATATAATTCATGCGGATACCTTATCAAGACTCGTACCGAATAAAGATGGAGGATTCGAAGAAACAATTATTGCAAATATCAGAGCAGATTATGAGGTGAAAAGCATGGTAAACAACATTGTAAGAGAGCTACCGGTTACATCAAAGGAAATCAAAAAAGAATCTGAAAGCGATGATTTCATTTTAGGAATAAAAAGTAAAATGGTAGCAAATGACCAAAAAGTTCAGGAGATCTATTCAATTTGTGACGGAATTTTACTATATGG
This sequence comes from Acanthosepion esculentum, assembly GCA_964036315.1. Taxonomy (NCBI): domain Eukaryota; kingdom Metazoa; phylum Mollusca; class Cephalopoda; order Sepiida; family Sepiidae; genus Acanthosepion; species Acanthosepion esculentum. The sequence continues at coordinate 78,843,796 of OZ038475.1, forward strand.
TGAGAGAGTAGTAGTACCAAAAAAGTTGCAGAAAAGAATCTTACGGGACTTTCATATGGGTCACCCGGGGTTAATAGAACAAAAAGCTTAATGCGAAGCTTTGTATATTGGAAAGGAATGGATGTAGATATCGAAAACATGGTTCATCGATGTAAAGGGTGTGCGTTAGCAGCTAAGGCACCACCTATAGTACACAAACCATGGCCAAAGACGGATCATCCGTGGGAAAGATTACACATTGATTTCGCTGGTCCAGTAGAAGATTATTACTACTTAATAGTGGTAGATAGCTTTACAAAATGGCCGGAAGTACTACGCTGCAAAAAGCCTACGTCCAATACCACAACAACTTTTTTGCATGAACTATTTGCACGGTTCGGTGTGCCAGAGTGTATTGTGAGTGACAATGGTACACAATTCACTTCTGACGATTTTAAGGAATTTTGTGAGTTATATCAAATTAACCACATAACGACGCCGCCGTATCATCCGAGATCCAATGGACTCGCAGAAAGATTTGTAGATACGTTAAAGCGCGCTCTGAAGAAAGCCTCAGGAGTTCCAACGGAAAAGGCGCTTCAGCAATTCCTACAAGTATACAGAATCACGCCTAACCAGAGAACACCATCAAACATGGCACCAGCTGAACTAATGTTCGCTAGGAAAGTTAAGTCAGTGTTTGACAAAGAAGAAATAGAATAAAGAACACTATGTATACAGCTAGAAAAAGATACACTCCCAGAGAGAAGGTGTTTTTCAAGTGCTATAGGAACAACATTGAGTTCTGGGAGCGAGGCATAGTGGATAAGAGAATCGGTGACCTGATTTACATAATAAAAGGGCCGAAGAATACTCATAAGAGGCACCAGAACCAACTCAAAAAATGCTACGTGCTAGAGCATGAAGAGAGTATACCGGATGAGGAGGAAGATCCCATTGATGTAATGTATTCTACTTTTCAAGTAGAACCTCCGCAGAGTGCTCCTGAACCGAGAAGATCCGGTAGGAAACGAAAGTTCACGGCCCCACTGGACGTGAATCCAAAACGAAAAAGATATTGAAAAAAAAACAGATATACATATGAACTATGCAAAGGGGATCTACAAAGAAATAACCATAATCATCATCCCATATAGAAGCCAGTTTGAAATCCAAAAGGATTCCAAGGCTTGGGAGGGGTGTGTTGTGGTAGGATCCACCTAATCTGCATAGGTGACTACCAACTATATAAATAATGGTTGGTACCGGAAGACGGGGAGAAGGAATCACGAGATCCAACTAGAGACTCTGATCGACTGCGACTAGTCAACACATTCTCCAGGAACGTCTTCCCAGAAATATACAGAAATACAATATGTACTTATTGTGTACGCTTTCTTGTTATAATACATTCTTGTTCTAAGTACATTTTGTGTTGCATTATTATTCCATGCAATAGGCGAGATTCAACACTTTATTTCGCGAAAAGAAAATTAATGCATTTTTTTTAAAAAAATTGCCAAATTAATTATTTTGTTTTTTTAGTGTTCGATACCAAGTAGTTTAGGTTCTTTGGGGGAATTTTTTATGTGTGTTCGGCTAGGGAAGGTACAGGTTTAAGCCTCTTCAGTTGAATCACTGGACACTGGTTGTGGTACAGTAGTATCTTCTGCTTTTTGCATGTTATTTCCATCCGTATCCGGCATGGGACAATTTGACACTATTTTACCAGCCTCAGGTTCGGAGATTGTCTTTCCCTCTCCAGCAGTAGCGAGGTGACGCAGAGAAACATTACTTTCTTTTCCATTAGGTAACCTAAAAAGACCGTAATCGGGATTCGCCTGAATCAGCTCAACTTCTTGCACAGTAGGTTCGTACTTGTTGTTTTGAATGTTGTTTCCCATGAGACTTTTCCTAGGAATCGTCAACCACGAAGGAACAGATCTTCCGGGGGTAGATTTCCTTGGACAATAAAAATTCGTGGCTGTAAACAGTAAGGAACTAATCGAGTGGAGAGCGTAAAAACGGTTTCCCTTTTGATGTAAACGTCTCGATTTTAAACCTAATTTGATCGTCTCCCACAGAGTCACTCCACTTGACCTTTTCCCCAGTTGTACGCAGTAGATCTACACGTAGCTAATTACCTTCTCTCGAAAAAATCATAAATCCTCCACAGAATTAGATATTCTGTAACAGTGTATATAACTTGATATACCAAATATGCAAAATAATTTACTTAAGCCTGTCAATACAGTTGTTGTGAGCATTTCCCTGCACGTAAAGGCGAGAGGGAAACGACTATATTCATCAATGATAATAAATATTCGTTTCCTTCTCAATCTGTTGGAAACGGTCCTTTGATATCTATATTAACTCAATCAAAGGGTTGATTGGATTTGATTAATTTGCCTCTTCCTCTCAAAAATCTTAGCTTTTCTCTACGGCGCACACATTACATTTTTCACTCATTCTCTTTACTTCCTCTGTTGAGTTAGGCAAATTTCTCGATCTGAAAAAGTGCATCATTCCTGATACTCCAGGTTAACATAGATTATTATGTAATTCTCTAAGGTCGATATTTACGACAGAAGCGCAATATACTCTCGTTAAGGCAACTGGACATGATGCCCGGTCGATATCTGATTCCATATTTGTAAGTGAAAAGTTCAATTCGCCAGCGATGAATTTTGTCATTTTTAGTCTTCGAAGCTTTATGCTTATCGGAAATATAGGATAGGGATTTTTGGTTCGTGACAAGAATAAAATATTTACCTTTTAGGTAATGACGCCATAACATGAATGCTTCGATGATCGCGTTAGCTTCTTTCTCTATTGAGGAGTGGTTTTGTTCAGTGGTGTTTAGAGTTCTGGACCAGAATCCAAAAGGCCTGGACCCCTTGATTTAGCATCGCAGCTCAGCCCACGTAGCTAACATCAGATCCAATTTCAAGGAGATTTTCCTTGTCTAGAGTGTCTACTACAGCTCTTTCTAATTGCTTTTTAAAAAATTCAAAGGAATCTTTTATTTTAGCAGGTAAGAGGAATATACTGTTGTTATTTAGCGCGTGAATTTTTAGCGAATAGTTTTGGATCCAGCGAGTGTAGTAAGCGAACATTCCGACGATTCTCCTCTGAGATTTTATACTGCATGCAGGAGTGAGTTCTTGCAGAGGTCTCATCCTCTCAGGGTTTGGTCTAACGATTCCTTTATTTGCTTCATAGCCCATAACATTTATTTTCGTTACTTTGTAGGCACATTTATTATCATTTAAGGTGAGACCATACTTCTCAATCAGTTCTTTGAATCTTGTCAAGTTTGTGCCATGTTCTCTTTCATTAATACCACAAATGTCATATCATCTATATACGCGAATGTTCAGTTCAGGACTTCATTTTTGATTATTTCATCCAAAATTCTTTGAAACACAGGCTCTCCATTTGTGATCCCAAACAGCATCCTTTTGAAATTATACAATTTATCACCAGCTTTAAAAGTCGTGTAAGGGTAATCTGCTTTATGGTGAACTTGATGATACGAACTTTTTAGGTCTAGTTTAGAGTACAGACTATATTTTGCTATTTCCGAAACCATCGTTGTATTCTCTAGGTAGAGGATAGACATCTATTAAGGTAAAACGATTTATTGTTTGTGAATAATCTATGGCTAACTTTCTCGTTTTTCTCGTCCTTATTTATCACTACTTGCGCACTCCATGGAGATCTACTAGGCTCAATATCCGAACCCAAAAGGCTTTTCATTTCCTTCCTTATAAATGCATCCTCTTCTCTAGAGTAACTTCGGAATTTCATAGATATAGGTCTACAGCCAGGCGACAGATATTCAAACAGAGGAGAAGCTGAAATCCTCATGCTAGCCAGTTCACACATTTTTCCAGGTGGTCTGTTTCCTTCATATAAAATTTTTATTTTTTGTGCGGGCCTTGAAAATCTTCTTTGAGGATCACATCAGCACATAAATTATCCATTAAGGATAAATTAAATTTTTTGTAAGTTTCTGTACTCAGCGTAAGATTCGCTTTACACTTTCCTACAGTTTTTAATAAGAAGTCAGACAAAAGCTAAGCAAAGTATTAAGAAATAGGTACATTTCATTAGAAACAAAGAAATGTGTACTGAACAGTACTTGCTGGACAATCTCCCCACAGATGAAGAAGAGACTTGAATCAACAGAAACGTGGTTCTACAGAAGGATGCTGAAAAAAGCATGAAGCGAACATATGAGCAATGACGAACTTTTATAAAAAATGAAAAACAAAAGAATAATTATACTTAAGATCCGAAAGAAACAATTGAAGTTTCTAGGGCACCTTATGCAGAAAGAAGTCTCGGAAAAAGTGATACTCACAGGACAGATTGATGGCAAGATAGACTGAGGAAAACAGCGCATAACCTATCAATTGAGCTTGAGTAAATGGATGGTAGAACAAGGTTCAGGAAAGATAACAAAACGACAAAATTTATAAAGAGCTACCGAAGTCAGGAAATTGCGGAGATCCATGATCACCAGCGTTCTGAAGGACACAGCACATATAAGGCGACGAAGAAGAAGAATTATTAGATATAGTGTATATTCTAGCATATCTTTATGGTATTTGTATACAGAGAACTTTCTATTTTTTATTCGATGCCACGTTCGATTCGCTGGTGGCCAAAAGCCTCTCAGAGAGGAAACGAGACATGTTTTATCTCTAAGGCATCTTATGGCTAAAAACGAAAAAAAAAAGAGAAAGAAACGTTTCGCTTTTTTCTTATATACTGCTTTAGGCAACGCCATCTAGCGGTTGTTTGCTGAAATTCTTTGGCAGGTTATTTAATGTGGAATATAAAATTTACTGGACTAAATCTAGGAAGAATTACTAGTTCCAATGTTGACCCATCTTCATCAATCACCATGAAAAACACCACAGTAAATTGTTAATGATTTTTATAAAATATTAATTTTTCAATTTAAAACGTAGAATATAAATATCAAAATAGAAATTACATTTCTAAAATTTAGGATTTAGCTTTAATAAATTGGGATGACATCTTTAAAACATTCATTTGCCAACAAGAAGAAAATAACTCTTTCTATAAAAATATCATTTTAAATGTTTGTAATAGTATCGTCTTGCCAGAGCAAAAGGGAGGAATAGTCAGGTTGTATGTAAGTTTGACTGATGTCAGTGAATATCATGACTCAAAATAGAAGGAAACAACCAAAGACTCGTATTTATACGAGCATCTACATCTTCAATTCAATGCATGTAATGAGATAAAACTCAGCGTTAAACAGGCCGAGAAAAATTGGAAAACGTTTTCCAAGAAAATGTTGAGATATGTTAGTCTCTTGGCTTCAGAAAAATAAATGGCCGCTGAAGCCAGTGTCACAAAGCAGTAATTGTATTTATTATGTATTGAAACATTTCTGGTTTTGTTTATTAATTTTACTTTAAAAACGGAATAAAGTACTATTATATTTTATTCAGTTATATATTAGGCATTATTTGCAATGACTTATACCAATTATCTCTTCAATAAATTTTGAATAAAATACCGCCGGTTTTGACGTGAAAAAATCTTCGACGAACACTTGAGTTTAGTTTGCATTAGAGAAAGTTTTCCCCATCAAAGCATTTTGCGATGATCGAAAACGACAATAATCGGTTGGTGAAAGGTCGGGTGAATATGGTGGGTAGGGGTAGAATAAACCAATCGAATTCCAAAATGTTTACTTGAGTTATGCTTGCTTTATTCGACCTTGCGTTCTCATGATTTTTCTACTGACGAACGCAGGGCGCTTTTCAACTAAATCGACACGTTGCAGCTGTTGGATGTAAAATGTGCATTTAGTAATTCATGCGTTGTAAGAGGTCTAAATGACCCTCACCATACGCGCAATATTATCCTTCATCAAAATAGTTCAGCTTTTGAGGACGCTTGTGGAGATGTATCCTTTTAAATTCACTATCTTTGTTGTATGTGAGTATTTTTCAAATTTATTCTTAACTTCCACGTATAATTAGTAAATGGATGATACATTTCCTAAAAACGGAAATTAAACATGACTCAACTTAGTAGAATGATTAAGAGTAACATCAGTTTAAACTTTTTCTTTCTCTTCAAGACATTGGCGATAATGGCTCTCCACATTTTCTTGTTCTTTGTAGCTTTTAATAAATATTGTGTCTTTGTTATCTCTTCTAAAACTTGTCCAGCTATCAATTTACTCAAATTCGCTTAGTAGGTTATACGTTATTTTCTTATGTTTCTCTTGCTTTCAGTCTGTCTTGCGAGTATTAGATTTTCCAAGCCTTCTTTCCACATTATATGCCCTAGAAATTTTAACTCTCTCTTCCTGATGTTAAGTATAAGTGTCCTTTTTGCTTCAATTGTCTCTAAAATATCGTCGTTGCTCATATGTTCGGTCCATGGTATTTTCAGAATCAGTTTGTAGAACAACATTTCTGTTGCTTCAAATCTCTTCTTTATTTTTGAGGATATTATTCAGAATTTACTGCCATATAGGAGGACTGATATTACGTAGCAATTCAGTACTCTTTTCTTTGTTTCTAACGACATTTTTCTGTTTCTTAATACTTTAATTAGCTTTTCGAAGGCATCTTTGACATGAAATGCGATTAAAAGCGCTGCTTTTCAGTAAACGGTAACTGTTACGGGCCTGAACTTGTTCCTACTTTTACATAAGAGGATTTAGGACGGAAGAATTTTAGATTATAAGAATGGTGCACTGTGATGATAATTCTATCTATCTATCTATCTATCTATCTATCTATCTATCTATCTATCTATCTATCTATCTATCACAGCATGTTCATTATATATGTATCTATCTGTCTATCTCAGTATGTTCATAATCTATCTATCTATCTATCTATCTATCTATCTATCTATCTATCTATCTATCTCTGACTGTTCATTATCTATTTCAGACTGTTTATTATCTATCTATCTATCTATCTATCTATCTATCTATCTATCTTGTTATCTAGGTCGTTAGCAATCTCAGTATGTTTATGTGTACTTATTTTCAAAATAGAATTCTTAAATTTAAAGATTGAACTATTCAATGTGAATCACTATTAATGACAGCGGTCTTTAAATTTTTACCATATTTAAAATAATATCTCTGAGAATGCATGAATGATTTAAGATAAGTAGAAACTGTTTATGGTTAAACTTAAGCCACATTGAAAAAAGGGTTGTAATTTTGAGGACACAACAAACTATTTCCAAGATCAAAGCACAGCGTAAAGTTTATTTATATAGTAAGGAGGATTATGATAGTTTAAACCAAAAACTAGAAAATGTAGTATGGGATACCTTGCTAGAGAGACTAATTAAGATAGATTCAAAATAATATATAGAAACTTGCTAGACAATTATATACCTTCCAAGTACATAAAACCCAATCAAAACACGGAGCACGTTGGACGAGACACAAATCAATAGATAAACCAAAAATGTCAGAAAGATGATTTAAGATACAAGAGTGGGTGAGAGGTTGATCGAATTCCAGACAAAAACTCCTATCATATAAGTCCAAAGCTTAATAAGATGAGGAACTCGTTGATAGCTCTACTGGTAACAACAAAAAATTCTGAAACTATACCAGACATTTTTAAATTTAAAGTTCAATTATTGACTCAGTCAGTGATGTGCCATGCGTGATACACGCTTAGGCGATCATGTCTCTTTCTATACATGACTGACGAGGCAGATTTCTTCCCGCAGTAGGCTGACATCTCTTTCTGCGGTAGACCACTTGCCATCCACGGCATCTGGTCTGTCCTGTTATTTACCCACAGCTGGGGAGGGTTGGAGAAGAAGATGATTCATACCTTTTCCAAGAGGCACGTAAGTGAATGTACTGGATCTGACTGGTATTTGAACTCGGCTCTCCGATTCCTCAATCCCAGCCGCTATCCATTACTCCACCACGCTTCCCTATTATTATTGACTACTTGATGGAAAACAATGAAAAAGTCACTGACAATCATGCAAAGGCTGAGCTCTCGAACTCGTTCTTTATATCCGTTTTAACAAAGGAACTGCCTATAGATGAATCAAGGTTACCTCGACCCAATGTAGAACACACTCTCCGTGACACCAAAACTGACTCACTCACAGTTAGAACTAAACTTCTAAAATTTAAAGCTAGCGTGATCTGGTCATGATCCAATCAGTATGAATATATTGCGACAGTGTTCTAACTATAACGTTCCCTTATGTATTCCCAAATAGGAGCAAAAACTCAAAACTGGCATGACGGTAATCTGCCTCCCTTGCACAAGAAGGGTTCTCGGGCTTACACCGGAAACTTCATACCAGTTTAATCACAAGTCAATTGTTAGAATGTTCAAATGCATCATCCAAGATAAATTGTACACTTTATAAATGTCGACGGAACTATTAGTTACCATCAACATGACATTCAGTCAATATAGCTGCATTAGCCAAATGTTGGAATGTTTCTATGGCTGGACCGAGAACTAAGATAACTCTATGTGATCTACTTAGACTGCCAAATCTCTTGATAAAGGGCCTCATCAAAGACTTCAGTTCAAACTGAAACAAGTGGGTATTCGTGGCAAAGTTCTAAGTTGGATCAAATCTTTCCTCTTTTCACGAAGACAAAGTGTTGTTCTGTGAGGTGGTTTATCTTCTTGGCAGAAAGCCATTAGTGCTGTCCCACAAGGCTCCATTTTGGAAACAATCCTGTTTTTGATCTATGTAAACGGCATCCCTAATCTGATCAAATCAACTGCTAAATTATTTGCTGATTACACTAAACTATATCGTTGCATCACTGACACAGAAGACAGCTCATTACTTCAAGGTGGTTTAATTTCACTTTCAGCTTGGAGTTCGTTATGGCATCGAAAATTTAATGTGGGAAAGTGTGTTGCATTGAAGATCAGAGACAAATTGAAATACACTTGCTCATTAGATGGAGTTTGATAATCAACTAAAAGGACAAAGAGATTTGGTTATTCTAGTTTCACATGATTTATCTCCAAGTTCATATATTTCTGAAATCGTAAAAAAGCCTAATCAAAGAATAATATGATTAAAAATATGCTTTATGAATCACATGACAGTCATGAAAATAACAACAACTAACAATAAAACCCTTGAAAATGTCTAAGGAGTGGGCGAAAGCACCTGGGAATTGAAAATCACGGATAATTTTTAAACTACCTTACTCCCACGAAACGGAAACATTCAAGAACACTAAAAAAAAAAATCATCAAATTTTCCTTGTCTGTCATATTCAACGAAATATGTTTGAAAGAAAGATAGCTGAACAAATTTACATTTTTCTCACTGATGTGGCGTAGCTTCCCTCACTCTTTCTACAAATATTTTCATGTCAACTGTTCTGACGAACTTTTTCCCCTGGTGCCCCGACTATATGAATTTAAGCGTGATGATAACTAGAACGTTTAAAAAATTTAAATGCAACGTCAATCGCCATCTTGAATCGCGTTCATCTTTTTACCTTTCCTCAATCCTCCCCATACCCAGTCTTTTATCCCACTTCCCCTCCCTGTAACCCTCTGCGTACTAGTGGCCTTTACGTCTTGCTTGGCCCTAGAGATGATGTGAATGCGCCAACGGTGGCTATTTTCAAGAAGAAATTATGAATCCTGATCAAATGTGCTGAAGGGCGATTGTCTAATTCTAAATTCTAAAATTCGTCGAAATTTATAACTAATTACCTTTCGTAGGGTCTTTTGATTTCTAAAATATTAAGGTTCCGAAAACATGATCGTAGCGGATTTATGCCGAGTTAAATAAATAAATAAATAAATACAACGTGTCACAAATTGAAGATCACTTTACTACTTTGATATTATTGATAGCGTTTTGTGAAACTAGCTCGATATTATTTGCATTATATTGATAGAGAATTCTGAAGAAACTCGATGAGAATTAAGTTACGTTGTAATGCTGAAAAGTACTTAGCTCGACTAAGAAAGCCTTTCTAAAGAAAGTTCCGGACGAACCTTGAGTCAGTTACGTTACTGAAAGAACATACATCATTGCGTTGTATCACGGATGCGCATCATTCGACTCTTTTCCGCTCGTTTGAGCGTAACTGCCTGACCCTCGGTTAGTTTTCTCGTTTGTATTGAGGTTTGAAACAGTAACAATTATTCTTGGATCCCTCTAAATTGACAGGATCATTAGAAAATTCGATTGCTTATCTTATTTTAAAATTTCGCTACGAATTGATGAATGTCTAATTCATTTATTTCAGCCATGCTGGAGACAATACTTCGGTCGAGATGTCGTTTCTAATTACAGTTTCAGCTAATCTTAAGTTTTAATGGTAATCAGTTCGTGTAATAACAGAAATTGGGTGGGCAAAAAACATGTATACACTTAGTCAGCGTTAAGAGTAGGTTCTTTTCTAGATCCATTTGTGATAATATTCCCGCTGGGGTACTCGTCTAAAATGTAACGCTTGGCCTTGTGAAGTTCTTTTCTTATATGTGCCCTAGAAATTTCAGCTGTCTCTTTCTGATGTTAAGTATGTTCTTTTTTGTTCCCATTTTCTCTAAAACTCCGTCATTGCTCACATGTTAGGTCTATAGTATTTTCAGCATGCTTCTGTATAACAACATTTATTTTACTTCTTTTTCTTCTTCATCTGTAGGAAATTGTCCAGCATTCACAGCCATATGGGAGGAATTGTATTATGTAATAGTTCAGTACTATCTTCTTTGTTTCTAAGGAATCTTTCCTGTTCATTAATACTTTGTTGAGCTTTTGGAAGGCATCTTTCGCTATTCCAATGCGCCTTGGGATTTCAGTGTCGCACTTTCCATCCTCTCTTAAAACAACTTCCCTGATATTTAAATTGCTGTATTTGTTTGATTTTGGCATCCCCAATTTTTAATTTGCATGTTGGGCGGTTGCTTTTGCTGGCAACCATTGGCGCAGATATTATTTTTCAAGTACACTTTTTCTCAGAAATCTATACGATACGTCGTGAATTCTATAATTCTTAAATCTAATTATTTCTGAGTGTAATTAACACAACTAAAGGTTATACGTAGAGGGTGAATCAGAGGGAGAGAGAGAGAGAGAGAGAAAAGAGAGAGGGGAAGGGATAGAAAAGAACGCTGTAGAGATCATACAAAAAAATAAAACGAATAAAGACACTGATGACGTGCCATTTACACGCTAATAACGTTGAAAAAATAGGAATCCATTTTTCTCTCAGCTCCAGTCGGAACAATTTTGTCGTTAAATTCAAAGATGTAGAGTGCTGCTATTATTACACCTATCAACGTTACGTTAAGTTGTACATTAATTTTTGAACATATTTTATATAATGGTCGAGAAGAGTGACACTCACTTGCAAGCAAATAGTTATTTCATAAATCTCAGCCGTTTCCTTAGAATATGAAGTTAATCTCGACTGTTAAGAAATGATATTTTTAGAAAAGCTTAAGAGTTGAATATGATAATAATTTTTAAAAATAGATACCCTATATATATATATATATATATATATATATATATATATATATATATATATATATATATATATATATATATATATATATATATATATGTATATATATATATATATATATATATATATATGAAATATGAATCCTGCACGGAGCCGTCATATAGTCTAACGTGCTATACCATTTAGCTACAGTGGACACATATTTTCTATGGAATATTTCGGACATTCAAGCCAGTAAATTTTGTTAATACTGTTTATTATAAACAGAGCATTTACTTAAATATTTGTATCTATAAAAATAATGTATAAACAAAAAAGATATTAAAATAATTGTCGGACTTTGTCCATTTCATAATATATGATATAATTTGTTTATGTTACAAAACGCTTCGAGCAGATATGAGCGTCCCAGCGAAATCACGGGAAATTTGTAGTTTAAAAAGAGTAATCTGACCTTGCTAATTAGATGCTCCCTATGTAGCTAAATGGTATAGCACGTCATGCTATATGATGGATTTGTGTAGAATATAGGTTCGATTTCTGTTGGAGAACGCATATTTTCTATGAAATTTTCCGGACATTCAGCCCGGTAAATGTTAAAACTTTATATTATAAACAGGGCATTTACTTCAATATTTGTATCTATAGAATAACGTATTGTCGGACTTAGTCAATTTCATAATACATATATATATATGTATATATATATATATATATATAAAGGAGTGCATCGAGAATCAATGATGACCCAACATAGCACAGCTAGATGCCTTGCGCAGGTTGGTATGGTTACAATGGTTTGCGCTGAGTCACCACAACACTCTGTTCTTACTCCTACAATCCCAGGGCACACAAGAATGTGACGTCTGGGGAGAGAAAGCAGACCGCAGAGGATGCCAGATAATACCAGATAGTACTGAGTTATTAACTGCCTCCGGGTCTCTCCTTCCGGATTTACCAGGTTGGTTAAAATTCAGAGTTTTTCCTTCTCCCAGACCAGCTGCCATCCAAGGCTATAGAACCCAGTCCGTTGTATATAGTTCGTCGCGCGAAAATTAAATTAGTCTGATACCAAATGAAGCTTATACCAAAAATAATTGTTTGTTTTTCTGTTAGCCAGAGGGATTTGTGAAAACAGAATGAAGCTGTAACCCTTAGACAAAGGTAAACGAAATGTAGTTGTATCCCTTTTAAGTTAAAAATAATGTATTATAACGGTCTTAATGGGTTAAACACCTTCACACATTAATAAATTTGCGCAATTAAATTAATATTAAAATATTTAATGTGTAAAAGATCTGCACTGAATCTGTTGTAATTGTTTTTATACTTGTGACTATTGTGAATTGTTAAAATAACGTTTTATCTTCAAATCAAACTAGACATTGATACATCGATCCATCGCTTCATTTTTTTCACTTTTTTCTCATTTATTTATCATTTATCTTAATTTCATCACTGTTGGCACCAGGATGGGGACATATGTATATATATATATATATATATATATATATATATATATATATATATATATATATATATATATATATATTGTCGGCGAAATTACGCAAAAATGAAAATAATACTGGCATCTCATTTTAAAAGATAATTTACCACAATTTACACAAAAATGAAATAGAGTAAATTTATTCAACAAAATCGCCACTGGTTTTAGCCATGGTCTCCACACGACTTCGGAATCTCCTGCATTTCTTCAGGACCGTCCCCTTAGTTAAGTTGGTTAATGCTGGCATAATCATTGCCTTCAGTTCATGTTTGGTGTTACATGAAGTTTTGTTGGCCTATTGCTCAACTGCACCCCACACATAATAATCATGGGGGTTTCACTCTGGGGAGTTAGGTGGCCAGATGTAAGGGGTGATGCCGTCACAGGAATTGCCTGACAGCTATGACTGGGTTCTCCTGCAGCACTACATCCTTAAGGCAAATTATGTAGAGCTCCGTGTTGAGTCTGAGGCACCGTGGAAAGATGAATGAAATCATAACGTCGCCAACACTAGTGATCACTCCAAACACCTCCGTAATAACCATTACACTCATCCAACTTTCCGAATTCCCGGCACTGTATTCAGGTTGCTACCCAAATATCCTGAAATAGTCGCATAGGAGCTTCATGTCAAGCAGTAGTCTAACGTGTGGTGAACTTGCAAGACAGTTCAACGTTTCCGATGAAACAGTTAGACTTCACCTGCACCGCCTAGGTAAGACGTACAAACTGAGCAAGTGGGTTCCGCAAACGCTGTTGGAGGTCTACAATGGACAACGAGTGGCAGCCTGCGTATCGCTGCTTTCTCGCCACCGTAACGCATCTTTATTCAATTGAGTGCTTACCAGTGATGAAAAGTGGGTTCTGTACGAAACTCCCAAGCGTTCCAGTTATTGGTTGTCGCCTCAGGAGGCTGTCCCTCACATCGCAAGACCGTCTATGCACCCACGCAAGATTATGCTTTGTGTCTGGTGGACAGGTCAAGTGGTTCATTATGAACTGCTACCAACGGGCCAAACGTTCACTGGAGACCTATACTCGCAGCAATTTAAACGTGTGCAACAGGCATTGCGACAGAAGGAGCCAGCACTGGTGAATCGCAAAGGTGTGCTTTTCCTCCATGACAACGCCAGGGATACCATACAGCAACGTGGGTGGGAGACTTTGTGCCATCCACCTTATTCAACTGACCTTGCGCCATTCGATTACCACCTCTTCCACTCCCTGGATAATCATCTTCGTGGGAAATCCTTCACCAATGAAGCAGACTTGCGCAAAGCCCTCACGGATTTCTTTGCATCACCACCACTCGAGTTCTACCGCAAGGGCATAGAACAGCTGGAGACACGTGGCAGAAGGTACTGGATGCCGATAGCGATTACTACGAAGACTAAATATAAGTTACACATACTGTGAAGCGTTTTCTTTTTTTCCTTTAAAAACGGACAGAACTTTTTTGGTTACCTTGTATATATACACACATACACACACACACACACACATATATATATATATATATATATATATATATATATATATATACACACACACATATATATATATACATATATATATACAACCATAACTACCTAAATTTACGAATACACCTATACACACACACACACATATATATACATATATACATACATCAATATCTTACATATGCGCCTACAATACATATACACATAAAACCACATATCAATGTTCAAAGTTCATCTACATATTTGTATACATACAATTATGTGTCCGCATCCATGTGTGCATACAATCATTTCCAAATCCCAAAATACCATAATATTTTCCCTTTCTATATAGTTATTTCTAAATATATTTAGTTAGATTGAGATGGTTTTTATGTCTACATTTAAAATATATATATATATATATATATATATATATATATATATATATATATATATATACATATATATATATATATACAGACAGACTGGAGATTGCGTTCAAGCATAAAACAGAATGTCTCTATTCGGTGTTGACTTCAGTACCCACTTTTATATCTGCACATGCTCTATCGCTGATATTGAGCACTTTTACCCATAATAATATGCTACCGTAATATTTAAATCATACACACACACACAGACACACAGACACACACATATATATGTGTGTGTGTATGTGCATGTGCATGTGTGTGTGTGTGTGTGTGTGTGATTAAAGCGGCGGACATGTCAAGAAGAAAAGAACAATGCCTAGTAAAGTTATTAGGAAGAAGACGGAGAAAAAATGAAGAGCTGAAATAGCAGGATTTGCTTTTACTACAAGACTGTACACAAACAACTGTTATGGAAGGACTTTTGAAAGGTGTTTCTTCCGTAGTAGACTTGCAATTGGCTATTTGCCAAACAAACCCTCACGCACGCACGCACGCACGCACGCACGCACGCACGCACACACATACACAAATTATAATGCGCTCTTTAAGCTTTCATTATTAATATGTCTATGGTCTGTTACTTTGATGTATATATATTTTTATTCTATTCTTTAACTTTGATATCTCTATGTTCTAAAAGCGATGTTTCGTTGTATTAATAATACTTTAGATAACTTCGTGAGATATGCATAATATAACAACAGTTGGTGATGATAGCCGACTAGTCAACGGAGAAGTTACCATTAAGTAGCTCGAAAACAGATTTGGTAATTTTATGCTTTAAGTTTTTTATTGAATCTTTAGTCAATGATTGAGTCTGGGAACATAACCTGTTTAGAGTTTCTCTTTAACTCACAGAATTCATTTAAATGAACTATTAATAATTAAGCAAACATTATTGTCTATATGCCAAAATGTTAAAATTACAGACTGGAATTTAGACTTTGCCCAGTTTTACAGAAACAAACTTCTACTGCCACAGATAAAAATTAAAATGTTCTATACGTCTGTGATGATACGAAGGTCGTATGAAATATTTCTGGAACACTTGCATGTCTTACACTCTACCAACTCGCCTGTCTACATACATTTATATCTTGATCAACCTATGAACTTTCAAACCGACCCTCGTAATTTAAATGTCCATTTATAATTTATACCTGTGGTAATAAAATAAGCACATCCCATCTCCTCTTTCGCAGGTAACCATCTACTATAATACAATAAACGTTTTCAGTGTTGAAGCTGAATTAGTCGAACTACTAAGAGTCGTTGCTATATTTCAATGCCTCAAAATAGTTCTTATTTTATAAAGAAAGCCAACTCCAGGAAAAAAAATAATCTATTATGTCATATTTTTTAAGCGGAAGGTAAGAAATCTTCACGTTCCTACAAACTGAAGCTTTAATAAAATTACTTTTATAACAAGCAATACAAATGCACAACGTCGTCTATTTGTGTTTCGTAGACTATACAAAATCATTTGATAAGGTAAAGGACAAAGATCATGTTATGTTTTGCATATCTCTCTACGTAGTAGTAGTCGTAGTACAGTTCTCCGTGCCCTGAATAGCAACCGGGTTTGCTAAGAATCCCCCCATGTTCATCTGTTGTTCTCTATTTATACTTGTCTATCAAATTTGCATACGATACTACAGATATATTTGAACTTCTCGGAAAACTTGTTTCATTTGCAAAACATATTAGAACAGTTCTGGATATATACTGAGAGCAAAGAAAATGAATTGATTAACTCTACAAAATTAGAAAAGAGAGTAAGACAAGGATGCGTCATCTCAATAGATGTATTCGGCCTATACAGTGAGGTAATCTTAAGGGAACTAGAAGTCCTACTAGGATTTATTAATGGTGGACACAGTTTTAATAATACAAGACAAATGAGACAGTGTTGATGGCAGACTCAGAAACAAAACTGCAGAAACTCCTAGACAAGATAGTAAAGGAAAACGGAACGAAACGTCTAGCTGTCAATTGTATATCAATGTATTGTTGTTAGCAAGAGGAAAACTATGAATTGGAGATGTCAAAAGCAATGAAGAACATAGACTTTAATATATGAAGCGTAATAACAGAGTACGCAACGTATAACAAGAAATCCAAAGGCGAACTGGAATAGCAAAAGGTATTAAAGAACAGAAAAATTGAATTAAAAACAAAGAAAATTTGCTGAACTAATATTTAATATCAATCTTTCTATATGGCAGTGAAAGCTGGACAATTTTCTCAGGGATCAAGAGGAGTCGCGGTAACAGATATATGGTTCTACAGATTGATTGATTATTTACGGCTTATCAACTTTTTGCAGGTTATTTAAAGCCAGAAAAGATGTTTTTAGATTGTAAATTTTTTTTTTCTTTTAATAACAATGCTTTTTACCGATTCAAGTCCATCTAGTTAACACATAGCTAGGGGAGAAGAGGTGGATTCATACCTTTCCTAAGAGCATTTGTGTGTAAGTGAATGTAACAAACACGACTGGAATTGGAACTTGGCTATCAGATTTCCAATTCCGATCCGATATCGATTACAGTAACTGCTCATCCAAGTTTACAGCACCTGGTATTCCCAAGCACTCACACATCTCGGTACTGACCAAGCTCAACGTTGCTTAACTTCGGTGATCGTACGAGAACCGGTCTTTCAACGTGATATGGCCGTAAGCCTGTAGTTCTACAGAAGGATGCTGAGAATACTTTGGACGGAAGATGTAAACAACGAGGAAGTTTTAACGAAAATGCGAATAATACTTATATTTAGAATCAGAAACAAAAATTGAAATTTATTGGGTACATAATATGGAAAGAGGGCTTGGAGAATTTAATGATTCATAAGTAAGAATTCAGAGGGAAACAACGAATAAATATCTTAACTATCTGATGTAAAAAGATGGCAGAACAGGGTGTAGGAGGGACAGTAAAAAGACAAACATGATAGGATGTTGTAGATAGCCATGGTTCTGTATGTTCTGAAGGGACATAGCACATAAAAGAAACTGATCAGAGGCTATTTAATCAATGCACTAGAAGTAAGGATATATTTAAACTCTTTAAAATCTTATATTTTCCATTGAATCAATGTGTAATGGTAATATTAATATTAGACATTTCCTTATATGGAAATATTCAGCAATCATTGACCGAACAGCCAGTTCTAAAATATTTCTATTAAAATAAGTTTTCGTGAAAATAGGTTTCTGAAGTCCATTATCTGCTCTTGTTAAAATTAATATGTGCTTGCTTACCAGGCGGCCGAGTGACGACGAAATTGCAAAAATCCAGGAGAAAAAATGAAGAGATATTACCACATGTCTTTTATAGATACAGGATTCCAGAACCCCTGCCCTCGTTAGCTATGAAAGATGCCACCTGTTAGAAATAGCGAGAAGGAGTGTTGAGTGTAACGGAGGAGGTGGGCGGATATACTTAATGGGTATTGTGTCAGTCGGAGCCTAGATTTTTTGTAAATTTTACGGTTAACTGCGTCTACTTGGCGATAAGCCGCAACAACATACTTTGTAGAAACTTTACAATACAAGCTGCATTCAGTTGCTATCGTCAGTTGGTTAACCCCTATTACTAATAGTGGCGTGAAAACGCAACACCATCGCTCTTTCCACTAATGATGGGGTCTCCTTGGTAACTTTGAAGTGTTAAACGAAATCACGTTATGTCGTTATTTTGACTTCGAGTTTAACATGTCCATTTTAGTCGTTCATGTTGAAAGTCCTCAAGCGATGTGGGTTTTGCAGTTTGGTACAGTTCTTTGTTTGGGATTATGTAGCGCCAGTCCACAAAGTTCGAAGAAAGATTGTCATCGCTTTCTATATGAAAGAGCTACATCAGCAGAAATTAAATCTCTGGATTGGGTTAACATCCTTGGCAATGTTCCTTTAATAGTTGTTGATACACTTCATCAGTAGTGAAGTGATATTTTTGGTTCCTTTTTGTTTTACATAAAGTGTATTTCGACAAAGTTTTCTGTAAAAAGTTATCTACTAATACATTAGGAAAGAAGACGTATGGAGAGCTATCGATCTTTGATGATGATTAGACATGTCTTCCTATATGTCTTCGTTAGTATATATAGTCTTCATCAGTAAGCTGTTAGAATGTTATACGCAAATAGACCCGAGAAAATCTGCTAGGACTTAATGATATTAGATCACAAGATGGCCTTTGGTGTGGTGGCACTTTAGTAACGGGCAGTAAAATAATTGTATTTGGTGTCAGAGTCAATTAAGAGTCTGCAGCTCGGAAATTATTCAGTATCAGCGTTACGCTGCGAGCAGTCGGTTACGAGTCAGTCGAGAGAGGTAGAAATATGCGAGGAGACTAAAATGAGTTCTTGTTGTCATTTAGTTTATAATTGTAAAATATACACTACAACTGTCATTGTCATTGCTCGCGTATCTTAATATTGGAAGAATAGGAATAATTATTGAATCAATAGGCTTTTACATTTATTCCTTTCATCGGATGCTCAAACATGTTATGTACATTTTATGTAAGTTACACGTTATTTTCCCCGAAAGTATGGATGCGGCTTGGCATAAGAATCGCTCGTTCAAACTGAAATATTAATGTTCAATATAGGAAAATAGAATGCATAGTTGTTAGCAAAAGAGGCAACCAAACGTATTGGAGACGTTAAAGTCAAGAAAGTACAGTGATTTAAGTATTTGCTTAGTATAGTAACAAGGCACGGTGGAGTAATGAGGAATCGGAGAGCTGAGTTCGAATTTCAGTCTAATCCATTACATTCACTTACGTGCTAATACCCTTGGGAAAGGTATGAATCCGCTTCTTCTCCTTCCAGCTATGGGTAAATAGCAGGACAGACCAGGTTCTATGCCGCAGAAATGGCAACATAGTGCGGGAAAAATGTGCCTCGTCAGTCATGTATCGAAAAATACATGATCGCCTAAGCGTGTATCACGCATAGCACATAACTGACTGATAGTAACAAACGATGGAAATGCCTCAGAAATCCGAAGAATCATAGGAATAGTGAGAGATGCCTTCCAGAAATTAATGTAATGAAGTGGTTGTACCGATAAAATGATGACGCGAGGCTTTAATTATATTTGCTTAACAATTTATTCGCTTCAATATTCCGTCAGTTACTCTCGACCAACATGAAGCGGTCCCCATATACCCCACAATCCAATACTGTCGCTTGTGGTTCATGAGAGACTGCCCATTTTTAATATATCAATCTCCGACATTCTCCTTTTCACGTTTCGAATACCGGATTTAGGTGTGAGTTTACGTACTTCTTCATTCGGTGGCAGAGAATAAACACAAATCAGTTTTGTCCTTTAGTGGCCTTCTTTGAAATTTGGATGCAATGTCGATTCCGGCATAATACTACAATAAATAAAGTATTTAGATATAGTGAAATTTCGTTAGGCAAAAAGAAAAGCGTGTTGAATTGATGCATAATGTCTAATCTCTTATATGTCAGTGACTCTATTCATGCATGTAGGAGAGACTTCAAGCTACGTGGTTCTACCGACTGATGCTGAAAATATAATGGAGCTAATATGTGAGCAAGGTGGGCGTCTTAAGGAAAATAAAAACTGCAAGGAAAATTATACTTACAATCAGAATGAGACAGTTGAAATAGTCGGGACACATAATGTGGAATGATGGCCTATAGGATTGAACACTCACAGGACATATTGAAAGAAAGAAAAACTAATTTGTATCTGAAAAGAGACAAAGAAAACTTATCTTAGCGGACGCGTTTCGTCCTCCGTTATTAAGTTAAATGCAAAGATTTCATTTTGTCACAAGTATTTACATAAACGTGAAAAATATTATTGGTTTCTCAAAATTTTTAAATAAATACTCATAAATATTCATTGGGTTAACCGATAAATTAAAAACATTGGCAAAAAGGGATAGTAAAGGGATACAAATCATTTAGGGCAACAGAAGACTGGAGCTATGATCACCTATGTCATAAAGGGAGACGGCATGCAAAATAATCATATATTATAATATGTAAATAAAACGAAAAAATATAAAATTAAAGTTACTTTGAACTTTACTAGAAAAAACAAACAAAACGTTTTTATTTCTTTCGGTCGAACGCGTTTTCCTTCGATTTTATGTGTAAATAGTGTTACCATTAGATCAAATCTTTCCTAAAATATATTTTATAATTACTCTCATGCAAAAAAGGTAACGAGGCACTAAGAAAAAAATATGAAATCAATTCAGAAATTAAATCGAGCCTGAAGGAAATAATAAAAAAAAGCAGTTAATTTTTAAAAATATAACGAACGCTTCACTCTCCTTGGAAAATCAATACAGAAAAAGTGCCGACCTTAAGCTAAAGGGAAATTAACTGATTATGACTTAATTTTAATATATATTTCTTATTTGCGAAAAGTAATGCTGATATTCTTGAATTAAAAAAAAAACATGTCATCGCTAATATACCACGCTTTTATTAACATTTTTAACATCGAATACGCAGTACGTATTTTTGAAAAAATACATAGAATCTATTTAAATAATTTTATGTATATGAAGAGATAGAGATTTTCAGCAAAAAACTTTTATGCAGACGAAACAGTGTTAATAGTTGAAACATAAAGGAAATTAGAGAACTCTCACAGAAGCAGAAGAAATTGTAAAACATTGCAAGAAGACATAATATAGACATGTCACCAAAAGAAACCGTTCAGTATGCGCAGTACAGATTGGAGACACTGAAATCAAGCAAGGACAAAAAATTAAATATATAAGAAGTTAAAAAGACTTTTTTTTAACAGAGGACAGAAAAACGTAACACTGAAATCCGAAGGCGTATTGAAATAGCGAATGATACCTGTCAAAATCTGAGCAAAGTATTAAGGAAATTACGTTGCAAAAAGTACTGAATTCTTATGTAATATCGGTCTCCTATATGATAGTAAAGGCTGGAGAATCCCTCACAGATGGAGAGATTTGAGGTAACAAATAGGTTTCTACAGGTTGACTATAAAGGAGTTATTTTCGAGTTGTGAAATCTCGCCTGCATTAATTTCAATTCTTCTTATTAATAACTACATTGTTTCCTTCCAGGTAAACTGATATCTGACTCTTCAAAGAAGACTTCAAAAGTAACTAGTAGAGACTACTCTTGAAAAATAGACAAAATTTGGCATTGTCGTATTATCAAGTACCTGCATAAAAAAGTTTGGTTTGGCGCCTAAAACTGAATATATGTTGTAAATTTATATATACTATTCGCCCGTTTATTGAATATTCCTGCCACATCTGGTCTATTATTCTGATTCGCATCTAGGGATTCTTGACAAAATCTAAAGAAGAATCTGCAAAGTTATCGATCTTGCCCTGGCATCTTGGATTCAGTCAGTTTCTCACCACCGTAACGTAGCTTCCATTTGTCTCTTCTACAAACATTGTCATGGTAACTGCTCTGATGAGATTGGTAACTTGACTTTAAGCGCATAACTAAGTTGCCAACTAGGTTTCATAATTTTAATGGTCAAACTGTTACTTGCAACCGTAAGTTCTATGTTAATTGTTTCTTTCTCGTTTGTGAAATTCTCATCCGAGTTTGTTTTCGTGTCAACTACGATTTTAAAAAAATTACATACAATGTCAGTCATCATCTTCTGTCTCCTTGAAGCCTTTTCTTCTATTGTCTTCTCCGTTTCATTCTCAGTAACCCACTGCTTCTTCATGGCTTTTATTGTCTTGTCCAAGGGGAATGATTAAAACAAAAGAAAAAGTTGGAAAAGAATTCTTTATCGGTGAAGGATTTTATATTCTTGACAGGAAAGTCTGGTTCTGCAGAAATCCAGACAAGTAGAGTTAACATGACATGTTATGTTTGTCATCAACTCAAAACAAAGAATCGTTTATTTGTGCACGAAAGCTTCTGCTTGAAGATTAAATTCAAATCATAAGTCTGTCGAAACAAGCTGAGATTAAATCAAAGACACATCGTAAAAAGAAAACGAATGATTGCCATGTTTTTCTGTGTTTGTATCTTGATGTCGTTATAAAAGTGTTTTTCTTTTTAGATGACATTTGCAGAATTCTGACGCTTCAACCCCTGAAAATAAGATTAACTTATTCTGAAAGGAAACTCTAAAACTGCAATCAGGCGAATTGTTTCAACGTTTTACTATTTTTGTTGCCTCGCTTTTCTCGTTTGGCTTTATGAATGAGTCTACGTTTCAAAATAAGTAGATTTAAAACTTTTTAACCATCTGAAGATCTTTAAAGCGATAGGAAAAAAAACTATATCTTTGTTTTAATATGGAACTAACGAAATTTCAGTTGTCATCACGTGCATGCGCACCTAAAATGTAAAAAATGCTAACGCATTGTTATATCGATAATGTATAAAGATTCAAAAGTAATAATACATTTCTATCATTTATTTAATAGTAAACATTGAATTTAAAATCATTTTAAATGGCCAGGATTATTAACTTACTAAATATTCAGCCCCAGATACGGGAAGAAATTGAAGACGTACTGCAGTCGTCAGGTTGAAGCAAATACAGAAATTGAACAATCTGGAAGTATTTATTTTTTTATCCTTTCACCCTAAGAAAGGAAATGAAATCACTAAAACACAAGGGATTACTAAGTGTGTGAGAATGAGAAAAATTATTAAGGAGTGATAACAATAAAAGAACAGGAATTAAGAAGAGTGAAGATAACGATTGACATTTCATTTAGATCTTTGAAGATCAATGTTGATTGGAAAACAAGAAACCGGAAAAGAGTTCCACAAGCGAGAAAACGAGGGGAGAAACTGTTAGCATAGAAATTATGGTTACATCTAGCAATTTCAACCATAAAATGATGAGACCTTACTGCCAATCGAGTACTCTGCTTTATCATAAATGAATGTTCAACAGAACATTACCATAAAAATACAATAATTCATAGGGAACCAAATAGAGAAATTGAACTATATATATAGCATACAATGGAAAATGTGACAAAGAAGTACGAAGATCCATTGTAAAAGTGAGACACTTTCGAGAAACTAAGCACAATATTTGCTGATCAATTATCTGGAAATTCTGGACAAGGAGATACTTAAGGCAACGGTTCTATAGAAGACTATCGATAACAGCAAAGAAGGGAACAGGTGAGCAACAAGAACGTTTAAAGGAACAAGAGAGCGAAAAGGACACGAAAGGGACAGGAAAACAGAGAGGAAAGTGGTTTGAGAGAATATGACAAAGAGACGTGACAGCAAAGTAGTTCAAGCATAACAGCAGCGGCAGTATCAGTCAAGCAATGAGACAAGCATCGTTTGAAGGTTCCAAGATAATGGCACAGTCGATTAAAGCGTTGGTTCTGCAATTTGCTAGCATAATAAATGTGATCTCAATACTTGGAATAGTAGTAATCAAGTTTTGTGTAAACAATGACAGCAAAAACTGAGCACTACTAAAAAGCTAAGAACGACATTGGAAGCAGAAAGAGATTAATCTTTTCCCCTAGATTAAATAAAAGGTTTAGTTGGGAATTCGCTGAAGATTACTTGAATAGAAGTCCGGAGGACATAACAGCCGAAAAGTTGTGATCTTAACAACATATATGAAGACATTAGTTTGAATGTAAATAATGTAATTATTGAAGATTTTCATAATTAATTGTAATTACTATTATCAATTGTTTACTATTGATAAAGATTTCGTTTCTAAAATATCCGTATCTGAAACATTTACGGCTTGAAGTGTGAACGAAGATATTTCTCACTTATTATTCGTAGGTCACTAAATCTATCGGTTTGGGATTCATATGAGTGGTTATTGTATATTTGGATATCTGTTTCTTTCAAAAAGATCGTATTTTATTTTTGAATCGCAGCTGTTGCTTTTACCGACAGTCATTTTGCACTTGCAATCTTAACATGGCATTTCGAGTATTGGTATATTTGACAATGCAGGAAGTTGTGGAGAGCCTTGATTGACCACGCTATGAAGAGAAATGCAACTTTTTTATGCTCTTCGTTTTCCTTTTCATCGACTCATGTGCTTTCAGGTAAATTAAAGAGGATCGTTTTTTGAAATACTGTTGTGGTCCA
The DNA here is from genome assembly GCA_964036315.1 of Acanthosepion esculentum. Taxonomy (NCBI): domain Eukaryota; kingdom Metazoa; phylum Mollusca; class Cephalopoda; order Sepiida; family Sepiidae; genus Acanthosepion; species Acanthosepion esculentum. The sequence goes on from OZ038475.1 coordinate 78,868,780, forward strand.
GGTCCTTGTACCACGGTGATGGTCCAAGGTAGAACCAATGAAGAATATCTCGAACACAGGTATGGATTAACACAGATATATTATAAATAGAATATATGTACAAAAGAGTAGAAGTGTTAGTAGTAATAATCAGATTAGGTTAGGTTAGAGAGAACTATGTTGTCTCGAAGTATCACTATTCCAATGTCTTACAGCAATCGTCTAACGCGACTGTCTCTGGCTGACTCTCTCACTGTCTGACACTCTCTGCTGCTTCCTCTTGAGGAGCAGTATTTATGAGGTACGGGCTAATCCATTACTATTATGGGTAATTTCCCATGACAAATACCTTTTTACGTTTTTGGTTAGATTTTGAAAAACATTCCAATCAACCCAGCAATGCAATTTATTTTACGATGGGGTGCGGAAAATTTTTCTTCTTGACACACTTGCCAAAATCTGACCAAATGTCTAATCTGTCGTAAAGCCTTCTTCGACAGAGCGAGAACTTTTCAGAACACCATCGTATCTGAATAATTAATCATAAACAATGTTATTGTACCGTTACTAACACACAGTTAATTATCCCTATGAGCATTCATAAAAGTTTAATGAAATATGCGTACGGTCGTATGAGATATAGGCTTTATCTGTCTTTATAAAATTTCCTGACGAACTACCTTACACACATTAGACCCAAATTATATTTACGCACATATACACAACTCTACACCAATAAATGTATACAAGTATATCTGGTGTTTCTCTGGAGCTACAGAGTCACAAATAAAGAACGGAATTACATAACGGAAACCACGTCACTCTTTTAAAAGTCTATTCGCCCGAACTAAGGTGATAATGCCACTAAGAACACGGGGAGTAAACGAGAATGAAAAGACTAGAATGAACCGGAAAGCCAATCCCAACCAAAAAAAAGAGAGATAAACCTCTATTCCATTTCAAAAGGCCGGAGAAGAGTGTGAACTGGACTATAGGCGAACCTATCAACTCCTAATGCAACCAACAGCAGCAACAACTAAAATGGATTGCATATGTAACTCAAAGAGAAAAAATAACATATTAAGATGTCAAGACATTCCACACGACTTCAAATAAAATGTTAGGAACGAATCTCTCATAAATACTGGAAAGAGCAACAACAGCTACTGGGCAAAGATTTTATAAATTTCAACCGAAAGTAATACTGGCTGTTCGGCCAGTGAATGCCAGATGTTTCCTTGTAAGGAAACGGTTAATATTACTATTACTATTATACACTGAGCGTAAATGAAAAATCCAAACTGAAATAAAAATAAATTAATTTTCTTTTTACTGTGCTTATTTTGAACATGAACCCACAACTTTACGCGATATTTGATAACGTTCCTGCTAAATAGCGTATTGAATCCCAATTCAGTTTATCGATCTTTGATGATTTCAAAAGCTTTGTGCCCATAGAATTATGATTCATAAGCGGACGAGAAAATCCACTAAGCCGCCATATTGTAAGCAAATTCATCTCTGGAAAATAATTTCAATTGCAGCACTTTGTATTCGGGTTTGCCTTCCGACCTTTTAAATCACAAATTCATCCTTTACGTGAAAGATCACATTTGCTTGTGATTAGCGAAAAAACACTTAATGTTTTAATGAACTTGTTTGTTAAATGGTCATTAAATCTCTGCAGGATACTAAGTGCTTAATGGATTGCCTTGGGTATGACGTACGAAGAACAGTTTGAATAACGTTCACGGTTTCACTTCTAATCAGTTGGCATTGGATCATCATCGTAAACTATCGAATAATTGAATCACTCTCCTGAGAAATCCTTATAGATAACTTAGATGCAATGCATATAGGAAGAAAACCCTTCATAGAAAACAAAGCAAAAGAAAAAGGGTAGATAAAACCTAGTCTGGCGTGTATCTAAAACAATAGAGATTTAATATATTATAAAAGTAACAGCTGGGGATTGATGGGATAACAAACAGAATCTCATTAAACACTGTGGCTCATATGGTAGAGAGTTTTCTGTATAAATCTAATGAGTTTTTCGTGTCGAAAAATTCTGTTCATGATGTACACCCATAACTATTTGTGATCACACGAATGACTGTTGGCGAGTAATTGCGCTTGGAGTTAGACAGAGGTTTGATTTGATTTTTAATGACTTACCAATCTTATGCAGGCTATTTAAAGCCAGAATATGTTTTTAGATTGTAAGATTTTTTAAGAGTTACTAATGATTTTACTGGTACAAGTCCTACTAATTATCGTCCTGGGTATGACGATAAAGTCTATCCGAAAGCAGGGTCTCTGATCAGGAGGTTTTGAGGAGTGTGAAAACACTTCAATTGCCGTTACCCCAGGTCCATTTTGATCCGAGGTGGCAGCATCTGTGAAGGTCCCGGAATTACTTAACCCCAAACTTAGTGTCAAAACACTATGAAAACGTAGGAATACATTTTTATAGTGAAGGTGCCAGCAATACATTTTTATATTGAAAGATTAACAGCAATATGTTTTTGTAATAAAAATTAAAAAATATTGCCAGAAATACGTTTTTGTAAGGATAAAAATATTATCAGCAAAACATTTTTGTAAGGAAAAAATATATTACCATTAATACATTTTTGTAATAGAAAGTACTAATGATCACAAGAAAATTAAATTTCGGCATTAAATGACCTATAAAGAGTTGATATGCCTTAAAACAAACAAAACAAACAGGTTCTACTAATTAACCCGTATCTGCAGGAGAAATGGATTCATACCTTTTCCAGGGGTATTTATGCGTTAGTTAATATAACGAAGACGAATTGAATTGGAACTCGGCTCTCCGATTAACAATATCGCCCCATTATCCATTACACCACCCGCACATCCAAGGTTACAGCACCTGGTATTCCCAAGCGATCACCCCTGTAGGTAATGACCAGATTCGACGTTTCTTAACTTCGATGGTCTGACGAGAAACGAGAGAGACAGAGGATTAACACAAATGATTCGAAGTTTTAAAATTTCATGAAACAATTGAAAACCTTTTCCTTTTAGCTTTGTCAGAACAGCGTAATTTCTACCGACCTACATGCTATATTCCTTTCACCAGAAAGTATATAACAACGTATGCAAATTTATTTAAATATTATTCGTAAGTAATTTAGCTCACATCACTTTCAACATCTGCAACCAAGGGGAAAGGAATTTGGGTTTTCCACTCCAAAAATTTGAAAACTGATTTCAACTCAATTTTTTTGTTTATTAATCGAAAAATAAGTGAAAATCTGAAGATGAAATATCGAATGAAAATGAAGTGTGTGGAAGATCTTTCCATACACAAGAACTTATTTTTCTTAGGATTGTTTGCAGAGTGTGCCCTTGCGTTTTTACATTACATGATGCGATGCATAAATTGCCGTCTAAATTAAGCAGAAATGAAAATAATACAGAGATCTCATTCTAAAAGATATATTTACCAGAATTGCACAAAAATATGATGAAATACTAAAAAGTAAATAAAATAATAATAAAATCGCCACTGGCTTCAGCCACAGTCTCCAGACTTCACCAGCATCTCCTGCAACTCTTCTGAACAGTCTCATTCAATTGGTGAATGCTGACATAATCCTTGCCTTCAGTTCCTCGTTAGTGTTAAGAAGGAGTTTTGTTGGGCTCTCGCTCAACTGTGCCCCACTCATAATCAATCTGGTTGCAGTCTGGAGAGTTACGTTGCCAGAAATAAGGGGTGATGCGGTCGCAGAAATTTCCTGACAGCCATAATTGGGTTCTCTTGATTTTGTGGCATGATGCAGAGTCCTGTTGCCAAACATAGGGTCTTCCAGTAACCACCCTCTTGACCCAGGGTAGTACTACTTCCTCAAGGAACTTGATGTAGGCGTCTGTGTTGTGTCTGAGGTCCTGTGGAAAGATGAATGGAAGCATACTGTCGCCATCACTACTTGACACTCCAAACACCTTCGTAATTACCGTTAGACTGATCCAAATCTTTCCGGATCCTCTGCACTGTCCTCAGATTAATACACAAATACTCTCAAATGTTCATATTGGAGCTTATAGAACGAATGACAAGCAGTACCGCATGGTGTTTCCAAATTTCTAGTGGAGTCAATCGCGTCACGGTGTTCTTTTTCTCACAGACGGTGCCCAACTGACCTTGCTATACCGTGCAACGCGCATGAGCGAAATGACAAAAAAAATGCCAACAAATTATCCATCGCAGCCTGCACACACACACACACACACACACACACACACACACACACACACACACACACACACACACACACACACACACACATATATATATATATATATATATATATATATATATATATATGTATATTATTAGCTCTGATTTACATTGAGCTCTCTGGATTTTATCCTCCTTGGGTCTACCCATACGGATTACCTAGTTTTTCGTAAACTATATATATATATATATATATATATATATATATATATATATATATATATATATAATATATATATATAATATATTGTGTCTCTACGCTCTTCTCTCTCTCTCTCTCTCTCTCTATATATATATATATATATATATGTGTGTGTGTGTTTGTGTGTGTGTGTACAGACTGAAGATTGTGTACGAGCATAAAACAGACTGTCGTCATTCGGTGCCTACACTGACTAATTTTATATTTACATACACTCTATCCTTAATAGTGAGCAATTTTAACCCTACTTATAGTCTACCTGAAATCTATATTTTAATCATATATATATAGCCTGCCTTAAAACTATATTTCTATCACGTAGATATACACATGGGTGCCTGTTTGTGAGCGCGATTAAATGGTAAAAACGCAGGTGGCCGGGAAACATGCCAAGAAGAAAAAAATATGAAGTAAAAGTCTGCCAGACTGAAGATTGCGTACGAGCATAAAACAGCCAATATATTAGGAAGAGGGTAGAGAATTCGTCTGGAGGGGGTGGGTGAAGCTAATGTCGATTTTATTGAATAAATTTACTTTTTAGCATTTAAGGATTTTTGTGTAGTTTTGGCAAATATATCTCTTAAAATGAGATGTCCATTTTATTTTCATTTTGCCTAATTTATACGGCAATTTATCCATCGCACCCGATATATATATATATATATATATATATATATATATATATATATAGGGGGAGAGAGATTGAGATACAGATAGATAGCTAAAAGCGGACAGTAAGTTCAATACACAGACTCGACAGTCTGTTTCATGCTTAAACGCAATCTTAAGGCCATGACGATTGTGATTAAGCATAAAACAGACTGTTTCCGCTGAGTGTTGACCTCCCTCACTACCCACTTTTATATTTACACACGCTCTATCCCTGATATTGGCGCTTGAACCCTTCAATATAGCATATCAAGACTATATCTTTATTACATATATATATATATATATATATATATATATATATATATATATATATATATATATAGATAGATAGATAGATAGAGAGAGAGAGAGAGAGAGAGAGAGAGAGAGAGAGAGAGAGAGAGAAATAGATAGAAATTAGATTTCAATGCAAATTTATATGTGGATGTTGTTAATTATTTGAAAATGATTAAATGAAGAAAAATAGGAGTAAATAAATAAAAAGAAATAAAAAGAAAAGATTTTAACTTTCAGATGAACACAGCAATTTTGCTTTTGAAAATGATGAACACTAGAATATTTGTCTCGACATAAACAATACCCTGATCATGCCATTGTGCTATGTCGAGAGTACTGGGAAGAAAAATAATATGTATCAACACGATAATTTTCTCTTTTCCTTTAATAATGACATCAAAAATCTTGGCCGTGAATATGAAAGGATCCAGTTGAAAATAAGTAGACAAAACTTGTCTAAATCATTCAATGAATCATGTTTCAATGAAAACATGCTGCCAAACTATACGCAATATATATATATATATATATATATATATATATATATATATATATATATATATATATATATATACACACACACACACATATGTGTGTTTATGTGTGTGTGTATATATATATCAAGAGAGAGAGAAAGAAAGAAAAAGGAAAGAAATACACAGATATTTGATTTCCGTGCAAATTTAGATCTGGATGTTTTTACAATTAAAATGGAAGTGACATTGCCCAAAGATGGAATTAATTTGGCACTTTTAAATGACAGCAACAAATTTTAACGTAGAACAGCTTTCTATCGAGTGTCCCGTTGAGAGGGTGGAGAATATATCTACTGGATACCCTACTGAGAGGGAAGACCCGACTCCGATTAGTGCAGAATATAATTACTAGATACTCCACAGAGAGGTAAGACTCGATTCCGATCGATCCATCTTCCGGTTGTATGCTTGCACACTCAAGTATAAACCAGTCCACTGTTTGCCGATATGGACTCTAGTAGATGTAGACTGTGTGAACATAGGAGTCAACCGGTTCTGATGGTCACATTAAGGCGTGAAACTGACAGCCATCAGGGAATATTGATTCCAATGTCTACATCTGGTTCACACTGTCTACATCTGGTAAAATAAAAAAAAAAAAGGAATCCATTTTTGCGTAACTTAAACGACAATTTATCCATCGCATCCTGTATATATATATATATATATATATATATATATTACATAGATGTTCATAGTAAAATTGGTCGGCGAAATTTCATCTATATATATGAAATCAAAATATATGTACTGTAATAAATTATATTGTTATCTAAAAATGATTAAAAATTAATCTGTAGATGATTTCGATATGAAAATCGATGTCTACTTTCTAGGAGGAAAAAAGAAAAGAAGAAAAATGGATCGGAGGACGAAAGTAATATACAAGCGCTACACATTTCCTCCTGCTGTTCCTTTCAGGATTTTTACTGTGTATATATTTTGCGGAAAAAAAAACAGACAGCTCCGTTATCTAGAGAAGCCTTCCTCAGTTCATCTTTGGTGTTACAGGGAGTTTTGTTGGTCTCTCGTTCAACTGGAGCGCAGAATTAATTTCAACTCGGAACTAAAAAAGAATGAAAGTTGCAGAAAAGATGAATTCTGATTTATATTAGCTACTACCGATTTTTAATGCTAAATTTAAAAAATTACTAACAACTCAATGCATTTTGTTTAGGAATTCACGGAAATTGTTAACTTATTTTTAAATGGAGTTGAAATTAGTATCGAGCTGAAATTAGGCCCGAGTTGAAATTAGTTCTGTCACTCTTTCAACTGCGTCCCATGCATAATAATCAAGAGGATTGATTAGGTGACCAAATGAAAGGGGTGATGCAGTCACATAAATTGTTTGACAACTATAATTGGGTTCTCCTGCTTGTGTGGCATCGTGCAGAGTCCTGTTGCCACATCTTGGGTCTTCCAGCAGAAACTCTCTTGACCTGGGTCGCACTACCTCTTCAAAGCACTTTATGGGGGCCTCCGTATTGAGTCTGTAGCCATATGGGAAGATGAATGGAGGCATAACGTAGCCATCAATAGTGGTCACTCCAAAAACCTTCGTAATCACCATTAGACTCATCCAACTTTTTCCGAATCCTCTGCACTGTCCTGAGATTGACACCCAAACACTTTGAAATGTCCGTATTGGAGCTTCCAGCGAGAATGTCAAGCAGAACAGCATGCCTTTTCCAAATACCTGGCGGAGTGAAGTGTGTCGTGGTGTTTTATTTTCTCACAGACGGTGCACAACTGACCCTATGATACTGTGCCGTCGATAAAATCAAAAACAAGCAACGCACATGAGCGAAATTAAAAACATAAAATGCCGACAATTTAACCATCGCACCCTGTAGAGAATAATATCTTTTCTGCTTACCAAAGCATGACACTTTCCATACTTTTAAGTTACTGGCAATCGTGTTCCTTCAATTGTCCAGTTGCTATTAATGGACGACAATGGACTTCTGTGGACGGAGTCTTAGTGTTGGTAGTGGCTCTTTGTTTACATTTTATGATTGCTACTATCTTTTTCTTTTACTGTTGATGTGCAAAGGCCATTTTCCATCACCTGTAACAGCCCGATGCAAAAATGAAAGTTTGGAATGCCTGGTTAAAAGAATGATGCAGATGTAGAAATCCGTTCAGTTCTCAAGCGAATGTACGCGTAACACTCAAATTAATTCTTTACTAGTTTCTTATTTAAATACATGAGTTCATAACCTAATTCTCGACGTAGTTTCCTACCATTCAGCCTATGTGCTCACTTGGTTGGTTGACTCATAATTAATAGCAGTGAAATACGTCATTACAAGTAATATCCTAATAGGAACTAATACTAAACGGGAATTCCCAGCATGCAGTGTTGTTTCTACTATGATTGGTTGACCCATAATTTATAGCGGTGAAATACGTAATTACTGTTCGAACACACTAATACTTCAAATTAGCTCAAATTAACTACACACTTAATTGAGAATGGACATATTTCACATATTTGTGAGACAGAAGCCTGAGGATCAGTAAGTTTATAAGATTGTAATTATTGCATTTGATAGACTTATTCTATTTGTTTTGCATCATAGTAAACCTAATATGTGATTAACATAATTCATTCGATCAAAATACCCAGTAAAACATTACATAAAATGAGCGAAATGTAAGCTCATTTAGTATATGACTAAAAACAAAAATGAAAGCTTAAATACGTAAACATTCTTGCAATGGATTGACAACTGAAGCTAATCATCTCGAAGTGCTTGACAAAATCCAAAGAAGGATCTGTAATGTAATCAATCCTGACCTGTCATCTCGACCTCAGTTACTGTCTCACCGACGTGGTATGGCTTTCCTCTGTCTTTTCTACAAATATTTTCACGGCAAATGATCTGACGAGTTTTTCCCCTGGTTCTTCGACTACGTGAATTTAAGAGTGCTACTAGATTGGCAGCTAGGTCCTACCCGTTTATTACTGAAATAGCTAAATACAATCGCCACTTTTACTCCAACCGTTTATTTTCATGCACTTCCCTCCCGTGTAACTCCCTTCCGTTTAATAGCTTCCCTGATAACTACAATATTCAAAAATTTAAATGCAACCTCAATCGCTATCTTCTGTCTCCATGAATCCCGTCCATTTTTTTACTTCCCCCAGTCCACCCAATTCTTAGCCTTCTCTTTAAAATTCCAGTTCGTGTAACCCCTGCGTACTAGTAGCATTTCCGCCTTGCTTGAGGTGAAATGAAGAAAAAGACTGTTGGCCATCTAACAATAAGAATTCTTCAACTGGTTTAAGGAAGCTATGTATCAAATTCTAATACATTCGTTTTGGGACAATTAATATTAGAAATAGGAGCGTCGAGTTCGAATTCCAGTCGTGTTCGTTAGATTCACAAACGCACAAATCACCTTGGGAAAATATGAATGTATATCTTCACCCAGATCTATGGTTGAATAGCAGGACAGACTGGGTCCTAAAGCGTTGGTTGGCAACCACCGCAAAAAGAAACGACGGGAAAATCGTCTGCCTAGTCTGTCATGAATCTGATGAGACATGATCGCTCAAGCGTATGACACTGACTGAATATGAGAACCACTAGAATAAAATGATCTCCAATTTTGACACCAAAACTAGAAATAAAGGATTTTCAGTTCTTTTTGCAGTTGTACTTGATAGAATCTGAGAGATATGTTGTCTGGCATTCAAGTACGGCTGGTTATCTTCATTTACAATGAAATCAGATGAATATCATGTGTCATATTGCATCAGCGAAGGTTACAAAATAAATATCAGATACTTGAGGAATCAAGATATTTTGAGTGTTGTGACAAGAAAGTGGAGGGAATGGTGAAAAAAGTTGGAAAGTTTTCTATTATGTTTGGCTTTCAATTAAAATGATATTTCCTGTAAAGATATTGTTATGAGAAAGCGTCAATCTACACAGACAGGTGCAATGGAATGCATGCAAATAACGCAATGAAACAAAACTGGCAACACAGCGCACTCTACAAATCGAATGACAATCTTCTTTCTCCAGCAAGACTTGGGCGGCCGTGCTTCTTCACAACTTCTTGTCCTTTGTAGTTGTAAGTAATATTTGTCTCCTCTTTCTCAATCTCTCTTCTGACATCAATTTCCAAAGCTTATCAGGTGTTACTCGATATTTTACTCGGCCATTTTTAGTTTCAGTATGTCTCTTGTGTGACAAATTCTCGAAGCCCTCATTTTTCCTTATGTATCCCAGAAATTTAAAATGTTCCATAGATAATAATCTGTAGAACCGTGTGTCTGTTTCTTCAAGTCTCCTCTTCGTCTCTGTGGAAATTGTCAAGCATTCATTACCATACAGGAAGATTGTTATTACATAGCATTTCAACAGAGAAACTAATTAAAATATTCTTGAGAATCTTAGGCCAATTAAAGAAAGGACAACTTTCTCATCTCTTAAAAAGATTTTTGTCTTACTGAATACTGATTCTTGCCATAAGACAATTTCACCGCATTTTTTTGATACCCTTATCTTGAACGTCCCTTTTGGAGTAATGTTCAATTTAATATGAGAAGTACCTTATGATCAAGTATATATGGATGTCTTTTTTACAGGGTCAAACATCAGAAAAGAAATTAAAAAGTAAATATTTATTTAAAAAGTTGGTTGCGTATTCAAGTCTATTTGAAATAATATATTTTGCTTGAGTGAAAATTATTTTTAGACTGATATTATGTTAACAGAAAGTTTAACGTTAAGTCTGAAATATGAAATTGCGTGACGTAGGTTCTGGTTTCAAGATAAAATTTTTGCGCTCCTCACTGACGAGGATGAATGATGTAGGATTTTGATCCAATAACTTCGCTTATTAAAATGTTTAAATCGAAGTAACAATAGTGTGAGCCAGATATACTTGGAAACAAGGTATTATCGTATATTAAAAAAAATGAAATTGTTTTACGGCAAAAATCCTATACGGCAATTTTTTCTACGGCGAAAATGACTCCTGTTATCCACTACCTTTATAAGAGCTAAAAATGGAGTACCTCTTAGACCGGAACTGCCTAGTCTTCCCAGTCTCGATAGAGTCCAAAAGCGTCTCCGCGTCTTCGTGGGTAACGGATTATTTTCCACACTACAATCCCTTTACCATAGATGAAACGTCGGAAGCCTCGCGCTGCTCGATTGCTATTTACATGGTAAGTGGTCAAACGAACAAAATTACTTCGTTACACCAATTCTAACCTTCACGTTTAAGACCCACCATGCCGCGCACATTGTAGCGAAGCACCTTCATTCTCTTTGTATTTCATTGATGATATGTAATTTCATTCAAACATCTTCCTACGAACATTTGCTTTGTGGAAACGACCCCCAAGAGGATGATTCCCTGATCACAAAATCTTAACCTGTTCAAATCTAGATTTAATCTTTATCTTCATCACATATCCCCATAAACTCTGCCTCTTCCTCTGTAACTTTCTACCTCGATTGGGTTTGCGCCTTGTAAAAGGTGAATATCATTTTAAAATTCTTGAAAGAACCTTTGGTGATGCCTGAATGGCTCTCATGGGTTTTTAAATTTTCAAGTGTGCATAAAATTCTGCCCATCCGCTCCTACTAATAGCAAGTAAAAGAACTGTTGTTGTGTCATCACCTCAAAATCTGTTTTCTTCTCAAATTATTTCAATATGAAGTGAATTAATAAACTCCGAGGAAAATGGTCGGTTCCTTCTATCGTTTCAGAAATACCTGACTTCTTCCCTACTATATTTACAGAAGTCAGATTAGACCAAAAATGGAATATTGCAGCAAATATCTACGCTGTAGTTGGTCAATTCCCAATTTTCAGTCTTGATAGAATTCAACATCGTTTACGCGATCTTGTCAGGGGAAAACTTATCCTTCACTCCGCAGTCTCTTGCAAACAAAGGAAACATCGCAATCCGATCGGTACCCTATAGCTATTACCATGAGAAATTTTCGAATGAGCACCATTTTTTTATTCCTATCAATTCAGACCTTTACATCTAGGAGACGCGTTCTGCTAAGTCCAAGAAGTCTGATGTATTTCAATTCCTTTTCAATCTAATTGTAAAGAGCAGATTCAATTCAGACAGTTTTCTTCCGAGGAACTGCTTATTTGTGGCACAGACACTTGCGTTGCGGCTTATTTGAATGCTAGAATTTTAACCTCTTCAAGTAAAGTGTTAATCTTATCGATCCATTTTTTCATCATAATTTTCAATTCCTACAACGCACATTCATACCACACACCTCTTTCACTCTCTCTTTATCTTGAGTGGCTCCCGATCCTTGTATTGGGTGAATTGTAATAAAATATCATAATATTTACTAAGGTATATTTACTAATTATATTCACTTGCGCACAAATACCCTTGGCCTAGATCCATCTCTTCTCTCCGACATGGGTTGATAGCAGGACATACTGGATTCTTTAGCCTTGGTTGGCAACCAGTCTACCACAGAAAGAAATGCCAACCTACTGCAGGAAAATCTTCTGCCGCGTCAGTCATGTATGAAAGATACATGATCGCCCAAGACTGTGACACTTAACTGAGTGATTTAATAAAAATAATTTAAAGAAGTAAACAATGAAGAATAGAGGACAACAAAAAGAAACGGAGAAATGGATCAACACGGAAAGCCACGCAGTAGGACAGCTAACCGAATTCCATTGACGGGATAAAAACGTTAAAGATAATTAACGACGTTGAAGTTTGCGCCTTGAGGACTGAATCGCGAAACCAAAGCTGACTGATCAAGTTTTGTCATGTCTTTTACTCGTGGAATCAAATTGTCTTCGCTACCGATGGATACTGGCTTGGCATCCGGGCATCAATATATCCAAGAATTAAACTCTTAGCACTTTTGGAGAGTTTGTGGCGTCAGCATCGGAATTGATGAAGTCGGTACCATGGCAGCCGGTAGCATGAGGTAAAGACATGGATTTTCTTTTCTGAATGCTCTCAGATTATTTGAAAATTTCCTCAAAAGATTTGCAGCGTTCTGATATTTGAATTGACAAGAAAAATAGAGACAATAATGGAAATGATATTAAGAAGAAAAATGAATTATTTTCATTATGAATAACTTATAATATTAAACAATAATGATTATGAAGAAGCATCATAAATGGTATCTGTAAAGAAGGATTTATTGATTTGTATTTTGCGGCTTATGAAACTGTTTAAGATTATTTAAAGCCAAAACATTTTTAGGGATTGTAAGAGTTTTTCTGTAGATAATAATGATTTTCTGGCAAAAGTCGTAATATTTGATACATAACTGAGAGGAGAAGTGGTGGATTCATACCTTTCTCAAAGGTATTTGCACGTAAGTGAAAATAACGAACTCGACTCTCCGATTTCTCATTCACTGCCTTTATCCATTAGACTAGCAGCACATTCTGAGATTAACTTCTGTGATCGGAAGAAAACAGGTCTATAGTGAACCATCATGTTTATCTGTATTACTACGATCAATAATAAAAACAATAATACATAAATAGCACAACAACAGTAATAATAAGTAATAATAAAAATAGCACAATAATAGCAAACAATAATAATAATCAAAAATGATAAAAAAATAGCAGAATAATAATATTAATAATAAACAATAATAAACAAATAGCACAATAATAATAAACAATAATGAACATAGTACAACAATAATCATTATAATAAAGAATAAGAATCAAATAACACAGTAATAATACATACTAATAAATAGCACATTAATAATAATAATGAGCAAATAATAAAAATAGCGCATTAATAAGAGACAATAATAAATAGCACAATAATAATAAACAATAATAAACAAATAGCACTCTAATAATAAACAATAATAAACAAATAGTACAACAATAATTATAATAATAAAATATAAGAAACAAATAACACAATAATAAACAATAATAAACAAATAGCACAATAATGATAAACAACATTAAAATAGCACATTAATAATAATGAACAATAACAAATAGCACAATAATAAAAATAAAGAATAATAAACAAATAGCACAATAATAATAATAATAATAATAATAATAATAATAATAATAATAAACAATGCTAAACAAATAGTAAAAACTGTTCAGACAAGAACACAAAACGAGACGAAGAGTTTCTTCGATTTCAATAAGCATGAAGGAGCCATTGAAATAACCGAGATCACAACATGGAAACTGTCCTTACAGTAAAATATATAAAATATTCTTATTTCCAAATTGTTTTGCTTTGTTTTATTGTCACTATTTACATTATTTTTAGTTGAACAACTATCTTTGTATTTTTTATCAAAACATTTCGTTTGTTGTGCACTCCGGACTTTTCAGGTATCTATCGATCCGGGTAATCTTCAAGTAATTTATAAATAAACCCTTTAATCTACGATGTAGATAGTTCTCGTTTCGCTGTCTCTGTCTAGAGATATCTCGTTTAGTTCTTATTTAGTGCTACTCAGTTAGTGATCTCCCTGAAACTAAGTATGTTCTACCACACTGAAACTAAATATTTACTGTTTACTGATGGCCATAGAAACATACTCTATGTATTTATATTACTTACAGTCGAACATATTACAAGGTTTCAGGCTTTGTTCCCTCTTTTCTTCAATTGTTTTGCTAGATCAGCGACCTTTATGACTTGTTAAATTTTCTTTTCTTTACTCTCTTAGATTACACCTGCTACCCTTGCTTGTATGATTTGTCTAAATCTTACAATGGCAAAAAAACTGAAAAAATCTGTGGACTATGAAGCTGACGGTTGTGCCCAAAATAATTAACAGAATGGAAAATATCCTAAAGATTCTAGTGATAATATTGGAGAAGTTGAGTTGACAGCATCCAAATCACTGTAATATTAGAGATTACAAGAATGTTGGTGTCATAAGGAAACTTGTTGGCACGTAAACTCCAGTGACATCCTACAAATTACTGCGGCGCGGAGATGCAAATAATATAGTAAATCGTTCAGAAAGCGTTCCTCTAAAAGTATAGACAAATTCAGAGCATGGGAGGAAACTGAAGATGAGTAAAAAATATAGAAATAAAATTTAAGAGATAAACCAATTATGTAATAGACCTGCCGATATTTCTTCTGCTAGGGAAAGACCTTGAAAACAGCAGTAAAATGGATTGAAAAAATGGGATCAGAAAATTTCATATTAAATTATTGAATTAGAACAAAATTCGTAGTGTTTTTCAATAGATGGTATCTGATCATGTAATTTCGTTTCACAAATGACTGCTGTTTATATATACATTTATATATGTATATATGACATATTCTTAAAGATGACATTTTAACACTTCTTTCTATACAATTCGTGTGGATTGTGAATTTTAGCTGAAAACGAAATGGTGGAAAATGAGGTTCATTTTCGTCATTTGATACTCTTTTATTTCCGGAAATGAAAAAGTTGTACAAACAGCAAAATAGATATGCGCCGTTTGTGGACATGGTGTCATAAATGAAGGCACTGATCATAAATCATTCAATAGATGAGAGAGAATTTTGATTTGGAAAGCTGATAACGTTCCCGTATGCCAGCAGTCGTCGATGATAACCAGATTAAAATGCCGATGAAATAATCCAGGCCACATGACACGGGACATCGCAGAGGAACTCCATATATCTCATACGAGAGTTTTAAGCCATTTAAAAATGTTTGGATACGTGAATACCTACAATGTTTGGGTTAATAAACTGTGATCAACTCCAAAAGCCATACTGTACCCGAAGAAAATGATGATGTGTACTTGGTGGGATTGGAAGGTGGGTGTGTTGATTTGGAGGGATTGTTGTTTGTTATGAGCTGCTTCTGAAGAATCAACGAAAATTTGAAATTAGATAAGTACTGTTCCCAATTGAACCGAGCAAGGGCAGACATCTATGAAAAGCGCCCGGAAATGGCCAAACGGAAGTGTGTCGTCTTCACTCAGGACAACGCCAGGTACAACGTCTTTTTGCAGACGTCACAGAAATTTTCTGTTTATATTACAGAGATAAGAAATTGTAATTATTTACATTGTTCGGACTGTTGCTATCATCTTTATTGCTATATTCACAGTGTTTCGGCCGTTGTACTCTCCGGTCTTCTTCAGGTGACGGGAATTTCGAAATGAACTCTTTATTTCGTGCTCAACGACACATGGCCAGTGGGTAAAAGCGTTGGTTGGATCCAGTGACTTGACCCAAAGAGTTGTGAGTTCAATATCTGTCTACTGCATTAGTGAGAAAACTTGGAGAGTTGTGTTAAAGGGAGATAACTGAGACATCCGGAAGAAGCATGCCACGTGGAGTTAGAATAATCTACTTCGGTGAACGAAATAAAGAGTTCAGTTCGAAATTCCAATCACCTGAAGAAAGGCGGAGCGCTAAACAGCCGAAATATTGTGAATATAGCAATAAAGATGAGGATAACAGACCGAACAATGTAAAGAAATTGGTAGAGATATGCGACTACATACAACGTGCTCACAAGAACTTTTACCTTACGATGGCCTTTTATTTTTAATTAGGAAATTATTTGAAATCTAGAAGCCTGTAAAAAAACAACTTAGGTCAGTTCATCGTTCAAGTTCTGGGAGGATGGAATCATGAAACTGCCTTAAAAATTGCGAAGAGTAGTGGAATAAAATAGCATATATATGGCTGAATGAATCTATGTGCAAAATACTAATTATCTTCTTTGAAATACACTGAAAAATACTACCAATACTGACCTAATAGAAGGGAAGTCGGTGAGAATAATTCTAAATTTTCAAGATGATTGTGGATATTTTTTGTCACTAGATGGATGCCAACATATGCAAATAATTAACGCAGTAAAAAACGAACATTCTTGACAAAATTTTCTTCCACTCGATTGAGTAAGATATTATATTATATTATATTATATTAAGATGAAAGACGCAATGAGAAAATACGAGTAGTTTATGTTGTAAAACGATGGAATAATCACTTGAAACAACTGTGGTTAAAGAATGAGAATTAAGGCAAAAGCTGAAAGGGCGCAAGGGGTTACTGAGTGCAAGAGGATATGAGAAAGAACTAATATCAAGGAGAGAGGACAACAAAAGAACAAGAATTCTGTTTTTCATTGATTGCATTAAATATTACAAATAAACTCTTCTTCTATGTGTCTTGTACCTGCCAGACGTGAACGATCATTGTTTTCCACAATTCCCAGTCCTTCTTCGTAGGTCTTAGAAAAAATTGTATTTTTGCTATCTCTCCTAATCCGTATTCTGACAAACATTTACACATTTCCAACTTATGAATACTTTTCATATAAATTAACTGTACACAGATGCATAATAACTAAATATGCACAGGAAACAGAAAACAATTTGTTTTAATAGAAATAAATTCCATTTATCCATTTTAATGGGTGAAAAAAGTATTCGTACAATGCAAATTCCAGACTTTAAAACTTTTAAATAGCTCTAATACTATAGATTATTCGAATAGAATATTCTAGAATGTTCCAATACTGTTATCGGTAGTTATTTTTAGTCTCAAAAATAAAAACAGAGCGCATTCTGTAATTCGTGCAAGAAGGTTACCGTCATGGCAAGCGGAAAAGAATTGACAAAAAACTGATTGTCAATCTCCGGGAAGAAGGTAAAAGTTACAGGAAAATCTCAGACAACCTGAATATTCCATTTACTACCATTAGTTCATTCATTGTAAGTTATAAAAAACTGTTGAAAACCAAAGAAGAGCAAGTTCTACACGGAAGATTTCTTCAAGATCTTCGAGGAAATTAATGCGTTAAATTATAAAATATCTAATACTTATTTGTCAAGAGTTGCAGGATGATTTGCTTTCATCAGGAATCTGTGTCATTAAACGGACAATAAGCAATGAAATTTTATGGAACGATCTGAAGTCCCGCTCCTCTCGCAAAACTCCACTGTTCTTGAAAAGACACAGAGATACCAAGCTGAAATTCGTTCGTGAACATAAATATAAGGAAACATCGTACTGGGAAAGAGTATTATGGACAGAGGAAACCCAAATTAAGTTGTTTGGACGTAATTCTAGATATCGTGCATGACAGAAAGATGGAGATACCTTCAAACAAAAGAACACAGTTCCAACTGTGAAATTTTGTGGTGGCAACATCATGGATTGGGTGTGTTTTTCTTCAAAAGATACAGACAACATATCAGTAATAAATTGTAGAATGAATGTCGCAGCATATCAAAATATTTTGGAAGCAAATTTAATGATTTCGGTTAAAAATTTTGAACTCCCTCCTGACTAGATCTTCCAACAAGATAATCACCCTAAGCACACTGCAATATCTACGAAGAAATGGCTTGTTGAAGATAATGTAAATATCCTAAAATAGCATTGTCAGTCACCAGCTTTAAACCCAATCGAGAATCTGTGGCGTTAATTGAAAATTCAAATCTATCGAGAGCTCCAACATCCCGGATCTGAAGACCATATGGGAAGAAGGATGGAACAAAATACAAACTAAAATTGAAAATCATTAATTGACAACTACAAGTAGAGGTTGGTTGCTGTAGAAGTGGATAATAGCTATTCTAAAATTTTTAAATGAAGTTTATGTATTCATTTTTGTATTGTACTTTTTTCCACACATTAAAATGGATAAATGGGATTTATTTCTAATAATTAAAATGTTTCTTGTTTTCTATGCATATTTAGTTATTATGCATTTGTGCACAGTTAATTATATGAAAAATATGTTTATTCATTAGTAGGAAAGACAATAAATTAAAGATTTCTATGTGTACGAATATTTGTTTCCCCTACTGTATGTCCTCTGAGTGTTAAATTTTCTAAACCCTCCTTCCTCATGATGTGTCATGATGTGTTAAGTATAAGAAGTTTAATATTTACGCATGTAAAGCTCTTTACCCAATGTGCATATGCATGTGCATATATATATATATATATATATATATATATATATATATATATATATATATATATATATATGCATGTTTTATTAAGAACGACAGACAAGGTACTACGATTGAGCTTTTTATTTAATTTTTCTTGTGTTCGAACAAGAGATTTCTTTACAGGACAAAGGACAAAGAACGAACATTACCTATGAGTTCAAATGCCCCTTAAGGAACTGTGTTCCTGATCAAACAGGGCTCATGAATAATTACATTGGTTACACGACTACATGCTTATCCAGACGTCTTACGTTACACCTATCTGACCATAGCTACATTAGAACGCATTCAAACACGCACACAAATTTACTGGACTCCATTAGATACATACTCGTAGAAAACACAAATATATTAACTGCATCCACCTGCAAAAAAAGATTAAAAATAATGGTCGCTTTAATAATAAAAAAGAAAAAGCCAACTCTTAACAATATTAACTACGAACAAAGCCACAATTAGCTAACCGTATTCGGAAATTAAAAACATCCCTACTATACTCTAAGACATACACATAATGCACACACTCAATTAAGCTGAAAAATCGAATCATCCTTGATAATGGCTAAAGGTATAGCCGAAAGCGCTCGGAAACATAAAACATTTGGACAGTTCTTACACACCCTTTGTCCTGTAAAGAAAGCTCTTGTTCTAACACAAGAAAAATTAAATAAAAAGCTCAGTCGTAGTACCTTGTCTGTCGTTTTTAATGAAACATTCATAAACGAAGGGTTGCTGCCTAAATATACAACTATATATATATGTGTATGTGTGTGTGAGTGCGCGCGTGCGCGTGTGTGTGTACATATATGAGTGTGTGTTTACGATAAATTCACTCTGAAGTACTGGTTTCCGTTCCATCACTGATCACCGAACTTAGATGGGAGGCCACTTAGGAAGTCCTGGTGCAATAACAGAGTTCATATCATCGTGATATGATTCGAGCATTAGCGACCCCGCCTGTGTCTTATCATCAAACGACTCGTACCATATGCGGCACAGGAAGTCTCTAATTATCTTGGAATGGATTGGTTCTTGTCATTAGAGCAAGACTGTTCAATGCGGAACGTCTACATCATATTGCGAAAGCTATATGTGACTATGAGCAATTGCGCGATAACCATTTGGATGTTGTCAGTTTAGCGAAAAACCATCTCATGTATTGTGGGCTTTTCTGTCAGTATTCCAGCAGTAAGTGCGCTGCCGCTATATATATATATATATATATATATATGTTTCGGAGGAAAATTTTGGACTTCTCTGATAACCCCATTTTAATTGGAGATTAGTTGATCATTTGGTCAGTTACTTTATAAATTTATCTAATTTACATCGACAAAATGACAATTAGATTCTAGTCGGATGGGCATGATTTCCTTAGTCAAGAAATGGTAGTTTTAGGCACAAGACAAAAGGGTCGGGGCACATTCTCGTTTCCGTAGTGATAGATAATTTGCTTTTGTATATAATTCTATGCAAACCCCAGTCCGTAGGATTTGATATTGTGCGTGTTGTTCTTCGATATTACTGGCTAGCATACATCGGAGAATTTGTTGAAACATTTCTTTACACGTTTACTTTGTTTGGTCATATCGGACGCAATATCTCCAGAATGTAAGTAGAAGATTCCAACATATATATCATTAAAGACCATGAAAAGATAGGAAAATGGTCCTAGAAGAAGTAGAAGATCTACAAGAGTTTTTATTGGCGGATATAAACTTAGCAACATAATATACGCGGATGGAAATAACAGACTCAAAACCCAAACTAAAAGAACTCTTAAACAATGTCCTAACCCCACCAAAAATACGAACAACAGGACTGTTAACTGTAACAATATAGAGTGCATAGTTGTCAGTACAAGAGGCATATTAAGTTTTGTGTTACACATTGGGAAAGTCAAGCTTTTGTAGACACAGAATTTAATTTGATTGGGTAGTGTAATAACAAACGACGGAAAATGTAATACGTAAATGCGATGGCACAAGAAATGTCGAAATATGTCTTTCAGAAACTAAGTAAAGGATTAGGAAATAGGAAAATGATGTTACAAAAAAGAAAAAGAGAGATTGAATTACTATGTAATATCTAATCTATAATATGGCGGTGAATAATGGAAATTTCCTTCCAGATGCTGACGATACTTGGAGCGACAGAGCTGTTGTGCTAACGACGGATGTGGTAATATCAGGTACTTAATATCTGAGAGAAGAGATAATCTTAAAGGAAGCAGGAACTAAAAGAGACGATTGGCAGCTGTAGGACACAACGAGCAAAGAGAATTTGGATAATTGGACATCCAAAGAGCATACTGATGGCCGGAAAAGCGGGGGGAAACAGTTTATTTGACGTGTTAGTCGAAATCGGTGGCAGAATAAAGGATCAAACGTTACTTCGAGAAACAAAAGAAGCGACGTTGTGGAGAACCGTAATCACCACCGAGCGGAAGACACACATAACATAAGAAGATTTTGTAATTGCAGATTTTAGTTAATGATCGTAAATAATTTATATTGTATGAATGCGTTTGTAGACATAATATTATTAATGAACGATAAGAATTGCTTTTCGTAGCATGATTCGTACCAATTTACATATGCGTGGTAATGCAACAGTAGGGGAGTGAGCCTTTTCTTTGATTATTAATATATTTTTTATATAATCTGTGTATGAGAACTAGTCAGTCGAAAGTGACATAAATGTTATTAAAATTGCCAGGTAATATATTAAAAAATAGGTCATCACTAGTTTATTTCGGCAACACTTCACAGCTTTCTGAGAGATTGACTGAAGAATAAAAGCAGCTATAAAGTAATATATTTACAGCAATAGTTTCCAACGTTTATATGTTCTCTTCATCCTGCCTTCCTATGCTGAAATACACGATTTATGTTTCATTGACATACAAAAATAGGTACTGCATTTTGGTCCTCAACAAAATGTATCTAGCAGCAAGCACAAGAAGTGTGCAGATAAAAAAGTATTCTTATTTTCACAAAATATAAAATAACATCTAAAAATAAGTTATTTTTTTTTCTTTTTCAGCATTTTAAATGTAGCCTAAATAATAGCGGCGAAAACCTTTTTGTTTTACTGTTTTATTTTCAGTATAAATTACCGAACACTTATCCTAAATGTTTTTTTTACTCACGTGGAATAAATTCTCGGAATATATTATTAGCCTTTTTTCGTTAATTTTGTTATTTTACTTTAAAATCACGCAACACCCCTAACTACTTACTACAACACACAAACGTGAAAGTCAAGCAAAGACAATGATTTACTCACGTGATCTTCAAATATTTGTGACCTTATTACTCTACCTTCCATATAATGAAGTTACGCACTTCCTATATAGTATGTTTCGTTGATATATCAAAAACTGAAAAAGACAGATACTACACCTTGATCACAAAACAAAATGCGGTGAATAGAACCACGTTGGTGGAGCCTTCAAAATGAAAAACATTTTTTTCTAAAAATACAATACCAACATTTTTCGACTTTCTCTTCAACTTTTCAATTTCTAAGAGCATAAATATTTGTGTCGAAGTCATCTCTGTTGTTTTTAGTTAAAATCTTTCAAAGGACTCCAACTGTTATGCTAACTGTATTTTATCAATATCGTGGAAAATAATGCTTGGAATATGGTATTTGCTTTTTTTTTTCGTTATTTTTGTTATTTCAATTTAAAATCTCGTGACACGTCCAACTAACGTGTCGTGGCACTCCGGTTGAAAGATTCTGGTCTAGAGATAATGAATTCCGCATAAGATTGACAACTGGAATATTTCTGTGTTACGTTTGAGAACTAATTGTGACTCTTAATTGCAATGATATTACTATATGCTTTGATTATTGTGAATAGTGTTCCTATTTTCAATCTAAATTTACCAAGTGATAGTGCAGTTGTTTAATTAAAAATATTTTGTCTAAGAGCGACACACAACAGAGACATTTCTGACAGGTTTTGTTAAAGTAAAAGATTCGGCAATGGAAACCAGAATGTTGATTGTCTTTTGTTTTTTGCTTTTATCTATCTTGAAGAAACAGATAAATAAAATCAGCCATCTTAATATATCTAGAGCTGTACTTTCTAACTCTCTATGATCTCGTAACACAACTCCTTATATTAAAAGTACGTGACAGCCCAGTGGTATGTGGCGTTGATATAAAAACAATTACTACATCTTGAACCTAAGCAAAACGCAAACTCGAATAGTTTTTGAAAGTGAAAAAATCTTTTTTTGTTCCAAAATATATAGTAATATAGAATAATAACTTTTTTGGCTTTTCCCCTTTCAAGCTTTTCAAGTATAATTAATAGTGGCGGTATAAGTGGTGTAATAGATCTTAAGTCGCACCCCTAGATGCTTAGGAGAAACAAACTCAAATATGTACAGCTTCCTTTTGCCACTCCTACTCCTGCATTTGACACGTTAAAATTATCTTGCACCTTCTGGGCCTCATCGATTATCAGAATATTTGAAGCGGTCGAGAAAGCCCTTCCTAAATCTTCGCCTGCGATATCAAGCGAAGACACTGATTTACACCAACGGTCTTCAATCTCTTGTGAAATCATAACTACCTTCCATATACTGATAGTACACGTGCAAATAATAGTATGTTTCCTTGATTAAAAAAACAGATATAACACTTTGATTCCAAACAAAATGCTCTGAATGGCACCACAAATTCAATTGGTCCCTTCAAAATCTAAAAAACATTTCTATTTTTCTCCAAATTATACGATAACAACGTTTTTCGTCTTTCTCTTCTTTAACTTATCAATTTTTGAAGCCATAACTATTCATGGCCAAGTCATATTTGTTATTTCAATTAAAATAACTCGAAGGATATAAACTGTTATGTTAACTGTGTTTTATCACTAGTGGAAAATATTACTTGGTAGATGGAATTTGCTATTTTTGTCGTTAATTTTGTTATTTCAGTTTAGAATCTAGCGACATCTCTAATTACTTACTACGGTCGCGACCCATCGGTTGAAAAATTCTGGTCAAGAGATAAGAATGAATCCCGCATAAGATTGCCGACTGGAATATTTCTATGTTACATTTGAGTAGTAATTGTGAATCTTAATTGCAATGATATTACTATATGCATTGATTCTTGTGAATAGTATTCATATCTTCATTTACCAAGTAATACTGCAGTCGCTTAATTAAAAAGATTTTGTCTAAGAGCGACACACAACAGAGACATTTCTGACAGGTTTTGTTAAAGTAAACGATTCGGCAACAGAGACTAGAATGTTGTCTGACTTTTGTTTTGTTTTTGCTTTGATTTCTCTTGAGAAAAAATATTACTATTTTTACTTCACAGCTTTTCCAGAGGCAGGTGCGTGGAACTGACATCTTTTGATGAGCAAGTAACAAAGTCTCAACTACTGCCTCCTGAATGGTTACAATGTTGAAAAAAAAAACCTCAAAAGGAGATAAACGCACCGAGCAGCACTAAAGCAGGATACGACTGAGGTGAGAATTCGATAACAAAAACAAAACGCGGAGACACATACGCACATATGTACACATATGCACGTATGCACACGCACATGCACACGCGGGAACACATACACAGAGACGCATATATATATATATATATATATATATATATATATATATATATATATAATGTACTTATGTATATGAATATTTATATGTACACATATATATATGTGCACATACATACATATATGAATATACATATATATATATACACTCAAATAGCCATATATATACACACACATACATATATATATACATATATATATATATATATATATACGTGTATATGTATATGGAATTATATACATATATATACCATCATACACACACACACATATATGTATATATACACTGCACATGTATAAGGAAAACTGCACGGAAATATTTATTTACAAACACCTGTAGATGCATATATACATACACAAATAAATACAAAAACGCATTTACCTGTATTGACACACACACACACACACACACACACACACACACACACACACACACACACACACACACACACACACACACACACACACGTACGTACGTACGTACGTATTAATAAATATGCATAATATGCCACGCCGACAGTAGCATAGCGTAGTTGGGTAATTTATTACTATTATAAAGTATTTAAATCTAAATTTGAAAATTTAAAAGCGTAGGACATTGGTTTTTATAAAGGGTTCATACTATGTATCATGGGGATAACTCATTTTTTTCCTGGAGTAAAACACATAAAAAGTGATATCCATAATATAAACAACAATAGGAAACAGCAGTAATAAAATAATGATAATATTAATAATAAAATAATAACAGGCAATTGTAATATTATTAATTTGATGATAATAACAATATTAACAATAAAATAGTAATAACACTAATAATATTATTAATATAATAATAATAGGTAATAGCAATATTAATAAGAAGATAATAATAATAATAGCAATAATATTATAATATATAAACATATATATATGCGTGTGCGTGTGTATGTATACATACATGCATGCACATATATATGCATAAACACGCATAGATACACGTGTGTGTATCCATTCGCATTATTTTCAACATGTGTTGGTGCAATTTCATCACAAATACTAAATTACTCAAGAGGCAATGCTTCAAAAAATAGATCACATATCGAAGATGGATGGCTATCGATTCTAATGACCCCACCCTTAGGTTATAATGACGGTGTACTTCTTAAAACTTCAAAAGCCCACGGATGAAGGCTATTCCACTACATCCTTCACTAATGTGGGTCGGGTGGCTGTTAACAATTGTGGAAAGTTTTTATTTCGCGAAGTCAAGTCATGATTGTTCGTAATCTGGCCCGTGACAAGTGCAACAAAAGAACGCTACAAGGTTTTCCTGAAAAGAAAAAGACACAGGCCACAAGAGAAATAGACTGCTGCAAATAAAAAGTTGGAAGTGTTTACAGGCTTTCAAAGCACCAAAAATCCTTCAAGGCGACCTTATTCCGTGAATACAACTGCAGAGGCAAACCGTAAGAGAAAAGGTAGAGACTCGGTGTTTCCTAGCAATAGTGCATCCAAGGAAAACACAGTATCTATCTATCTATCTATCTATCTATCTATCTATCTATCTATCTATCTATCTATCTATCTATCTATGTGTGGGTGTGTTTATGTGTATATGTGTGTGTATTTCTCCCAGAAACTATAACGAAGAAATTCAGAATGAAACACAATTTGGCGATGAACACGTGTTTTCAACAGGAATTATCTAGCTACGCGAGCAGGTAGGTAAAACTGATCCACAAAAGAGAATGCAATATAATTTTTATTATGGTGCATATAAGTGAATTACAATTAATGTGATCCAAACGATTTACCTCATACAGATGATCATTTTGTCCATGGAAAAGTAGTTTTTCCCTGGACTTATTAATGCAACTACATTTACTAAAATGAATAAAACGTTTCTTCACAGGAAATCTGGTAGGCAAACGAGATGGTTGGAATTAATGTTAATATAATTAGGAGTTTCGTGTTCCTCATGGTAAAGTTTAAATGCATTATTATTATTTAAGTTAGGTGTGATGTCGAGGTAATAAACTATTTTTATATTGGAAGTGATCTCTATCTTGAATCCCAGGAACGTAAAACGTCTAATGAATTTTTTTCTATAATTCAACAGTAAGAGGTCCTTTAATATTGGGGACATAAATGAGTCTAGTGGTTTGAGTTATATATATATATATATATATATATATATATATATATATATATATATATATATATATATATATATATATATATATATATATATAACTTTATGAAAGTCAGTGTTATCGCAACTATGGTTACGTTTAAAGAACCGAGGTTTAATATATATTCATATCTAAAGGGGGAATATGCCGTATGGATTTCATATAACGTGGTTTACTAGATATAATTATTTTAAATTATTTAGTAGTTTGACATATAATTATGTAACAGGATTGTTCATCATATTTTAAATAAATAGATATAAATATATATAATATTACAATTACTGGTATTATTATTTAAGTTATCTAAATGGGTTAACAGACAGATGCTACCTTAAAAATGGATTCAATATCAGCTAAAGTTATTGACAGATGTGAACAAAAATTGAAAGTAGCGAAAAAGCTGTATAGAGATCACCGAGCAATAAAAAAAGAAACTGAAATCATTGGCAATGCAAGGAAAAAAGTCTAGAAAAACAAGAAAAATGGATTGCAAAGTAAGAAAATATTTGACGAACCAGGCATTGCAATTGTAAACAGAGAAGATATGCAGAATATTAAGATTTGAAAACAGCAAATCTAACATCTTTAAGTAAACATCACAAGAGAAATGTTTACGTTGGCAAGGAAGTACACAAAAACTAATGCTGAAAAAGTAATTTTAGTGAAGAATCTAGTACTTTTGGGGTCCTTCATGGAAACAATGTACCAACAGGAATTAGAAGGCAACAGCTGGTAGACTGAGTAAGATTTTTAGCTAGTATTAAAATAATAATATTATCGGTCTCTTAAAAATTAATGATGGTGTGGAGATAAATGTAATGATTTATTGTGATCTCTTGGACAAGACACATTTTGAATAGTACATGAAACACACCAGAAGCTGTAAGCTAATGAATATATACGTGCAATCAAGGAAATCTGAACACTGGTAAGGTTCGAACATGCATCCATCTTTGAAGGAAAAAACCGACGTCTGATCCGATGTGCTTAAGACAACTTCAATTTGTAGGAATCCTTTTACTCGGTTTTTCGTTGAATGTTAAAATTCGGAGTGTTGGGATAAGATAAAATAACAAAATATCGTTACGAGGTAATTTGGCCGTCTAGAATAATCATACGATTTTCATTGAAAGAATAAAATTCAGTAGAAAAGACAACATAGTTTCAACAAATAAACATTTATTTAATATAACGACAAGAATACAAGCGGTTCGTGATAGATTGGAAAGTAATGACTTTTTGTTTGGATTGATAAAGTTCTGAAATAAAGTATAAATTGTCTTTGTGTACGTATGTGAGAAACAATGAAATATTGTTGTATGTGTGTTTGTATGGAAAAGTTAACACAGGTTCGTTTTATAGTGAGGGTTAGGGTTGCTAGTGTCGACAAAAAAATTAAACAAATTTTTATTCATAATGATAAAATAAAAGAAAGAATGTACTCTACTAGCAACTAATAAGAATTCGGCGAATATTTTTTGCTGTTTTTGATTCTCCCTTATTGGATTTATATCCGAAAAAATGTTATTTCGTCTAAAAAACTATTTGAATGTTAATGACCTTTCTGAAAACTATAGAAAATAGCAAAATATTCGTTGATATATATCTTATCTAGTAATGCGTCCCAGTAATTCCCTTTTAACCTCCTGTGTTTTTTTTTGCTATAGGTTCTTTGCATATTTCCTTTGAATATTTTTTCGGGTAGCATACGTTGAAATACCTTTTTAAATACTCAAAATCCTATATCGCCTACCAAAATTTCCAGTCGCCAGCCATTCTTTGTCCAGCTGCTCATTTCCCACCCAACAGTTGAAATCGCCCACCAGTGGGTGATATCACCCGGGTTGTGAGACCCTGTTGTAGTGGATACTTGTATTTGACATAGGAGACCATTTTCATTTTTAAACGGTTTTCATTATAACTATTAGCCTGCGCGTGCTCTCCGACAGGGATTGAACCTACATTCACCTTTTTAGGAGAAATCACCGTTTGATTTGGTGCACTTTGCCGCCCTGTAGCTGACTGTTTAAAAATGGCATGTCTATTTCAAGTAAAAGTATCCACTATATTTGAAGTACACAACATACGACATTTACGCACATACACAGGCATACGTGTACACAAACACATACACATACAAAAGTGAAAAAAACCCAACAACACCAATAACTAGCGTATAAATAAGTTACTTCAAACTCAATATAAAGATAACGAAAATGAGAAAATAAAATCAGAAGTCAGTTGCTGAAACCTCCTGATGAGTGGATCGAATGATTACAAAAAGGTTTACGAAACTCTGGTGTCGAGGTACTGAATATATATTTAACCGCTAAGTGACAAATTTTATTTGTGCCGGTTTGAAATAGACTCGACCCACATGAAGGAATAATATATGGTATGTTATATTATATATATTAAGCTCTCTATGTGGATCATTTTTAATATTTCATATTACTCGGATCCACCTGGATTATATATCAACTGATCTATTACCTGTAATATATATATATATATATATATATATATATATACAGGGTCCGGCAAAATGAAGCTAAATAGAGTAAAGAACGAAAAAAATGTGTTTTTTTATTTTCGAAATGTTCATATAATGCCATTTTATTTCATTTCGTGTTAAAAATTAAATCAATGAAGTGGGTACCGTTACTTTCCACCCACTGTAGAAGGCGTTCATGAAATTAGTCCATAACTCGACGAGTCATTTCATGTCAAACGGACAGCAATTTCTTGACGAATGGCGTCTTTTAATTGTTCAATTGATCCAGGGCGATGAGTGTATACCTTTGATTTCAGGTATGCCCACAGAAAAAAATCGCCTCGGTTCAAATCAGGTGATTGGGCGGGACAACGCAGTTACCATTTCGTTTTTCTTGATAAACGTTTTCACAATGAAAGCACCATAATCCCACCCAATTCATGTTGGCAACTGAAAACGAAATGAAACAAAATGGCATTATGTGTACGTTTCGAAAATAAAAACACATTTTTCATTCTTTACTATATTTCGCTTTTATTAAACCTACAACTGTGTCAGATCATTTTACCGCACCCTATATATATATATATATATATATATATATATATATATATATATATATATATATATATATATATATATAGGTGTGTGTGTGTGTTTATGAGTATTCGTGTGTGCGTGTGTGCGTATGTGCGTGCGTGTTAATAGGTAATTTTATAATTTAGTCTTTGCGTACTTATATATAACCATGGTCATAAGAATCTTGTAATATTGAAATTATACACTTAGCTTATATATGCATTAGTATGTATACCTGTGACTGTGTAGATGTGTCTGCGTTTTTATGTTTATGCAAAAAAACGATAGATACGTTCGTTACATTTTTAGAATGTTAGAATCTGAAAGGATTTTTTTGTTTTTTAACGATTTTATGTTTCATTCACATCTGCTGTCCGGGTTTGTTTTGCTGTTTGAAAAAAAAAACATATCTCGAAATTATCTGTGGGCAAAACTTTGTGACAACAATATTTACGCTTGTTTATAGAAGAAAACTAAAAAGTTTTGAAAGATACTTGTGCAAATACTTAACCGCAATGGAAAAGCTGTTAAATACTGCCATCATGTGAGCTGCTCAGGCTTGAAGTAACGTTTTATATCAGTGTGGTTTCTCATCATTACCACACTTGCTCATTTCTGGGTATGTCCTTCGGCTTATGAACATTTGTGTTTGTTTAACACTCAATGAGCCAATCAATGGTTTATACTGCAACAGAGGACGGCAAATGCGTCACTGAGATCCGTAGACGTATTGGGATAGCCAAGGACGCATTCCAAAAGCTGGGCAGTGTATTGCGAGGCAGGAAAATCTCTTTGGTAACGAAGAAAAGAATACTGAGCTGTTACGTGACATCTGTCCCACTTTACGGCAGCAAATGTTGGACTATTTCCTCAAAGATGAAGAGACTCGAGGCGACGGAGATGTAGTTCTACAGAAGAATGCTAAAGATATCATGGACCGAGCGTGTGAGTAACGATGAGGTCTTAAAGAGCATACAAACAAGGACGTGGCTCATACGTAACATCAGAAAGAAGCAGCTCAAGTTCCTGAAACGCATAATGAGGAAGGAGGGCCTGGAGAATCTGATACTCATGGGTTGAATAGAGGGAAAGAGAGACAAGGGAAACAATGCATGGCATAAAAAGCAGCCTTAAGCAAATGGATGAGAGAACGTGGTCTGGGGAATGTAGCAGAAGGAATGAACTTGAGATCTGCAAGGGATAGAGGGAGGTGGAGAGCCATGATCGCCTACGTCCTGAAAGGACACGGCAGATAGAACAGATGTTGAGTGGACATTAGTTACAGGTTCAAGTATGTGCCTCCTGGGCCACATACGGTTTTGTATTCAGAGTTGTTCCTCACCTATCTTGTCGTCTAATCCCGAGCAGAGAGTCCATCTGCCCTTCTATTTAACCTGGTACAAGTGGGGGAGTTTGTTTTCTTTTAAATTAAAATTGAACCTTCATGAAAGGAACCTCAGGGAATATTTATTTTATAATAACTTATTTTACATACTAAATTGGAAGTTTTTTTATGTGATTACATATTTGCTTGATAAGGAATATATTCTGTTTTGCTTTCACTTAACTAGCAGTATAACCCATCTTCGACTGGGTGTTTCATTCCAGGGGAATTTTTGCCGTTCAGTTGGAGCAGTTTAAGTTCAAAGTCAGCCCACCTGAAAATCAATATTAGTAACAACAATTGGGCACAAATGAGACACATCCCCAAATGGGGGTTAACAATTTGAATGGAGGGTAGCCCTGAAAAGGGCGCTTTTTGTGTTCTCAATCTTGCAAGGAAGGGACCTCTTCCATCGGCCGTCATAATAATAATATACGATAATTTTTATTTATAATAATTTTTTTTTGTATAATTCTAATAATCTGTTAGAGTTCAATTCTCTAAATTGATTGTACGATGTTTTTTACAGATATTAAATTTTGCCATTGTCTTTTGGGCAAAGTGTAAACAATCAGTTTTTCGATTTGTCCCCTACAAAGTTGTAATTTTTTCAAGTCAATTTGGACTCAAATCCGGAACTGAAGAATTATATATCAAACAAAAAAAATTTAATCGAAATCGGATAAAAACTGTGGAAACGCATAAACAACATTCAGTCACACGCAAAGACATACATACACGCACACATTTTGAGAATTATAGATATAGATTTAAATTCATTTAATTTTTTTAAGACGAAGAATGACTTCGACATTTCGCATTATTTGTAAAAATTATTTTTAATAGTCAAAGATGCGTCTTTGGATGAAATCTTTTTAATAACCTCGTTACTTTGTTACAAGAACGGGGTTCTTATTTATTCATTTATATCCTGATTCATGTCCTAATCTTTGTGATTATGATCCTAATATTTAGGCTGCTGAGCTCTCCTGGCATTTTTCAGGTGTCTTTCGATCCGTGTAAGCATTCAGGGAAGATCGATAACACTATTCTTATACATGGACTGCAGAACAACATCAATGTAGCCTCATAGATTAAATAAAGGGTACAGTTTGAAATTAACTGAAGGTCACCCGGATCGACAGACGCCTGAAGATGGCATATGGTCACAACGGATGAAACGTTGTTACGATACCAACAAAGAATAGGACATTATTCTCAATGTAAATAATTTAAATAATGATAACTACTCATCGTAGAAATTCAGATGGAAACACGTTTGTTATTTTAGCATTCTTACAAAATGACTGAACGGGATTGAATTAAGTAGGTAGTTAGTGATGGGAGGGTCTTTATCTTCATTATTCTTCCAAAGAGTCTTAGTCATCTTTCATTGATTATCAGTTGACTGGATTTTAATTGAAAACGTTGGTGTGTCGGCTAAAATGGCATAACACGATAAACTTAAAACATATTGAATCAAGAAGTGTTTTGATGAATTTATTCTTTCAATTGCAAAATATTCTACTGTAATGATAGAAAAATAAAATCTCACTATTTCAAAACAATAAAAAAAAGTTCGCAATAATTTTGGTTTGCCATAAAGAAATAAAAACTAAAAGATAATTTAAAAAACAAAGAAATAAATAAAAGCGACCAAAAGGTTATCATTCCCAAATGTGAGTGGAGAAAAAGGGATTGCCAACTGAATCATTTCTGAGAATTAATCAAAATCAAGAAACAATAGGGGGATGAATTCCTTTGTCTAAAGAAAAATGGAAACAGATAGTGACGAGCAAGCAAAAGGACCAGCCACTGAAAGAATTTCATCCGCTGTTCTATTCCCTAAACCTTCGGAGATCTAAAAATCCCATAGAGAGTGTCGAAACAATTACTGCTATCAAAAAATACTTACATACATTCATATACATTTTACAGGGACTCTTTTCTCTCTCTAATATATGCTAAAGGACTTAGAAACTTTCAACACAAGAAGTTTCTAATAGAAACTTATGAACTTTTTGAATATTGTATATTTTATTTTAAGAGATACCAGCTTTTATTAGTACATGCCTTATTTGTATTAATTATCTTTGCATGAAAAATAGACCATAAATTGGTGTATATTTGGATTAAGGACGTTATCCGAAGATAACCACTTGTAAACAAGTAAACATCTACTTTGGTAACATTACAAACCTACAGATCTACTTATCAGGATAAACCAGTCCTTGAAATGTGTCCAAATCCAAATTAATAACAAAATTTTCATTGATTAAATTATAACAGAGAGAAAAATTTGAAAGAGAGAAAGCGTGAATAAGGATAATAATAACAGTAACTGCTAGTATAACTGAACAAATTCACGGTTTTCCAATTTTAATTTTCTGTAGTAAAGTTAATTATTAAATAAGATTCTTGTGAGATTCAACCCTATAAAATACTCGTAGAATTTCCACTATTGCATCATTAAATGTTTCAACTTATCAACTTTAACAAAATACTATAAGAATATTTATAAATACGAATGCAAATTATTATTTAAAGAAGTGAGAGACCAAGTTTTTCCCTTTCACTATAGCAGACGTTAAATGTCTGACAGTGTGATCACCTCTTTCCTTTCTTTCTTTCTTTCTTTCTTTCTTTCTTTCTTTCTTTCTTTCTTTCTTTCTTTGAATCCAGTCAGCGTCTCTGATATGTCTTTTTTGTCTTTCTTCTCGAATAGTCCTTTATTTATGAAGCATTAGTAGGGCGTAACGGTCGTGCTAACTAAATGAACAATTAAAATATGATATAATAGGGATAGAAAAAGTAAAGACTCTAGCGTGTAAATCAATGAGAAATTTTTAAAAGTATGAGTTTTGCATTAAACAAGATGAACTTCTAGTATCTGAGATCAGTGCAATAATTCGTTGTTTGGCTTTTCTTATTGGGTTGAGTCGTAAATACTTTCCGTTTTTGTTTGTCAATTTTAATCTTCAAAAAATGAGGTGCAATTACATTATTCACTATTATTTTCAATGACGTGTTGACACTTTTCATTTTACTCTTTGATTGTTGTCGACACCCGCGTGCATCCGAGCCTCGGGATCATTATCCTGTTTCCCTATTCCATTTCACTCCCCTAGTGGTGATGGCAGAGATGGCTGTGAATCAAAGAGAGTTTGACGAGGCCATTCGGGTGAATATGATTTTGGTGGCGGAGACGCCCACATACTTGTTCAGAAGCACATCCCTCGCGGCTAAGAAGGGATTGAGACAGACGAGATTTGGCAAACCTGGCTGCATCGGTTGGTTGGATGTTTAGTCTGTCAAAGTACACCGTGGTTACGCCAGCCCGACTGGCGCTGCCCTTTTCCACTAGTTTGGCCGTTGAGATCGTGTAGATCTTTGCCTATTTCGCTGTTGGAGTCTTCGCGTGTTTGTCGTGTTTAGTCTGGCCTCCCCTTCAACCTTATCGCCATGGGTGACCCTGCAGTAGTTGGAACTCCAGACGACTTCGCTCTTTGGATCACTGGTACTGGGCTTTGTCTTGTCATTTTCTTATTGATTGTTACAGTTTTTTGGGTAGCCCTATATACTAGTGAGCCAACCAGAATGAGCTGACTCATTTTATAGTTCGCCAATAGAAGGTTAACCAATCCGACGTGTATAAAGGCGGCCATTTTTTTCTCCGAATATCAACTGCCGACCTCTGATATCGATGACCAGAAGAACTACTGAACTACGCTCTGCTAATTTCTCCGATTATTCACTGCCAACCTCTGATATGGAAGGATATGGAAGAATTATTGAACAGCTGCTACTAGATATTGGTGTTGTTTCATTGAACAAATTACTTACTACGTTGGATTCGAACATTCAGACTACGGTGAACATGTATTACAGTGATGAACTCAGAGTACATACTGACCAAAATTGTTTGTACACGTTAGAGCTGTTGAACGTATAAAATGTCAATCTCACTAAACGGACGACATTAACTTTCTTGTATTTAGCTCAGCTTGTGGTGTCGATTTGTGAATTTTACCTTTTGCAATCCACAACATTTTTCGTTGAATATTGCTGTATGTTAGTGTACTCCAAATGGATTTTTAACTGCGACGTATGATTACTAGTTGGGATTGTTATTAAGTTTGGTTCCCAAAGGCAAGAATTACTGATCATACAAGCTAATATTTATCAGAAAATTAAATTATGCAGCAAATTATCGAAATAAGAAGAACTGCCATCGGAATTTTCAGCGTTACCACAGAAAATGATTTACTCATATATTATATATAACGTCTTACACTATTACTACTAGAGGGCTGGGAATTTTAACAATCCTATTTTTAACTTTTTCTATGTAATCGATCTTGTTGCATAATAGGAGTCTTAAGACTGGCAAATTTTAAATTTTAAAATTTAGACAGAACAATAATGGCTTAAATATTTTCAGCAATTGATCTTAGTCGGAGTTAATTAAACAAAGAATATATAAAAAGTGCTAATTATTAAATCCAGAAAAATTCCCCAACGATTGACCTATATATATATATATATATATATATATGTGTGTGTGTGTGTGTGTGTGCGTGTGCGTGTGCGCACGTGTGTGTGCGTTTATATATATATATGTATAAATAAACATTATATATATATATATATATGAAATATAATAATAATCTATAATAACATCTGAATAAATTACATATATATATATATATATATATATATATATATATATATATAAATGTAATTTATTCAAATGTTATTATAGATTATTATTATATTTCAGGTGTGCTTTACCGTTCATCCACGTCACAGCAAGAAAGGTTTTATTTTCCCATTTAAGGAAAGTACATCTCCTCTACCCAGATATTATATATATATATATATATATATATATATATATATATATATATATATATATATATATATATATATATATCTGTGTGTGTGATTGCGGGCGTGTGTGTGTGTGTGTGTGTGTGTGTGTGTGTGTGTATGTGAAGATGATTCCAGAACTGAGACGTTTTTAGGAGAGGCAGTTATAACTGTCCAAGATTATTGTAATTTTATTATATCATTATTCTACATCTAATAAACTGAACTACCAAATTTAGTTTTTCAGATGGAAGGAGTTAACACTTTTTTTTAAACATATCCTACTAAACGCTTCTCGTTACAGCTGACTAGTTTGCAGAATGTAGTCGGTACGTGAAAAAAATATTGAATTCTGACTATGAAATAAAGTTTTTTGTTGATAGAGAATGCCATCAGAACTGTCTCTCATCCTCCGGACAAGCCAGATCTTCGTTCCTATGACTTTTGGTTGTTCCGTTTTGAAGACATTGAATAGATGAAAGAATATGTGATAAAGGTCCTGGACAACATCACATTGGATTATTTCCATGGGGCCTTCACGAAAAGGCTGGAGCGTTACAAGAAGGGCACTGAAGTATGAGGGTTTTATATTGAAGCAACGTTTTGTACATCTTTAATAAATTCCTCTTTTAGCATAACACCAAACGTCTGGAATGCACCACGTATATATATATATATATATATATATGTATATTGTAAGTTTTAGGGAGAAACAAGAAATAAACTCAGGTATATTAATTTATTAGTATATGTTTTATTCCACATGATCTCTTTTGTATTTTGTAGTAAAAGGGACAATTGCGTTTTGCTGTTCCTCTTTGCTCTGTTCATAATAATTTCCTTTCGGTTTTGTTAAATGTGGAAATACCGAAAAGACACATGATATTTTCGTTATTTCCTTCTTCGATACCAAAACAAATTTAATAATGACAAATCTCACCTCCTCCAACTCAGAGGCTCTCATGAATTAAAGAATTCCGTCTAGTTTCAGAATTAACGTATGAATTATACACTTTGACAGAAATAATAGCCTTACAATTATTATTAGAAGTTTTCCATTTTATGCTAATGAAGATTATTCCATTTTATTCGAATAAAATGATCAAGTGTTTCAAATTTCTAATAATTCTGTTGTTTTGGATACAAAAACAGGGCTACGTAAATTAATTATATTTGGAATAATTTCCTTTGTGAGTTCATTTTCAATAGGCGAGTGTTAGTCTCTATTATCACTTATATTTGGCTTTCATTTTTACTAAATGAAAACCAACCGCGGAAACAAAATTCTAATTGTTTCATTTCAACAAAGATTCATTCTGGTCGCCATGATAAAACGACACAAGGAAGTCAAACAATAAATCTGCATTAGCGTTACGTCGGAGTGAGTCAAAGTTTGAATTAATCATTATCGTCAACCGACATTTACTTTACCAGGGATTTGGCCGCAAATGTCAAGCTTGTATACGTTTCTAACCAAGAACTATTTGCATTGTTCATCTAGCTTGGCTGTATGTTTCATTCTTCAGTATATTGTATGCCCGAAATTATAGGGATATAGTTCCACATTTTTGTATGTCTTTCATGACACGTGTTGTATTCAATCACTTTTCGAACTGAATTCGGTTGATGCTTTCTTTAGTTTGTTTCAAGAATATATGGCGGATTTAAAGCAATTCTGTGACTCGAAAGGTGCCCACAAACACACAAAAAACGATCGATCTTAATTCTTTACACAAGGAATTCATTGACTACTAGCTATAATATGTGAGTAGAGGAGATGAGCTGCTCTGTAGTTAAGGTGACCGTAATAGTTTATAGTCGTCCTTTATATCTTAATTTCTTGTCCGTCATACACAGATGTCTGATACCAGTAAAAACACGTTTTGAAAAGAGGAAGAGCCTCGTTTTGATTTGCAGGATGAGAAAATGGTTTATATTATATTATTTTGTTTTTATTTATTTCGTAATCGCATTCTGTATTCACTCTGAATGGGTACGTAGTAGAGCTTTCCAACCATGAGACCCGGGTTGGAATCTCAATATGGTCGATTTTTCAAGAAGGCGACTTCTTGATATTATCAACTTGTAGAGGCAATCTCAGCCTGCGAAACCTTGGAAAGTGCTTGAAAACCATACCAGGGATGTCGACCCTAACCTTGTGAATAACTGGGTCGACGGAACTATTTGGAAATCGATGATGGTTCAGCTAGCCTGAAGTCACAAGTCATCGTGACCGCGGGTGTAAGCGTACTGGCCTCGTTCAGGTTGTTCGTCATGCCAGATAATCCGTTTTCTCCCAGAAACTGTAACTAAAGTCCACTCAGAATTGTTGCAGTATAAACCACAGGTGGGCTCCGTGGGTGTTAAAAAAACATAAATGTGCCTGAGCAGGCATCTGCAGTAGGGATTGACTAGCCGCCCTATTAGACAGGCGCACTCAAATACGAAGTATCCAGTAAAAATGAAGCGATTACTGCGAAAATCAGTTTCATTCTTAAATGTAATCGTCGTATCCTGACGATTGCTTTTTAGCATGAAACAGACTGTCGAAGCTGGGCGTTGACCTCAATGTCCATTCTTAAATTTACATACGCTTTATATTGAGCAATTTGACTCATAAATATGACATGTCTTAAAACTATATTTATATTCTCCTACTGAGAAAAGAAAAAAGTAATTCAATAGTAAATAAAAGTTCAGAGATAGGCAGAGACGTTGGAAGTATAGAGTTGAAGTAGACTTTAGAAGGAATCGAAAACCCAATTCTAAACAGGAAACAAGGGATAATCCTCTAATCCTGTTTAAAAGACCGAGAAGGAAAGTGAGAAAAGAGTATAGCAGGAGGAGTCGGGTACTTGCTGGAACGGTAGACTAGGTAGTGAGACAGTCTCACCCACAGAAATACGTTTCCAGGCGTGATACCCCTAGTGTACGTGTCTCGTCTATCCAGAAAATATATCGTCTATAAGAAATATGTAAGGACTAGAAGACATTGGATTTAATATTAATTGAAAGCAAAAAAGAAAAAAAAATTGACGGAAGTTTCATTTAGGGGTCTAGTGTTGGTGGGACCTTCATCTAGTACCTGGCTACTTAGGAAAATAACTATCGTATTATGGTTACTAAGTTATGGTTACTTAGTAAAATGATTACGGTACTATCTATAGTTATTATATTTTAAATTAGTATTAGTCGAAATAGCCCTTATCAGAATAAAGGTGAGAGGAAAGTTAAGATTGGTATAATAAATGATTGATAAAAAATATCCAACAGTAAATGTAAGAATGGGATAAGTGAAAACAAACGTCGTCGTCGAATCGTCATTATTCTCTTTCTCTCCTCTGATGGTGGTGAAGGAAATGGCCGTAAAGGTCCAGACTACTCCTAGGTACGAGCAGGAGTCACAGAAGAGTGTGGGTAGTGGACGCGGCTGGGAGAGTCGGCCCTCTTGACAGCACGCCGCAGATCCTCTTCTTGTTGACAGTTGGACTCGAAAGTCTACCACCCCTCTCGAATAGTCCTACGCCGGGAAGGTGCGATTTGCAGCAGCGGTTTCCCAGGTTTCAGGGTAGATGTTGGCCTCTTACAGAGATGTTAACAATTGATCTTTGAAGCGTCGCTTTGGGCCTCAGCGTAGACTCTTGCCGCTGGCATGTTCTCCAAACAGGATGATACATGGGAGTTGAGTGGGACGCAGTCTGGACACATGACCCGCCCAGCTGAGCCGATATTGAAGTATGCATTGATGCAATATGGAAAACAGTTAGACGCCGAAAAGATTTTTTATTTAATATATAAATAGGTATATTATCATAAATTGATTTAATTATAAGTATTCACTATTTATCTTTATTTATATGGGCTTTATTTTTTCTCACCAAAATATTCGTTCACTTATTTATATTTTCCTATGTTTAACTTTGTTTTAATAAATGTTCCCATAAAATACAACATTCAAGAGTGTTAATGAATGCTGTTCTTTCATGGATATAAGAAAACTAAATAAGTTCAGATTATAAAAAAATATCTAGGAAAGATAACATTTGACCCTAGACTAGACGAGGTTAAGATTATGGTGATCGAGGAAGCATCCTCTCCGGAGTCTGTTTCATAAAGTAGTGGCGTTTTGGAAAAAGGTGAGTGAAACTTCCTTCTTAGCAATGGATTACCAAGGGGATGAGAATGATTCAGGCCTGTGAACGTTTCATGGCGTCTCCTAAATGTAAAGGTCTGAACTGCTGGAATAAGGCATTACTTCATTTGGACATTAACCACGGAAATAATGATCGAGTAATGAGAGGCTTGAAACGTCTGTAGGAAAGGAACTGTATGGTGGAAAATAATTCATCGCCCACATGATCGCGTAGACGCTTTTGAACACTATTAAGGCTGAGAAGTTAAGTTTAGGTAGTTCCAGGCTTGATATCACAGCAATAATCCATTTTTGTTCTGATATGATCTTTATGAAGTTAGTGGCTGTTTCTGGAGCAGTACAAAGAACCAGTCATTTTTCGACATCTTTAGCGTTGGATCGTATATACTTTCCATTTAAAGAGACGTTTAAGGCATTGAGAGTACAACCGTTCATTATGACTGGATAAAATTCAGAGTCTCTACGGTAATGTTGGAAGGTTACTCGCTTGGTTTTACAGCTGATGAATTTTTAAAACGAGTTTTTCCTAGATTGAGCCGTTAGAGCTAAATAAGAGGAGAGAGCAGTTGCCAGGTTAAGATCATATAGATTTTTGGATGTGTATCCATAAACGGAAGTGTAATTATCTGAGAAGGTTTATGGGTAGATCGTTAATATAAAGCCAAAAAAAAAAGAAAAGAAAAGAGTAGGAACACATAAAGAGCTTATAACAATGGTCTTCAGAAGACTAACTATTAACGACAACATACATGGGTCTACTCTATAGGAAGACTTCATAATCGTGGCCTGCATCCAGAAATGTCATAGCTGGAGAGTATATGTATTACTCCGCTATGCCACACCTTGCCAAATATCTTTGTGATTTCTAAGGCAGTTCCTCTCGCGATGAAATTATTATCGGGTATTTCGCTGATTCATTGTCTAAGGTCAGTTAAGAGATCGTCTCTTGCTGATAATAGATTCAAGCTGGTTACTGATGACATAAAGAGACTGATGCGGTGATATTACGACGGAAATGAGCGTTCACTTGCATTCTTGAAAACAAAGCAGACAGCTTCCATGTCATTATGTATATATTTCGTTTTAATATCTTTTTACGTGCGAGACATTTATATCCTCATGGATATATTTTTAAATTTTCTATTAAGTATTAGAATATATAAAGTGAATGACACCATTTTGCGTAAGAGGATTGCCATGGTAATGATTTTCCTTTGAATTTTTATTTTTTCAGTGCTTTGAAAATACACTCATAGAATCCCGAAAACATAAATATTTAAATAAAAAAAAAAATCTCATGATCAAGCTGGTTTTCATACTGGACGGCCGTTTCGTCCTATTTTTGGGACTCATCAGCTGTGCGCATCCACTACCGAGAATATATATATATATATATATATATATATATATATATATATATATATATATATATAATTTAAAGGAAAATCAGACCAGGCTCCATGTAATAATTTATTTCGCCAAGCCCTTTGTTAAAGGACACTGGCTCATCAGACTTCACTTCAAAACGGTGAAACGAAAAATGATAAATGAAAAATGAAATGAATTTATACACTTTTGACGGGTAGTATTAAGTTTATGTAATTTAACAGAGAGGGAAATGAGGTGTAGTGTGAGAGACATGATCGAATTTAGAGAGGGTTTACTTTAATATTTCTATCTATCATACGTAGTATTAAGGTAGCGGGTTCATTTCAATTTTCATTTTTCATTTATCATTTTTCGTTTCACCGTTTGGAAGTGGAGTCTGTTGAGCCAGTGTCCTTTAATAAAGGGCTTGGCGAAATAAATTATTACATGGAGCCTTAAAGTGGTCTGTTTTTCATTTAAATTATTAGTTTGGATTTACATTGAGCTCTCAGGATTTCATCCTTTTTGAGACTACCTATACGAATTACCAAATTCTTCTTAGCCTATATATATACGTCTAGCCACACTGAACATCCCGTACCGTAAGCTGACGGCTTAGTGGGAGAAGTTCAGACTGACGCAAATTCAGTCGGGTTTCGATCCTAGCTAGAGGCAACCGGACGTCTAGCCACACTGATGAGCTGTAAAACAGCGAAACAGTCTCTCTGTGGATGACAAATATATATATATATACATACATACATATATATACACACATATATATATATA
Source organism: Acanthosepion esculentum (assembly GCA_964036315.1). Classification (NCBI taxonomy): domain Eukaryota; kingdom Metazoa; phylum Mollusca; class Cephalopoda; order Sepiida; family Sepiidae; genus Acanthosepion; species Acanthosepion esculentum. The sequence goes on from OZ038475.1 coordinate 78,911,081, forward strand.
TATATATATATATATATATTAGATTGTGACGTATATATATGTTTTTGAATTATTGTTGGATGGATTTGGTGTTGCGAAAGTAATCGCCTTGCAAAACCAAATCCATCTGACAACAATTTAAAAAAAAGGATCGCGTCATTCAATGAATTGTTAGTAAGTTAATGCCTTATTAAGTCTGTTAGCGACGAGATTTCGCCATTAATTACATTAACATTGCTAATTAATTCTTTGTAAGACTACCTCTTTATAATATAATATGATATGATATGATATGATATATATATATATATTTAATTAATGCATATTTGGGCAGCAACATTACTTTTAAACATCTTTTGTTATGGCAGAGAAGGAAAATAATATGGCAGACAAGTAAAATAATATATATATATATATATATATATATATGTGTGTGTGTGTGTGTGTGTGTGTGTGTGTTGCGCTTTATATGAGTGGTAATCAAAAGTTTACGACTCTACCAAGAAGACCTCATATACTTATCATATTAGTCATGAGACCATTTGTGACTATGGATAGAGCCTTTTCAGCAGTGATCTGTAAAGTTTGCAAGGCCTACTAGCGAAACAGGTCTGACATGCATTCATTGAGCAGCCATAATTTCCGGTTGTTGGTGGCCTGTTACAGTAAGTAGAATCAACTTCCTTCGTTCGCGAGTGGCAGGAAACGCTCAACTAACTTCCAGTTATTTAATTACCCCCTGACAAATTACAAATAGTTTTGTGTGTAATACAAAACCGTACAAGACCATGCACCGATAGGAAGTCGATCCTTTCTTTGATTATGGTACGATAATTTAAACCACATTAAGCGTGTTTGAGACATGTTGCTGACCACATTAAATTTTCAGCAGTCAAACCCAACAAACACAAACTTTATGGACAGCACAAGGGTGTACCTCAATAGATATGTCCACGCAACAGCTCTAGCACTACGTAATCTCCGCGCCATTTCGAGTAGATATCGTTATTCAGAAAATGGTATAGATTATTATGTAATTAAAAATTTTTGACATTTCAGCTTCTATTGAAAGAAAAAGAAGACTATAACACTATTATTTATTCTGACATTGACATTAAACATTAATATGAACAGACCTATGCAATCAGGTTTGTTCCATCTCGCCTGTTCCACTCTCCACTTGAACCACGGAGGACGCGCTTCTGAGTAAGTGTGTGGGGTTCTTCGTCGCGCATAGATGTTGCCAAAATCAACTTCACGCGAAGGGCCTTGTCAAACTGTCTTTGATTACTCCTCTTCTCATCCATATCCGCCGCCTCCACCAGAGAGGAGAAAGTAAATAAAGAGAGAGCATGACGATCCCGATGATTGGAGGCGAGCGAGTGCCGACTACGATTTATTATCCAACATATGTTCCTAGATATCTATATCTACAGTCTACCACTGGCATTTTTATGCAGTTCTTTTTCAGGCTTGATTCGATTTTTTACGGCTTACCAACCTTTTGTGTGTTATTTAAAGCCGAAACATATTTTGAATTGTAAGAATAATACTTTTCTTGCAAGCATTACATTAACAATTTCTTGAGAATTAGAATTAAATTTTTCCAGGTTCGACTGTTTAAATCTTAGTCTGAGGACGCTTACATATATTTCCCAAGAGTATTTGATCTTAAGTGAATGTAACGAAATCGAGGTGTAAGCTACATATTTGAGACCTTAAAATCAATCAGATATAGAAATTTTAATATCTGGATAGTGTAACAAACGACGACAGAGATTTGATACAGGAACCTCAGGACGCATATGAAAATCCACAGCGCTATAGTAAGATGGAACCTCCCAGCAGCAGTCCACTTATGTTTTACAGAAAAAAAATTAATAGAATACATTTGTCATCTATAACAACTCTATTAAGCTGTTTTGTCTAAAATAATTAATTTTCAAAATAAATCGGAAAACTTCAGTTTTCGTTTCTTCCCTGAAATATTACCTTCAAAAGATTTTATATAAGTCTTATATGTGGAAAAAGTCTACGGGGTTCATTCCAGGAGGTAAGTACAAACGATTAGAAAAGTTTATATACAATCAAAAGCAAAAAATACACTCGAATAGTAAATTCACTTTATGAGATGAGATAAAAATATAGCAAGTTAAAATTAAAATGAAACATCTTAATTAATTCTCCAGTTTTAAACTTTTAACATTTGATTTAGCACCCACGGCATATTTCGTTGCCTAACGAATAACGGAAAATGTCTTTCAAAAACTAAGCTTGTATTGACCGATAAAAATGTCATTAGAAAGATAGAAAAGTCTGATGAACTGCTATGAAATATTTAATCTCCATTATTGCAGTGAGACTTATGACTATATGGATGTGTGGGTGGGGAAATGGATAACGGCTTCGAATTTGAAATCGAAGAGCCAAGTTCCAATTTCAGGTTCGTTATATTGACTTACACACAAATGCACGTGGGAAGGTATCAGCAAATCATTATTATCTAAAAACAATAATTCTTACGATATAAAATATTTATGGTTTAAATAACCTGTAAAAGCTTGATAAGCCGTAAAAACGAATTAATCAATCAAGCTTACCTTTATGGCACTGAATGCTGGATAATTTTCTCCGAATTGAAGATCAAACTTGAAGTAACCGAAATGTGGTTCTAGTGACGAATGATGAGAATACCATAGACAGAACAGTTGAGCAACAAGGAGGTTTTAAGAAAAATAGGAAGTACATGGAAACTGTTGCCACAGGCAGAAATGCCTGGATACATTATGAAGAAATAGGATCTGGAGAATATAAAACTTACAGGACATACTGAGAAGAATCAAGGATAAATAGCGAGAAACCTACTTAATAGGTTTGAGTATATAGATTGCAAACCATGGACAACTAGGGCTATTAAAGGGACAACGTAGTCTCCATGACATGTCAAGTAAATGTCGTTATTGGGACAAAAGGTATGCTTATTTTATAGTTCAAATGGCTAGCTGTAACCGTAAGTTCCACGCTAACAATTTTTAGATACGCAGTATGGCTTTCGCTTCCCTAGGTCAACAGCTAATGTGTTAACGATTACTGTTGAAAGAGTATATCAAGCTTTAGATAAAAATGGTGAAGTTCGAGCTGTTGCTTTGGATATCTCGAAGGTTGGGCTATGACAGAGGTTGTCATACCAGTCTGCTTCACAAGTTGAAAGTTTATGGCATTTCTAGATGAATTTTTGAACTAATTCAGTCTTTCTTATCAAATCACGAAATGAAAGTTGTCTTGAATGGCCGCTCTTCTAGATCATTTTGCATAAATGCCGGTGTTCATCAGGGCTCTACCCTTGCACCCACCTACGTTATTTTTAATTTTCATAAATGACCTCCCTGATGTCACCAGTTCTCAACTCGTTATCTATGCTAATGACAACTATTTACTCCTGTCTTAATAGTACGTCTGATCAATTAGATAAAGCTAAATTGACAGCTGATCTAAAATGACCTTTAAATGGGGCAAGGAGTGGTTCATTAATTTTAACACTTCGAAAACGAAACTTCTTTCTTTTAATCCTCCGAGAGAATGTTTTGTAACTTCCATTAGCATGGTTGAAGCTAACCTCCAGGAAAATGCCTCATTGCGACTTATCTGACTAACATTTTCAGCTGACATGAAGTGGAAAGAGTATATTGAATAATTTGCTAAGTCTGTAGCTAAGAAAGTTGGTTAACTATGTCGTGCCAGACAATTTCTCTCGCCAGAATTTATCTTAAATATTTATAAGTCTGCCATTCGTTCTTGTTTTGAATATCGCTGCCAGATCTGGGCTGGTGTTCCTGCTATGTATTTAGAGATTCTTGATGAAATCCAAAGAAGAATATGCAATGTTATTGGTTCTAACCTGGAATATCGGCTTCATTCGTCTTCCCACCGCCGTAACGTAGCTTCCCCGTGTCTTTTCCATAAATACTCTCCTGGAAATTGCTCTGATGGTACCTAGACTTTATGAATTTTATTAGATTCGAGGCAAGGTCTCATTATTTTACAGTTAAAACGGCTAGATCTACCCGTGAGTTCTATGATAACAGCTTTTTTCTATCGCACTTCTTGCTTGTGGAACTCTCTTCCAGTTTCTTGCTTCCCAGTCAACATTGATCTTCAAAAATTTAAATGCGATGTCAGTCGTTATCTTCTGTCTTCTTAATCCCTCTTCTTTTCTTTATTGTCCTCTCTCCTTAATAGTATTTTTTCATATTCTTTAAGCTCCAGTAATCTCTTGCGTCCTAGTGGCTTTATTACCATGCTTGGAGTGAAATGATTAAAAAAAGAAGAAAAAAAGATACACGGATAATTAAACTGAAATTCCCTCCGCAGCGTCTGATCTCCTGCCTCACCACTAATTCTTCTCCATTCCCTCCTGAGATTTGTCTACTCTGAGATTTTTTTATATTCCTTTGTTATTGATTCCAGAGACAGACTGTTCTCATTTTCCAATTCAGCATTAGCACTCCTGAATATCTATCCAGACAAAATTACAAAGAGAATATGGTTAATATTTCAAATTTGCCTATAAATAATTTTGATGGAAGCTTTCATTTTAATCAGTCTGGTGTTTCTATCACTTTAGATTCGGTGTAACAGTTCCAGAAACATTCATTATATTTGCTATATACAGATAATTTGATTGCAAAATCTGATCATTTAAAAGCGTTTCATAATTTATACATTTGAATAACGCATTTACAAACAATTTTTTCTGCCTTTTACAACTTCCATAGTATTTCAATCGTTAACAAGGGATCGGGAGTGGGTTACTTATTGATCACCTTTCGACGATTGTGTAGCGAGCATATTTTGCCAGGAAAGTGAATGCTACTAGCACAGGCATTTTACCGTCCGTAATGTCGGACTAACATCAGCTGATATTTTACAACCAGTTAACCAGCTAAAAACAGTGATGCTTGTTGAATAGCCACATTGTTAAATTTATGTGCCATACCCCTTCAGGATGTTGGCAATCATGGCTCTCCACAACTTTCTACCTTTCGTAGATCTAATTAATGTTCATGCTCTCCTTATCCATACGTGCCTATGTTCTGCAATGCATTTACACAAACTCGTCAGGTAGGCTTTTCGTTGTTTCCCTCTCTCCCTCTTGCCTTCGGTGGGAATTGGTTAAATTTCTCATTCAAGAGTCTGAATTTCCAGCCTCTAAAGTTAATTGTTAATAAACTGGCGCATTTCCGCTTGGGTCTGACATGATACTAATGGAAAATTATGTCCTGAGAGAGTCAAACCTCTTTCCTCATTATGTGTCTCATTTGTTTTCCGTCCTGGGTAAGACGATAAACTACATCCAACAGAAAGGCATCTGATCAGGAGGTTTTGAGGAGCGTGGAACCACCTCTTAAATGCTGGTGTTCCCAGGTCCACCCTGACCTGGGGTGGTATCAACTGTTAGGGTCCCACCTATGGGTAAATAGTTAAATACATTTTTGAAGAAAATAAATATTACCAACAATACATTTTTAAGGAAAAAATATTACCAGTAATAAATTTTTGAAAAAAACAATTACCAGCAATAAAAATTTTGTCGGCATCAAATAACCCATTGAGGTTGATAGAGCGTAAATCAAAACAAACTAAACCAATCATATTTGTTTTGTTCCAAATTTTATTCTTGGTTTCCATTTTTTTTAAAACTTTTTTTATTGCTCAGATACTCCGTCCATGGTATTTCCAGTTTCCATCTGTAGGACTCCATCGCTGTTACCTGAAGTCTCCTCTTCATCTCCGAGGAAATTGTCTAACATTCACTGCTATATAAGAGGATTGGTATTACAAAGCTTTCCGCACTTATTCAGCACTTGTTTTTTTTTTTTTTTTCTGTTTCCATACGCATTCGAGTTTCGGTGGAGAAGTATGTATAGACTACGTAAAAGTATTTGACAAGTTGTGACACAAAGATCTATTTGAACTGCTAGGAAAACTTGATATTTATCTTCGTTTAGGAAAGCTATTAGATTAACCCGGAACATTTTCTGTGAGCACAGCGCCTGTATACGGATAGAAAAGGAATTGAGCATACGCAGAGAAAGGGCGTAAGATAAGAATGTGCGTGCTCACCGCATGTATTTAATCGTTATAGCGAAAATCCAAAGAGAAGTAGAAGTCTTGTCAGGATTTATTGCTGATGGGCACAATCTTAACGAGGTAAGATAAGCAGATAAAACTTTGTTAATGGCAGGCAGAAGAAAAGAAAAGATGCAATCCTAAAGAAAATGTTTCATATTTTAAAATTCCTAAATTTTCGAGTAAATGTTTTCGTTGTTTTCTATTATTCCTTACGGCATACGGACATAACGTCGAAACATTGGTTCTCGTACGATCACCTAAATTAAGAAAGGTCGAGCCAGGTCACTACCTAGATGGGTGACCGCTTGAGAATACCAAGTTCTCTAAGCTTGGATGTACGAGTGGTGAAATGGACAAATACGAGGAATTGGAAATCAGAGAGCTGAGTTCCAATTCCACTCAGAATCGTTATAGTTACTTGCGTGCAAATACCCATGGGAACACTATAAATACACGTTTTTTCCTCCAGCTATGGGTTAATTTGTATGGCATGTTTGAGTAAATTATTATAATCTCCAAATCATTCTCCACAATCTAAAAAAATATTCTCTTGCTTTAAATAACCTGTAAACAGTTGATATGCCGTAAAAAACAAATCAGTCGCCCATTAATCAATTATCCGTTACATATTAAATATACGAGTATCATTTTCGAACAATATTTATTTGTTTTTCACATTTCAAGTTTTTTCACATATCTGACTTCCATAGTCCTGGGTATGATGATAAACTACAATCGGCAGCAAGTCCTCTGGTCGGTAGATTTGAGGTTTTGAGGAGCACTGATCTACCTATAAATAGCTGTTCTTCCCAGGTCGACGCTGACGCAAGGTGGTAGCACCTGTTAGAGTCTCAGCTATGGGCAAATAGTGAACTCCCAAGCAAAAACAAAACACTAAAAATACGTTTTTATACTAAAAATTCCAGAAATACATTTTTTATCTAAAAAAATACCAGCAATACATATTTGTAGGGAAATCACAATATATGTTTATATTAACATTACGAACAATACAATTTAAAGCAAAATGGTCACCAATACATTTTATCTGTAGTTGAAGATATACAATTGCGTTCAAAATATGTTTATTTGAAGCCATAAAATTATGTTCAAAATATTTAGATTTCGGCATTAAACAACCCACAGAGGTATATATAATAAATTAAAATTAAGATATATAGTAAATATAAATCAACATTCTTAAAATTAGATTACGGAGAATATTTACCAATATTTTAAAGATTTCCGAGTACTTAAAAATTGTATAAAAAGGAGCTTTACACGTCATTTTCTTAAATTATGTTTTAACATAAAATCTCCGCATAAACAACAATAAACGAATCAACATCTTTATCAGCACTCGTCACCGCTCGTCAATCATGCAAACATGGCGACTGTTGGTTAAAAACATAACTACTGTTTGTTTTAAAATGGCATTTCTGTGTTATCTTAAACTTTAAGTAAATAATATATTTTCAAATCAGATTAATTACACTTTCAATCAGCTAATATTCCTCAAATAAAGTTTCAGAAAGTATATTTTCTTGTTAGAAGACATTGTAATGAAGAAAAAATTACATTGCGATGAAAGGCGACTATAAAACTTACAATAATTTTCTGCATATATCCCTACGTTGTTTCTTATCTTCATCAATGACCTTCCGAGGTCATTAGTTCTTAAGTATTTATACTGATGCCATAGCTATATACATATGTTAATAGTAAGTCCGATAGGTCCTACAAAGTAAAATGGGCTCTAATCAGCTATTTTCAAAAAAAGGAAAAAAAAACTCTTCTAGTCAATTTAAATTAGTTTTTGGAATACAGAAAATTATTTTGCTTATTGGTAATATTAAATTTAATTAGCTTGAAATTAAAACTAAAATAAAAGCGTCAAATTAATTTTAAATCTTTGGTATCGCGTTTTTAGTGGATGTCTCTAGTTATATCCCAGTGCATATATAGTGCCAACAGATGTAAAATCGGACAAACATATCTCTTCTATGCGACACTGTGTTGTTTATAGTGCATTTCAGATTTTAATAGGGAAAACTTGCAAAAAGGGAATTTGTATTTCACATGAGCTAGATTATTGTTTTGCACGAATTTACTGTACAGTTTAAAACTTGGTTACAAAGTGTGTCACTCAGAAAACATCTTGTCCAAGAACTTACAATAATTTTCTGCATATATCCCTACACAAACATCAACTTTAAAGAAACGTTATTTACTGCCTAAAATAGTACCTCAAAATATTATTCCACCTCCCAATATTATATCGTAGTGTTGGTGTTTTCATGAAAGACTCATATATTAGCCCCGTCGTCAGGTTCATCCAATGTAGCTTTATATTCATTGCTAAAACCATCTGTTAAAAATCATGCATTTCTTCACCAACATACGCATTTCTTGTGTGATGTTTATTTAAAAGTCGTAGTTTAATTTCTTTCATATATAATAACACATATCATATTTTTTAATTCGCAACACTAGACTCATCAAATATTTTCATACTAGTCAATTCACTTTACTTGCTTTTATTATTTTTGTTTTTCTCATATGTCCCTCAGTGCTTTACTCTTGAACCTACGTTGTTTCTTATCTTCATCATCGACCTTCCGAGGTCATTAGTTCTTAAGTATTTATACTGATGCCATAGCTATATATATATGTTAATAGTAAGTCCGATAGGTCCTACAAAGTAAAACTAGTAGCTACTCTCAAAAATGACCTCCAATCAATTTGTAATTTGGGTAAGAAATGGCTTGAAATTTTAATTCCTCCAAAACGAAACTGTTATCCTTTCATCATCATGAAGAACCTTTCCCCCCTGCATCTGCATGGGTGATGCTAATCTCCTGGAGAGCTTTTTGTGCCAGTTGCTGGGAATGGATGCCAAAAGATTCCCCTTCCCCCAAATCTATAGACAAATCACGCAGATGCATGCTGGGATTTTTTCTTAGCCAAGAAGATAGGCCATTTCTTGGTCTCATGCGACTTAGTTTTGTTCTTTCTTATCTTGAAGTCAGAACACTGCAATCACTTGTCTGTATCCCGTTTTGTGCGTTAACAACATTCTTAGTTTGTGAACTTTTTTACCTTATCACTGTTGATTTGCCTTGCATATATTGTTGATTCAAATTTTGCCCTGTTCTTTCCTTTTCTTTGTCTTGTTATTGTTTATTGGAAACTTTGTCAGTTCTCTTTGTTGGGCATTTCTACCAAATATATTTAACCATTATGCTACTCATTGCACCTTCTTTAGTCTCAACGTTTTCTACTGACATGAATTAGAGCGATTAAATTGAAGCAGTTGCTAGGTATGTTGCTGAGAAGGTTGCTCCTGATATATATTAAGAATTTCTCGACAAAATCCAAGGAAGGATCTCTAATGATATCACTTCTAACCTGGCATCTCGACTTCAGTCATTTTCTTACATCCGTACATGGCTTCTCTTTGCCTTTTCTATAAATATTTTTATGGCTTTTGTTCTAATAAGCTATTCTCTTTGGTATGTTGACCGCGTGAAATTAAGCGTACTACTAGATTGGCTACTATGTCTCATTTATTACTGTCGAAATATATATAACCGTAAGTTATATTCTGATTTCTTTTCTCGTTTCTTTTCATGCACTTCTCTCATGTGGAACACTCTTCCGGTTTCTTGCTTTACGTTCAAATACAATCTTCCCCAAAAAATTAAATGCAATGTTAGTTGCCATATTCTGAGTTCTTTCATTGTCTTTTATCGTCATTCGAGACTTCTTATTCTCTACCACGCTCAGTAATACCTTGTTTCCTAGTGGCATTATCGAATTGCTTGAGGGTGAAATGTTTAAAAGAAAATCTTTGTGACATTCTTCAAGCATGGATTTTCTTTCTTGTTTCTAATTGGCTAATGGTTTAAAACTTCTTTTTTTCATTTTTTCGTAATCGCTCCTATTGAACTTTCTTGCGTGTATTCAATAATTTAACAATTGGAAATAATATCTTTCGTAAAACCGTGGATATAAATAAGTGAAAATCTCAATAATTATATTGTAATATGCTCGTGCTATATATGTAAAGATTCTTGACAAAATCCAAAGAAGAATCCGCAATGTTATTGGTTCTGACCTGGTATCTCGGCTTCAATCACATTTCCATAATGTAGCCTTCAATTGCCTTTTCTATAAATACTTTCATGGTAATTGTTCTGATGAAATTTCCGCTATGGTACCTAGATATTATGAATTTAAACGCAGTATTAGATTAACAACAAACTCTCATCAATTCACAGCTGAATTGGCTTGGGGTGAAATAATACAAAAATAATTGAGAATATAATAAAGAACCCTAAAGCAGCATAATAAAATCGCACACCACTATACACTGTTGTCAATATTTGTAATAAAAAGATATTATAAGCTGGAATTCACGTGGTACACTTAACATATAAAATCTATAATATTTTATCATCAGTTGATTAATATGTAATATGCGATAACATCAGTTACTTAATATAATTACTGAGAAAACATTGACTTGCAATACAAAATCTGACATAGTAAATACTTATATAATTTTCTCTATCTATCTATCTATCTATCTATCTATCTATCTATCTATCTATCTCTCTCTCTCTCTCTCTCTCTCTCTCTATATATATATATATATATATATATATATATATATATGTCTGGAAATCCTTATGGGGTGATATTAACCAATTCCACACTCTACTTCAGCACTTACACCCCCCAAAATCAAATTCTCCCAAGAATATAATTTCAACGAATTACCATTTTTAGATATACTCATTAGAAATAAAAACAACCACGTAATCACAGATATGTACCACAAGCCTACAGGAAACCGGAAATACCTTCATTCCAAGAGACATCACCCAAAATTCTGCCTGAAATCCATCCAAATATTCTCTAGCACGTAGGGTTTGTACTATTGTGACTGACAAACACCCCCGAAAAACCCGTCTAGAATAACTAAATAAAACTCCACAACACTAATAAACAAAGGTTTTGAACTCGCAAAAAATTCCTTTAGACCAACTACGAAATCCAAAGACACGTAACATCCAAGAACACATAGGGGTCATTAAAAGATAAATATACATATATCTTTCCTCACCCTTTACTGACCAATCTTAATTGTTTTATTATCCTTCATGAAGAAGAACTTTCCCACTGTCAGTTCAAGGAAGACATTTGTATCATTAACAGACAAAAAAAGAGAATGTTTAAAACTGAGAATGTTTAACATCGAGAATGTTTAACATCGAAAAACACAAGAAAAATTAATTCCTTTTAATAATATGTGGAAATATCAAACTATTTACCTGATGATGGTCGCAAGACCGGAAAGACGTATAGCAAAATTATGGAAAATAAAACATAATATGTATTTTTTATAAATCCACATTACAACCAAAATCCTTTGCGGTTTCTATCTTTTTTAAAAAATATATACACTTTTCTCTCGTTGGAATAACTAAACATCTTCCATATATATATATATATATATATATATATATATATATATATATATATATATATATATATATATGAGACAAAAATGTTCCAGTGTCCTATCTGGTTGAACTACACAAGTGTTTCGCATAGGAATGTTCATCAGGGCCAGATGTTTGATAAATCTACTGACTATATTATCAGAACTCATATTTATACTCTTCGGAACGAACGAACGCTAATTCTAGCCTTCAAATTTCAGTGGTATGTAGAATCATAATTAGAAATCTCACATTTAAATTTAGAACCAGTTAGATGTTTTTAAAATATCACTCAAAATAGATACTAAGTTAAACATAGAGCCTTGGCCAAAATTATGGAGCACCAATGAAAAATCGAAATTATGATTCAACCTTATATATTTAAAGGTTAAGAATGGTGGAGTAAACATTAATAACAACAATCAATATTTGGTATGTCCTCCTTTTGCCTTAATAACAGCTTTTATTCGTTTTTGCATATTATTGACTAAGTTGTTGCAGGTGGTAGGATCTATTTTCTGCCACTCTTCATGTAGTTTGGTCTCTAATTCTTTTTTTGATGAACATTTGTGCATTCTCACTCTTTTCCCTAAATGGGACCACAAAGTTTCAATGGGATTTAGGTCTGGGGATTGAGGTGCCACTTCATCACTGTAATCCCTTTTTTCTCAAACCAACCTATTGAAACTTTTGACGTATGGCATGGAGCATTGTCTTGTTGGAAGATTACATTACTTGGAATGTTATTATTAAATATTTTAGTCAAAGAGGTTCGGTAAACCTGGTCCAGTATGTTAGTATAAATTGTGGAGTTCATTCTGCCCTCACATGTGTACAACATTTCAGTGCCTGAAGAAGCCATGTAGCTCCAAACCATTACGCTTCCTCCTCCAAATTTTACAGTTGGAACCACACAATCAGGATGAAATGCCCCTCCTTCCCTACGGCGAACATAAACCGCTCCAGGAGTGCCAAAATTCTGATGAAAAAAAAAAAGAATTTGTTACAATTTTTGAATAAATGTTATGGATGTGTATTCACATAAAAATTTCAATTATTACATCCAAAGTTTAGGAAAGAGAAGCTGTTAACTTACCCCAAAGTTACTTTCGTCAGACCAAACAATTTTGCCCCAATCATCAGGTGTCCAATTTTCATGTTTTTTTGCAAATTCCAGTCGTTTTTTCATGTTGGCCTGAGACAAGTATTGCTTCTTCCTGGCTTTGCATCCTTTTAATCCCACTTCTAATAACCTTCTTCTCACTGTTCGAGCTGATATGTTTTTGTTTGCACCCTCCCTAAGTTCAGCAGTAAGCTCTGAAGAACTTTTCCTCCTATCTGCAAGGGATGCTCTTTTCAAAGATCTGTCTTCCCTGGCGGTTGTAGACTTTTTACAGCCTTGTCCTTTTCTGTTTTTGAAAGACTTTCTTTCCTTGTACCTTATAATCGTTGTTTGAACCCCCTTCCTTGAACATTCCATCTTCCTGGCAATTTCTCCATGAGAATATCCTTCATCAGATAAAGCAACATTTTGTGCCCTTTTAATATCTGAAAGCTGCTTCTTTGGAGGCATTTTCAATTAAATATACTATTATAGCACTGGTAGGAATCAAATATTACCCGAAAATTACGAAACAACCTTTAGTATGACAATAAATCATTTTGAATATTGGAATGAATTTAATACGAAACTCAGCTAAAGCTCTTGAGAGAGGCTTTAAAGCAAAACAATACTCCAATCTACTGTTAAATATTTTACATTTGCTCTCAATTGTTCACTGTACGATTCTTAACCTTTAAATACGTAGGTTTAAACTATTATCTCCATTTTTTATAGGTGCTCCATAATTTTGGCCATGGCTGTATATATTTTCATATAAAAGGTTTCTAGTTTTATTTATTTATTTTCTATTTTATATAATTTCCTCATTATCCCAAATTTCTAATGATATAATGCGTAATATTCATGCTTCTCGATTATTTATTTATTCATTATTAAATTATTTAATTT
>OZ038475.1:78927209-79002209 GCA_964036315.1 Acanthosepion esculentum
GGAAAACATGCTAATAGAGATCCATCGCTTGTTAATAGAAAATAAAAATAAATAGTAAAAAATATCCCCAGTTCAGAAGCTTGTTCTTGAACCAGTTGGTACTTCTGATTTGAAATGTATCTTTCGTTACTTAACAGCTTTTCTGCTTGTCGGAAATTCTATCCTGTAATCCTAGTCTTTATGAATTCAGGTGAACGGTCTGAACCATTTAACTATTGACCTATTAGACGTCTACCACTTTTGGCAAACTCTTAGAGTCCCTAATCAACTCTGAATTGGTTAAGCATCTCACACCACAGGAACATCTTTGAGGCAAGCAGTAAAGCTTTCGCTTTTCCAGGTCAACTGTTGATGTACTAATCATACGAGATGTAGAGGATGTGGCTATACAGTAGTGTCATTTCTAATTTCGACATTATTCACCTAAATGTCCTTTCAGAAGTAAGGAATCTGATTTTGTAACGAATTAATGGCCTGGAAATCGCTTTTGTAGTACACCATTTTTTGCCTAAAAATAATCACTATATGATAAGTGTAAAATCTATTCTGATAGTCAAAACTTAGATAACATTATACTGTCAGTTCACTAACTAACCCTTTCGTAACACATTTATTCGAAGATAATCCCACACTTAACCCCACTCCTTGCTTCGATCTTTAATCTCAATTCTTTTTGAGTTATTCGGCATCCTATTCAGAGATAAAATCGCCCAGCCTACTGTGCTGTGAACAGGTTAATAGGAGTAGGTAGGTTCGTCTATTGCTCGGTTCGTACTTCTTCCATGTTTATTGAACAGTAGTAGAGAATTATCCCTTGTTTCCCGTTTAGGATATGATTTAGTGATTTTTTCTTTCTTTTTAGGGCCATAAGGATTTAATTATATTAAATCTTTGGTGATCTCACTGATCATTGGCAGCGACTCTTCATTATGATTGCACCGGGTTGGCAGTTTTCTTGTTGCTATATCTGGTTGCTTTCTATTAGACAGGAAACTCCGATTCACAGAACTTTTTCCATTACCAGCATACTGATTGGGATTCATTTAGTGACTTACTTCGAAACACCGCTTTGATTGATATTCTTAACCTTCCTATTGAGAATTGTGCTAGTAATGTTTCTTCTTAGGCGCAAGCCAGTATCTATGATTTTGGACCTTCTCGGAAATATCAGGTAAAATCACAATCTTTTCCATGCTTCACACCGGCTCGTTCAGCAGATAAGAACCCCTTTTCCGGCTATACAAGTGTAATAGTTCCGATCACAACAGGCGCCTATTTGTGTCTCCATGTAATAATTGTAAAGACTTTTCTAATAGAATGATGCACCGTATAGCATCTAACAACTTTGTCTCTCGTGACTTCTGGCGGCTCTGTAATAATGTATTAAATAAGATTAAGTTTTCTATTCTTCCTCTATTCACTCAATTTGAGGTGTTAGCATCTTCTACTGATAAAGCAAAATGTTTTGCTCGTAGATTCTCTCCAAACTCTATTCTTAGCTCATTTTGGAATATCCTTACCTGACTTTCCACTTAGAATTGAGTCGCTGTTCAGTGATTGGCATATAACTCATTCCATGGTTTCTGCTATCACGTCTAATCTGGATCCCCACAAAGCATGTGAACCTGATGGTATCTCTGTGCTATTTAGCTGGTTTCTTTTATCTCTAAACTCTACAATAAATACCTGACTGCTTCTTGCTTTTCTGCTTGTCGGAAATTCTATCCTGTAATCCTAGTCTTTATGAATTCAGGTGAACGGTCTGAACCATTTAACTATTGACCTATTAGACGTCTACCACTTTTGGCAAACTCTTAGAGTCCCTAATCAAATCTGAATTGGTTAAGCATCTCACACCACAGGAACATCTTTGAGGCAAGCAGTAAAGCTTTCGCTTTTCCAGGTCAACTGTTGATGTACTAACCATTATTGCTGAAATAATCTAACATGCATTAGATAGAATAGTATCACTCGGACTCTTTTTACATCTCGAAATCATTCGACAGAGTTTGGCATACCGGAATTTCTTATCAAAGAACGATTGAAAATTTCCCTGAACGGACGCTCTTCTAGATATTTTTGTATAAAGGCAGGTGTCCCCCAGGGCTCTATCCTTGTACCTACTTTGTTCATAATTTTCACCAGTGACTTTCCTGATGGCATCAGTTCTCAACTCGGTATCTATGGTGATAACACAAGTATTTACTCCTGTTTCAATAGTAAGTCTATTCGGTTCGATGAGATCAAATTGTTAGCTTATCTGAAGAATGATCTACGCTCTATTGTTAACTGTAACTAGGAATGCCCTTTAATTTTTAAATTTAATGCCACCAAAACGAAACTTGCTGCTATTGATCATCTGAGAGAGTCGTTTCTGCCTTCCATCAGCATGGCTGAAGCTAACCTCCAGGAGAGTGACTTATTGTGCCTTCTCGGGCAAACATTCTCTGCTGATATGAAGTGGAAATGTTATATTGAATCAATTTTTAGATCGGCTGCTAAGAATGTTGGTTCACTGTGTTGTACTCGATAATTTTTCTCTTCAGAAATCTTACATATTTATAAGTCTACTATTCGTGATGCTTTTAATATTACTGCAACATATAGTCAGGTGTTCCTGGTATATATTTAGATATTCTTGATAACCAACAAACCTGTTTTTTAATACTCTGCTTAGCTTTTGGAATGCATCTTTGGCTATCCCAGAGTGCCTTCCTCTTTCCGTCCTCTGCTAAAACACTTCTGTCGCAATATATCAGGTTGTTAATTTGTTGTCTCTGTGTCTAAACGATTAACCAGTTTCTTTATGGTTTTACTACTTCAGCATTTGCGTGAAATTTTACGACGTCTGTATTCTACGCTTATTCAATTACGCTATAATATTTTCGTTTTTTTTTAAAAACCAATTGTTCAGCTTCCAAATTAGCAATGAGGCAAAACCCAAAATTTTTGTTTAGAATATAATAAGATCGTGCGATATAATATATTTTTGAAATTATCTATTTGTAACTCAAAATCTAAAGGGATTTTATTGATTTCGTTTTTCCTATATTTTTTATTTAAATTTTTGTTTGACGCAAGCACATATAGAAATGACATTTATTGGTTCCAGTAAAGCATTATAATGTGTGTGAGCGAATACAGCGCCTCTCTCTTGCCTAATGTTTAAATATTCGTATAATAATTTCATTTTTTCTTTGGTTTCGTTCAATTTTATAGATTTAATTTTTGATATTAACGATAATTTTAATCAAAATAACGATGAAATTATAATTAATTTAACAAATAAAATTGACAAAAATATCTCCGACCAACATACTCTTAAAAATATGATGCTTGGATATCTGATCGAAGTTTAATAATTCAAAGTGTCCGAAAACAGTTCACCACCCATCAGATACCGATATTTTATATAATTTAAAAAAAATTATATTCATTTTAATTTCTAACTAAATTTATATACTATTTTTTGTCCGTCTATGTGTCCCTTTGAACCTCTCATATTTAACAACTAGACCCTTCATAAAATTGAGAAGAAAATATTTTATTTTTAATGCAAAACAATCACATAAAAACCTATAAAATCTATTAAATAATTAACGAGCTACTCGTTTATGAAAAGAAAATAACGCAAGTGGTAACTAATCAATTAACTCCACGGCTGTATTTAGTCGTTAATCTTCTTTCGTGTGCCGTATCCTTTCAGGACGTGAATAATCATAACCCTCCATGACTTCTTACTCTGCGTAGAGCTTAGGAAATTCTGTCTTTTTAGTATTACACCGATTCCCTTTTCTGCCATCCATTTACACAACCTTTTACATAGATTATTCGCTGATTCCCTATGTCCCTCTTATTTTCATTATGTCCTGTGAGTGTCAAATTTTCCAAGCATTCTTTCCTCATTATGTCCCATAAATTTCAGCTGTTTCCTTCTGATTCTAAATATATGCACTTTCTTTCCATTTTCCTCGTTACTCAAATGCTCCGACCAGCATTCATCATTCTTCTGTAGAACTACAACTCCATTGTCACACGCCTCCTCCTCACTTGTAAGGAAATTGTTTTGCATTCACTGCCATATACGAGGATTGATAGTTATATTGAAGCAAGTGCTAGACCCGTTTGTTCACTGTGTCGTGCTAGGTCATTTTTCTCTATCTATCTTACATATTTATAAGTCTACCATTCGTGATGCTTTTAATATTACTGCTACATATAGTCAGGTGCTCCTGCTATATATTTAGAGATTCTTGATAAAACTCAAAAAATAATTCGCAATGTTATTGGTCCTGACCTGGCATCCGTAATGTAGTTTCTCTCTGCCTTTTCTATAAATGTATTCATGTTAATGGTTCTGAAGTACCTTCCGCTATGGTACCTAGACATTATGAATTTAAGAGCAGTACTAGATTGGTAGCAAAGTCTCACTAAATTACAGTTGAATAACCTTTTCATCGTTTCGAACTATTCATGTTTCTTAATGTTTTGTTTAACTTTTGGAAGGCTTTTGTAACTATTCAAATGCTCCTTCGGATTTCGTTCTTACATTTTCCCACTTCTGCTAAAACATTTTCCAGATATTTAAATTTTTCTAATCATTTGATTTTTACATTCTACTTCTTCTAGGTACCATGCCTCTTCAGAACATAAACGATTATGACTCTCCACCATTTCTTGTCCTTAGTAAAGTTTATATTTTTGCTATATCTCCTAATCCCTGTTCTGACAACCATCCGCATAATCTCGTTAGGTAGGCTATGTGCTCATTTCCTCTGACCCTCTTGCCTTCAATATATCACGTGAGTGTCAAATGTTCTAAGCCATCTTTCCTCATTATGTGCCCTAGAGATTTCAGTTGGTTCTTTCTAATGCTAAGTGTCCTTTTTTTTCCATTTTCCCTAAAACTTTGTCGTTGCTCACATATTCAATCTTGGTATTTTCAGCATCCTTCGGTAGAATCACAATTCTGTTGTCTCAAGTCTTTTCTTAATCTATGACGAGATTGTCCAGGATTTATTGCCATATAGGAGGATCGATATTACATAACTAAAATTATCATGCAATTATCAATCTCTTCAAGTCTAAGAGAATTTGATACTGAAAAGAAATATTGGTTAGCTCATTGTCATTCAAAATAATAATGACATACATTTTATTTCTATGCTGGCAACTTTCCCCTTTCTTTGTCCGCTACTTGATTGTAAGTTGCATTTAATAATTCACCGAATTACTTTAAGATCTTTACCACTAGATGCAATGCAAAGCAACAGATAACATTCATATGTCCTCAGTTATAATTTATGCAGCTTGTACAGATAAATATATAACGTCTGGGAATAGTACATCTGATGTATAGGGCTACAGAAAAAATGTTTACAACTCTCAAACAATTGATAATGATAGTAACCGAACCCAGAGAGATCCTCCTTTGGAAAATAGAATCAAGAATAATTGTCGGATGAAAAGGAACGTACAGGATGTGTTTTTTGTTACATAACCACTTATCATGGCGTTCTGCAAGAAATAGGGAAATGAATAAATTACCAGCTCTTCAAAAGCTGACAAATCTGCATGAAATATTTAATTTCAAATATTTCACATATAAAAAAGCAAATAATATACTAAATTTTTTTTCTTTCTTCTACGTTTTCTCACGCTGTCGTTGTATGTCTGTCCCTGCTTGTCTCTCTCTCCGTCTCTCTTTATCTCTCTCTCTATATATATCTACTGTGTGTGTATGTATATGTGTGTGTATATGTGATTGTGTGTATTTGTTTATTTATTTTGTTCTCATTCAGTTTTGCGGTGTTTACATTCACTTGTCAGGAAACTTCAATTTTACAACCAAATCTCCTGACGAAATAAAGCACAGCGAAACTCTCAGTACGCATAAGATATGTGAACAATTATTACTAATAATACCCTCTCGTCAGTCTCTCTCTCTCTCTCTCTCTTTCCTGATATTGATATTGAACACTATAATTTATAGTTTCGGTCGTTGTACGCTCCGGCCTTCTTCAGGTGGTTGGAATGTCGAACTGAACCCTTTATTTCGCTCACTGGAGTAGACTGTTCTAGTTCCACGTGCCATGTTTAATGGATGTCAGTTATCAGTTATCTCCTGTTAATTTTTCCCTATGAAAGTTCTCCATTGCCTTAACCGAACTCACACTCTTTGGGTCCTGTCACTGGATCTAACCAACGCCTTTATCCACTGTGCCATGTATCCTAGAATGAATTGTATGAATTCCTCGGTATTATAAACCTAATGTCTTCAGCAAACATTTTTACCAGTGCTCATATTGCAATTTTTGCTGTTATCAAACTAGTTTTTAACAGAGCTCATATTGCAACTTTGTTATTATCGCTTTTCTCTGGTACTCCTTATTACTGGTTCCCATATTGTATTCATTTCAATGGTTGGTCGGCTCAGTAGATTTTTGTGGCCTAGCATATGTGCCGATTCCTTAAGTTTACGAATTTTCCAATGATGTTCTTTGCCTGATCCCACAGAGGGCGGTGATCTCCCTTTTCTCTCCATATGTGGTCAGCCACGCCTGATTTTTCCACTTCCCCTCGTCTTACAGCTTTCTGGTGTTCTTGAAGCCTTACTTTAAGGGGGCGGCCTGTCTTCCATTTATATTTATTTCCGCAGCTGCACGTCATGTTCTCCTCTATGGGGGGGGGGCTTACTCGGGAGAGATATCTGCGCAGTGTCGTCCAGCTTTTGAAGGTTGTCCTGATGTTATATGGACCGCAAATCCTTTATATTTTCTCTGATAACCTTTTCACATAAGGCAGGAAGACTGTTTTCTGAGTGTTGTTGTCCCCCTCTCCTCCTCCTCCTCTTGTACCCGCCTATCCCAGTTTGTTGTAGCGTACTACTTATACTTCAGTTCGACATTCCAACCACCTAAAGAAGGCCGGAGTGTACAACGGCCGAAACGTTGTAATAAATATGGCGACAAAGATGAGGACAATAGTCCGAATGATGTAAATATAATACCTCATCTCAGAAATATAGACAGATATTGAACACTATAATAACAAAAACCTACTTGCCTTAAAAATATTATCTTCCAGAAATAACGTAGCGAATACCTTTCCTTCTTTTTGGAAAAATACTATTTTTTACACACACACACACACACACACACACACACACACACACACACACACATTGTGTGTGTTTGTAGAGGTGGGGGCGTGGATGCAAGATAAAATTAGCCGCTAATAATTGTGATACATTAAAATGAAACTGTTAAAAATGATGCAATACTCACATTAAAAACAAATTTACCTAAGGTTGGCTTTTCTTAAAATACATGGTGATTATTTTAACTAGAAATTGGATTAACTTAAATACACCATATATTTTGAAAGTGGAATCTATGAATGCTTTGCAGCTTACAGTTGCCGACACGAGTACCTTTATACATTTTAACTGATTGTCATCAACTTACACTTTTATGAAAGTTATCTTTGACAGACGACGAGTTTACGTCCAACGCCCACACGTGGCTCCATGTAGTACTATGATGTGCATAATCCACGGGCAGTAACACAACAACATTCTTATTTATCTATTGGGTTGGTGCATAATTATCAGGCGTTTTTGTAGGCGAGTTATTTGTTAATAAAAATTGCTGTTTTGCTTACATTCTTTAATATAAATATTCTCCGGTTATAAAAATGCGTGTCGATAATCATACTCATATTCGTCATGTTATGCTTTACCAGTTCGAAAAAGGATGAAAAGCAGCGCAGGCATTTTGTGATCTCAACGAACTTGAAGGAACAATCAACGAAAGACGATGTAGGGAATGGATTGCCCGTTTCAAATCTGGCGACACTAAGATAAGGTCAGGAAGGGGTCGACCATCGGATTTCGACGATCAGACACTTTTGGCGGCCGAAGAAGAGGACGAAATGTTGACAACTCGAATGCTGGACGAAGACTTCAATGTGGACCATTCCACCATCTTTCGTCGTCTAAAAAAGCCCGGAAATGTATGGAAATTGGCTGTGTGGGTTCCTCATGAACTCTCCGACAAAAATAAAGCCGAACGCGTCCGAATCTTTACTGATTTGTTTCAACGAAACGAGCAAGCTCCGTTTCTGAAGAATCTTGTCATTGGTATCAATCATGGCTTCTCTTGAGAAACGCCAAACGAAAGGTATGCGTTTCGCCAGGAGTTTCACTAAAAGGAATACCGAAAAACGTACACAGTATGAAGGCAATGTAGTGTGTTTGGTGTGACAGAAGCGGAATTATCCATTGGGAAATCATCTCAAACGGGATTTGTTATTGGTGGAATGACGACGATGAGCGTCAAAAGTGGCGGATTCCAGACAATAACGGTAAGCGGCAATTCAACACCAACAATCATGTCTATCTGACTCAACTTGACCGCCATTACGCGGCAATCGAGACGAAAGAATACGCAAAAAGATTGTCTTTCACCACGATAATGCGCGTCCATATGTTGAGCTTCGTATTGTCGAATGTATCGCCAATAAGGACGTAGAACTACTTCCACATCCGCCATATTCTCCCACAAAAGCACCAACGGACTAACACGTCAATCGATTGTTAAACAATTGGCAGGTGAACAAAGTTTATGCCGATTTGGATAACTTAGTGGCCGATATCAAAGCATGGATTGCCTCCAAGAACCGTGACTTCTTTGCCCGTGGAATCGATTGTCTTCCAAACAAATGGGAAGCAGTTATTGAAGTAGATGGTGACTACCCTCCGGAATAATCATTTAAAAATGTTATTGTTGAATTGTTATATTTCTTTTTTCATAATAAATATGGTTTAAAATAACGCCTGATAATTATGCACCAACCCAATATTTTCAGTTCATTATACTTGTGAACTCAATAATGTCTAAAAAACACCGCAAAAAATATCTCGATTGAAGTAAAAATGGAGAAAATGAATATTTTGGTTTCATTCGAATTGCACTTTCATTTATTTTCTTTATATAAAATATATATTTCATTTACATGCTATTCTTGCTTGGATTAGTCAGACTCCTGTCTTTGAGAAATTATTAGTATTCCAAAAAATAATCTAACAGAGATTTAGTGAGAAAGTATTTGCGTGTTTACTGCCTGGGCCTGGCAGTGTGGGTACTTGAACTGAGGAGAAACGGGGTGACCCGCCAACGAATAGTTCTAAATAAGAACTGGACGAGATATCCATGGACACGGAAAACGGAATGAAAACAATCAAACGTTATAGATTGAATAATCGGTTCAGTTCAAAATTCCCCGGTTACACGGATCGATAAGCAACTGATGAATTATGGAGAGATTAATCGCTGAAACGTTCTGATAACAATAATAAAGATGAGGAAAATTGTCTGTGTTTAAATAATGCAAATATAGATAACTGCAGAAATTAAGACCGAATCTCTCTCTGTATCTAGTTTGTTCATATATATATATAATGGAAAATAATGGAAGCCTTACTTATAAAAATAAGCAAACCAACACTTAATAATATTAACTTTGAACATGGACATAATATCTTGACCGTGTTTTGAAACAAAAAAATGAATCACTTTATAAAAACATACACATAACAAACTATTTCTAATTCTAACAGTTGAAATATAATCCTTGATAATGGCTAAATGTATAGCCGAAAGCGCTCGGAAAAGAACATTCGGACAATTTTTATATAATTTATCCTCTGAAAAGAAAAACTTTATTAGATCGCACGAGAAATTATATAAAAAACTAAATAAAAGCACCTTGTCAGTCGTTTTTAATGAAATGTGCTTGAAAGAAGGATTGCTGCCTAAATACACAATATATATATATATATATATATATATATATATATATATATATATATATATATATATATATACATATATATAGAGAGAGAGAGAGAGAGAGACAGAGAGATAGATTGTTCATATATATAATTTTTTTAAATCTATCTAGCAAACTGGTTTAGTTTCAATTGGTCTAGTTTGTTAATCTATCTATCTATCTATCTATCTATCTATCTATCTATCTATCTATCTATCTATCCCGAATGTTATATTATGAGGAATATGCTAATAGTAATACTATCTTGTCCTTTACCATCGAGTTTGTTCATCTCTCGATTTTTTCTCTCTCTCTAATTCTGTTTCTATGTATTCATTTTTTCAAATTTAACAACTAGCTATGCTTTTAGGTTGTTCCTATCTATCTATCTATCTATCTATCTGTATGCATATGTGTATATATATGTGTATATATATGTGTATATATACACGTATATGTGTATCTATATACACACATATATACATATACATGCATATATATATATATATATATATATATATATATATAGTTAGGTAGATGTACGTAACATAATTTTGCAACTGAAAGAGATGCCATTCGACTTTTAATGGGACCCGAATCGAATGAGTTGTGATTAACTTTCAAGCTAACACAAATTCAACAGTCAATAAATTTTCGTTTGCAATCTGATCAGAATAAAAATTCGAATACGTTTGCCGCAACATAATATTATTTCCAATATCATAAATATTTTTGCAAATATGTTTGTTGTAAACTTACCTATTTTGCGCAAGCAATTATCAATGATGTTCGTGCAGTGGCTTAAATACACGTTTTTCAACATACACGTTTTCCATCGACGAAGCTAACAATTATAGAGTTAATGGTTTTTCAAAATTTTTAATATTATATACACAGACACCCATACAGAACCATTCCCATACATATATATATATATATATATATATATATATATATATATATAGAGAGAGAGAGAGAGAGAGAGGGGAATATGACTCTAGTAAATTATATATTTCATATAGTATTTACATTGACGATGATCATATATGAGTTTTTACACCTTCTCCGGTGTTTTGGGAATAGGTGGTTGGCCAAAATGCTAATCATCTTGGTATTGATGCGGGCTCGACGCACACGTGCCACCCAAAAACCTATGTTCAACCTGACAAATGGTTGCTAAAAGCCTGACAAAGCAGTCCTATGGTAGTAGATTTGGCGATCTTGGTGTAAAATTTGATTTACCCACTTTGTTCGACTTTGTTAGCTCTTGAAAAGATGACACAGCCGTTCCAACAAAACATTACAAAATCAGTGATACCAGTTAACGTTAACTGCGTACACATTTCCGTTGAAAGGTACATAGACTCTATAAGCGGTGCCACAAGTTTCTTAGTTGAAATCATTAATCACAATGATACACGCTCCCCCATATATATAATGAGCTGAATTAAATATATACAGGGTGTCCCAAAATAATGTATACACTCTTTAAATATTAATAGTTAATAATACATTACCGTGATGTGAGAACTTATATGGATGAAAATATGCAAAACAGATGAATTGGAAGAAGAGGGACAGTTGAATACCCACCTAGATCACCAGATTTGACACCCTTGGATTTCTTTTTGTGGGGGTTTCTAAAAGATGAAGTTTACAGCAGGAAACCTGAAACAATTGCTGAAATGAGAGTAGCAATTGAAGAAGAATGTGCTCAAATACCAGCGGAAATGATATTATGAAAAGTGTATTGAACAGAACGGCAACCAGTTTGAGCACTTGATGTGAACTCATCGTTATATGAACATTCTGCCATTGCCTCAAGTAGCTTTTATCTTATTAAAGTTAATTTTCTATGTTTTTTGTATATTTTAATCTCACATTCTTTAAATGTGTATTCTTTCTCTTGTATTAACCTTATTTAAAAGTCAAAATACATAAATTGAATAAGTTATAACGATTCAAAGAGTGCATACATTATTTTGGGACACTCTGTATATGTAAGTATATAGGGTGCGATTGGTAAATTGTTTATTATTATTTATTTCGCGCATGCGCGTTGTTTGTTTTTAATTTTGTCGACTGCACAGTATCATAGTGTCAGTTGGGCACCATCTGAAATAGAGCGCCATGACACAATCTACTCCGCCAGAAGTTTGGAAATGGCATACTTTACTACTTGACATTCGCACCGGAAGCACCAATACGAATATTTAAGAGTGTTTGGTTGTCAACCTGAGGAAAGTGCAGAGGATTCGGAAAGAGTTGGATGAGTCTAATGGTGATTACAAAGGTACGGAAAACTCACTCTGAACTTCCGAATTTTTTATTGATAGCCTCAGACTCAACACGGAGGCCCACATCAAGTACTTGAGGAGGTAGTACTAGGTCAAGAGGGTTGCTGCTGGAAGACCCAATATCTGGCAACAGGACTCTGCACCATGCCACACAAGCAGGATAATCTAGTCATGGCTGCCAGGCAAGTTGTGCGACCACATAAACCATACATCTGGACACCTAATACCCCAGACTGCAATCCACCTTGCATCCAAAAATAGAAAAAAATAAAAAAAAGACCTGATAAAACCGGAATTTATGAACAAGAATCATACCATTCATTAACGGATTTGAGATTAATGTATTTTATTATTAAAAATTGTTTGCGAGAGTGATTCTTGCCATATCATTAACTTCAATATCTGCTTTTCGTATGAATGATTCGCGTAATATATATATATATATATATATATATATATATATATATATATATATATATATATATATATATATATATATATATAAAACTTAGTTGTATGGATGTGAGTTTGTCAAATGGCCATCCATACAACTAAGTATGTCAGCTCTATCATTCATATTGGGCGCTTTCCAATAAGTACCGCACATGTATAATATATAAATAATATATCCATATAACTCTCTCTCCCCCCACACACATATATATATATATACATATTATATGCACCACACACACACACACACACACACACACACACACACACACACACATATATATATATATGTATATATATGTATATATATATGATGAGCTGAAACGTGGCATTTATTCAAGTTATAAAGATTTCAGTCTGTATAAATTAAGCCTGTTCAAGCATAAATCAAAGGCTAAAATCAAATCTCACCATTTGAAATGTTAAATAATGATTAAATAATTTCTTTCCACCTTTTATTAATGAAAATATTATTTCTGTTTAAATATTATTTTTCCCTGTTGATGATCCAAATACATGCATCAGCAAATCTGTGTGTGCTTAAGGTTTGTGCTTATGTGCCTGGGCGTTTATACTTGAGTATAAACAGTTTTATACCTTTATTTAAGTTGATAAACGCAGTGGATAACACAATTTATCAATTACAACAAAAAATCGAACGGAAACGTGTTACACTTCATCGTATAATTATGCTGCTGATTTATTTCTGCTTGCGATTAAAGAATAATGTATAAAGAATAAAGAATAGAGATTAGAGAATAAGAATAAAGAATAGAGACAAAGTATAAAGAATAAAAAATGTTTACAGGCGTCTTCAGTATTGTTCCATTAACATTTGCTTTAGATATTTCTTTGCAAATGTTTATTTTATTTTAACGTTATTTACAAAGCAAAACACAAACAAAAAACAGGCAAAAGAAAGAAATTCAACAATAATGCGTGGATGACGTCATGAGACGAAGTTCTGTGTAATTTTTTCTCTCTCATTTTACTTGTCATAATCTAACATCAAACTATCGGATCTCTTTTCTCTGAACCAGAGATAAAGAAAAGCTTCTTTTTAATCATTCAATGCTGTTGTTTTACACAAGTCACTATTCAAAATCTTATATTTGAAGATGCAAACTTAGGAAATAAATAAATGAATGCAACTGTATTTCTAAAATGAATTAGAAAATTTCTCTGTCATTAAACAGCGGAAGTATTGGGATTTTCCCAATTATATTTGGTAACAAAAAATATTGTGACGCCGGCAAGAAGAAAGTAACACAAACACAAATGAAAATGTTTGAAAAAACTTGTATTGTAGGAAAAGAGAGGAAAGTTTCTTGCAAACAGTCGGGTTTGCGGAACTTATCTGAAAAATGTGTCCTTTTAACAGTTTTACATTTCCTGTGTCGTTTTGGCTGGGTTGAAGAAATAGAGCCTTGACTTCTGAGCTTCAGTTGCTGTCTAAATCCTCACACATGTTCTAGTGTTTAGATGACGGAGAGTGTAGACGAGGAACGTGTTGTCTCTGAGGGTCCCAACAAGCAAAAGAGGAAGAGAATTCGTAAAACCCTTTCTCGTGGGGGGGGGGTGAAAATCTAAAAAGGCAGCCTGTGATTGGTTGTTTTTCATCCAATCACAGAGGACCCAGTTAGCGACTCCGTAGTAATTTCAATATGCTCCCCCAAAACAAAATTGCAATATGAAATCATTGCAACATAATTTTTCACACAATTGCAGGTTGTTTTGTTTTTTAAGGCAAAAATAGCCAAAGATGAAAGTTCACAGAAAAGTTGATTTTTCTTTTTTTTTAAAAGTAAAATAGCTAAAGAGGAAAAGTTCACAGAAAAGTTGATTTTTCTATTTTTTTAAAGGCAGATATAGCCAAAGATGAGTGTTCACAGGAAATTTGATTTTGTTTTTAAGAACTTCAAATTAGAATGTAGAGGGAGTGGAGATTTGTTTTCACAAAGAACTCCAAACTTTGAGAGAAGTGAGTGTTTTATTTTATTTTGTATGTAAAGAAATTCTCATTTTGG
Source organism: Acanthosepion esculentum (assembly GCA_964036315.1). Taxonomy (NCBI): domain Eukaryota; kingdom Metazoa; phylum Mollusca; class Cephalopoda; order Sepiida; family Sepiidae; genus Acanthosepion; species Acanthosepion esculentum. Next base: position 78,941,818 of record OZ038475.1, read on the forward strand.
TGTACTAATAAGACTATAGAAATTTCATTCTTTCAATCATATAGTACAATATCATTAACACTTTGTTTTCTTTGTTCAGCAACATGTACCCTATAAGCTAAGGTATGTGAAGACAATAAGTTTTAAATAGAACTGAATTTAATAGTATACATAGGGATTATTGGGAGAGTTTTTACTAACTTTTAAATTTTTAGTCCTTTTAGGACGTTGTTTTATTGAAACAGATGTACCCTTAGTATCTGGTACATCATTAGAGACATTTGATTTTGCAACATCAATTTTCCTATCACACACTCCCTTTGAGTCTGGAATGATTTTAGGATGGTAGGCATGAGTTAATGATAGTTCTAGATACAGCAGTTTGATAGAATGGACCTGAACAGACCCGTAACCTCTCTTGACTTTTACAGAACGAATCTTTTTGTCGTCACCGACAATTAACTCCAAAACTCTTCCCAGCAGCCAAAATGGTTTAGACTTGGCAGGATTCTTAACAAGAACCACATCATCAACATTGATTCGATTGTGAAAATTGACCTCGTGCAAATCTTTACACTGTTCCCTCAAGCTCAACAGATAATCTTGATACCAAAGCTTTCGGAATCTAGTCAACATAGAATTACGAGCTTCAATGGATTTTACCACATATAATCTTGAAAGGGGGTCAGATTTCCAAACATACTGATCATCCAATTTCAGTACAAGTCCCAAATTAGCGTTAGGACGAAGAAAACAATTAGGAGTTATTACTTCGAGGTGTGAATCCGAAGAACATCTATAGGTGAGAGGTCTTTGGTTTATAGCACTCTGAACATCCGAAATTACAGTAAGGAGATCAAAATATCTAATTCGGGAACGCCCAATTGTTTTATACAAACATGATTTAATAGTACTGATCATACGTTCCCGTGTACTCCCAACCCAAGCAGCATATAGAGGTATTCTGATGTGCTTAATATTATACACTTGGAAGTGTTCATTGAATTCAGAGGAGGCAAAAACTTCCTCTATAAGATTGCAACCAGCTATAAAGGATCTGGCATTATCGCTGTAAATATGAGATGGGATTCCATATATATTAGTAAATCTAATCCGAGCCAGAACAAATGAGTGGGTGCTCATGTCTTTAACCAACTATATATGTACAGCTCTAATATTGAGGCAAGTAAATATAAACATGTACATTTTACTAACACCTTCGTCACCCTTTACCCAAAGATGTCCAGTATAGTCAATCCCAGTATGTAAAAATGGTTTAACGAGATTTACTCGGTGTTTAGGAAGAGTGGTAACCTTAGGATACTTGAAAGCAAAGTTATTAAATTTTTGGCACAAGACGCACCTAGAAATTACTTTTTTGACGGCTTGTCTCGCCCTGGGTATCCAAAACCCTGAAAGGCGGATTTTGTTTAAGGTTGACTGAATTCCCAGATGTTTACATCTTTTGTGATATTCCACAATCATAAGTTCAGTCATATCATGATCCTTAGCCAATAAGACAGGATTGATAACTTCATAATCATAAGTAGTGATTTTACCTATTCTACCCTTAGTCCTGATTATCCCCCTTTCATCTATGAATAAGTTTAAATTTTTAATAATTCAGGTACTTTTTACCTTGAAAAGATTGAAGGTAAGCAAGTTCTGTAGGAAAGCTTTGCTGCTGCATTACTTTAAGTAAGTAAATTTTAGCACAACTACTAGGATCCAAATCCACATGTTTTAGTTTATTTCGGATTTTAAATATATTGGTAGTAACATTAATCAATCTATTAAAATCCGAGTATTTATCAAAGAGTTGAACCGGTTGAGGTTCAACGTTAGCTACAGTGTAATTTAATGACGTAGTCTGTACAACGGATTTATTTTTTGAACTTAGGCACTGAAGTTCGCTTGATGGCCATTCTATAGGAATTTTGCTGAGCCATTCAGGTCCTAAGGTCCAACGGCTTAGATTCTGTTGAAACTTTTCAAAGGTTACTCCCCTTGTGAGCAAGTCGGCAGGGTTCTGGTCAGTAGGAACATATCTGAATTTTACAGATAAGGATTTCTTTTCTTTCAGTTCCTCAATCATTTGTCAGATGTCCTTTATTCTGTTGCTCACAAACTGGTTCTTGGTTTTAATGTTGTCAGACAAAAGCCATGACAACACAACCTGTGCATCCACTGATATGACTACATCTCTGATCTTGATTCGGGAGTAAGCTTTCAACAGAGGCAGTAAACACTTGATGGCCAAAAACACAGCCAACAATTCAAACGTGGGTAAGCTTTTAGGCTTGATAGGAGCCACCTTAGCTTTTGAAAATATCAGGTGAGACTCGCCATTCTGTACACCATAAACTGCAAACCCATAAGCCACTTTAGAGGCATCACAAAATATATAAAGATCGGTAGGGCTGTCTTTACCGATTACAAATCCAGGGAATTGCAATGAATCCAGCTTGGCAAGATCACGCGATAAGGCAGGCCATAAGGTCTGAAATTCTTCTGGCACAACATCATCCCAGTCTAATTTTTGAGACCACAAATCTCTCAAGAGCATTTTGCCTCTGATAGTAACAGGTAAACACAAAGATAGTGGGTCGAAAACCCTTGCAGTTTGGGCTAATATGCCTCTTTTAGTATTAACAGTCTGGTCAATAGGTGACCCTGAAATCTGAAGTGTGTCTTCTAGTGTGGAATATTTATACCCTAAAAACTTTTCGAGTTGACAACCATGTTCTACGAATTTCTGATCTTTTATCATTAAGGTTTTAAGTTTCTCACAATTCGTATTCCATGATCTAAGGTTAAAATGACCCTTTTCCATACGGTAATTAGCCATTGTGTATAGGTCTGATAACATGCGAACAGAGTTACCGGTTTTAATTAGGTTGTCCACATAGAAAGTTTTCTTTAACATATCAGTGCAGTTATCAGCAGGAAACATACGCGCATGGTGTTTTATTATAAAATTCAAAATGAAGGGACTGGCATTAAATCCAAAAATAAGTGTGGTATATCTAAAACAGACCAGCCTATTCCCTTCCTTCATAAAAAAACAAAACCTGTTACGGTCCTCGAGAAATCCGATTTTGATCATAAGGAAAGCCTTACGAATGTCTGCTAACATCACATATTTATTAGACCTAAATAGCAACAACAATTCTAACATATCTCCCATTAGAATTATGCCAGGGTAAGCAGCTTCATTTAGAGAATATTTCCCTTTAGTCTTCAGGGAGCAGTTAAAAACGGGTTTAATTTTTGTGGTAGTTTGCTCATCCATCTTGAAAACAGGCCTATGGGGTATCCAAACATGTTTTGAAAATTCCTCAGGTGCCACCTCAAAACATTCGATGATACCTTCCCGCTCCTGCTGATGGAATACCTCAACATAGTCATTGAGTAATTTTTGTTGCTCGAGCTTGTTAACTACTCTGTTCAAAACTGAAAGAGCAACTCTGTGATTGGAAGGCACAGACTTTATTTTGTCCTCATGCCAGGGGAGTTTAACGTGAGAAGCGTTATCTCTGAATTCAATTGATTTTTCAAATTCCATAATTTTATTTTTATCATAACACAAATAGCTTCGTCTTCCGGAGATATACCCAGTGAATCTACATCAAACATTTTCTCTAAATTCCTTTCTACTTGACTTCCGTCAAACATTTCAGCAAAGGGGTCAGGGTAACTCTTTATAGGATTCATTACAAAATTCACTCTAGTGTCTGAGCATGTAGAATATTTAGGCACTATGGCATGATAATTGTGTTGAAAATCTTTACTCTGTACTTTTTTAGGGGTACTTTGATTTTCATATAAAAAATGTTGGCAGTTGCCTAACGGGGAAATGCCTGTAGGAAACTCCCAATCAGAGCCCTTCATGCAATCCACCATTTTGATGTTCTTCATAAATTGAATAACATCGATGCCTAAGAGACAGTGAACCCTAATATCATTTTTTTCCGTGCAAAAAAGCTAGTTTGTAATTTAATTTAAGTAAATTATTCTTAACAGATTTAAAGTTATCCAATCTTAAGTTCATATCGAATTCATCATCGATAAGAACAGTTAGGGGAAAGGAATTAACCTTATTTACTTCAATCCTCACTACAACTTGGTTTAATTTTTTCTTTTTAGACCCTAAAAAGGTTATTACGTCGTATTCCACTGGAGTGAGGAAAGATCTATAGCGCCCTAATTTTTCAATAACTTGCCTAGAGAAATAAGTCCTTTGACTGCCTGTATCAATGAGGCAGTTCAATTTGTATTTACGTTTCCCTTTAGAAACAGTAATTGCCACTATCGGTAAGGCTGCTCCTGTGTGCCAGTGTTGGTACACACGTGCGTGGAAGCAGATGAACTGTTTCCACTCTTATCTGCTTCATCACAATGGGGGGTAACGTGGCCTCGGGATTTGCAATTTGCACATTTTCGAGGTAATGTATTTGCTTTGCCATAGCAGTCTTCCGTTCTATGACTGGCACTTGTACAAAAAGAGCACAAGCCCATCTCCCTACACCTAGAATGTCTCGACTCAAGGGAGGAATATTTTGAACAATGGTTCATGGTGTGCCTGTTGATGTTGCTATATCTACAATGTCTAGTAATTTTGCTATATTTTATTGCAAAGTTTTCCAATGTTGGAACATTTTTCTTTGCGTTGTTGTTCTTAGTATAATTCCCTTCTCGCGACTTGAAATTGTCTTGGTGGGAATTAGGATTTTTTTAAAAACCTGTTTTAATTAAGGTTTTTATAACCTCGTTGTAACTATCAAAAATCTGATTGATTTTTGGGTAGTTCCTGTCAACTTTCCGGAATAATTCTTTTTGATGATTTGAGGGTAATTTTGAAACAATTATATGGCTGATTAGTTCATAGCCTGGAGTGTTTTCTTCAAAAAAATCCAAATTATACGAGGTTTTTAATTCGGATAGGTCAGCTTTAATTTCTGACAAAAACATTTTATGTTGACAAACTCTGGGTTATATTTAGGGGTACTGCCCAGCAATTGTTTAAAAATTACATCAATAATGAGAGGAATATCCAAAAATTCCTTTCTCAACAAATTGATGGCCACTTCAAGGTTTTCATCTTCTAATGAAAGATGAGACGCTAACTGAGACGCGTAGCCAGTTAAAAAAACTTTTTAAAAGCGACAGCTTGGCTTTTTTTAATGTACAGCGTCCACACAGTTTTCAAATTGAACCAGGACATTTTTAAATTCAAATTTACCGACTTGTATTCCACTGAATTTAACACACTGCAACCTTGGGGCTGAAACGCACGAGGTTGTGAGTGGCACTTGTGGATTTTGAACTGGGACGGATTCTGTATTGGAACTAGAAATATTCTCTTCCAGCCCCGTGAGCCTTTTAAATATGTTGTAAACGAACTCCGCCCCTAACTGTTCGTCTTCCAACATACAGCTTTTTTCTAAATTAATATCGGCTTTTTCACAAGCTTCACTTATTTTGTGTTAATTGCGTCGACCTCTGTCAGCCATTTATTTATAAGGCTTTCTTGTTTTTTAAAACAAGTCTTATTTAAGGATGCTTCTGCTGACATTAATTCAACGGCAGAAGTTATTTTCCTTTTAAAGGAATCCCTATTAAAAATTAAGGCTTTAACACCCTTAATCTGTTTAAAGTCATTCATCCTGCCGAGCGAACGATATCTACACAAACAAATTAAGAACAAAGGAAATAAAAAAGGATGGACGAAACTTGACCCCCACAAATCCTAGTAGTAAACACCAAAATGGGATTGGGCGCGTATACCCTTTTCTCAAGCGACGTCACATTTTGATATTAATTTACACAAATCTATTTCCTGTTAAATTATTTCACGTCGTTCTTACTTTCTTAGCGTAAAACGCTAGTTTCAACTGTTTGAAAATTATTGGGATTTTCCCAATTATATTTGGTAACAAAAACATTGTGATGACAGCAAGAAAAAAGGAACACAAACACAGATGAAAATGTTTGAAAAAACTTGTATTGTAGGAAAAGAGAGGAAAGTTTCTTGCAAACAGTCGGGTTTGCGGTACTTATCTGAAAGATGTGTCCTTTTAACTGTTTTACATTTCCTGTGTCGTTTTGGCTGGGTTGAAGAAATAGAGCCTTGACTTCTGAGCTTCAGTTGCTGTCTAAATCCTCACACGTGTCCTGGTGTTTAGATGACGGAGAGTGTAGACGGGGAACGTGTTGTCTCCGAGGGTCCCATCAAGCAAAAGAAGAAGAGAGTTCGTAAAAACCGCTCTCGTGGAGGGGGGGGGGGTGAAAATCTAAAAAGGTAGCCTGTGATTTGTTGTTTTTCATCCAATCACAGGGCACCCAGTTAGGGACTCCGTAATAATTTCAATAGAAGCCTATGAAATTTTTAAATAAATTAAGGCATAATCACAATTTAGTGCGTGCGCGCGAACACACACTCACACACACACACACACACACACACACACACACACACACACACACACACACACACCTTCTCACTGATTCAATTATTCTATTTCTTCTAGATAGATGAACATGAACACCTTTATTTTTATTGTTATGCGTATATACTCGCATACACACACACACACACACACACACACACACACACACACTCACATATATATATTAGGAAATGGATTAAATCTGACATTTTCTTTTAATTTTTACTGTCCTGAATATTCGAGAAATCTTGTCAGACGCATAATCTTCTGACAAGGTTTCTCGAATATTCTGGCCAGATGTACTTGGATAAAAAATACTGTTAAATTAAAAAAAAAGCAGAGCTTCTAAATATATATATATATATATATATATATATATATATATATATATATATTTCTCTCTTTCTTTATTTCTCTTTCTCTCTCTCTCTCTCTCTATATATATATATATATATATATGGTGAACACTGAGGTCAACATCGCTTAGTGACAGCTTGATTGCATTCATATATGAAATACGGTCGTCGCACGGTTCTGATCGCAGAGTTCACTTTTAAATTTACATAGGCTCTATCCTAGATATTGAGCACTTTTACTCATAAATTTAGCATAACTTATAAGTAATATTTGTTATCTATCTATCTATCTATCTATCTATCTATACAGTATGTAATACAATAACATACCCTAGTGGGAATGACAGCGTAGACAGTTGATTAAAGGAAAAGTGTTTTCCCCATGACAATGCAAAGCCGCATAGAGCAAAAATATCTCAGTAAAAAGTTTGGAACTTGTTGTTCTGTTCTACCCCCACCCGACATTTTCACCTGGTCTTACACCAACCGATTGTTACCTTTTTCGGTAGCTGCAAAATGTTTTGACAGAGAAAGCTTTCCCTAATGAAAAACAGATTGAAGAGTTATTTGAAATCTTTTTCACATCAAGGGCTACGGAATTTTACTCAAAAGATATTGAACTGACAGGTGGCAATAAATCATTTCAAAAAATGGTGAATATATAACTGAATGAAATTTAATTGCTTTTCATAAATTTAAGAATAAAATTGATAAACAAAAATGTAAAATATGAATGACTCATTTTACAAAGATGGGAACCACCTTCTCACCCTCCGCATCACTTGTAATGTCCTCCGTCTTTTTTCGGCATCCACGGCTCCTAATATGTCCCTTGAGATCAACATTCGAGTTATATATATATATATATATATACATATATATATATATATATATATATATATATATATATATATATATATATATATATATATATATATATATAAATTAAATTTAACACCCTCGTCGTTCCCTCTCCTTTGTATACATGCGTAGTCGCATCAACGTAGACACCAATTTATTCCGATGACCTCCTTAAGGACCAAACTCATCACGCGAAAACTCTTTACACTTTGTCACAGTCTTTTGTCATAAATTTTTCTTGATATATAAAGATTTATATATCCTTTTCCTATATATATATATATATATATATATATATATATATATATATATATATATATATATATATATATATGCGCATTTCATTGAATAGACAGACAAGGTGCTTTTATTTAGTTTTTAATACAATTTCTCATGCGATCTAATAATTTTTTCATTTCAGATGATAAATTATATAAAAACTCTCCGAATGTTCTTTTTATCAAAGCGCTTTCGGCTATATATTTAGCCATTTTCAAGGATTAAATATTTTAACTGTTAAATAAGAAATAGTTAAAATATTTAATCCTTGAATATGGACTATCCCATTTCGTAGTGTATAAAATTATGTACAAAATATATTCAGTTTAGCCATAAAATTGTATTCAAAATATTTAAATTTCGATATTAAATAATACATAGAGGTTGATATGCCACTAAACAACATAAACAATCAACAACTTGAATCAAATGAAAAATACAGCCAGAAACACTATAACCCTTCAAAGAAGTAAGCTGAACTTGGTTCCTCTGATTTGCATTCTATTTTAATTACAGGTTACGAACGTGTCAGCGTACATTTCGAACAAAAAACTGCGTCAACATTTCGCAGAAATACATATATACACACACCCATGTTTAGATAGGAAGTAATAAAAGCGGTTTGAGAAAGAAAGAGGTTACAATATATATTTGATAAGGTAAGCGATTTCAGAAAGAAATCTTAGTATTGTTTGCCCTCATGAGACCAAAAAGTGATGTCGTTTTTCTTTGTCTAATCTCTTTTGGTGGTTTGAAATGTCTCTTATGTCGTTTATACTTTGCTTTCTGTTTATATTAACAACTTCAGCGAAAATCTTGAAGTGATAAAAGAAGACCCCCCCCCAAAAAAAACAGAACAAAACAAAACAAACTCAGTAGCTAAGACGACCGACCTAGTAAACAAAGGCAAGTTGAAAGGCTTATTAGCAATAATGAACATTTAAAACAATTTGAAAACGAATCAGCAAATTGCATTTTTGTGAATAAAATCAACTGGCTTCAAGGTAACAAAACAATGTGTCCCTGAGTAAAATCCATCATACAGTTACCTTCTCTATAATGGTAAATATATAAAAAAACTTAGAAATATTTTTTTATCAAGAAGTGATTCTCCGATAAACTTGCGTCATTAAAAAATATATATATTTATTTTACAAGAACAAAATTTACATTACCGAAAGGAAAGAGATTTAAAGTTTCCGAACGTTCGATTCTACTGTGTTTTTTTTACGTAAATTAGATTGTAAGTAATTTCAAAACAGTTTTTAATTTATTTATTTTCATTTGTTATTTTATTTATTTTTATTTTGTGTCTTTATTATTATTTTTCTTCTTTTTAAATACTTACGCATCCCAAATGTTTTCAGTACTAATTTAGTAAGAACAGAACATAAACTGATCTTAGCCCAGATGCATATTAATCATAGGAGATTCATAAATTGGGTCAATTGGGAAGGTCGATAAGGTGTAATGGCTAACAAGCTTGTCTTGCGAGATTAATGATTAATTTCGATCTTCACTGGTTAGCCATACTTTCGGCTTTGTGCTGCATATAAGCAAATATATCAACATAGATCATAGCAATTTCAATGCATTTTTGTGCAAATTATACTGATCTAAAAAAAAATTAAAATAGAGTTTTCTATGTGAAAACTGTGATCACTCAGGGTTCGTTGCCATTGTGGGTTTTAATTTTAAGTCATATGAAGTTTATAATTGAAGGCTATATGAACATTTGACGCGTTTGGCTGAGGAGGAACGTATTCAACAAAAACTCGAAAATTGTTTTTTTCACTGCAAATTATCCATTATATCATATCCAAGTATTTTTGCAGCTCAATTTAGCTTTAAAGTTCGTAGCCATGCAATGAGATGAGGTAACATAAACCGTAGATTTGTATGCGGAATATCATTACATTATTATTACATAATTATAGTGAAATCATTTATTTTTTTTCTATAAAAGCATTTTATTTTTGGTTGTATGTTAATTTAAAATATTCCTTTTTACATTTTTTGAATTTTTCCTTTTTTTATTCCTTTTTTTATTTTTTAAATGGAATACGGCCATTCTAAATTTCAGAATTTGCCCATCAAAATGACTGGAAGAAAGCAATCTAAAAACGATAATGGAAAAGAGAGTTAACAAAGCGTAAACGAAAGCATTGCAGCCAAATTATTCTAAAATGCTGTCAATAATAAAGGGGAAAATGAAAAATACCTGACACCAAATCGAATATAGAATCAGAATTTATATTATTTTTATTTAGTTGTTATGTAACTAAATATATAATTGTCAACAATGTTTCTGTTAAACTTGATATTTCCCGTAATAAATTCTTAATAAATATTATTATTATTATTAATATTATTATCATTTCGTTTAAGTTTAGGGTAGTCCTACAATTCCTCACGGCTTGCCATGAAAAGAAATGCTGATAAAAACTGCCTAAAACATTTAAGCGCGTATTGCCGCAAAATTATCAAATGTTGAATACGCCGTTCCTCCGTCGAACGCGTCATTTATTCTTTTATTATATCTCGGCATTTTTCAGCGATGGATTTTGGGGGTCATTGTTTACATTCTATTGAGCAACGTCTCGCATCTGATATAAAATGGCCTTTCTCGTTTCTGTTATTAAATTTTTAACTGTTTAAATGCTTGTGCTATTTTTTATATTTTGATGTTATTTATATTTTCCGTTGAAGTAATTACTTTTTTCTTATCATGCGCCTTAAATTGATGCCCGAGTACTTAGAACGTTCGCTTTCCGACCACGAGACCCGCTGTCACTATGATCGACTTGTGAGTTGAGGTGACATCGGCACGAAAAGTTACCACGCCTTGTGAGTGAAATTGCTTAGACGGAACTAAACGTAGATGGTTGTGCTAACGCAAAGTCGCAAGGCATCGCGATATGTAAAGTGGTTGAAAACCATACCATTGTGTCGACCATAAACTTATGAATAATTGGCTCGAGAGAAGTATTTGGAATTCGTCGATGATTCAGCTAGAACGAAGTCACAAGTCATCGTGACCGCGGGATTGAGTGTACTAGACTAGTTCAGGCTGTTGATCACGCTAGAAAATCCGTTTTCTCCTAGAAACTATAACTAAAATCCGCTCAGCATAGTTGCAGTATAAACCGCAGGTGGGGTCTGTAGGTGTTGAACAAACACAAATGAGTCTGAGCAAGCGCCTGTAACAGGGATTGCCTAACCGCCTTAGTAGACAGACATACTAGGATATGAGAGGCCATCCGTTACTTTAATTGTAATACAGTGTTTAAGTTTGTCATAGCCGTTAATAATGTTTGTTAATTTCCTGGATTTGTGATGTTTTATAATCTTTTTTATACCAAATTTCAACAAATACAAGGTTTGAGAGCCACGCAAGCCAGAGGGTTACAGTTAAGAAGATAATAATTTGTGTGATATGAATGGTCCGACTTATAGGTGGCGGTCACCCTCGTGCAGAGTGCTAAACCCCCAAAACGGCGATACTTGTTAACTTCACCAAAATCTACCTTTTTGGCGGGAAAGCATGGAGCCGAGAAGTGAGATAAAAAAATTGTTAGCAAAGAACTTGTATCTAGCCAATTTAATTGTCATTTGATTAGACCTTGACGCCAATATAGTACTGAGCTTAAATTCATAAAGTCTAGGAACCATAGGGAAGAGAGTCAATCCGAACAATTCCCATGAAAGTATTTATAGGAAAGGCACAGTGAAGCTACATTACTAGGGTGAGAAAGTGACTGAAGCCGAGACACCAGATCAGGACCAATAATATTGCTGATTCTTCTTTGGATTTTATCAAGAATCACTAAATATGCTGCAGGAGCACCAGGCCATATGTGGCAGTATTATTCAACGCATGAGCGAATGGTAGACGTATAATTATGTAAGATAAATTTTTATGCCTTAAAATAAAATAAACTAAAGCTTGAAGTAAACAGAAAAAAAACTTGTTTGAGTGAATTTGTTTCTAGCATTTGGAGCACGGAAGAAATTATGGTGATTCGTATCCTTGGAAGTGGCATTGCTTGTCTTCGCTATTCATTTCTAAATTGGTAGAATTAGAACTGACTTGAACTTTGAATAAAACTCTCTATTATCATAAATTGTTTACAAGACAGTCAGCTCTACTGACTATATAATTTTCAACCCCAGAAAAATGTCGTCAATATGGAAGAACATAATTTTATTATACTTCACTTGTGTATATATCAAAGTATCCGATAAACATATGACTTTGATGCATCATGATCGGTTAATCACTCATGATTTGCACAAAGTGTTTTTGAAAGGTCTCCTAAGTTTTGTTGATTTAACGAGTTTAAAAGATATTGCTGCATGAATCGTGTTGATCATATCAAAAATGATGTTGCCGTTTCATTAAGTTCGTCTGACGTTATTCAAGAAAATATCTAATGATCCATAAATATATATTCAGCTTTACAAAATCTAGTTTTTATGATGCAGTCCGAAGCCTCCATGGAAAAATATAAATGCTTCGTTATCGTGATAAAACATTGATCTGCTCTTTGAATGAAATAGCAAGATGGCTAAATTTCAACGTTATAATTAATTTGTTCTTAAAAATTGGTCAACATAAAAACCATTCATTTTTATATCATAAATATCCTTCTTCTAAACACCGTGTCCATTCAGGATGTAAGCGATCATGCCTCTCCATAACTTCTTATTGTTTTTAGCCATTAGCTTTTGTCTTTTTACTATCTCTCTCGGCGCTCTGTTGCCATCCATTTACACAATCTGTTTAGGTAGGTTATTCGCTGTTTTCTTCTGTCCCTCGTCTTCAATATCAGTGTGTGTTAAATTTTCCAAGCCTTCTTTCCTCGTGATGTTTTCTAGAATTTTCAACAGTCTCTTTCTGATTGTAGGCATAACTGTCTTTTTCCCTATTTCCGTAATACTTCATCGTTGTTTATATATTCCGTCAATGGTACTCTTAGTATCCTTCTGTTGAAATACATAACCGTTACCTCAGGTTTCCTCTTCATAAAATGTCCAGTCATAGACAACCTTAGTATTCACTGCCATATACAAGGACTGATATAACAGTTCACTAGTCTTTTCTTTGTTTCTAACGAAAGTTTCAGTCAGTCAGTTATGTGCCATACGTGATACACGCTTAGGCGATCATGCATCTTTTGATTCATGACTGACGAGGCAGATTTTTTTCCCGCAGTAAGTTGCCATTTCTTTCTGCGGTAGACAAGTTGCCATCCAAAGATATAGAGCCCGGTCTGTCCTGCTATTTTCCCATAGCTGGGGGGAGAAGAAGAGGATTCGTACCTTTTCCAAGGGTGTTAGCACGTAAATGAATGTAATGGATTCGACTGGAATGCTTCGATTCCTCAATTCGAGCCGCTATCCAAAACTTCACAGTTTCCTGTTTCTTAATACTTTTAACATTTCGAAGGCATTTCTTCGTTGTCTCAGCTCACACGAATTTCGGTGTGGCACTTTCAGTCCTCTGTTAAAACACTTCCCTGATATTTAAATTGTTGATGTTGCGATAGGTTTTGATAAGAACAGTGCATAACCATGAAAATCATACCGATACTCTGTAAACAGTCCGCTGTGAGGGTCTCCAATTGAGGGTATGACACCCAAGTCGTTATGGCTGCCTTATCTTTCAAACTCCTCTTTCTCATCAAAAGGTTGGCTCCTGGGAGTTAAATTCGGGAAAATGACAAGTAAACCTTTGGTACAAAACGAAAAAATTACTGTTTTTTCTTTGTCTCTGATGGGCTTTTTTTGGACGTAGGCTTTCCACGGATTTATCATCTTTGCAATTAAATTTAACGTTGATATTCTTCAGTTAAATCAGCTCACCGTTAAATTTATGGAGAATTTAAAGTTTTTGGATTTCTTTCTCCCCCCCTCTTATCCAGCTATTTTCAGGCGGATATTTCTATGATCCCCTTTTCTGTGTTTACGGCAACTACATCCAGATTCCGTGACGTGATGGATCTTAAAGCATTTTATTTTTTTGCAAGACACTTTTGTGATGATTTAATTTTTTTCATAAAACAACCAAAATAATTTGCACAGTTTCTACTGTATGTCTATTCCTACTCTGCCATGTCTTTATTAAATAAGCGTTTTGGTCCAGCTTACTTTATTATCCTTTCATTTTTTTCTCTAAAAATGCGCTATTTATTTATTCTTTAATGGGTTTTGATTATTTTCGCTTTGATGCAATTAATCATGAATAATTCGTTCTAGGCTGCAATGATAAGTAATTCTGTTTCTCTTTTTAAGTCTCCTCTGCGTAAACGTGATTCAGCTTACATTGTTTTACGATTTTATTTATCGTTTCTTTTTTTTCTTCACAAATGAGCTATCCATTTATTTATTCTCTTAATGGGATTTGATTATTTTCACTTTGATAGAGTTAATCATGATTCATTCTTTGTTTCCCTATTTAAGTGTCCTTTGAGTAACCGTAATGACTGTCTCTTTGCAATCGTTTCTATGCTTTCTTTTAAAAGAGTGTCAGCGATGAATTGTCTTTTACAATTTTTTCCTTGTTACTGTTCTCGCTATTCCTACAATTATTTCCCTTTTATCTCCTGCGGAATTGCGTTGAACAGTTTTTTTATATTTTCAAATCAAATTTCTAACTTTACTCAGTATCCCTGAAGCAGATGAAACTTCTTCCCTCTTTTTACTTTTCCACATATAATCTGTCGACGTTATCCATGGAGAATAAAGACTTATGCATACTTATTAAATTTTTGCTCTGTCAATCCACTGATTTGATTTTCTCTTTTGTTAAACCGAGGAAGGCTCTTCTATATCACTCTAGTGAGACTGTACACGTGTTTATTCATTTTTAATGAAATTCCTATTGTTTCTTTTGATTTTCAGTATTTTTTTATCATCTTAAAATATTCTTTGCATTTTATTTCATTGAATCCTGTTATAATGATTTGCATTTTAGTGATTCTAGTTATTTATAGCGTTCTTTATGGTTAATGTCTCATTCGTACGTGCATCGAATATTGCTGCAGCATCTGGTCTGGTGCTTCTGTTTCATATCTAGAGATTCTTGACAAAATCCAAAGAAGAATCAGCAACATTATTGTTTTTGACATGTCATCTCGGCTTATGTCGATTTTCAACTTCTATTACGTAGCTTCATTTTGTCTTTTCTATAAATGTTTTCACAGTAATTGTTCTGATGAGCTTTTCCGCGTGGATATCCCTATTTTATGAATTTAAGTGCAGTAGTTGATTGGCAATTAGGTCTAATAAATTCACGGTTGTAATTGCCTGTTTTAACCATAAGTCTATGCTTAATCTTTCGCACCGCATGCTTGTGGAACACTCTTTACTGATCTGTTTAGCGGCTTATCAACAGCTTTGGGTAATTAATGCCGAAATCTAAATAATTTGAACACAATTTTATGGCTTCAATATTAAATATATTTTGATCGCAGTTGTACACTTTCAAATACAGATAAAATGTGCTGCTGGTTATTGTGCTTTAAAATGTATTACTGGTCATTATATTATGTGTAAGGTTGCTTTCTTATATGTAAAAATGTATTGCTGGTATTTTTACTATAAAGATTTATTTTTATACATTCATAGTGTTTGGGTGGTTCACTATTTGCCAATAGCTGGGACCCTAACAGGTGCTACCACTCCAGATCAGGGTGGACAAGAGAAATTAATAGGTGGTTCCATTCTTCTGAAAACCTCCAATCCCCGATCTGTGGCCTGGCTGCCAGATGTATTTCTCCTTAACGTCATTTACGATCTTCAAAAACTTTAATTCAATTTCAATCGCCATCGTCTGTTTTTATTTGAATCCTGTTTTTCTAGTTTCCCTTCTGTTTCTTTCGGTAACTCCTTTGCATCATATTGGCTTTATTGCCTTGCTTCGGATGAAATGATAAAAAAGGTTGCTTCTCTGTCTTCTCGTCTGCCTTATTTAGGGTGACTATTTCTCTTTTTTGGAAATCCATACCAACGTCATTGACATGATTCTTAACTCCTTTCATAAACGTTTTTGGTTCTTTGTTACTCGCTTACAGTTTTAATTCACCCGTATAAATGACATGGATTGTTTTGTCCGTCGTTGTTGATTAGTTGATATATTTCGTTACAATTTTTCAGTAATAGATTCAATCGTATCTGTTTGATAACATATAGCAGTAGATACGATTACAAGAAGACTATTTGAACGACGGTTTGATACTGACTAAACATTCTCTCTCAGCAATAAAGTCTCTTTTCTAATTTCGCATGGCCCTTACCACTATTTCATTTATTTTGAATATATTAAATCGTGTTTGTAGTCAATCAATTTTTACAACACAATCGATGTGTTGCAGTAGAAAAAACTGATCGCAAGTCCGTTCCTAATCTTGCATTCAATTTAGCATTTGAGCCTCTGTATATATTGGGACAATTTCTTCTTGTTCTTCTATGAGGTCAACTGAAAATGCCATTAACATACATATTTTCTTGTTCTAGTTTACGAGAACTGGATCTGGTTTTCCTATTACCTTTTAATTGTAACTCCTGCGCTCAAGACTTATATTAGGTAAATTTTATTATAGAAAATGAGTCCTCTTTGTCTAACCATTCTTTTTTGTCGCGACCCATTTGATTTATCTCGCGATCCACAGATGACTCGGGACCCACAGTTTCAAAAACCCTAGATATTTTTGGAGGTTCACTTACAAACTCTGGTATCATCTACATATTTACTAACGGTATGAGAATTTTCTTTCCCAAACTCATAAAGAAGTGTGAAGGGGGATAAAAGTAAAGGGGTTATAGAAATATAAAGGCTTATAAGAAAAAAAATCAACATCGATCATATAGTTATATGCATTCAGATAATTACTAATTTCCTTCTTTGTTTAGACATTATCTGGTTGATCGTATTGTTTTATAGATTTTCCTTAAGCTTTCAAGGGCGATTATCCTCATATCCAAAGAATCTCGATGGATAAAATTTGATATATTGAGTTATTTCAATAATTGATATTTGGAAACCAGCATGTTAAAAGGAGCTGCTTCATAGAGAAAATCTCATTAGCAATTTGGAATATCATTTTCCAAATGTCCAATTAGCGGGAAGATTTCAACCTTGATTTCAGCTAATAGACTAGATTTCGGATGTAAATAGGAAGATGTTTACTTCGTATGGATCTGTATGTAATGTAATGGTTCAGGGTTCGGAACGAGTTCGAATTCCTGTCAAGTTTGTTACAACCACAATGGAAACTCTGGATACCGGTTGGATATTCGGGCTAGCGACTCCATTCTGTAAAAAAAGCGTACTTACTACAAAAACACAGTGATAAAGCCTAGCATGTTGAGAGCTGTAGTCCCATAATCCTCACTGGAGTCTACGGGACTTTTTAATTAGGGTTGCGTAGAACGTTGTGAGGAAATTATTTACAATCTGACATGTTAATAAAATAATATTGAAATCATTTTTTATTTACGTACACTCCAGACAGTGAAAACCCAGAGATTTTTTGTTTTTATCATTTCACTCCAAGAAAAGCAATAAAGCCACTAGGACGCAAGAGGTTACTGAGTGTTAGAGAATATAAGAAAAGAAAAACACTATTAAGGTAAAAGAACAATCAAAGAACAGGAATTAAGAAGGCAGAAGGTTGACTTTGCATTTACATTTTTGAAGATCAAGGTTGCCCGAAAAGCAAGAAACCCGAAGAGAGATCAACAAGCGAGAAATACGAGAGAAGAAACTGTTAGCATAGAACTTACGGTTACATCTACACATTACATTTATAAAATGATGAAACCTTACGGCCAAGCTAGTACTGCACTAAAATTCATAAAGTCTATGTACCATATAGGGAAGTTCATCAAAACAATTACCATGAAAATATTTATAGAAAAGTATTTTATTACTTAAAAGTTATTTTTAGTGGTTACTCACATTTGAGTAGACGTTTATTTATTTAAGAGTATATTTATTTATTTTCGTCTATACTCGAGAAATCTTAATAAAAATATGCACTCTCCGGAAGGATTCGAACCTGCGTGCCGTCTAAAAAGTATTTATTGATAAATAAGTAACAATGTTTATGTTTTCGATCCTGGGTTCAATCAAAATTTTCCAATCGCATCATGTGAGACCCAAGCGAAAATGGACCAGTTTATTAACAACAAGCTTTAGAAGCTGTATTTTATGGATGGAAATTTCGACCCTTGAATGAGCAATTTAACCAGTCCCCACCATCGACGATAAAGGGACAGAGGAAAATAGCTAATAGCTTACCTAATTAGTTTTTCTTAACGAATAGGAGAACAGGAATCATGAAAGATACTACATTAACAAACATTACTAAGAGCTAAAATGGTAGGAAATAACCGATTTTGAGCGGCGGCGGGCATTAATCTGTATTAGGTAGAAAGCTATAATTAAAATTTTCTAAAAACAAAATTAATACCTGATTTTTATAAACCGGATTTAAAAAAACCTATAACTGATACCTGATTTTAATAATTAATTATTAATACTGGATTTTATGTTGGGTATTGATGAACTAAGAATACGACCAGATAAAAAGCTGATAGGATTGGTTCTAAGAAGTGCAAAGAAAGCAGTTTAAGATCCGATTATTTTCTTCTTTTATATTTGACGAGATATTTGAAATAACCTCTCCACAAAATCGCTATGACTATTTGAAAAGAACAATTGGAAACTATAATAACGGAGTATTTTGCATGTCATCTTCGGAAATGATATTTGTTTTCACCTTCAATGTTGAACTTAAATTAATCTAATGCGTATGCGATCTCTTTAAGAAAATAGAAGTGTCGTTATTAAAGTTTCCGGGTTACAGAATTCAGTCCACAATATTTAATAGCATCAGTTGTATTAGTCGTACCTTTTATATGTTACGTCACAATAAAATACCCTTTCGGCTTTTGATATATATATATATATATATATATATATATATATAATACAAGGTAGTGGATTCAACTGATCTCGTAATTTTTAAGTATATATATATATATATATCTATATATATATATATATATATGTATATATATATTCGTGCTTAAACTTATTTATTTACTTATTTTTATTTTGTTTAATTCTTTCGTTTATAGTTACCCCTTTTTTTTCTTAATTTCATTCTAATTTCAATTCTCCCTTTGCATTGCAAGTTCGCGGGTGCGGCTAACTGGCCGATGGTAAGGATAAAAGCGACAAAACTTGACAGAAAAGTTTAGCATTTAATTATTTTATATATAGGAAAATTTGGGACTAGTTCATTCTTTAAAAGTTTGAAAGAATGCGCTTGTTAATTATCTTGAAACGGACTGGTGGGATCTCCTCTACTTAGTGGTTAAGAGAAAAAAGTCATAAACCCTTGAAAGTAACTTCTCTTCAGCACCGTCTTCGCACCATCACTAGTTTACTTGCTGCTGTTACAGTGTAAACATGTCCGCTCCACTATCAAAGTGAACGAAGGAGGAAATATTTTGAAATTGAAAGGCATTCGCTTTTATAGCCAATTTGGGAAAACATATCCTTTTAAGAACTATTACTAAGAAATTATTATGGCTATGTTAGTTAAAGAAAACGCGATGGAAATGTTTTTAGTAGATTTAATAAATTTAGTTATTTTGCTAGTACAAACCAATTAGGGAAATAAGGGTTTTATTTTTTACTTAAGAATGGATTTGAAAATTCTTTACCAAATCTCGACAAATGATCACATGTATTTTGGGAATAAGTTAAACCTTGATAAATTTAGCCTTTTCGAAACTAATATACAATTAGATAGATAGACAACATATCTATCTATCTATCTATCTATCTATCTATCGATAGATAGATAGATAGATAGATGGCCATCCAAGTGTGCGACATCTTTGGAAAGTACTTAGAGACCATGCCAAAGGTCGACTAAAGCCTTTTGAATGAAATTTGGATTCACGGAACAGTTTAGAAACCGTCGATGGTTTTTCTGTCGCGAAGTCATATGTCATCGTGGACGAGGATATGAGCGTACTGATTAGTTCAAATTGCTGATAATGATAAATTAATCGCTCAGTCCCAGAAATTGTAACTACGGTCAGCTTAGCCTAGTTATAGTATAAACTAGAGGGCTATGTGGGTGTTGAAAAGACATAAAACAGCCAGAACAGGTGTCTGCAACAGGGATGAGCTAGCCTCCCTAACAGACGGGTGTGCTCGAAAAAGGAGAGTAGCCAGAAGTTATTATAGTCCTTTACAAGAGAAAATTATAAGATGATTAAATAATTACAATTTTTGGCCTCGTTGTAAGTGTAATCGTTTTTAAATAGCAGCCTTTAACTTTCGGTTTCGATTAGCAGAATTAAAAGAAGTAAACATCTAAGTGCAATTTTCCAGTGTTATTTCCTCTTCTAATCTGACATTATTAATATGTGTCGGATGTTGAGATTTCATTTCTGAAGCTCGTGACAAAGTAACAACTTCTTGAATTTAAATGTAACATTGGAATAAAGATTATAAATTTTCAAAGCGGAAATAAAAATAACAATCAAACCAAAAGATTTCGTTCGAGGAAGTTGATTTTGTTTTTCTTTCTACGGCCAGTTCAGAAGTATTTACTGGTTATTGCATTATTAAATAAATTATTAATTAAAAGATGAAAACAATTTAAAGTAGGAAAATAATTATAAACAATGAAAAAAAAATGTAACTAAACAATGAACAAATCCAATGTCGAATCAGTTCAGATCCATGTCAGGCGATCTCATTCTTTATTTAATTAATGACTCGTAAGTCGGGAAAATAAAAATGATAAATGACTTATCTATTGATTATATCAAGATCATTATTTCCCGCCTTCTGTAGCCAAATATTTCGCATATTGCGATTTATAAATTAGCACAATTAGTAATTATTTATTTATTATCTTGTGATTAAATTAATTATCTTAAAATCTTCGGAAAGACACCAAATCATCTGACCGAAGCGAAATTTGACCTGGCTCTACAGCCATGGGAAAAGCTTATATACCCTATGTAATCTGATCTTTTTCAATATTTTTAGGCCTGTGAATATTTAGTCTTCATTTCAACATTCTTTAGAGATAGACCTTATATAACTAAATTTTTGGATGAGGGTGCCAGACTCAACACGGTGCTTTGAGTGATACTCTGGGTCAAGACGGTGGCTGCCAGGAGGGCCTAGGTCTGGCAACAGGACTCTGCACCATATCACACAATGGCTGTCACACAATTTTGACACAATGGCTGTCAGACAATTTGCATCTGGTCACCTAACTCCCAATACGATTATTATGTATAGGGCGCAGTTAAGCGAGAGACCAACAAAACTCCTTGTAGCAACAATGATGACTAAATTCAAGGATTATGGCAGCATTCATCGACTTAAACGAGGAGACCTTTCAGTGTTGATGTCCGAAGTCATTTGGAGGCCGTGGTTTTATTGAATGCATTTATTTTTTACTATTTGAAGATATATTTGAAGATATTTTGAATACATTTACTTTTTACTATTTCAAGACATTTTCGTTGTCATATTTATCACAACGTTTCGGCTGTTGTACACTCAGGCCTTCTTCAGGTGATTAGAATGTAGAATTTCACTCACTGGGGTAGACTGTTCTAGTTCCACGTGCCATGTCTAATGGATGCCTGTTAATTCCCCTCTACAAGTTCTTCACCACCTTAACCACGTATTGAACTCCCTGTCACTGGATCTAACTAACGCCTTTATCCACTGTGTCATGTGTCCTTGAAGACATCTGTGTATGAATTTCTTGGTATTATAAACCTAATGTCTTCAGATCCATTTTTTACCAGTGCTCATATTGAAATTTTTTCTGTTATCAATACATTTTTTACCAGAGCTCATATTGCAATTTTCGTTATTATTATTGCTTTTCCCTGACACTCCTTATTACTGGTTCCCATATTAAATTAATTTCAATGCTTGGTCGTCTCAGTAGATTTTTGTGGCCTAGCATATGTGCTGATTCCTTAAGTTCACGAATTTTCCAATAATGTTCTTTGTCTATGATTTCAAACTGATCCCTGTTCTCTCCATATGTGGTCAGTCACGTCTGATTTTTTCACTTCCGCTGGTGTTACAGCTTTCTGGTGTTCTTGAAGCCTTACTTTAAGGGGGCAGCCTGTCTCCCCATTATATTTCTTTCCGCAACTGCACGGGATGATGACACACAGTGTTTAGTCATGTTATAATCTATGGGGGGTCTTACACGGGTGAGATATCTGCGAAGTGTCGTTCAGCTTTTGAAGGTTGTCCTGATGTTATATGGACCGCAGATCCTTTGTATTTTCTCTGATAACCCCTTCACATAAGGCAGGCAGACTGTTTTCTGAGTGTTGTTATCCTCATCTTGTAAATGTTGTGATAAATATGGCAACAAAGACGAGGACAATAGTCCGATTAATGTAAATTGTGTACATAATACCTCATCTCAGAAATATAGACAGATATTCAAGACATTTTTGTGTAATTTTGGTAAATATATCTGTTAAAATGAAATGTAAATGGTATTTTCATTTTTGCGTAATTTGATCGAAAATTAATCCATCGCACCATCTATCTATCTATCTATCTATCTAAAGATCTTGTCCGTATCTCTCTGTCTGTCTATCTATCTATTTATCTAGAAAAATTTACGTGAAAATTAGCGATATTCTTATTGCATGATATACCCAGCCGACAACTATTAGATTCATATATTCCGAACATATTCACGTACTCTTGTTACTAATTAATCGTTAAGTTTCTTTTTACTTTGCATCGCTTTTAACAAACAATAATTATTTTCCTTTGAATATAACATCTACATCGACAAGTGGAATAGGTAGGAGCAATGTAAGGAATACAACCTAGATTAATATTTATATCTGTTTCCGCTAATGGTGGCTTATGGCTATATCCCGTTGAAGCAATTGTACTCGTCCGATCACCTAAGTTAAGCAACGTCGAGAATTGTCAATAACTAGATGCGTGTCCGCTTGGGAATACCAGATGCAGTAAGCTTTGTTGTCCGTGTGGTGTAATTGATAAGAGCTCAGAATGAGAAATCGGAGTGCCGAGTTCAAATTCCAGTTGGTTTCGGTATATTCACCTGTTCTCCCAAGATATGTGTTAAATCGTAAGACTTGTATCTGAAAAACATTATTATCTATAAAAGAAGCGTTTAATAGAATAGTCACATGCAAAATGAAAAGTGTCATTCTTACAATCCCAAAGATATCTTTTGGCTTTAGATAACCTATAAAAACCTAAGAGAAACAAATCAAGCACTCACAAGAGATTTACAGTTGGCATTAGATCTTTCGCTAGATTATGGCATATTTTTACTTCTTCTATCCGCCCTATCCTTTCATGGCGTTGCCGATCATGACTCTTCACAATAATTTAATTGTTTTCTTTCCTAAACCTTTCATCTGTTCCTCTTGCGTTCAGTCTCTCCTGTGGGTATCAAATTTTTCAAGCCCTCTTTCCGCGTTATATGTCGTAGAAATTTCAACAATCTCTTCCTGATGTTAATTATATGTGTCCTTGAAAACGAATTAATCATTAGTCAAGAGTACGTACCAACTAATGATTTATCCGTGATTTTGTTAATATTCAACTCCTTCATCTATATAAGAGAAATATATCTAATGTTCATCGAAAGAGTTGCAATTTCAGGTATTTTCTTATTTTTAAATTCCAGATGATATTCATAATATACAATTATAAACTTTAATTTTGGACAGTGAAAATTTCACTGAAATAAGTTTTGAAATTTTACATGATTTAATCTGAAATCAAGAAATACGAAATTTAATCCAAATGGTCACAATATGTGGAAGAAATAACGCCCATCTTAAAACTGGGGACAGGAGAATATGTGTTAAAATAGACAGTTTAATAGACAAAAAGGAAAAGTGGAAACAAAAAAGCGAAGAAAAATAAATAAATAAATAAAATGCCTCTGACGTGAACATCAGATCCTGTTGATGAACTTTGAGAGAGTTCAAAATTAAAAGGCGAAACGCCATTTTGGTCACATGATGCATTCGAATCATAGAATGTTTAGAAACGGGAATACATGGAATGTGATCGCAACCCGTAGAATTCTATACATATTTAGCAGTTTTCTTGATCTGGTGTTGCCTCAATATCCCGCTTGTGAATGATGTTAAGCTAAATATATACTCAATAAACTTGGGACTTAGTTCACAGCTGTGAGTGTCATGTGTGTAGTAGTTTGCTCCATTGATAGCCAATGGAAGAGGACTTATCGACATCTGTTGGCTGCTTTATTGGCAGTTATTCCTTGATGGCCGTTGAGAAATGCAGCGGAAATACATGAAATTCGTTATATCTGCTATTTAAAAAGTAAGCCCTTTCCAGAGTTATGGAAAACGAATGACAACAATACCGGTCTAGAATTCAACATTTCCTGCAACAAAATCGATACTGAAGATGCATTTTTAATGAGCTTGAATTTACAGAGATAAACGGAATTGTTGATAGGAAAGGAAATTACTGTGAAATCCAAGAACTCATCAGGAATATGGAGAGGGAAAAACAGAAAACTTGGAAGCTGGAAAAATCAAACAGCCTCCTCGCTCATAGTTTCTGAAAACTTAAAACGTTGAAATCGATAAAATAAGGAATCTTCTACATGGCGTGTCTCTTCGGAACTTGAGCTTTCCATAACATCCTCTCCTTTGTAGCTCATAGTAAGATATATCTTTCCACCATTCCCTTGATTTCTTACACAAGGTAGTTAGGTTGGTTACTGTCTGTTTCTCTCAGTTCTTCCTGCCTTCAATTTGTCCTGTGAGTATCAAGTTCCTCAAACCCTCTTTTCTCATTACATGTTCTAGAAAATAAAAATATCACATGTCATACAACAATCAATCTGAGATTATCATCTCTAACGAATAAAGATTGAGAAACATGATATAATGACGGAGAAAGTGAATAAGTTATTGCAGGATACTTGTATTCAGATTGACAGAATTATTAACCTAATCCATTTAGTATTTACCGGATAATATGTTGAAGAAACTACTTACAACTGTTATGGTAATTTACCCATGCACACATGGACTTTCCCACCTCGGAGGTACTGCCTTTTGGAGAGGGAAGTTTCTTGTAGATTATATTCATATTGTATATACTCATTGGGGTTAGTTTTTAAATTGTTGTTTTATTCCCCTCCACCCCACAGACGAAGAATTTTACATATGGGGACTATTTAGGATTTTCATAGAGACAATAAGATATTATGGTGGATGTAGTAAGAAAGGTAATAAGAGTGCATTGTTTTGGTGTTAGAAATATTGTTTGTATGTTTGGGTCAGTGTTTGTGGATAGCTAAGTTTAAAATTAAGACAGATGAAGACCGTCCTTTTCCCCATATCCCATTTTGGCCTTGTGCCACATTTTCTGTATTTAAACAGAAATAAGTATCGGGAAGTTCCAGCAGTCAGCTCTGACAGTCGGACCGAACATTCTTGCTGTAACACTCTCGTTTGTATATGTTTGTATTACTGTTTCTGTTAATATATTTGTTTAACTCAATTCCTATGTTCGTGTCTTTATTTATGGCCCTAACAAGGCCACAACACAACATAAAAAAGATGCAAAAGCTGGTTGCGAGATGAGATCGATACAACAAATAGAAAAATAACTCTGACAAGTGAAATTACTAAAATGGAAACCAAAATATATGGGAATCCAATCGATTGATGAAGAGGAAAATCTAAAATGCTGCAAATAGGACAAGCTACTCTAATGAAAGGAACAATTCAAAAGACATTGGCTAAGGAAGAAAACCAAAAGATACGTTATACAATACAACAATATAGGAAGAATTAAGTGTAAACCAATGAAACCATTGGCATCCGATTGGAGACTCTAGCGAAATTAGAACAACTTGATGCTACAGAGGTAAAATATTTGTGAAGAACACAGGAAGCAAAACCGAGTTACAGTTCAACAGAAATAATGAAATTCAAGTAAACGGTCAGAAACCGCAATAAATTTTGCAGCTTAAGAAGAATCCGAAAGAAAATCCCGAATGGAAGTTATCAGGCCAAGGTGGCTATTGCTTCTAACAGTAACCATAAATGAAGGACTGGCACAAAAGTTACGGAAATTCATAAAGGAAGCAAAATCACCCGAATAAATTGCGAAATAAAATCGTCTTTATGTATAAGCTTAACAGGCTGAAGCCTAGATCCTCAAAATCTAGGGGGCCTCCAGCCAAGGTGTATAATATTTTGACATTGTCATAGGACTTTCTTACAAATAAAGCATTGTTGACTCTAAATAACCCTTCAGTAATTTAAAACACCGTCATTATCTTCGGGTCTACTCAAAGTGTTTAATTTTAACACTTCCATTTTCCTCTACTCGTAAGAAGTGGAATAGCCTCTTCATCTAAATCAGGCTCCGGTCTTTGATTAAAAAAGAACAATAACATATAACTAGAGATTGATAACATGCATATCTATAACGTGGAACCTGATAATTAAGAAAACTTGTTTCGTCAGAAAGTTTCTTTCCGAGGAAGCAAAAGGACGCTGATAAGCATGAGTCATAATAAATTCCATTCATTATCAAATTCATTCTTTAAAACGTAAAGTACAATTACATTTTATCCAGTTAAGCATTCACCATTATTTTCGATGACTTGTTGCCACTTATCAGGAAGTTCTTGGTAGAATTCCAAATGTTTGTTGCGAAAAAAGTTTTCTTCGACGAAATATTGAATCCTTGTTTTCAGAAAGTTTCTCCATCAAAGTTACTTGCAGAGATCGAAAAATGTAATAATCGGTTGGTGCAAAGTCGGGTGAATATGGTTGATGGTGTATAATAGAGTATTATACACCCAAGTTCCTAAATGCATAAGAGCTTGCATTATCATGAAGGATAACACAGATTATTCTATTATCGAGCGCACGCTGTTTTTGAGCAAGCTTTTATGAACATGTTGCAGCTGCTGGGTGTATAAATATGCATTTAGTGTTTCATTGATTCTTAAGAAATAAATTTAAGATCATCCGGACATTATTTAATCAATAATGCCCTGACGATCCCCAAAAATTACATTTCTCCAAATGAAGCTCAGATTTTGCGGTCAGTTGTCAAGATTTATCCTCGTCAGTTCACAGCATTTTGCATTGTTTATTGTCGTATGCAACTTATTTTTTATCTTAGGTAAGGAACCGTTAGGTAGGATGATACATTCATCATTTCAATTTGTTCCCGGAAAAAGAAATTATTTAAGATTCAACCTAATAGAAGAACATCTGATCTTTTATTCATCGATAACTATAATCAGGAAGAAGAAAAAGAAACTTAAAAGTAATATTTTTTAATCGTTTCCATCCAAGCAAGGGGACGGGGGACACTGAGAGTTAAAGAACTTGTGAAGAAAAATTATTAGAGAGACAGGACAATAAAAGAATATGATTCAAGTGTATAGAAAATATTGACATTACATTTAAATCAAAGTTGACTGGAAGGCAACGCGTTTAACAGTTTATAGCAATAGTATAAGTTTTAGAAGATCCCATAGAAGGCCTCAGAAATTCATAGTACTACTATACTTATATACGATTTTAGAAAGTTCATGTTAGGATGACATTTCAAAAAATAAAGTGAATTAAACCCATCTTCATTATATTTTAGCATAAGTTCTTCGAATTATGATACAGGTAATCAATTATTTTACAAAAAAGGAAAAGAATTCTCATATATATATATATATATATATATATATATATATATATATATATATATATATATATATATATATATATTCAAATCGTATTCCATTAGACAAAGTAAAACTGTCAACTTCTGTCGAAAAAGACCACAATCAGTGTTTAAATGGGGTAAGGAATGAGTATTTTTTAATTACCATTGAGAACCTTTTCTGGATGCCATCAGGAAGGCTGATGTTATTCTCCAGGAGAGCAACACTTTGCGCTGTCTTGGTATCAAGTGTTTCACTTATACGGAGTGGGGTGATTATATTGAATCAATTTCTAGGTCTACTACTTGGAATTTTGGTCCACTGTCTTGTTTCAGACATTTTTCTTGTCAGAATCCTTCTTGCATCTAAATAAATCTACCATTCATCCGTGAATTGAATATTGTTGCCATAGATAGACTAGTGCTCTTATTTTATATCTTGATATTCTTGAAAAACATTCAAAGAAGAGAGTCTGTAATATGATAGATCATGACCCGGTATCTCAACCTCAGTCACTTTCTCACTGACGTGACATAGCATCCTTTTGTCTTTTTTACAAATATTTTCATGGTAACTCTACGGATAAGCTTTCCTCTTTGGTACTTCAAATGCAGGAATTTAAGCGTCCAACTAGTTTGGCAATTCGGTTTCACCGTTTTACTGTTGAACCACCTAGATGCCACCGTATGTTCTATTATAATAATTTCTTTTCTTGCACTTCTCACTTGTAGAACTCTCGATTTCTTTCTCACCTACCATCTAAAATCTTCAAAAATTTAAATGCGAAACCAATTGACATCTTTTGTCTTCTTGAATCCTCTTTTATTGTCCTTTTCCGTTATTACGGTCTTCACATTCTCTTTTATTCCCAGTAACCCCTTGTATCTTTTGGTGGGATTGTCGCCTTTTAAGGGTGAAATATTTAGAAGAAAACTATCTTTGTTATTCCCCCTTGTTTTCATTACTGTTTAACTTTAATATTTGCTTCTTTTAATTTTAATTTTTACTTATTTTAATCTCAGCCCCTTTATTCCTCGATTAGATCCCTGAAGAGTGAGGAATAAACCTGTTAGCTTTTGTATCTTCCTTTTTCTGTTTTGCTTTGGTGTTATTCTTTCTTTTTTTTCTTTTGCTTATCCCCGATTATACTGCCTTTAATATGTTTGCTTTGAAGGCTATGTTATCATTTTGTACCCCGACCAAAAGAAAGACATATTTATAAAGGATTTCAGGATGAAGGGGAATTATCATTTACACTTACTCTTAAGTCAATGGATTACACAAGGGAACACAGTGAGTAAAGACCAATTAGAACAGACGAATTTGCATGAGGCCTAATAAGACAAAAACAGAACGAGGAAATCCGGAAAAACATAAGTCGACGAAAAACTTTAAAGACATTTAAGAATGCAAATTGGAAGAATTGCAAATGAAAGGACATGGAAATAGAAAATCTATAGAGAAACCGAATTGCTCTTAACAGCAGCCCAAAACAACGCCATAATAATAAATTATAGAAAGGCTATAATAGACAAAAACAGGAGAATAGCAAATACAGATGCTAGAGTTAAGAGATAAGAGCATCGATCATATACTAAGCTAACTAGCCCAGAAGAAAGTAGAAAAGCAGGTATTATTGAGTAAAATGTATAATCTCTTGGGAACTGTGTAAACGAATAGGATTTGACCATGCGGACCCATTGTATATATTCCATATTTTAGAGAATAAGAAACACAAAAGTCCTGGTGGTCAAATGGTCAAAATAGTCCGAATAATGTATATAATGTACATAATACCTCATCAGAAATATAGACAGATAATTTATTTATGCATATAAAATATTTAAGTACCAGTATACACATAGATGTAATCATTAAAACTAAAATAGTTTAAATAAGAACAGGTTATGATTATATATACGAACGCAATTCTAAGACTTTTTCAATCGGTACATTCGAAAAGATTGAACATTTGATTCTGATTGTCTTTAAACAATACATTTGTGGGAATTGAATCTGTTAGAAGAATTTGATCCCATAGCGACAATAAAAAAGAATTAATTGCATGATTAATAATATAAATAAGAAATAAAATATATATTTTTCTTCCAGGATTAATTTTTTAGTTTAATTTAATAGTTATCGATTACGCTCATATCACATTGAAACACCAGTTCTAGTATGATTACCGAAGTTAAGCAACGTTGAGCCTGATTTGTTGGTTGGTTTATTTTGTTTAGCAGCATACCCATTTCGATGAGTTATTTAATGCCGATGCCTAAATACTTTGAATACAATTTTGTGGCTTCAACTAAATATATTTGGAGGCAATTGTATGCCTTCAACTACAGAGGACATTTTGATATAAAATGTATTATTGCTTATTTTTTTCATATAAAAATATAGTGCTGGTATTTTTACTATAAAAATGTATTTTCAAACTTTTATAGTGTTTAGTTTTTGTTTGGATATTCACTATTTGCTCATAGCTACAACTCTGGATCAGAGTGAAGCCAGGAACAACCTCAATTTAGAGGTGGTTCCACGCTCCTCAAAATCTCCAATCTCCCGATCAGAGGTCTTTCTTCCGGGTGTAGATTATCGTCATACCCAGGACTATTGCGCCTGATCAGTACTAAGATGGGTGACCGCTTGGGAACACCAAGCTTAAGTGTTCTGATGCTGTGATGGATAACGGCTTGGAATGAGAAATCTAAAAAATGAGAATGAGAGCCGAAATTGAATTCCAGTTGAATTCATTACATTCACTTATACGCAAATACCATAAGGAAAGGTGTGTAACCATATTCTCTCCCGATCAGCTAAGTGTTAAATTCTTCTACTTTGGGAATTTTCCTGCCATGTCAGTTACAATAAGCGATTTGATCACCTAAGAGTACATCAGGAATGGCAACTGAGGTAAGTAGATACTGGAATTTGAATCAACGAATATACTTCAAATTCTGGCATTCATTGCGTTCATTTGTCGCACTAATACTCCTTGAAAAACATGAATCCGTCTCTTCTTGACCCTTTCAAAGAATTAAATTAAACCTCATATCTCCAGTTTGAGACGCTATAATCCCAGGCTGGTCGCCTGTAACCACAAAACATGACCCTTTAAAAATCACCATGGACATTGACTTATGGTCTGTATCAAAGATGGATTCCCATGAAGGCAGAGATTTCCCATTCATGTACTTTTGCGTTATCTTCCTTAATACGGTTCTAGAAGGAATAGTTGATTCTCTTTTCTACGGCTTATCCACACCTTACAGGTTATTTGAAGCCAGGAAATATTTTAGAGTGTAAGAATTTCTTTTCAGCTAATTATTTAGTGATACAAATTTTACTAATTAACCCATAGCTAGAGGAAGAAGAATTAGATTCATAAATTTCCCAAGGGCATTTGCACATAAGTGAATATAACAAACCCAACAGGAATTGAAACTCGGCTCTTCGATTAACAATTCCGAGTCATTATTCATTACACCACCCGCACATCCAAGCTCACAGCACCTGATAGTACCAAGCGGTCACCCAAGTAGGTACTTACCAGACTTGATGTAGAAGTACAAAATTCGAAACCACGGAGAAGGCAATGGGAAGCCAATCCATTATCTTTCCCAAGGAGTCATAGCAATTCAATTATTATAAAGAAACGGGAGCAGTCGAGGACGATGATTACCTATTCGCTGAACTGGCATGACATTAAAATATTCTTTATGAATAAAGATAATGTTTAGTACACATTTACCTTTTCGTAAAATTTCATCATATATTAAATAATACATCTTTGGAAAATAATTCGTATTTCGTATCTGTGTGGGGTAAGTTTTTATATAAAACTCAGAGAACAATAGAATCGACTTTTAAAGTTTACATAAAACATGGAGAACAATAGGATCGGCTTTTAAATATCGTAAAAATAACTATAGCATAACATTAATATTCATAGAATAATAAATTAATATAAAAAAGACCAATATTTCAGTCATTGCGAGTTTTTTTTCTTTATTTCTATTAAATTATCATATTATATGTAGATACACGCGTAGCTTAATGATTGTTTTTTTAATCGGGCTTTCTAGCCACCATCCAAACGTAAATTAATACAATTTTTTTTGCATTTTACATGTTTTATAACTGATCACTCATGATCCCTTAAAATAATACGTAAATATTGAACCACCTCTTTGTCATGAAGACGATGAGATTGACTTCTTACTATACATCATATTTAACTTATAAAAAATATACAGCTTCGAGGACGATCACTATGCGGTCTTGAAAGCGACTGCCCAAATAAATTCGTTTCATTCTACGATGAGTATTTGTATTTAACCACCCTCTCCACGAGGTCAGGTTGTGACACAAAGTCGGTTTTTGTTGAGTCTTCACTCAATGTTGAATCTCGCCTATTGCATGGAATAATAATGCAACACAAAATGTACTTAGAACAAGAATGTATTATAACAAGAAAGTGTACACAATAAGTACATATAGTATTTCTGTATATTTCTGGGAAGACGTTCCTGGAGAATGTGTTGACTAGTCGCAGTCGATCAGAGTCTCTAGTTGGATCTCGTGATTCCTTCTCGTCGTCTTCCGGTATCAACCATTATTTATATAGTTGATAGTCACCTATGCAGATTAGGTGGATCCCACCACAACACTCCCCTCCCAAGCCTTGGAATCCTCTTGGATTTCAAACTGGCTTCTATATGGGATGATGATTATGGTTATTTCTTTGTAGATCCCCTTTGCATAGTTCATATATATATCTGTTTTTTTTTTTCAATATCTTTTTCGTTTTGGATTCACGTCCAATGGGTCCGTGAACTTTCGTTTCCTACCGGATCTTCTCGGTTCATGAGCACTCTGCGGAGGTTCTACTTGAAAAGTATCATACATTACATCAATGGTAT
The DNA here is from genome assembly GCA_964036315.1 of Acanthosepion esculentum. Classification (NCBI taxonomy): domain Eukaryota; kingdom Metazoa; phylum Mollusca; class Cephalopoda; order Sepiida; family Sepiidae; genus Acanthosepion; species Acanthosepion esculentum. The sequence continues at coordinate 78,974,463 of OZ038475.1, forward strand.
CTTCCTCCTCATCCGGTATACTCTCTTCATGCTCTAGCACGTAGCATTTTTTTGAGTTGGTTCTGGTGCCTTTTATGAGTATTCTTCGGCCCTTTTATTATGTAAATCAGGTCACCGATTCTCTTATCCACTATGTCTCGCTCCCAGAACTCAATGTTGTTTCTATAGCACTTGAAAAAGACCTTCTCTCCGGGGGTGTATCTTTTTCTAGCTGTATACATATTGTTCTTTATTCTATTTCTTCCTGGCAAAAGCTTGTCAAACACTGACTTAACTTTCCTAGCGAATATTAGTTCAGCTGGTGCCATGTTTGATGGTGTTCTCTGGTTAGGCGTGATTCTGTATACTTGTATGAATTGCTGAAGCGCCTTTTCCGTTGGAACTCCTGAGGCTTTCTTCAGAGCGCGCTTTAACGTATCTACAAATCTTTCTGCGAGTCCATTGGATCTCGGATGATACGGCGGCGTCGTTATGTGGTTAATTTGATATAACTCACAAAATTCCTTAAATTCGTCAGAAGTGAATTGTGTACCATTGTCACTCACAATACACTCTGGCACACCGAACCGTGCAAATAGTTCATGCAAAAAAGTTGTTGTGGTATTGGATGTAGGCTTTTTGCAGCGTAGTACTTCCGGCCATTTTGTAAAGCTATCTACCACTATTAAGTAGTAATAATCTTCTACTGGACCAGCGAAATCAATGTGTCATCTTTCCCACGGATGATCCGTCTTGGGCCATGGTTTGTGTACTATAGGTGGTGCCTTAGCTGCTAACGCACACCCTTTACATCGATGAACCATGTTTTCGATATCCACATCCATTCCTTTCCAATATACAAAGCTTCGCATTAAGCTTTTTGTTCTATTAATCCCCGGGTGACCCATATGAAAGTCCCGTAGGATTCTTTTCTGCAACTTTTTTGGTACTACTATTTTCTCTACACTTGCGAAAGGCACGTTTCGTTTCTTTTTAAATATAGGCATATTATTTTCTTTTAATTCAAATTTAGCTTCAAACTTGTTACATCTTCCAAGACCAGGTGTAAAGGTTTCCGGAAACTTTTTCTTTAATTCCTCTTTAATGTCCTGTCTTGATTGCGTATTACTTTATACTTTTCTGCAGAATGAGTTTAACGGTTTATCCCACAATTCGAATGTTTCAATAAAATCTGTACCCAACAAGTTTTCTCCATTTCTCAGAATGAAAACTTTCATGTTTTTAACGATCCCATTCACTTTCATTGGAAGTACAACCTCGCCTTCGAAGTTAATTTGCTTTCCAGTTACCGTTCGAGCGAGTTTCGTTGACTTCATTATAGTAGGCCTTTTTAAAATTTTCCATGTTTTATCGTTCATTATTGTTAAATCTGACCCTGAATCGAGTTGAAATTTGATATTCTTTTTGAATATTTCAGTCGTCACATATTTCCTCAAATCTCTATCTGATTTGATATTCGAATTTGTTTGTCTAATTCGGTTCTTGCATTTTTTCGTTTTACAACAAGATCCTTTGTGACCATTCTTTTGGCACACGAAACATTTCTTATTTCTATATGGGCAATTTACCTCCCAATTTCTTTCGTTACAACGTCTGCAATTATATGGTGGGACTTTTTTATTTTCGTTCTTTTTATTTTCTTGCCTATTATTACAATACGCTGAATTTTTTCTCCACGTTTTCTCTAATGGGTACTTTGACTGCTTTTTTATTTTTTTAATATAAGCAATACCAGCTTTTTCGATTTTTTGCGACTCTTCCTTTAACTTTACGGCCCGTTGACACTCCTCTGCTAACTTTTGCAGGGTAAGGCCTTGTTCAGATTCGAGTTTAGACAAAACTCTACGTCTTATTTCGGCACTCTTACTGGATACCAGTCCTCGAGCAAAAATTAAGCACTTGAATTCTTCAACCGTAATCTCTGCCAATCTGAAATTGTCACAATGTCTATTCACTATAGATGCATATGTTAAGTAATCCTGATCGTCGGATTTAGAGACATTCATGCATAACCATCGCTTATGCCAAAGCGACATATTTGCTCCAAACAGCTCTTTTAGCAATTTCACTGTTTCCGAGAATTCCAATTCAGTTGTTTTTCTCGGTAGAATAAAATCTACAAATTTGCTATGTTCTGCTGTACCTAGCTTTCTTAGTAATAGACTGACTTTTCTTGAATTCGACCAGTTTTCACAGTCTGTGTAGAAAATATCTTCATATCGTTTAAAGTACGCTTCAAACGTTTTTTCTTCGTCTGGCACATAGTTGAAAGTTTCCAGCGAATTAAATATGGTGTTATTAGAATATGAAGAATTTCCCTCATTTGCCTGAAAGTTGTTTAATTTCTCCAGTGTTAACTTTTGAATTTCCAAAAGTCTTTCATCTTGTTTTTCTTGATATTTCTGTTGTCTTTCATCTTGTTTTTCCTGATATTTCTGTTGTCTTTCATCTTGTTTAACTTGATATTTTTGCATCGCTATCAGTTCTTGCTGACGTTGTTGACTCAACTGCTGGGATTTTAATAATTCAGATATGACTTTGGATAGTTCCTCCATTTTTAGCTGATAGTGTTCATGCAACAAGGAATATACTTTTAATTTGTGTATCCACGAATATCATATAAGCTGACCAAAAAATCGAAACAACGTACGACTTTTATATTTTATGTCTTGCTTTTACATTCACGCCCGTGCTAATCAACTTTGGTATTTTTTTTTTCGTGAACAGCGAGCGTCGGACTTTTTTTTTCGACTTCTGTTCGCGTATTTCAATGACAACGTCTGATTTTCTTATCAGAGGTAATTCGTCACTATATTGTTGAACAAATAATTTAAAAAAATAATTTTTTAAAATTTGTTACCTTTCAAAGTCGACACGGTGTATTTGTGCTCCTTTTAATCCATGCATGTGTTTGTAGTCGGCCAATTTTTCTTTTTAGCGGGTGTCTCGGTGTAGATAATTTTTTAATTTAAAATTACCGTTATTCGTTTACGACACCTTCCAATTTTTCTGAGTGAACGTTCCTTTATGCTTAGTCGTCTTTTAACGAGTTTTACATATCCAGAAGTTTAGAATCCTTCGTCGTTATGTTAACGTTGGACTTTTAATTAATAGTTTTTTTTTTTCAGCCTGGGTTCTTCAATGACTTGTCCCAATTGTTGAAAACTCTCACCATTAATTCTTTCTTCTTTCCTTATGGTTCGTTCTACTTCTTTGCCATTGTTGAAACTTGGCGTATGGTTCGTTCTACTTCGTGGCCATTGTTGAAACTTGACGTATGGTTTGTTCTACTTCGTCGCCATTGTTGAGTCTTGACTCAATGTTGAATCTCGCCTATTGCATGGAATAATAATGCAACACAAAATGTACTTAGAACAAGAATGTATTATAACAAGAAAGTGTACACAATAAGTACATATAGTATTTCTGTATATTTCTGGGAAGACGTTCCTGGAGAATGTGTTGACTAGTCGCAGTCGATCAGAGTCTCTAGTTGGATCTCGTGATTCCTTCTCGTCGTCTTCCGGTATCAACCATTATTGATATAGTTGATAGTCACCTATGCAGATTAGGTGGATCCCAACACAACAGTTTTAATGTGGGGAGCCCGAGCGCGTACACCCGGGCTAGGAAAAAAATTGCCCGAGCCTCCGCAACCGTTGGTTGCGCTTGCCTTGCTGCGAGCATCGATCCCTCTCTCTCGTGCAATGAGAGGGTGCAGCATCGGGCAGATGTTCCCCAGGGCTGGGCACCTCTCAGTATATTTTCCTCAGTTGCGACTCTTTTTTTTTGACGGAGCCGCCCTTGAGCACACTCTGCCTATAGACAGAGACGCAACTAGAAGATGATAAATAGGATCTTACAAACTACACGAGCGAGTAATTTATACACTACGATGTGTATTTGCTATTGGTTGCTTTCTTTCTTGTCAACGCGCAAGACGTAGCAGTCCAGAAGGTTCAAGTCAGAATAGGCGGGAAGCAAGATTTTGGTTTTTGAATAATGGTCAAAAATTATCGACCAACTATTTCTGGTCACGTGGGCGATGTGCGAAAAAGTAGAGTCCAGTTGGAAAACATATAGCTATATATCGAACCAGAGATAGAGCAGCGTGTGCAGTATCTCAGTGTAGGAACCTAAAGCGCTGAGGTTATTGTGTATCATCGTCTGTACCTCTATAGACTCCGCGTTTGGCCTCTTGTGGCTTCTATTTATATGCCCACTTTCAAGAAGATGGCTAGCATTAAGTCTCTGGGGTTGGCGCTTAGTGACACGGGAGCGGCGAGTCTTTTTATATTCTCAGTAAGATGGAAATGTCGTAATGTCAATGTTTTTGAAATGTTCAAATTTTGCTCGTACCGCGTAACATTATGTCAAACTCTCCCCCGTTTATATCGTGTTATATATGCATTCGCAAATAAAATAATGGTCGGTTCCTTGTACCACTTCAGAAAGTACTCGACTCCTCCTACCATGGTCTATCTTTACAAGAGTCAGATGAGACAAAAAAATGGTCTATTATTGATATATCTGGGCTGGAGTTCTCCAATCTTGAAAGTTTATTTTCCTCCCTACAACCTCTTTCCAGCAGGCGAAACGTCACAAGCCTGTGGCTACTACATCGCATCGCTATTTCTCTTTCTTTCTTTCTCTCTCTCTCTCTCTATATATATATATATATATGTGTGTGTGTGTGTGTGTGTGTGCGTGCGTGCGTGTGTGTGTGTCTGTGAGAGCGAGAAATGTGAGTTAGACTTTTAAGAATATATATTGGCTGCAATATCATTGGATGAACCTTACAACTTGAATGTTAGATACTAACAAAGAGAGAAGTGTTTTATTATCCTGTATCATGCTTTGACTGAGTGGCTACCTTGGTAACGGATAGGGAGAGAATTTTGTCATAGTTAATCCCGTATCTGCTTTGTGTCTTCTTCAACCATGACTAATTTGCATGTTACATGCGTGGTTCATTCGCTTGAAAGACAACCATTAAAGCAGCTTTACGGGATCTCAGGTTTTAATTTAAAACTGGTTATTATTTCTATAAAACTTATTTTGCGAAAATAATAAAGAAAACAATGCCTAGAATGATTTATTTATTTTTACGGTTCTTTGTGTGTTATTTAAAGCCCAAACAAATTTCGAATTGGAAGAATAAATGTTTGCGAGTGACTATTAAATTAAAAATTTATTGGAGAATAAAAAGTATTTTTCCAGATATGAGTCCTGTTATTAAACCCGTACGGAGGGGGGGTTTAATACCTTTGCAAAGAGTATCTACGCATAAAGGAATGTAATGAACTTAACTGGAATTCAAACTCGGTTGTTCGACTTCTAATTCCGAACAGATATGCATTACACGATCCGTAGATCGTAACTAAAGCGAAACTAGATTATAAACCTGTAACGAAAAAAGACGCAGAGAAAAGGAAAAATTTACCTATCTGGCACCATGGCTACTCGAATGCAACACATTGCTTGACATGGCTTCCAGTTTATATATATTTTTTTATATATATAATTTATTTTTTTAATTAATCTGATTTTTATTGGTTAATGTATTTTCGTCAAAAGAATTTCTCCCACTAGACTTGTCTCGCTTGTGCAATTCGCTTCCGGCTTTTTGCTTTCTAGTCAACTTCGATCTTCAAAGATTTAACTGCAATGTCAATCGTTATCTTCTGTCTTAATTCTTATTCTTCTTTTGTCCTCCCTCCTTAATATTAGTTTTTCTCATATATTCTCTAGCACTCAGTAACCTCTTGCTTTTAGTGACTTTATTGCTTTGCTTGGGGTGAAATGATAAAAAAAAATAATAAAAGAATTTTACATTATCAATATTTCAAAAATAATTTAGTTATTAACAGTGTTCGAGAAATATTTATTTTACGGTTGTTTTTTTGTTGTTGCTTTTCGAAGGTGCCATTATTGAGGGAGAAAAAAGACAGCATCCCATTAAAATTGCCCCGAATGAGACAGAATAAGATGATTAATTTTATGATTACCCATACCAATACATACATACATATATGTCCATATTTGTGCATACATATTGCACAAGACATAAACTAACATAAACTAAATACACACACACACACGCACACACACACACACACACACACACACATACATATATATATATATATATTTATGTATGGCGGAGAGATGGGCGTGTATGTATGTATGTATGGGTTTTCGACAATGGAAATCCTCTAGCCAAAATCTTTTATTTAATTACCAACATTATCCAGTGAAGGTTCTTTTGTATTCTGTTCATTGATTTCTTTTATTTTCTATTTTCTTCTTATATTCAGTCGCGACGGTAATTGTAGTAAGAGTGGCTGTATAATTTCCTTGTCCATCCATGTCATCTCTATGGTACTCGAACTCAGAACGATTTTCTTGCGTGTATGATTAATCTATTTTCTCTGTGTCCGTTTTATTTCTCTATCTCTCCTGATTTAACGAATGCTTAATTACCGTATATACTCGAGTTAAGTTTTATGATCAGTTTTTTACGCAAAAACTAGGGGGTTGCATTATACACATTTAATTTTTTTTGAAGAGATTAAAACTCATATGAATTTTCGGTGACAGGTTGCACTATACACAGGTAATTTTTTCTGAGTGGGTTAAAATTCATGCAAAAATTCAGGGGTCGCTATATATATGAAGTCGTCTTGTACACGGGTATATACAATAAGTTCAGTTAAAAATTCTTATTCTGCCTTATTTTTTCTTTTACATTTACCAAAGTTTCCATTTATTTCTTCCTATATATTTCAGAATAAATTCAAAGTAAGACATGAAATCGTTTTCTATTTTTAAATATGAAAAATATAGGAATAACAGGACGTTGTTAAAACACATGCGAATTAAAAACTGAAAGGTAAAACATCAGTAGTAGAATGGGATATAATAAAAAAAGATGAAGAAAACTAGAGGAAGAAATTGCAATCTATATATAGAGGTAAAACTGAAAATCATTGAATTAACGAACGAGTATTGACTAATAATAAAAAAGAATAAAGTAATTTCGAATTGTCGGCACGCTAACGCATTTAACCTCACAACCTGGATTTTGCAAGTTGTTTTCTATCATGGCAAGGTAGCATCTTTGGCTCCAAATGTGGCCATTGCAAAATAGTTATTGTAGCTTCTGATGTGCTGGATGACGTGTTTTGATTCAACTGAGTTCCCATCAGCGGACAATCAGCCTAATGAGCCACAGAGCAAAACTCATCATCCGGATGCAGAATCAAGCCGGAGTTAGGACAAGAGCAGTACAGGTTCGTGAATGACACCGGAACAAGCAACACGATATTTATGCTCAGAATGTTATCAGGAAGAGCAATAAAAATTCAGAAGAGCGTGAAACTGTGTTTAATAGATTACGCAAATCGTTCAATAAAGTACACCACAAAAAATTTGTTAGAGCAGATAAGCTTGACATATTCGGGAAAGACATTAGAATAATCTAGAATCTATACTGGCAGCAAACTGCTTGCATGTGGACTGAAAATGAGTTCAGCAGATATACAAAAATAGAAAGGGGCGTAAGACTAGCATGTATCTTCCTACCCGATTTATTCAACCTATACTGCGAAGCAATTACGAGAGAACTAGAAGTGCTACCAGGATCCATTTTTAGCGGACACAAGCATAACAATATAAGATATTAAGATAACACATTGTTGACAGCAGACACAGGAAAGAAACTACAAAAGCGTGAAGGAGGAAGAATAAACTACGAGAAGACAGAATGCATGGTCATCAGCAAAAGTATGAGCCCAAAATGCAAATTACAAATTGGGGAGTACTAAAATCAGTACAAATAAAAAAACTTAAATATTTGGGAAGTGTTCTAACAGAGGACGGATAGCGCAACACTGAGATCTGAAGACGTATCGGGATGACCAAAGATGCATTCCAAAAAGCTGAGCAGAGTATTAAGAGACAGGAAATTTTCGTTAGAAACAAAGACAAGAGTAGTGAACTGTTATGTGATATCTGTCCTCATGCATGGTAACGAATGCTGGACAATCTCCTAAAAGATGAAGAAGAGGCTCGAAGCATCAGAAAATTGGTTCTACAGAAGGATGCAAAGATACCATGGACCGACTATTTGATCAACGACGAGGTTTTGGAGAGAATGGAAACCAAAAGGAAACTTAACATCAGGAATAGGCAATTGAAATTTCTGGGATACGTAATGAGGAAGGAGGGTTTGGAAAAATGATACTCACAGGACAGATGGAGGGAATCAGCAGGAAAGCAGCACGTAACATACTTGATGATCTTGAGCAAATGGATGGTTGAAAAAGTTTATGAGAAATACGAAAAAAGACAAACATTATTAAGAACTACAAGGAACAGGAAAATTCAATCCTTTTAGCATGATTGTGATTATCAGTAACCTGCCTGGTCTCATGTGTTTCTAAAGATCTTGTTCTTCTATGGTTGTAGCATCTATTTTGTCTCCTTGTCACCGAGAAGTCTTACGCTTCACTTGAAGGATACGCCTTCTCGATGGCAATGACGATGAAGAGAAGGCGATCATGAGATGATGATGACGCTGACGAGAAGTCTTACGCTTCACTTGAACGATCATAGTTCAATTTCAGAACATTAAAGGAACACACATGTCCACTTTCACAATTTAAATAGATATTACTCGAAAATACATTAGTGTCCCATCAAGATAATAATAAGCAAAAATTCTGGAAGCGCTTTATATAAGACAATTGAAACCAAAAATAAATTAAGTCAACTACGAACAACAAAGATATTAAGTCAACAAAGTTCTTAAATGTTGGTAGAAGCAAAGTGTTAAATTAGAATACTACAATTAAAAAATCTTTTAAAATTTTAAAAAGATTAAAATAATCACATAGATGTAAAACAATATTTTAAATTTACAGCATTAACTCAGAACACATTCCATAGATATGCAAGCCAATGAAGTTGAAGGTACCTGGGAAAATAAAAGTTATTTGAAAGAAAATTTTTGAATTTTCCTTAATCAATTTTCTACAGCCTCCCAGAAATTAATTCATGGACTTGAAGGAATTAAAAGTAAAATAAATAGACTTAATACGTCTAAATTATTTAACTAAACACACACACACGCACACCCACATACATACAATCATAACCAGACCATGCACACAGTACCGGAATTAATAATACTAATAGAACGCATAGTGGCACATGGTCTTGGCTCTATCTCATTTTCGAATTGATAATTAATTCATCGACGTACAATTAATGATGTTGTAATCGATGATAAATAATGTCTAAATACACTTAACTTACATTCGTTCCTGACCTGGCATCTTGACTTCAGACACTTTCTCACTGACGTGACTTGGCTTTTCCCCTTTGTCTCTCTCTATATTTTAGCATTTCACCCCAAGCAAGGCGACAGTGCCACTAGAACGCAGAGGTTTACAAAGAGCGAAAGTGAATGCGAAGACTGAAAATGGGGAACATTAAGGAAAGGCAAAAAGTAACAAGCTTAAAGGAGAGAAAAATGGCGATGGACGTTGCATTTAAATTTTTGGAGATTGTAGTTATCAGGGAAGCAAGAAATCGGAAGTGAGATTCGCAGGTGTGAAGTGCAAGAAAAAAATGTTAGAGTAAAAGTGACAGTTGAATTTAGCTAGTTCAACACTAAAAGGGTGGGATCTAGTTGCACGCTTAAATACATGTAGTCGGGATACCAATAAAAATAGCTCATCCGAGCAGTTTCTATTAAAATATTTATAAAACAGGCAGAGGGATGCCACGTCACATTGGTAAGAAAATGACTGGAGACAAGATGGCTGGCCAGGATTGAGTGTATTACAGACCATTTTCTGGAATTTTTCAAGAATCTTCAGATGCAGAGCTGGACCAACAGACCAGATATGGCAACACTATTCAATACACGGACGAATGGTAGATTTATAAATGTGTAAGATGGATTCTGGCGAGGAAAAAATGGCACAGCACAGTGAGCAAATATTTCTTGCAGAAGTCGGAGCGATTAACGCGATTTAGCCACTGCACTTCATGACATTTCAGTGTCTCTAACCTAGAGTTCAGCATCAGGCATCCTGAAAAGGTTCTCTGTGGTGATTAAATGAGAGCAGTTTTGTTTTGGCGGTGTTTACAAGCCATTTCTTGCCCCAGTTAAGCACTGATTAGAAGTCCTTTTTAATATTAGTTCCGAGGTTTACTTTGTTGGATATGTTGGATTTGCTCTTAAGGCACGAGTAAATAATAGTGTAGTCTGTGGAAATACCCAGTTGGGAATTGATGACATCAGGGAGATAATTGATAAGGATAATAAACAGCGTAGGTCCAAGGATAGAGCCGTGGGGACCGCGTTAGTATGAAATGCTCTGGAAGCACGACCGTTCAATACGACCTTCATTACTCGATTGGTTAGGAAAGATTGGATTAAGTCATACGTCCAGCGACACCGTAGCCCTCGAAATTGCGTCGAAGGCTAGAATGCCTAACTCTATCGAGATATCTAGAGCCATAATCCGAACCTTGCCATTCTTATCTAAAGCTTGACAGATACCTTCAGAGATGGCCGTTAACACGTCGGTGGTAGATCTGTTGAAACGAAAGCCATATTGTTTTCCCGAAAGGTGGTCATACGTGGTAAGATGCTTAACCAGTTCGACATTAATTATGGCCTTGAATACTTTGCCCAAAACAGGTAATGGACTAATAGTTCCATAGTTTGAATGATCAGCGGGCTCCCCCAGAGTTCTTAAAAAACAGAAACTAAGATGGAGAACTCCCAACAAGGTGGAAAGCAGGAAACAGCGAGGCATTTGATGTAAAAAACAGGGGTCACCTCAGGAAAACATTTCTTTAGGATGACGAAAGGCATCCCGTCACATCTGCTAGCCTTGTGAGGCGGTGGGGTCTACTTTTGAGATGATGCCAGCAACCAGTGACAGTGTTATGCGTATGTCACTCAGTGTAACCTCCGTTCTAGGGGGAAATCTGGCAGAGGGACTCCAGATGAATTGAGTGTAGTTAGGAGAGAACTTCAGCTCAAAACTCTGCACCTTATTTGTAGTAGATGCCAAAACTTCAAATATATTGAAGAGGGGAGGGACTTAGGATTTTCTATTGTTTAACACGATCTTGCGGAGCCGCCAATAATCTCTAGCATTAAACTTGCGAGATGTTATACAGTGTTTTATTCTATCAATAAATAATGATTTTGCTTATTTGAGGACATGATTGCACTGATTACCGGCAGTGACGAAGAGACGGCTTTTGCAAAAAGGCCTGTCCTGTATAGCCGGAAGAAGCTATTCTTGCGGGCTACAGCGGCTGAGCTGGCAGGAGAAAACCAGGGAGATGATCATGGTTTCACTTGGTATTTTTGACCTGAAAAAAAACAGCTTGGATGTCAGAGTTTACCCAGGAAGACATCTTGGTGATACATCTCTGAGCGGAATGATTCAAAATATCCTTCCAGGGTACATCACGTAGGAAGTCACGAAACGAGTCCTAATCATTGCGTTGATAACAGAAAGAAATTGTGTTAATGGGACGTTAGTAACGGTGGGAGATCGGAAATAGATATCAGTAGACACCAACGCGCATGATCGGAGTTGTCAAGAGAGCAGAACACAAGTGAAGAATGCGACAGGACTTTTTCTACAAATAATTTCATGGCAATTGTTCTGATGAACACTCCTCATTGGTGTCTCGTCTGCATGAATATAAGCGTGTTTTTAGATTAGTTACTAGGTCTCACCATTTTACTGTTGAACTAGCTAGATGCAACCGTATGTTCTATTCAAATAGGTTAATTCCTCGCACTTCTCGCCTGTAGAAATCCCTTCCCATTTCTTGCTTCCTTGCCACCTACAATCTTCAAAGATTTAAATGCATTGCCAATCGCCATCTTCTATCTTCCTGAATCCTATTCTTTTCTTTTCTTTTTATTCCATAATAGTTTAGCAGACTAATATTTTTAGGAGGAAGTGTACCTCAGCTCCGACTTCCGGTGGGTGACCTTCGTGTTCAGATGTACAACATAATAAGGAAGTCAATTTTGACTGGCTGAGCTATCGTGGGAATGATAGAGAAAGGTTTTTCAGTGAGTTGACAGTCAAGCGATGTAGACGTGTTCTCTTTCGTGTCTGAAACGGCTTCCAAGTGAGGTGGGGCGACCCCCCACAGGATAACTAAATTAGATGTCGACATGATTAATAAGAATAGTTACTATTCAGTGTTGAAGTCTTACATTGCCGAACCGAAACGATTGACGATCGCCGGCCAAGAAAAAACAAGTCGAGGTCATTTACTGTTGTCAACATGTAACATATCGAATTAGTACCGAAACTGCGATTTCCCAGCATGGTGTGGGGCGCAGAGTGAGGGTTCCAACACACCGTAGAAAAGTTTAGAGAGAATGTTCAGAGACGTTAAAGCGATGGGAGACTCAACAAGGAGAACAAGAGAGAAAAACGTAATCAATACATAAGGAAAAAAACTGTAAGTATAGTGTTCTAGATCTCGCATAAACACACATCTAAACGACAAGCTAAAGTAAGAAGTAATGATGAATTAAAATCTATGCGAAAAAAAGCAAAATCATGTAAGCAGACTGGTTTTGTCGCATGTGCAAGCGAACAGGATTTGATGGATAGACAAGAAAAAGTTATGAAAAAAGGATTAATAGAAAAAGAAAGAAAGAAAGGACACAGTGTGAACAGTGAATACTCACACTCACGCATACACATTGATGCAACAATGTCAATTTTGGTGAAACATTTTATTGAGACTCTGTTTTGTTGTTTTGCTTTGTCTTTTTACAAAAGTTTAGAATTATTTTGTTAATCGTAATTAACTGACAAATGATTGTTTTGTTCATTTTTGTAACAGTGTGTGAAATTTTTTTTAACTTAAGAGCCATGTTCATTTGCCTTCATTGGTTGAAGAATTAAGATCTTAATTGGTGAATATTGTGAGTTAATTTTTTGTGGGGAAATTAATTAATTGTTTGTGAGAATAAGTAGATTCAGTTTGCATAATTTCGGATTTCCGAATCTGTTGGGTCTGTGTCCTGGGGGGAAATTGTCACATCTGGTTCTGTAGATAGGGGAACCGTACAATGTTGGGGTCGGGGGGGAGTAAATGGGAGTTGTAAGATGTGAATTAATCATAGATGATGAATATACTCTAGGATATTTCCCGGAGCCGAGATAGGGCACTAACGACCGAAAAGAATTGGTCAGGCGGCTTGTGGGATGCCAGGTCGCGATAGCGACTAAGGGAAGAAACCGCTTGTAATCACGGTAAAGCCAGTAATGTATTTGGAGGTGCTGAGCGGATGTGGTTGTTTTTCCCGCGTGGAGAGCCAAGGCAGGAGGAATTGAGAGGATGCGAGTTGAGTTTTGACGCACATTGGCAGATGGTTAACAATAGTAATTATAGAAAATTAATCGTGGTAAATACGTAAATAACAAAGTAATTAATTGGTTGTGGTTGAATAAATTGGGTGATAAGTGACCGTGTGTACTGTGTCTCTGTAAGTGGGAAATAAGTATACATGAAAATATATTTAAAGTATGAAATTTTGGTGGCAAACAGATGGCTCAGTTATGTAATTGGTTGAAGCTGTGGAGCCAGGCTTTCGGCATGTAGTGTATGTTTTTGTACCAGTATTCTTTCCGTGAATTGTATGTAGAGTCAAGTGAAGAGGCACGGAATGTTGTCCTCACCCGGGATATTGGATTGCAGAGTTGGTACCTACAGACCTGGGTTAAGAGATACTGGAGAGGTCAAAGTTCACTGTTAAAGTGATTGGTATCGAGACTGTCGTCTGAGGCGTTGACCTTGGTTCACGGAAGCTAGTGACCAATAATGGACAAAAGATTGTTCGGTATTATTTTTTTGTTAAAATAAATGTTTGCGAAGCGTGAAAAGAAATGGTCAAAACTTTGTTGTTCATGTTCGTTCTTTTTCAGGAATGATATATACGCATGCCGGGTAGGTCACATGACCGAGGCCCAGTGAAGAAAAATGTCAGAGGCACGCCTTGTAGACACGAAAGCGTAGAGGGTATGCTAGAGTAATATAGTTGAAATGAAATTCATAAATGAATCTTTTGAATTGTTAGGTAAGATGTGTTAAATGATAATTTATCAGACTCTTTTTTTTTAGGGAAGTGTATCTCAGCTCCGACTTCCGTAGGTTGACCTTCGAACTCAAATGTAAGACATAATAAGGAAGTCGATATTGATTGGCTGAGTTTTAGTGGGAATGATAGATAGAGAAAGATTTTCAGTGACTTGTTTCTTGACCGTCAAGCGATGTAGACGTGTTTTCTTTCGTGTCTGAAACGGCTCCCCAGTTAAGGAGGCAGATCCCCACAAGATAGTTAGATAAATTAGATGTCGACATGATTAATAAAAATAGTTAACATTCTCTGTGTTGAAATCTTTCATTGTTGAACCGAAACGATCGCCGGCCAAGAGAAAAAAACCGAGCTGAAATCATTCACTGCTGTCAACATGCAACGTTTTCTCCTCATTAAAGACATCGAATTCTACTTCACTACACCTTGCATCAAGGTGGAATTATCGCCTTGCTTTGATTGAAAGTATTTAAGAAAATCCTTTCTGTGAAAAATGAATTACTTTTTGACCACCATATTGCCTTTACATTAAACAAGTTAAACACGTTAATTAAATTTATATATTTAATAAATTTACGTTAAACACATTAATCAAATTTAAATAAATTACTGTGAAAAAATTAATATTTTTAATTTTAATAGATTTACATTAAACAAATGAATCTCATTTATCTACTTAATACGTTTACAGCAAATCTATTCATCCAAATAGAAACACAAGCAAACAAAAATATAAAAAATAACAAAGAAAATGGAATACACTCGTATACTGCACTAGTAAACAGTTCTTGTCTGAATTTTGTTAGACGGAATCTTTTGGTCATTATATGACATTTCCGGGTTTTCTTTTTCGACATTTTTTATGTTTTATGTATTGTGAAAGATTGTCTAGTATGTCTAATCATGTATCGAGAGAGTAGGAGGCACATCTATATATGGAATGAAGTAAAAGTAAGGGAGAACGAGAGAGGACGTAGGAATAGAGATAGATAGAGAGCAGCATTGAAATTAGGTTAAGAGAATCCACCTATAGAGTTTACTGCTATAAATCTATTTCACATACCGACCACTGTAGAGAGCATTAATCAGGTAGACCGGTTGATGAATTTAGGATTGCGTAGGTATGACCCGAGAGTTGGAAACGTGTGCCAAGTTCAACGGGAGGTCATATGTTCAGTGCACAGGTCAAAAGGAAACAATTTCAAGAATTGCAAAGATACCAGAATCCAGATATAACGCGTGTCTGAGAGAGGAACAAAATTCAACAACAACATGTATTTAAGTAATGCCGATAGACACCTGACCAAAACTTTGGTAAAAAAAAGAAAGAAAAGAAAAAAACGAGGAAATTCTCCTGAACATGCTGCATGTGAGAAGAGTGTAAATAACATAAAACAAAGAGACACATACGAGGCCCAGCGGTCACTAACGTGGATTAAATGTCTGGCAACAGGTACTTAAACATGCATCAGTAAATTGCAGGGATTCAATCGGTCTATAAAGAAATGTTTTCTGGGTGAATCGACGACGCAGAAGCGTACAGCACTTATATGCAGTTGAGCCCAGATTAAAGCCATTATATTAAATATCCGATTTTCCCAAGGTAGCTACTATGCAATTTCCTTATATTAGCAAAACGTATACTCCCGTACTTGTAAAAGATGGGCTATTTCTAACGAGATGATACGTTGGTGGTCTTTAGCAATAAAATAAATTCTGTGCCATCATTTTACTGTTATTAGTCATTTATTAGTACGTTGTTAATGGTCATTTATTAGTGTTCTGTTATTTGTCATTTATTGGTGTTCTTAACATTACATAATGAGCTACATCAGGTAGCAAGCCCTTCGATTGGCTGTTTGGAGGTTTTGAGGAACGTGGAACCACCTCTTAATTGCTGATGTTGTTCACAGATCCACCCTGTCTCGGTGTGCTAGCACCTGTTATGGCCCCAGCTATGGGTATATGGGTATAACCCTGCCAAACAAAAACAAAACACAATGAAAATATAATAATATATTTTATAGAAAAATACCAGCAATATATAAAAATGTTTTTTATGTTAACAAATTACCAACAATACATATCTGTAGTGAAATTACCAACAAAACCTATTTATAGTAAAGTTACCAACAATACATTTTCTGTAGTTGAAGGCATACATTTGCGTTCAAATACTTAGATTTCCGCATTAATCCAGAGCGGTTGATATGCCGCTAAACAAATCAACCAACCAGTTGACGTAGCGGTTACAAAATTGTTTTATTAGACTATCCACAACGCATCCGTTACTTTTACATTGATGAATATACTCTAGGATACTTCCCGGAGCCGCAGAAGAGCACTGACGACCGAAAAGAATTGGTCAGGTGGCTTGTGGGATGCCAGGTCGCGATAGCGACTAAGGGAAGAAACCTCTTGTAATCACGGTAAAGCCAGTAATGTATTTGGAGGTGCTGAGCGGATGTGGTTGTTTTTCCCGCGTGAAGAGCCAAGGGCAGGAGGAATTGAGAGGATGCGAGTTGAGTTTTGACACACAGTGGCAGATGGTTAATAATAGTAATTATAGAAAATTAATCGTGGTAAATCTGGTAATACGTAAATAACAAAGTAATTAATTGGTTGTGGTTGAATAAATTGGGTGATAAGTGACCGTGTGTACTGTGTCTCTGTAAGTGGGAAATAAGTACACATGAAAATATATTTAAAGTAAGAAATACAAAGTTACATTAGCAGAACACTTTTATGAGCATTCATTATCTAAATTAGTAATTTTCAAATTAAAAAAAAATACGAAAATAAATATTGTAGCTTCTATACATATTGCGAAGTGATGAAGAACTATTCTGATATTATAATTGATCAGTGCGTAAATGTTTAGCTACATCACTTTACCATCTACGTTGTGGGTCAGTGGCCAGTTTATAGTTTTGATTGAAAATTTACAGTAACGCACACGCGCACATACACGCACACACAAACATATAGTTATTTTCTAAGCGTAGATTAGATGTGGCACAAGGCCGAAAGTATGGGGCACCTAGTGAGGATCGAACTCGCTTTTTAATCGTAACTGATCAAGCGAAACAAGCTTGCTAACCATTACACCACGGCGTGGTGCCCAAATATAGTGATTTTCCAAGCGTAGCTTAGATGTGGCACAAGGCCGAAAGTATGCGGCACCTAGTGAGGATAGAACTCACTATTCAGTCGTAATTGTTCTAGCGAGACAAGCTTGCTAACCATTACACCGCCTCGAGGTGTCCAACCCACAGGCATATAACGTATATTTGGGCAGCAACAAACGTGTTTCGTTGAATATGACAGACAAGGAAAATTTTTTGATAATATTTTTTATTGAGTTTTCTATTATTCTTGAAAATTTCCTTTTCGTGAGGGTAAGGAAATGAAAAAAATTGTCCGTAGTGACTCTTGTCTCAAGCGCTTTCGTCCATCTCTTTAACCATTTTCTATGTGTTTGTTGATAATTGTTCTTAAGTTTTTTTCACGGTTGTCTTTTAAGATGTATTGTGTTTTTTTTTGTTTTTTTTTTAAGCTTATCACTCCAAGCAAGGCTGGAAGCCACTAGCACGCAAGGGGTTACAGAAGGTTTGGAGGAAGAGCAGATAGGAGTGTTAAAGGAGAGGATGTGGAGAAAGATAGTGGATAGATCAAGGCAAGGGGGTTACAGAAGATTTGGAGCGAGAGCAGATAGGAATGAAAGGTGAAAGGATGTCGAGAAGGGAAGTGGATAGATCAAGGCAACTGGAGATGTTGATTGACGTTACACTTAAATAGTTGGAGATTGTATTTGTCAGGGAAACAAGAATAAGGAAGGGAGTTCCACATGCGAGATGTGCGAGACATGAAGCTATTGGAGTAGAAGAGACGTCTACATCTAACAGTTTCAACGGCGAAGGCGTGGGAACGGGATGCCAGCCTCGTAGGACGTTTAAATTCATGAGGCATAGGAACTAGCGAAAGCAGCTCATCGGCGCAATTACCGTGAAAGTATTTGTAAAAAAGACAGAGCGAGGCGACGTTGCGTCTGTGAGAGAGCGACTGCAGACGAGATGACAGATCAGGGCCAATTACATTGCATATCCGTCTCTGGATTTTATCAAGAATCCTGAGGCAAACAGCAGGGGCTCCAGACCATATATGGCAGCAATACTCCATGCAAGGGCGAATGGTCGATTTATAGATTTGGAGGATCGATTCCGGGGAGAAAAATTTCCTGGCTCGGCACAGGGAGCCAACTTTCCTTGCGGTGGAAGATGCAATTGACTCGATGTATTTGTTCCATCTCAGATCAGCGGACAGCGTGAGACCGAGCAGCCGCAGAGAGGAGCTCTCGAGAAGTTGGTCTTCCGACATTCTAATGGGATGCAGGGATGGATCCTTGTGGTGGTTAATAGAAAACAGTTTTGTTTTAGAGGCGTTAAAGTTAACCATCCATTTCTTGCCCCAGTTCACAACCGATTGGAGGTCCTTTTCTATTCGCACTGCCAGGTTAACTTTGTCAGCATCGCTAGATTTGTGTTTGAGGCAGGAGTGGTGTCGTCCGCATAGATGCCGACTTGGGAATCTATGGCGTCAGGAAGGTCGTTTATGAATATAAGGAACAGAGTAGGGCCTAGGATGGAGCCTTGAGGAACACCTGCGTTAGTGGGATAGGAGCTGGAGATGAATCCATTGAGAACGACCTTCAATTCAATTTGACAGGAATGATTGTGATGCATATTGTATGACAATAGTTCTTATTCCAAGCTCCACAAAAGGAACCTGGCCGGAATTCAAGTTGGCGTCCTTCTATTTAAAAAAACCCCAAAAAACAACAACAACATCAACAACAAAAATTTAGTACATTATGTTGTTATATAAACTAAGATTAAGACTGGGTGCCAGATATTTTATGTAGAGTGCTTCTCTCACAGGGAGATGATTTCAGTTACGGGATTTATGAAGGATGATCATGTTATCAACCAGAATTTTCCTTATGGATTTTGTACATTGTGGGTGGCTAAATATCTTTTTTATGGCACTTTGATTAGATAGGTGTCACCTGAGACGTCTGATCGAGAAGGCAGTGGTATGATCGATATAGCGAATTGATTTATGACATGAAAGTCTTGCATTGAGAATTAAATTGATACACTATATTGGGCATCGCTAGTTTAGATGTAAAATCATTGTTTAGATTAGTGAAGACGAGGTTGGCAGTTTTGCATTTTGTATAATGTATTATAAGTTTTACCTGTTTGCCGGGACTTAAGGCTGAAATATGAATTCATACCTTTCTCAAGGATTGAATTCTCACTTCACCACGAAATTCAGAAAATAACACTTTGATATTCTAGGGTATAAATGAGCAGTACTAAAGATAGAACAAAGCAAGATGTCCACATATATAAACAGTGTAAAGAGGATAATCTCCCGCCATAGAGTACAACTCAGCCATCTTAAATATTAGTATTTGCTATCTGGAAAAATCATTGTTATTCTAAAAACAAAACAAAACAATGTTAATTCATTCGCAAAAAAAAAGAATTATTCCTACAATTCAAAATGTTTCGGTTTTAAATAACCAACAAGGGGTTGATAAACCGTAAAATCAAACTAATGATTCAATAAAAAAACATTTCCCCCGAGAAAGATTATTCAGTTCACATTCGGTGTACTTAAAATTTACATATATATTCCAAACACAAAATCAAATAAAGATCGATTGGGAAAGAAGGATAAAAAAAAAATCTAAAAAAGAGAGATTTGAAGAAAGTACGAAAACAGAAAATAGACTAAAATAAAAGAATGGTTTGGTTTGTTTGTTTAACGGCATATCAACACTTTATGGGTCATTTAATGCCGGAATTTTATTTTGTGATCATTGATATTTTTTCAAAAAATGTATTACTGGTAATTTTTTTATTCTTTTACTATGAAGATGTATTGCTGGTAAATGTATTTTTATATTTTCATGTCTTGACTCCAGTTTGGGGGTTCACTCTTTGCCCATAGCTGGGACCCTAGCAGCTGCTACCACTCTGAGTTAATGTGGACCTGGGAACAACAGCAATTAAGAGGTAGTTCTACGCTCCTCAAAACCTTTCGATCAAACGTCTTCCTGTCGGATGTACTTTATCGTCATACCCAGGACGAAAAGATGTAAAAGAAATATAGAGAATCCGTGAAAAAGAATCACTGAAAGAAATATTTTAAAAAAGGTTAAAATCAAAAAGAAAGAACTGTATGAGAAAAAATATGCAAGAGTCGAGTAACAAACTGTCATCTTTGCATTGAAAAATTGGCATTTTTTTCTCTTTTAAGAAATACGTTGTTCACCTAATATAAGGCCTAAGTGCCACTTAAGCTAGAGGGTTGCTGAATGTGGATGTTGTAAGGGAATATAGACAGGGAGTAAGTGTTGCATATTATGAGGATATGTAGTATAGAGAGGTGCTCGAATTCAAGAGATTAATATTGTAATAAACATGCAATTATCCCCTCTGGAGTCTCTTTCACATATTCAACAGTTATGGAGAAGAAGCTATAGAACTTCCACTTTACCATTGGAATATGAAGAAAATAAGGATGAGTCGACTCAGTGTACGTGACGTGACGTGTTCTAGCAGCGAAGGTCTGAACAGGTAGAGCGATAGACCAGCGAGCTACTGGCAACGGATCAACTGTGATAAAGAAGTTAAAGTATTGAGAACATTCAATCACCTACAAGACCATAGTATTGAGGCTGGAAAGTTAGCATTGGGAAGGTTGAATACTCTTTTCTTTTTGTTTGATCTGGTCTTTGTAAAGTATATCACAGACAATTTTCAAGAAGTATTTATTTTCATGAAAAGTATTAGGATAACTAATTTTAATTTATGTGCGAATATTTCGGATGAAGACTTATTATTTACATTATTTAGAGTTTGACTAATATCCTTACTTTCTTATCGCAACGCTTCGCTCGTTGTACTTACAGGACTCTTCAAGAAATCTCGAACTGAATATTTTATTTAACCTACGGAGATAGATTTTTTTCTCGTTCCGATACCTATTTCTAGGGACTTCTCGCCTTGTTCTCATTTTAGTCCTCAGTTATTTGGTAGACGGGTTTTCACCGTCTCTGAGTGTGTACTGCTAGGACTGGGATTGAACTCATCATTACTATGGCACCAAGTTCTGGAAAGCACGCTTTAGTATTCTAGACTATAAGTGAGTAGTAATAAAAATTAGCAAGAAGATATATCCATAAATATGGACAACGGAAAGGGAGACATTACTTTCATAAATTAAATAAAATTTTCCGTTAAAAAGTCTCTGAAGGCCACCCGAATCTCGACAGATGCCTGACGAGTACTGGTATACAACGGTCGAAACGTTTTGATAATAACAACATAGATGAGGATATTATTATGATTATAAATAATCTCTATTTTAATTCTGCTTGTGCCTCTCTTCGTTAGCGCTTTATTTAGTTCGCACGATCGTTACACTCTGTCAATACTTCATAAATAATTAACTATTTTGGTGCGTGCAAACACGGAACTAATATATTAGAGTCGCTACTTGGTTTCAGTGAGATAATGAAAGATAAAAGGGAAGATAGAAGTTTTTAACGTCTGTTTCTTTTAAATGGGAAGAGTTGACAATACAAACTTTTTCATTTGTACAACTTTATTTATAAATACATGTATTAATAAAAATGTTTGGAACATATTTTCGGCTAGTGTAAATAAGTAAGTTTAATTATTTAATTCGAATAACGATCTGACCGTCTTTTGGCAACATGTTAATTTTGTTTAAGGTTATTGAATAGGTATTTTGCGACTCATGGCAAAATATGATTGAAAAAAAGAAAAGATATCTTACTGCATAATTGTAGCGGTCGTTTTTAGAACAAAATAAAATCAAACCTGCATAAAAAGAAGTGTAAAAAGAAAATAGAATATACATACACTTACTTTATATAACAGATATGAATTTTTTTATATAAATAATTTATATTATATTCTATAGAAGAATTATTTGTTATATAAAGATTTATTTCAGTAAACTGTGCATAGCAAAAAGTAAACTTCGAAAATAAAAGTTAATAAATATCAAAGAAAACTGAAAACAATTTGAATGAATTTCAAGCTTCTTATTCCGATTTATATATGTTAATCAATAACTGTATTATCAATAAAAGCTATTGATATTCAATTAGATCTTGATAGAGGTGTGTTTCCAAAGAACTTTAATCATTGAAATCAATTGTTCATTATAAGGGATTGTCAAAGAATGTCCTGTCATTAAAGCAATTAGGGCGGACCCATGTAATACAGTATATATTTAGTATTAGCGACAATTATGCGTAAGTTTAACATTTGTTCTGATATAAGAGTAAATCAAATAACGTTGCAATCGAAATCATGGCTCAGTCACCTGGAATTGTACCTCAAAAAGCAGTATATTGATAACTTTAATCTTAACTTTATTTATATATATATATATGTTTAATAATTAAAATGCATCAATGTCGAAATTTAATGCTTTAAAATTGATGAAATGATCATGGCTTTTGATCAATAGTAGGTACATTTTATGACGCTGAGATCTATCTTCATCGATATATATTTTCTGAAGAATATTGTAGACGTGTTAGGGAAATTGTATCTGGGGAGAAAGACCTAACAGTGTTTCCCAAACTTTTTTTCAACCAGTGCCCCATTTGGTCACAAACGTTCTTGTTAACGCCCACCGCTGTCAAATTAAATTTCGTATATACTGAATTCATCTTTCGTAGCAAATAAC
Organism: Acanthosepion esculentum; assembly: GCA_964036315.1. Classification (NCBI taxonomy): domain Eukaryota; kingdom Metazoa; phylum Mollusca; class Cephalopoda; order Sepiida; family Sepiidae; genus Acanthosepion; species Acanthosepion esculentum. Next base: position 78,997,420 of record OZ038475.1, read on the forward strand.
ACTTAGGTATTAGTGCAAAAATAATTTTAATATTATTTTCATTTCTCTTATAAATATCAATGATTAAAATGCTAAAAAACAAATTTTATTTGATCGCATATATCAATGTTTACAACGCGATGCTTGACTTTGGTGCTTACTGGCTTTAACTCTTGCTCTAGGTTTCATACAGCTTAGAAGTAATCGTAGATATCCTCGGTTTGTAATTTGAAGACGGTTTCTTTGTTTAGTAAGAAGCGTGTAACTGCGTCGAAACCACATTCAGCCATACAGCAAGTTGGAAAAACAACGAAGAAAAAGTTCGATAGCTTCTCACAGCTTGAAATACCTTTTGTAGCCAATATTGAATCATTTTTGAAAATTTGAAAAAGAAAATAAATAAATCCCCATCACCTCACCTGAGTATGTTCACCGCCCCCAAATGAAATGAAAACGCCGCGTGTCACCTTTCAGCATAAGAGAGACCACAAGGAGGTGATAGCGCCCATTTTGGGAGACATTGACTTACATTATAAAGCAGATTGCATCGCATTTTTTTAAGTCGGGTGTGCGTTTCCTTTTTTGGCATGCAGTTTTTACTATTTAATTCTGCTCGGTCTCGAACCATGACTGCTATCGCTTGTAAGTTTGCTACATTCGTGCCAGGTATGACATTTAATAGTAAAGGTATACTCAGCCACTCGGGCGTTCATACAATGGATTTCTTTCACCACACCAATCCTTATCAATTTTTTATTTAGTAGGTATTGCATTTTTGTGAAAGATATTTTTCAGACACAAATTCTGCCATGTATAAAATTGTGAATGAGGTAAAACGAAGCTAAAATAATGATAGGTCTAGTTGTTTTGCAATTAAAGAAAAAAATCAAATCTCAGATTGATGACGAACATAATACATTAATATCACGGACGGAGAATTTTAAACTCAATAATATAGTGGATAACATTTTATCAGCTCTATACTTATGTATGTGACTTAACTGGTAAGGTTTCGGGATACAACTTATATCAACTCATAATACAAATTCCAAACAATCATACAATCTTTTCTACAGAGTTAAAGGAAAGAGACATAATCCATTTTCAAAATAAATATAATTTTGCAATCTTTTATGATACAACATAGGTTTAAACCAAACATAAATGAGAGAACACATGGATCGCCTTCTGAATATTTCATTAGAAACAAGGAAAACAGTGATGAACTGCTAAGTTGAAGGTGTGAGCTTTTATAAGGAGATATCAGAATAAAACAGGTGCATAAAATGAATTATCTGGGCAGTGTAGTGACAGACGATGGAGAGTAAGATACAGAAATTAGAAAGCGCGTCGGATGAGCGAAAAAACACCGACACTGTAAGCGAAATGATAAGACATTGAAATGTTTGTTTAGAAAGAAAGAAAGAAAAGCATGCTGAACTGTTATGTACATCATTCTGTAGGGTAGCGACTACTGGGCAATTTGCTTACAGATGAAAAAGAGATTCGAAGTGACAGATAAATGAATACTAATAAAACCATTGACAGAATAGGCGGGAGACAATCTATCTGTATATATCTATCCATCTACCTATCTGTTGTAATGTTGTCTTTGTACAAAGTAGCCAACAATTAGGAAGTTCGTAGTTAGAGAGAGAGTATCCCGAAGGATCAGAAAACTAGGTAGGGAAAACAAAGAGGTTTATTAAATATTCATACATAGAACGGAATAACTTGAGTAAATCAACTATTCTTCAAAACCCACTCTAATGTGGTGACTTGCCATATTTATAAGTAAGAGCAGTCCATTGTTGCAGTAGTAGGGAAGAGAAGGAAGTCCTACTCTACACTCCCTTTTTAGTTAATATTCCTGAATCTCTTTTTTTTATTTGGATTCACCCCTAACCAGTTGCTAATTTTTCTTTTAGTTTTTCCCAACCGTCATGCCGATACTATTTCGTCTGGTGTTATGGTAGCCATGGGTAGATGAAATCTGTCATATAGGATTTCGGACGACTTGGAAAATTTAATTCCGACAGTACGTATAGAGGCTATAGAGGAATGAAGTCTTAAATAGAAACAGCGAGTAATTTAGGCAAACTAATTGGTTTTAATGGATGGAAGAGTTTGGATGATAAAAGATGATGGAAGAAAGGGATGATAAAGTGACAAAGGTCGATTAAAGCTGCAAAGAGTATCCATGATTCCTCATTTCCGGAAGAAACAACCCAGACTGGGCGGTAAAGGCTCGCTTCTGTACGTTGTCGACGTCGATAACGAAAACGAAAATAAACATAAGATCTTTGCAGGCTGACCTCTCTAGTCTCATTGATTCTGAGCAGACATGTGTTGTGAAGGGTTGGGCTATTCGCAACAAGATTCATTTGGTACGCTTGATCATCGAGCAAGTCGACAGTGAAGCTGTGCTGATCAATTTGGATCAGTCCAACGCATTCGAAGGGTTGACCATCTTTTTCTGGAGTATATCCTTTCGGCGACCGGTTTCGGGCTGTACTTTCTCACCTGGATCCGACTTCTGTACACATCCTCCGATGTGCTGGTGAAAGTGAAAGGGGTACGATCGGAACCTTTAGTGTTATCTAGCTCAATTCGTCAAGGCTGTCCGCTTTCTCTTTTGCTTTACATTCTTGCGTTGCAGCCTTTCCTTCACAAGTTAAAGGACAATCCGGTCCTAAGCGGAATCTCCTCACCTGGTGCTACCACATCGCCCAGGTACGCCGACTATGCTCATGACATATCGGTTCTTGTATCGAGCAGACCTGAGATTGGTGAAGTCAGCAAAGAGATCAGCTTGGCTTGCGATTTGGCACGAGTAAAGGATTTTCCCTTCTGAAACGCCTCATATGCAATTCTCAGAAAAGAAAGACATTTGTGAGATGTGATTTTTGTTTAATTTATATTATTTCTATGTATAAAAAGTTAACCAATTTGCTGTCTTTAGATAAATCTTTATTTCTCTCTCTCTATGTGGAGATAATAAACAACATGGAAAAGCTATTCAAATCAGCGTTACGCCGCTTATACTAAGGTATATACAAGTTGGAATGGGCGCCTTTACGTGGTGTAATGGTTAGCAAGCTTGTCTCGCTAGATCAATTGTGACTGAGTAGTGAGTTCAGTTCTCACGGGATGCGTCTTAATTTCGACCTTGTGTCACAACTAAGCTATGCTTAGTAAATCACTATATACAGGCTGGAACTGAAAGAGACTCGTGTGTGAGAAGAGTTTTGTTGGAATTTAAGGAAGAGGCATTAAAGATCTTTATCAGATGCTGTGGCATGAGCCTAACCTAACTAGTGACATGCCTTTCGTACAGAAGTCTCAGACTTTCCTGGGATAGAATTTCAGCCCACTCTGCGTAGATCTGTTTTTTTTTACTATTTGCTCGTATGTTGCAATAGTGTTACTAATATTTTTACTATGATGTGTGATATTTCATATGAGGCCAGTCTAAAGTTGTTGTAAATAAATGTGAGTTCAGTAAACATTCAGTGTATTTTCACTTTTAATTAGTCATTTTCTAGGTAGTAATTATGGACAAATGTGTTAAGGTGAGTTACTAATGTGTTCATAATTGTTGCTATGCAATAGAATAAAGCGATTTCCGTATAGTCCTTTTTTTTTTTAGATTAATGGAAGTTTCGCCGATGTATGTCATTGAACAGTTTATGCAATGTAGTTGATTTTTTCCGTTTTCTAGATTATATTTTAACTACGTGTTTTATGTTAACTATATTTTATCTAAAGTAAGCCTTTTCACTTTGTCTATTCATCTCCACTTTTTTCGGATATTATTCTATATCCTCACTAACGCCTATCTATCTATCTATCTATCTATCTATCTATCTATCTATCTATCTATCTATCTATCTATCTATCTATCTATCTATCTTCATAATTCTATTTGAATATTTCTATCTATGTTAATAACTCTACCTATTTGAATGTGATACTATCTATCTATCTATTTGATGCATTGCTGAAAAGTTCCTTGAACTACTAAAATCAGACCAAATGACCAAACATCAGAATACAGCAGGCAAATCCTTTTTGGTCAGGCCGAGAACATTTAAACATCTCCCAGAGACAGGCATAAGAATCTCTGTATAATATTTCTAATTTTTCATCCAAACAACACTGACAGAAAATTGGCAAGTTTCCAAGAACGTCTACAAGTAAATTAATCGATATTTCAAAATAATTTTCATGACTACCTCTTTATTGCAGAAAGTCAAGGAGAAATGAAGATCCATTGTAAAAAAAAAGCGATGGAGACTGACTTGAATACTCCCAACAGCATCAATAATTAAAATTGACGGCACATGAAACTAGAAGGGAAAATAAGGACATAATGATGTTGACTTTCTACACTACTTGAAACAAAAGGTTAGGAAGGAAACCATTATCAACAGTAGAAAGAGCAACAACAGGTACTGAGCTCGAGATACCTATTTTCTTTACAAACTATTTTCAGACAAAAGATTTTATCGATTTCAGTCGACAGTAGCACTAACTGTTCGGTCAATGAATATCGAATATTTCCTTATAAAGAAATGTCTAACCTCACCATTACCATCCTCATCGTCTAAACTGATTCCGTATTTTTGTACTAGTCATGATAAAAAATTATATAACGAAGAGTAACTATTAATGTTTATGTAATAATGTAGTTTTTAGGATCCGGAATGTTGAAAGTTTCATTTTGCCCTTTCTGAATTTAGATCTATTTCTACGATGGAAGAATTAAAAGAAAAACGAAAATCAATTTAAACTTCGTCACAGCTTTCATA
>OZ038475.1:79007209-79124709 GCA_964036315.1 Acanthosepion esculentum
TACTAACCCGGGTCATGGTGGACCTGGGAACAACAGCAATTATGAGGTGGTTTCACGCTCCTCAAAACCTCCTCATCAAAGAACTTGCTACCAGATGTAGTTTATCGTCATACTCAGGACGCGGCTGATGTTGGCAGTTTCATTACAAACGATTAGGGATCTGATTCAAATGGTTTCAGCAAAAACGTGTTATTCTTAAATTTCATCAAAATATTTTATTCAGGTTAATCATTGCTAATCAAAATTAAAGAACATCATTTATGGAAGGTACTTTTTGTTGCAGAATGACCATCGTCCACTCTTTACTAAAAAAAGAGTCTGCCAAAATATGCTGCTAATAGACTGCAAAGAAGGGGGACCATTCTCCTCAATTATAACTACAAAATGGAGTTTCTCCCATCCACTGAAATCTGTCATGCAGACGGGTTGTCTAGATTGATACCTAATTATGCTAAACCCCTGGTAGACACAGTCATTGCTGCCATAAGAACAGAGGTCGAAATAAAAAGTACCTTGTGCAATACTGTCAAGAAGCTTCCTATAACAATGAACGAGATAATAGACAAAGCATCCGATGATGAGTTCATAAAGGAAGTAAAGGACAAACTAAATAGTAAAGACCAAAATATTTCAGAAGTTTACTCACTCTGTAACGACATACTAATGTACGGAGACAGAATAGTAATCCCATCTATACTACAGAAAAGAACATTAAAGGAATTCCATGTTGGCCATCCGGGAACTTAAAGAATGAAGAGTCTGATGAGGAGTTACGTCTACTGGAACAACATGGACAAGGATGTTGAAAACACTGTAAGATTGTGCAAAGTGTGTGCTTTGGCTGCTAAAGTACCCCCGATAAAATTCAATCTCTGGCCTAAACGCGACCGTCCGTGGTTGCGGATACACATTGATTTTGCTGGCCCACTTGATGGTTTTTATTACCTTTTAGTAGTTGACAGTTATTCCAAGTGACCAGAAATATTGAAATGTAAGAAGCCGACCGCGGAGGTGACAGTAAAGTTTTTGCACGACCTATTTTCCCGTTTCGGAGTTGTTGACTGTATCGTAACAGACAATGCCACACAGTTCCCATCCTGTGAATTTAAGGATTTTTGTCAGTCATTCCTGATCGAAAATCTTACCGCGGCGCCATATCACCCAAGAAATAACGGACAGACAGAGCGTTTTGTGGACACTTTCAAGAGAGCACTGAGGAAGGCGAGAGGTACTCCCAACGATACTGCTATACAGCAGTTTTTGAAGGTCTATCGTGTAACCCCTAATAGCAGTGCTCCATCTGCCAAGACGCCAGCAGAGGTCATGTTTGCCAGGAAAATAAAATCGGCATTTGACAAATTCCTTCCGAGTGAAACGAAAGCGGGAAATAGGAATAAAGTGCTTAAAAAGCGCTTTAAGTTCGGTGAAAAGGTTTTTTTCGTGTATTTACGAATAATAAAGCTCACTGGAGATAGGAATAATAGACAAATTGTTAACATGATTTACATGGTTCGGGGACCAAAGTTTATACACAAACGTCATGTAAACCAAATTGGAAAACGCTATGAAAGCGTAGTCGACATGGATCTTATAGAAGACTCTATGGACGTCGTCTTTGACACGTTTTAATTTCCAATATCGCAATCAGTGCAAGAGGGAATTTACGGAATCTTTAGAAATTAACTCGAAAAGAAAAAGATATTGAACATCTTTCATTTCATACCATGTCTATAGAAAAATGAAAAGAATGAGTAAAAAACCCTTCTCCTCATTTATGAAATTTGAATTTCCAGAAAAGCACAATACGCATTGGATAATTGGAAATTATTAACATTATAATTTACCATTAAACTTATCCAATTATTCCTTGTTTAGGAATAATGAATAGAGACCTTAATAAAAAGGGGCAGTTGTTAACACGTAAAATGTAAAACTAAAATAAATTGTGAACGTAATTCCTGTATATAGCTTTTTCAAAGTAGTTGTTTCGGATTTTTTTTGTTGAAAAAAAATTTTCTGTGGGGATTTTAAAAAAAAAACTCTATACGGAGTCAGGCTGAAAAGTGGGGGTTGTGGTGCCCTCCCTCTAAAGAGACTATGTTGAACTTTTCCGCCTACTATAAGATTAGTAGAAGAGAAGGAACAGTCGAGTAGATTGTTCATTTGTTGAACTCACTGCTTTGAGCAGAGCGGAACCCGGACGAGACTTTTCCGAAAGGCAAAGTTTCGACCGGAGAGGTAGACAGGGTCTGAACCCATTTATGCGGGTTCTAAGGGAATATTTTTGGCCGAGACGACCCGCTCGGAAAACCGACGGCAAACTCGGCCTTGTGCTACATACATCCCTCGTGGGAGGCTGTTAAATATAACAGTCGAGTAGATTGGACGCTGGTTAACAAACACCCACTCACTAGTCGTGTAATGCTCTTCTGCTGTACTTACTTTTTAATATATGATATACTGCAACCCTGGTTTTTGTTATTTCTTAACCATTTACTTTGTCACAACAATATATATATATATATATATATATATATATATATATATATATATATATATATATATATTATAATAATTGCCGAAAATATATTATTCATTCCTAATGATTAAATGCAGGAGTTGCATGTGAGCAACGACGAAGTTTTAGAAGAAATGGAAACAAAATGGGCAGTTATACTTAACATCAGAAAGAGTTGAAATTTCTAGGGCACATAATGAAGAAAAAAGGCTTGGTGAGTTTGATACTCACAGGACACTGAAGGCACGAGGGGCAGAGGGAAACAATGCGTAACTTGCCAAGCGAGCTTGAGAAAATGGATATTGGAACAAGAATGAGGACATGTGACAAAAAGTCCAAATTTATCAAGACCTACAAATGACAGGAAAATGTGGAGCGCTATGATCACCAACATCCTGAAGATTCACGATACATAGAAGAAGAATGATTTGATTCAGTCATTCATTTTCTACTATCGCAGGTTATTTAAAGCCAGGGCATATTTTTGATTGTATAAATATTTTTTTCGATAACAATGGTTTACTGATGCAAGTCTTATTAATTAACTCACAACTCGAGGGAGAAGAGGTAGATTGGGAGTTGGAATCCAACTATCCAATTAACAATTCCGAGTCATTATCCATTCCACCACCCACACACCCAAGCTTAAATCTCCTGGTATTCCCAAGTCACCCATCTAGGTACTAACCATTTGCTTAACTTCGGTGATCGTACTGGAACCAGTCTTTCAATGAGATATGGCCATAAGCCCCATAGAAGAATAATCTGAACATGAGTGTTATGGTGATTTTCCAAGCGTATTAGATGTGGCACAAGGCAGTGAAAATCGAACTCACTACTCAGTCGTAATTGATCTACCGAGCCAATCTTTCTAACCATTACACCACATCGAGGTGCCCAACATGAGTGTTATAAATCAGATTATGACAAGAGCCCAAATTGATCGATAAGCCTACATTACCTCTTAATTGATATCAGTAAAAGTAACATTTCCATTCTTTAATGTCATGTTCTTTTGAGATCATAGGCGATCATGGCTCCCCACAGCTTCCTTTGTTTCAATAGGCACGAATTGCCATGGATTCTTGCGGAATTATATTCCGTTGACTTTTCTGCGGTTTTGAATTCAGAGTTTTCTTTTTATAGATAAGCTGTCATTCTACCCTGTTATATAACGCATAATTTGAGTGGTGAGAAGAGATAGACAAGGGCTTTCCGAACAGCATTACTGTGAAGTGAACACCACAACAGTGGCTGGATTTCACGTCCCCACGCTGATACCCGTTAGACTATCCGCATATCCGGAACTTGTTTACTGAGTCACTTAAAACCTCTCCCATACTTTATCTTTGCAAGAGTCAGATTAGACGCCAAAATGAGTACTACTACGATGTCAGGGATTGAGCTGTTCAACCTTTCACCATCCAGCCTAGATATAGCCCGAAGTCATTTATGCGGCTTTGTTGGGGATATCTGTCATCTTCAGCAAGGCCGTGTAAGCGAAATTTTCCACCCTGTAGCTCATTTCTCGGAGACGCCACAACCTAAACCTGTCGCCACTCTACTTTGATTTTTATCGTAAATGTTTCGGACGAGTTCCACAAATTCAGGCCTTTACCGCTAAGATCCGCCAAGTAGTGTCCACGTTGTCGATCCACACTTAGTCTTTCCATATTCTTATTTTGAGGAGGAAGTTCCATTCAGAAAGGTTATTTTCCCCTAAAAACCACTGCTCTGTGGAACGCCGCGATTTTAATCTCTTCAAGTAAAGGCTTAATCATTATACATGACGAGGAAACATGCCTAAAGTGTAGATAACTCATTAGCGGAAAGAGGATACGCTCTTATCGATATTCAAACATCCCTTCTGCTGAGTTACAGGACCATGACATCTTTTAACTAATATCTTCCTGGAATCACTATAAAGTGACCTTTTCTCAAAAAATTGGACCATTTTTCTTGAAGATAGTATTGTTAGTGGATCGCGAGGCAGGACCCGAGAGGGATAATATGGAGACAAAAGTTAAACCTAAAATGGACAGGAATTTTTTAGAGATTCTTGATCGCTCCACCCATAAAGTGATACAGCACATAAAAAACCCCAAAAACTCTTCCTCAATAAATAGATAACATGAAAAACATTTACATGAATATTAGGATGTGACCTTCGATAATCTAAGAGTAGAAGAGTAAGATAACCGATCGTAAAATGACGCAGAATAATAAAGACAAATAAAAAGCTATGAGAAAAATAGTAAAAGTTGAAATTATTGCAATATCGCCAAAGAAGATTACTTTACCCCTAGAGATTTTGGGAAGGACAATAGAATTGATGGGGTCAAACATATAAAATGGGGGTCAAACATACAAAATAAGTCTAATAAATATACTGAGCACGGTTAAACTTTTTAAAATAAAAAGAGAGAAAGCTGTATCGAAAAATATTTTCCCACTCTTTCATAATGCCGAATAAATACAGAAACAAACACATTGTTCCCTCTTTTCCAGTGCTGGGAACACACTGTTATAGCAAAGCAAATATGAGTAAATAATTTAATAATCAAAATGCAAAAACATGGAAATTATGTTATCTTAAATAATCTCGCACAGTAGGCGTATTACCTTGCAATGACAGAAATCGTGTTGAATAGACTCTTCCATATAACCACATTCTGGCGAATCAACCATTTCCGTTACAAAAAATGAAAAAAAAATCTGCATACAAGAGGAGAGCTCTGACTCACCAGCCAGGTGATATATATCCGTTTCAGGTCGATCCCTTCAATCAGTCGTCTCGATTGATCCACACACAGTAACAATTGATATAATGATATTCTCATGAAAAGCCAGCCTTCAGGGAAGAAGCTCTTCATCTGAGAAAAAAATCAAATTTCCTTTTTGTATTCGCAATAGATTCTCATTCATTTCGAGGCCAACGTCCGGCTTCCATTTTACCAAAGTGTACCTTTCACAAAAGCTGCGCAGGTATAGTATGTGAATCATGAACTACCATGGGTCGGGATTGAATTTAATATCCATCAAGAGTTTATCTGTGCTGTCCCCAGTTTGTACAGGGTTTACCCTAAAGGATACAAAAGTAAGCCATGTAATCGGTTACATCAGAATGTCAAAAGACCTAGGTGATTCAGGAGTTCAGAAGTAAATATTAATTTACAATATAACAAATTTAGTCACGTATTGTTATTAGATGTTAGTAATATTACATTAGAATAACGTTTTTGCTCTTCTATCAGAATTGGATATCATAATTGTGCGCAAGATCTACGAAATGCGGTCGTAAAATCTTCTGACGAGTAAGTAAGTTTGACATGTCTAGAGAGCATTTCAAAGGGTGAATGGAAAAGATCTCGCGACACTGTAAGAGACGAGTAACCGCAAAGGTGATCAAATAGCGCTCATTCGAAACTTACTAGTTCGTTGCATAGAGTAGGTATGCGAAACTTACGCTTCATCTTTCACCTTTAAGGAAGGATTCATTCGGGGCCATGGATCAGCTGAAGCATTGATCTTCTCCAGAACTGCCAACCAACTCTGCAATGAAAATCATTACCAATGAGTACCATACATTTTTCTGCCTGTCCAACAAGGCTCACGGGAGCAGTCAGCTTCTTAAAGCACTCAACAACAATCCAGTGGTTTTATTGCAGTTAGTTCTGGCATCTCTCGCCGTCTGGTAAATCCCAATTTATTTGTAAAACCTTCACACTCATTATTACTTCTTACAAACCAGGAGGCAAGGGCCGTGCCAGGAAATCTGAAAGCACATAGAAACAGGTGTGCCCACAAATTGTGAAGGAAACGTCCCTACAACAGGATGAAAAGCATCAATAAAAGGTTTATCAAATTTGACAAACTGATATGGATAAAATGAAAGGATTCGATCTTACTTTGTTCACTTCTACGTCAGCTCCCGGAAACGGAAGCAAATGAATAATCCAGAAGCGAAACATCGTCTGAAAGTCGCATTTGGATAAGGCAGTTTCCAATGAATGATGGTCACCCTTATCGAAAATCTGAGAATAATAAAAATTAATCAATATATCTGTATCGCCGATCTTCTCTATAACCGATCGCACTAAATGTTGTTGGATTTTGTATAGTCATCCGCATCATTGCGCAAGTTCAGACACTATTAGGCTAACCAGCACAACTTGTAAACAGTTTGACAATATCATGGCCCAAATTTTAACTACCTTTATTTAGCATATTTAACGCTAAAAAATTATTAATTAAATCTACATAATATTTTTCTTGCGATTAGCTCTGGTGAAATGCAGAGAATATGATTCTGTTCCAACCAATTGTTGACGATAACTATCAGTGAAGAGAAGAAAATGTGATAGCCTCAAGTATAATTCACAGGGATGTCCATAAATGTGTTTAATATTGCCTGGTCGAGCCCCTCTTAATGATTTAAAAATCCTGATCCCTTTTAGGCTCCCTTCACACCTACCGAGGCCATGCAAATCGTTGTAATAAGTAGAGTTTTGAGTGGGCTTATAGAAAGAACTAAGTTTTTTCTTATATATATATATACCTTTGGTTTTTTATGACCAACTATCCTCCATCTGGCGATGGGATACTTAGCAACATGACGATCTTCGAAGTTCTGCAAATAAGTGATTCATCGCCTCGTAAAACATTCTTTTAAGAATTGACTTAAGTACTAGAGCTTGGGCTTTCTTGATAAGCAAACAGGCCAATTCTCCATTAGCTACAGTTGAATTAAATGTAGCTAAGGAGGAATTAGCCTATAATCGCCTTTTCAACTGTTTGATCTAGAGGTGGATTTTGCGCCATTAATATATGTCGGGCTTTATGTTACAATCGCTAGGAAACAAACTTATCTTACATTTGAGTTGTTCTAACTTAGTATTCCCACATACAAATACTGTCAATTTCTATGTTAGCATCAAGTGCTAGACGACGAAATGCATAGCTGTCAGCAAAGGGAACAGCCAACTTGCAAATTACAAATTGGGGATGCCAAAGTAAACCATATTTAAATATCTGAGAACAGAGGTCGGAAATCCGTTAGCGCATTTGAATAGCGAAAGCTGTCTTCCAAAAGATAAGCGAGCTATTAGGAAACAGAAATTACGTTAAAAACAAAGAAAAGAATACTGAACTTTATGTAATATAAGTCTTCATTTAAGGCAGGGAATGCTGGACAATCTTATCGCAGATGAAGAGGGGACTCATAGAAACAGACACTTGGTTTTACAGAAGGATGCTGAGAATATCATGGACTGGACATGAGAGCAACGCCGAAGTTTTAGTGAAAATGGACACAAAATGGGCAATGATGTTTAACATCCGGAATAGACAATTTAGATTTCTAGTGAAAGGTAACGAGGGTCAGTTTGAAGGCAAGAGGGACAGAGGAAAACAACGCATGAACTTCCTAGCGAGCTTTAGGAAATGGATAGCAGAACAAGGTTGAGGAGAGATAGAAAATAGACAAAATTTGTTAAGAGATTTTGAAATTGTGGAGAGTCATGATCGCTAACGATCCGAAGGGACACGGCACATAGAAGTTCTAATATTAATAATTAAAAGCGATTAAAAGAATGTTCAATTTTCAGTGTACATCATATTCAAGTTGTAGCTCTATCTAAATTCATCAGGACATAGTTTTAATAGGCCATGCTATGTAAAATTAAACATCAACCATTTCGACTCTTTACGTAATAGACTCGATCTGTGTATCGAAGCATTGCATTGAATTTGAAGTGCCCCTTTTAGATATTCATTTCGGAATTTATGAACATGATCGGAACATTCGATAAAATTCTGTAATGGTTTTTACATTCAGTATGTTATTAAACCGTCTCTTGCCTCTTGTAGTCTCGATCGAGATGACGGATGGCGGTCGAGTTACTTGACAACATCTTGCCGCCTTGGAAATGTCACAAAGATATCGATTTTCCGAAAACAATTCGTATCGCTTTTCCCCATGTCATTGGACGCATAAACTCTTGTGACAAAACGCATTATCCTTTATTTTAGCCGAAAGCACGTCTTCCAGATCCACAAGGGAAGAGGAGATGTCTCACACAAAGAGTGGTTTTACTAGCCAATAAATGCCTTTGAATTGACTTTCACAATATGGTGAGAGGATGTGAAACATTGTCAGGATATTCGCACAATCAGACTGGCTTGCTAAAGAAAACATATCCAGCTCTTTTATGACACATTTTTAGCATTCCTTTTGATATTTAGTACTACATACCATTTTTTATTTGTTTCAAAATCTTTTTTGGCGAATGGGCATGAAAAATAAAAACTGAAGAACGAATTTACTACAATGAAAGGTTTTTCACCGTGCAAGAAAAAAATTGAACGTAGAAAAGTTTTTCAACATCGTATTTTAATTAATTGACGGAGGCACGGTGGAGTAATGGATTGCGGCTCGGACTGAGGAATCGGTGAGCAGAGTTCGAATTCCAGTCGGATTCATTGCGTGCTAATAACCTTTGAAAAGGTATGATTCCATCTCTTCTCCCACCAGGTATGGGTAAATAACAGGGCAAACAGGCTCCTATAACCTTGGTCGGCAACCGGTATAAGAGAAGGGAAACTCTGAATACATAAAACTCTGAATTAAAGGCCTAATGTACCGATGGCGACCCCAAACATTGGTTGTCAGCCAAGAGCTTCGAGAGGAGATGGGATCCGCTAAGCTATCCGAAAGTCCACATCATAAGGAACAACTTTCTTCTGTTTCTTCTGCCCTCTGTTTACTAATAACCTTGGGAATGTTATGAATCCATCTCTTCTCCCTATCCCCATATTTGGATAAATAGCACAGTTCTATAAACTTGGGTGACACCGGTCTAGGAGAAATAAAATTTTGAATAAAAAAAAACAGCCTGGAGATGGTGTGGGCTCCGTCAGTCTATCTTGCCCAAGACAAACCATGTCTACTGCGACTCTAATGAACTAAGAGATTCGTGATTGTGATTGAATTAATTTATCTTACACTTATGATACTATTTGGATATAACAATTTCATTCAATGTTAGATAATTTGATTTAAAACTTTATTTTTAAGAAGGTTAAATATATACTTGACATTATATTTATTCTTCTCCGGTTTTATAATGATTTCCCTAGCGCTTATGTTTTGAAAACTGCAATAGATCAGTAACTTTCATAAAATGATAAATTTTTAACTGACATTTTGTTTCGCAATGTGGTCGAAGATTATTACAATATCATTTCCATAACCACCTAGTAACCTCATAATACTACCCTCTAACATTCATTATACTAAACTTGAAAATTTATTAGCTATCCATAATACTAGGATCTTTACTACCATCTCCAAGAGAATCGGTGATATAATTAGGAAGAAAAATAAATTCAACATCAATTCCAATGCCGGTCTTTATCAAATAAATAGTGTAAAAGAACTTATATGGAGGAGACATCACGTGATCTAAAAGCCTGTATCTACGAACAAATAAGAGATTTACATTCAGACAATCATTAAAACTCTCTCGTAATACACGGGAACAAAAATAGCCATAACTATGATATTAACATTGCTACCCTAATTAAAAAAGAACATAATTCTTTACAGAGAAAATTCTTTGAGAAACTAATAATAAAAATATTACCGACTATAAACACACGCCAATAATATATTACATCGCCAACTTTTATTATGTCTGTTTAAAACAAACAGTATGTACGTAAAAAGTTCCCAAATCAACATGCGGAACACACACACACACACACACACACACACACACACACACACACACACACACACACACACACACACACACACACACACGAATATACATTATCATATGATTCCCACATGGATAAGCAAAAACTTTTATCTACTTGCATACATATAGCAGCATTTACTGTTTTCAGGTAGCCTTGGAATTCGTTAATTTCTTGAAAGTTCAAATGGACGCGTCGTCGCTCCTTGAATTCGGAACGCCACAAATTATATTAACATCGGTTTCAAGAGTGGAATTCACGTGAAACATGATTGATCAATGAAGATCAAACAATACAAAAGTAAAGCTACAGGAATTTTGTTCTTTTTTCCTCCATATGGCATTCTGTGATGAAGCTTTAATAAAAGTGAAACATGTTAGATTGATAAATATTTCCTATTTGCTTTTTATATTATCATAACTTCCTAGTTAAATATCATCACTGAGAACTCTCTCTCTCTAAAGTAGGTGGTTTATCAGAAATTTATGATTGAGGCCAGGTTAATAGTAATGGAGCCGTTTTCATGCAGGAAACATTCGGTATTTATTGACCGACACAATTAGCGTTTTAGTCGAATTAAGTTTATAAAATTCTTCTCTTAAAGTCATTTTTAAGGAAAATAGTTTTCTCAAGTTCACTTACTGTTATCGCAATTTCTAGGATTAACGAGGATTTCTATCGTATCTATTGTTTCAGCTATTGTGGAAAGTCAACATCTTGATTATGCCATTATCTTCCCTTACAGTTACATGTTGAAAGCCTTCAGTGATGATGTAATTTCTGTTATTTGGTAAAGTTCTTTGTGATTCTGTAGCGCCAGTGTACGAGACCAGACGAAGGGCAGCCCTCTTCAAGTCCCACATGTTTCATTCGCTTGAATCCATTTTAAGTATTGACCTGAGAAAGCGGTTGTATATAGGAAGTTGTATTTGAAATTCTGAACCAGCTGTTAATTTTTGCATTAGATTATTTAATAATATCAATCAGGTTCTTCGGTTAATGTTTTGCTTTTGTAGTGCCTTGTGGTGTTGGACATACTCCGATCGCAATCTGTTCTGTGTTCAAGTTTCTTATCCCCTATACTATAGCTTGTTATAATTGATCTATATACAGAGGTATTTGAAGTGTTTAGTATTTATTTATGAACTTTACATTACGAATTCTTTTAAGGAAATTTTATGATGAATTCAGGTTATGCACCATAGTTTCTGATTTGGAAAATTAAATTGAAATGAGTCCTTTATTTCAGTAGGACATTATCCACGAAGCAATATATGTCGCCACTTATTGTTTTTCTTATTTTCTGTATATAACGCGTGATAGTGCGTGCGGTATCCTTCCCTCATCAGCCGCCAACCAGGGGAAGAAACGGTGGCTAAGACGGTACTGCCACGCCTGGCTACCATCAGCTTTTTCCACTGGACAGGGTATTTTGGGGGGGGGGGGGGTGGATGGAGGTAGACGTGTCAATTAATAAGCATGTTCTGATAAAGCGCTAATCATCCAATTACAGTAATACGTTGCCCAAGCAGTCATATTATTTTTGCACAAATCTATTACAATACAAACTATTTAACATACTGTTTAGCTAGTTATCTTTCAGGAGAGCAAAGTGTGAACAAGAGTATTGGTAAATTTGCAAGACAATCAATAGCAACATGTCAGTAATTGTTGTTACTTTATAATCTCTGTGGTGATTAAGTAAATTACAGACTGAACTGATAAATGTTATTTGTTCCAATGCTTAACTCTAGACATATTTATCGCTCTTATCTGAAAAAAAAAATAGAAGACGTTTGTAACATGCTTACTTGTGTATAAGTATCCGTATGTATGGACCAAAAGGAAAAATAACCAATAAACAATTACATTAAAAAATAACGAAAATCATGGAGTTATACAAGCAGTAACTTATACATATATGATGTCTGACATCTCGTTGTCGAGTATGACCATAACAATTTCTAAGGGAAAGACGTTTAAAGGGATGTCGCTTTTTAAACCGGAAATATATTATAAACCTATGACACGAAGTTGGCAGAAACATACATTTTGTTGTTAGTACTATTTTTGTGATTGCTTTTATGTCTTTTCAGTCTACCAGCTGACTTGCAAACTTAATCGTAAAATTGACATGAATTCTCAGTGCAACGCCCCATGTTGTAGTTGTTCGCTGATCTGGTACGATGATTTCTCATGTTTTAATTTAACTGCTTTAATCAACTAACGATTCATAACCATTTGATCTTGTTTCGATGTCATGTCTGATCAGTTCGATAAGGTCAAAATGGTGGATGATCTAGAAAACTACGTCCTGTCTGTTGTTAACTGGGGCAAAGAATAGCCTGTTAATTCTAACACCTCTGAAAATAAACTGCTCTTTGTTAATCATCTGAGCGACCGCATTCTGCCTTCCCTCAGGCATGGCAGATGTTAACCTCTAGGAGAGTGACTCATTGCGCCTTCTCGAGCAAACGTTCTCGACTGACACGAAGCGGAAAGACTACATTGGTTCCATCGCTAGGCCAGCTGCTAAGAAAATTTGGTTCACTATGGCGCCCTAGACAATTTTTCTCTCCAGTATCTATCTTACATATCTATAAATCTACCATTTGCCATGCTTAGAATAATTGATACCACATTTGCTTCGGTGCTCCTGCTATTTATTTAGAGATTATTGATAAAATCCAAAAGAGAATCAGTAATATTATTGGTCCTAACCTGGCATTTCAGCTTCATTCACTTTCGTATCGCCATAATATTGCTACTCTGTGCATTTTCTATAATTACCTTCATGGAAATTGTTCAGATAATTTCTTAGCTATGGTACCTAGATTTTATGAATATAAGCGTAGTACTAGATTGGTAACCCTGTCTCATCAATTGGGTAGATGTAAGATGATAGCATTTTATTTTCTCGCACATCTTGCTTGTGGAACGCTCTTTTGGCTCCATGCTTTCCGACCAACTTTGATCTTCAAAAATTTAAATGCAGTGTCAGTGGTTATCTATTGTCCATCTGATTACCTTTCTTTCGTTCCAGCTCTTCTTCTGTTTCCTAATTCTTTCAGACTCAGTAACACCTTGTATCTTAGTGGCATAACTGCCTTGCTTGGAGTAAATTCGAGTAGAGAAAAAAGTGAGGCCATGCCTGTCACCTATATGATTTGAAAGTTCTACATCAAGAGATCTTAGATCATTTGTTGTCAGCTTGCACTTTGCGAACCAAGAACACACTAGCACCTTTTCCATCCTGAATATTCTCCCGCCATTTTTATATGCAACTCCCGCGTAAAGTATTTTCAAATTGGCTTTCTAAGTGAATAACGTTTCAAGAAATTGATTTCCAAAATGTAAGCTGTCTTTTAGCTTCAGATTACGACTAAAAAGTAAAACAAAGCAACATAATATAGCAAATATTAGTTTGCAGAAGATGGAATCTCTAAACGTAACACATCAATTTTTCTTAATTTCAAAAAATAAAGACGTAAGAATGAACAACAATAGGCAGTCGTGAAGTCTTCTTTTGCTCCCTTAAGAACCCGACACATAAATCATGGCCCTTCACATCTTCCTGTTCCTTGTAGATCTTAATAAGTTTTGTCTTTTTGTTATTTCTCCCAAACTCTTTCTGATGTCCATTTGCTCAAGCCCTGCAATATGTCATGCGCTGCTTTCCCCTGACCCTCTTTCCCTCAATCTCTCCTGTGAATATAGATTTTCCAAGCCCTCATTCCTTATTACATATCCCAGAAATTTTAACTGCCTCTTCCTGATGTTAAGTATAAGTTACCTTTTTGTTTCCATTTTCTCTAAAACCTCGTCATTTCTAACGTTTGGTCCATGGTATTCTCAGTATATTTCTGTGGAACCACATTTCTGTTGCTTCAAGTGTCTTCTTCATTTATGAGGAGATTTGCTGCCATATAGGAGGACAGATATCACGTAACAGTCCAGTACTCTTTTCTTTTTTTCTAACGATTTTTTTCTGTTTTTTTACTGATAGTCATGCATTTTGTCTTAAGTGAAAGAGCATATGAATGTAGGTTCGCTGTATAGGTAAAATATGAAAGTTCTATAAACCATATTGATAAAGTTACAATAAATAAATTAATTATTGAAAACTATAGTGTCGTTGTCATTTTTAAAATTAAACGTATATAAATGCATATTTTATAATTTTATATATACATATATATATGTACACATTTTTCATTAAAAATATTTAATAAAAAAGAAAAGGTCAACTCTTAAAAAACTAGGCCACAATGCGCTAACCGTCTTCGGAAAATAAAATACCTCTATAACACACTAAAAGCATACACATAACGCACACACTCAATTAAACTGAAAAATAAAATCATAATTGATAATGGCTAAAAGTATAGTCGAAAGCGCTCGGAACTATAGAACATTTGGACAGTTTCTACACACTCTGTGTCCAAAAAAGAAAGGTCTTATGCGAATACAAGAAAAAAATAAAAAAATAAACCGTAGTACCTACCTTGCCTGTCGTTTGTAATGAAATATGCATAAATGAAGGATTGCTGCTTAAATACACAATATATATATATATATATATATATATATATATATATATATATATATATATTACTAAAAAATATACGAAAATTCTCACTTAATTAGTTCTGTGTTTTTCGGTTTTGCTTTCATCTCTCAATAAGGACTATGGTAGAAACAAACAAATTCATGTATAGGAAAGTTATTGGCTTGGAAAAGGGAATCAGTGAACCGAGTTCAAATTTCGGCTTAGTCTGTTGCACTGACGTTTACACCAGTTGCTTTATGAAAGGGATGGATCCGTCCTCTTCCGATGTACAGGTAAATAGTAGAGTAGATTGGGCGTTCTAGATATGAATGGCAACCAATATAGTTAAATGTCTATCCTGAAATCAAAAACCTGGAGAATAATTAATTTATTCTACTCCTGGCTCTGGGTTAAATAGCAGGGTAGACTGAGCTCTCAAGCCAATGGTGGCAATCAGTCTAAGCGAAGGAAAAGAGAGAATTCCAAGCCATAGAGAAAGAGACAGTTAACATTTCTAGGGCATATAATGAGGAAAAGGGGCTTAGAAAATTTAACACTCGTAGGGCGTATCGAAGGCAAGCTAGACAGAGGAATGCTGCGAGTAACCTATCTAAGGTTGTGTAAATGGCTGACAAATCAGAGATTATGAAAGAAAGCTAAAAGACAAAAATACTAAGAGCTACAATGAACAGGAAGTAACGGAGAGCCGTGATTACACACTTCCTGAAGGAACATCTGAACAAAGAAGAAGACGAAGAAGAAGAAAAGTTCAATTCAAAATCCTTCCCCAAAATATCATGACAATGAACGAATAATAAAGGAAACAGGAGGGAGTCATGATCCCCTGTGTTCTGAAGGAGCATTGTATTTTATTATAAAATTACCTGAAAGAATATAATTTTTCTGGCTTTTTTTTTATTGAGATTTTTCAATTTCTGCAGAGATTTGAATTTCTTATTTTTGAGCTGAAATGTTTTTGGACAGACCACGTAGAACAGGGTTCCGTGAGCAAATATGCAAAAAAGGTATGCGAGGCTGTCGAGAGAAAAATCAGTAAAAATCTGGTGCGGGATTAAGGAACAACAAAAAGAAATAAAGTAATTTCGGATCATTCGTATTGGAAGAATTGACTGTCACCTCGAGCAGAAAGTAAATGACATGAAAATGATTTAGTGTGTGAACGGACAAAGACAAAAATGAAGACTGTGAGATAAACGTGCGCAGAATTCTCAAAGATATCTAACGAGGAGGGTTCTACTTTTAAAAAATTATCCAAGAGAAAAAAACAAAAAAAGATGTAGCTTCAGGGAAGGTATTACAAATGAAAATATAATAAAAAATATAACTGAAACGCAAGAAATAAGCTTCTGAAAAACAATTAAATTCTAGCAACTTTCATTTTATTTTTGCCTGAATTTCTGGAATGAAAGCGGCATCATTATTTACATTCGGACTATTGTCCTCATTTTGTTTTTATTATTACAACATTTCGGACTCTGTGCTCTACGACCTACTTCAGATTATTGTCAATCCGGGCAAATTTCAGGGATTTAATCTACAGGGGTAGTTTTTTTTTCGTTCAGTGTCTAGGGATAAAATTGCTCAGATACTGCCCACCTCGTTT
Organism: Acanthosepion esculentum; assembly: GCA_964036315.1. Taxonomy (NCBI): domain Eukaryota; kingdom Metazoa; phylum Mollusca; class Cephalopoda; order Sepiida; family Sepiidae; genus Acanthosepion; species Acanthosepion esculentum. The sequence goes on from OZ038475.1 coordinate 79,023,659, forward strand.
CAACTGAGTCCAAGCCAGCACTACCCGACTCGGAGATTGAACTCACAATTACGATGTCATCGAATTTCCGAACCAACGCTTTAATCCACTACATTATTCGCGCGAATTAAAATAAAAAGGTTCAGTTTCGAAATTCACTAAAGTAAATAAACAAGAAACTGATGAAGGCCGAAGAGCAAAAAGGGCGAAATGCTGTAACAATAACAATAAAGATAAGGACAATAATCCGCGTCTTCATTTAATATTATAATTGGAAAATGATGGTAATTACAAGTTTTGCTTATAGTTACATTATAGTTGAGTTTAAAGTTTCAATAGAAATAGATAAAGAATGTAAGCAATGAATATAATGAATTAATTCTGGTTAAATATATCTATAGGATTGGCAGTAATTCTAGCGAGAAGTACAGCATGTCATTTCTGCTGTTTTTAGACAATTTACTCGTTAATATATATATATATATATATATATATATATATATATATACATACATACTGGGTTTTAGAGTAAAATTGTTCAAATCGTGTAACAATATTTTTATAACATTATTGGTCTGTACTTTGAGCAGTAAGAATGTATAATTACTCTCCAAATAGAAGAATCGTGATGCAATCGATCATAAACAAAAATGACATGGTCACCATTAATTAATCATAGCTAAGGATCGGAAGCTCATGAAGTATTGAAATAAAGTCTAAATATATACATATATATATTATTCCAGGATCATTTTCTAACTTATTCAAGATGATCTTCGCCCTATCAAACATTATAACTTTCTGTCATGGAGTAACAAGATGCCTCACAAATTTCACGTATGATTTCATTTACAAGTCATTTTGTTCACTGCTTTTTGACCTGTCTCAGCTGAAATTCCCCCCTCACATGCCAAGCGTCTTTTGGATTTTTTCTAATTGTTTCCTTTGCCTCTAAGTTGAAATGATGATCCCTTTTCCTCTTGTGACCTCCTGATCTAGTTTTCCTCTCTAATTTGAACTCTTTTGAAACTTATTGACCGTTCTCTTGATAGTTCTTGAATGGGCTTTGAAGACGGAAGCCAGAGTCTGAATATTGGTACCATTACTGAAGGCTTGAATGATCTTTTTCATCTCACCATTGCTCATTTGGGAAGACACAGTGGGCTGACACAAAATGAATTTAACCTGTTCCCTTTCGAGCTGAATAACTCAAAGGCTTTTTAATGATTCTTGTGACAAATGGTGTCAAAATGGCTAAACGTCTTATCTGAAAACCTGGAAACTCAGTTAGTTTTGTGTTTTTTTAAGATATTAAACATTTTGTGGGATGTACAATTATGCTGTAACAGGATTTGGACAATTTTGCTGTTACACCCGGGTTGTGTGTGTGTGTGTGCGTGTGTGTGTCTGCTTCAATTCCATTCTCTCACTTTTCCCATTACCTTTTCTCCCTATCTTCCTCCTCTATATACGTATTCGATTCTTTTTCTCCTTCCCTTCGTATCTATAACAATTTCATTCTATGTCTCTCTTTCTCCATTTCTATCCAGATCCATTCTCTCTTTTTCTGTCACACAGTTGGACCCAGCCGTGATTAGAACAAAAATGAAACTTAATCGTTTCTTTATAAGAAAACATTCAGTATTCATTGTCCTAACAGCCAGTGCTAATGTTGGTTGGAATTTATACAATCTTTCTATTGAAACAATTTTTCAGGAAAATAGATTTCTCTAGTCTAATATCTGCTATGGCTCTTTCTAGAACTGATTGGGTGTACTTTCTAACCTTTTCTTTGAAATAGTATGTAACATGAACGTCTTGACTTTGTCACTATTTCCTCTTCGAATTACATGTGCTATCCCTTTTAGCTGCTGCTCCTGAATGTCTCCAAGTGATGTGGTTTCTATTATCTGGGACAGTTCTTTGTGATTCTGTAAATTCTATCTACGAGTTCCTACAGGCTACATAGTCTCCAGGCCATTTTTAATCATTCCATCTTAAAAATAATTTACGTTTTAATGTCTTTTAAAAAACTAATCGAAATTTGTTTTAATTTCATTATTTATTGTAATGTTCTTGAATTAATTTATTGTTTCGTGAATCTAATTCTGTTGGAAATGGTAAAAAATGATTATTTTTAGTTCGATATAACAACGAGTAAATGATTGTATTTTGAAAGTATATATATGCTATAATTGTATTTTAGTTTTTATATAATTACAATAGACTGGTTAGTTATTTAAATTACTCTCGCAGCTGTTAGATTTTACTAGCAGATTAACGACAGTTTTTGAGTACAAATTACGTTAATTACTAGTTATTTTTGTGAGGACAGAAGAGTTGATTAATATTTAAATTGCCATGGATATTATTATTAAAGCTGTGGTCAATGCGACCTTGTTAACAAGTTATATGTAAGTCTTTTACTAGTCGCCTAGAAGAGGAAATTTACTGCATTTGCACGGAGATCTAGATCAAAAGATTTATACATCTCCTATTGTATCTATTAGGTTGGAAAGAAAGTCCTGTCACATTTTTGATACGATAATTTTGAGGTTACTTTTTAAATACTTCCAGTAAAATAATCATTCATTTTTATGGAAAAATGATTTTCCTTTCTGTTGTGTAGGATCCACCTAATCTGCATAGGTGACTATCAACTATATAAATAATGGTTGGTACCGGAAGACGAGGGAAGAAGGAATCACGAGATTTTCTGTTCGTCTTACGTGTTTTTTGGACCAGCTATAAGCTAAGTTGGAAAGTTACATTTTTTTTAAAATTTGCACGCATTTTTTGAACCCTTTCTTTCCGTTTTTTTTTTTTTTAATTTGTACGCATTTTTGAACCCTTTCTTTCCTTTTTTGAACACTTTCTTTTTTCAGTTTGATATTTGTTTAGTTTTTGATTTCTTTTATTTTGCTGTTACCCTCCCCGACTTTTATTTGATTCTGTTCTTTTTCGTTTACTGTTCATTGTTGGTTTTATTTATTTTTCTCGGATTTCGGTCCGACCTTTTTTATTTGGTTTTATTTATTTGTTAAAAATTTCTGCTTAAAAAAAAAAAAAAAAAAAAAAAAAAAAAAAAGTGTGAGAAAAGAAAGTATAGTCAGCCGCGGTGAACTTTGTTCACCAAAATGGCTGAGAAAAACATTGACACTCCAGCTACACCGTTAACAATACCGGTGTCAGCTGAAAAAACGGCCTGGAGCCAAAATAGCCCGCTAAAAAAGGATGGCGTATTTTACGCAAACGAAAGAATTCGTCTCCAAGAAACCTTCAGTGGCAATGAATTCTTAACAATCACCGAGGCATTCGAGGAGGTGAAACCTCGTACCATTTCTTTGCTCACCTCGGATGTCAGGACTCATAAGCTGGTTGGAGTGAGCAGGGAGGGTATGGAGGAGGCCCTGAAGGCGTTAGGCATTTGTCCGAAAATTTTAGCACGAAGAACAAATGCTCTATGGGACCTCCTCCTACACACAGAAGAACAAGCCAAGAAATTAGCCGGCAGTGTCTTGAATACAAAGTCTTTAAGACTACAAACCGAGTATATGGGCACCCGTCGAACAAAGGTGATGGTTCATGGGGTGCCCATAGACATTTCCGGTGACAGACTCGGGGCCTTCTTCGCCGAATTCGGAGAAGTTAACGAAGTGAAGGCCATCAGCAGTAAGGCAGGAATCGAGACGGGAGATTTCGAAATCCACATCACATTGGACAGAGAAGGATTCCAGAACATCCCAAACGTATTAATCTGCCGCAACAGAAGGATGTTGGTAGTGGTGGAGGGCAGAAAGCCGTTCTGTTGGTCATGCGGAGAGGCAGGACACATGGCAAAGGCGTGCCCTAAGAAAGAGAAGACACCAGCCCCACCACCTCCAGCACCTGCAGCAAAAACCAGTATCCCAGAGAAGGAAACCCCGAATCCGGAAGGCGAGTGGAAGGAAGTCACTAAAAGGCGGAAGCCCCAAAGTGCGCCGGCTCCACCCCAGAAGGAGATTCCCCCCAAAAGGCAGACGGAAGGGGAATTTAAAAAGCAACCCAAAGAAGGCCAAAACAAGCGGCCCGAGGATCAACCTAAACTGCAACAGAAGCAAATAGAACAGCAGCCTCAACAGCAGAAGCAACCTGAACAACCTCAACAGCAACGACAGAAGAAGCAACAGCAGCCTCAACAGCAGCGGTCACAGCAGAAAACCAAGAAGCAGCAAGAGCATCCACAGATGGAGCAGCAGCAGGAAGCACCAATGGAGGTAGAAAGTATGCCTCCACCACGAGCTTCCTCTTTAAAAAGAAGTAGGGAGGAAGACTCTGAAGAGCAAGAAAAAGGTACCTCTGGACGTAGCAGGGCAGAGTGTAGCATGGACAGAACCAGGCGGCACTCCTTCCCTGCATCGCCCATAAGACAATCTGTTTCCCCTAGAGATAGGAGTCTCCCTTCCTCCCATACACGTACTCCATCCCCCTCTCCCTCTACTTCTTCCCCCAGTTCTCTAAATACACCACCCCATACATCCACTTCTTCCCCTCCCCATCCTTCAAGGGAGAAGAAAAAGAAGAAAAAGAAACTTTTCGAAGGGCCCGAATCAATTTGTCATGTAGACAAAGAAGTCTACAAGAACGGGCTCACCAAGCAAAGAAAAGCACTGTCGGGGCTCCTTTTCCAAATGAACGAGGTTGACGGGAAGTCAACAGAAGACCCTCGTAACTTTCCTAAGGCGCCAGGAGTGATAACCTGCGTAAGAGACACGGGGGCTTACTTGCGTGTGTGGAGTCATTTGTTTGAAGCTAAAGAGGCCTTCCCGAACATCAGAATGTTCGATATGGAGGACCCCAGTATAAGAAGATTGCGACAATTTTGTGCAGGGAGGGTCCCCGTTTTGATCCATCCCTCATTATATAGAGCGATCAAACTAATATACCCCATGGACGTTGGCGGTATTGCCCTGGATGGACGCATTACGTCAGAGTTGGGAGTAGGGAGCCTGGGGCAATCCGTCGGGGTCCTGTCCAGCTCAGATTTCCGCCCCGTATGTGTCTAAGGTTTTTGCACTAATTCTTTTTTATATTTGCAGGCCTAGAAAATGGAAATAAAGATAGCCAGTTTGAATGTGAAGGGCTTGAGAAATCGGGGTAAGGCTGCCCGCCTGCTTCGGGATCTCCTGTCCTTCGGTGTAGATGTTGCCGCGATCGAAGAGACCCACTTTGTTTGCACTTCCGATGCGTGTGTGCTGGAGGATGACTTTGTCGTCTATTCAGCATATGGGGACCGGTTGGCCAGAGGAGTTTCTTTGTTAGTCAAACGTACTCTTGATGCGAAGGTGGACCTTGTGCATACCGATGCCGAGGGCAGGTTAATCGTGGCCGATATTGCCGTGAAAAGTGGTTCGTTTCGGGTCGTTGCGGTTTATGCGCCCAACGACCAGGGGGAGCGGTGTGACTTTTTTCGGCAGTTAGGGCCGTTCCTAGTCGATTCTTCGCGCCTAGTTCTAATGGGGGACTGGAATGCCATCCTGGACCCCAAGTTAGACAGGGGGCGGGGCGCTAGCGGGAGAAGGGGCGATCGCAGCCTGGTCGATCTGATCGGCGATTATGGTCTCGTCGATAGATACCGGGTCGATCATCCCAGTGGGAAAATGTGGACGTGGGCGCATAATTGGCCGTCTGACAAGGTAGTTAGCTACCTTGACAGAATGTTAGTTCGTAGGGCCGACATAGACCTGTTAGATTGTCCCACGTTCCACTGGGTAGGCTACACGGACCACAAACTCGTTTGTGCCCGTGTGGCGTTAGAACATAGGCCTAGAATGGCTGGTTACTGGAAGTTCAATCTGTCCTTACTGGACAGGCGGGACTTCCGGGAGCAGCTAATTAAATTAGTGCAGCGGGAGCTAGTGGGGGCGGTTATCGGGAATAGGTGGTGGGAAAAACTGAAAGATAGAATTAGGTCTTTCACCACCGATTTCAGCAAACGGCTCGCTCTAGATAAGGCTGAGAAGGTGAAGACACTTAAGGCTAATTTTTCCCGGGCGGAGGCTGGGGGGGATCCCCTAGAGATAGCTCTAGCTAGGGAGGCCCTGCAGCGGTCGAATAGCGATCGTTACATGGGTCAGGTAATTAGGCATAAGTTAAGTAAGATGTCTAACGAAGCTGTGAACCTGGGCGCAGATCTGCGTCGGGAAGAAATCCGTCGAGGTGGTGTTCGTTACGTTCGTCAAGTCGAAACCCCGGAGGGGCGTACTCTGCGGTCGACTGACGACATGTGCGAGGCGTTTCGGCGGCATTTCGAGAGCCGCTTTACCAAGGAGCCTGGTCTCCGTGAGGAGGAGTTTCGCAGCTATTTGGCTGACTTTCCTCGGCTTGCGCCGACTGAAGCGGCTAGCTGCGAGGGAGAGATCACGGAGGGCGAAGTCTATGAGGCACTGAAGAGGGTCGGCAGAGGCAAGTCGCCCGGTCTGGATGGTTTGCCCTATGAATTGTACTTGAGGCTGTCGCACATCTTTGTTCCGATTTTGACAGCAGTGTTCAACAACTGGTTTCGGTCGGGGTCCATCCCCAATCGCATTTCCAGGGGTGTGATCACTCTGTTGAAAAAGGGCAAGGGTGTTGGGGGGAAACTAGATGATTATAGGCCCATAACTCTGCTAAACACAGAGTTAAAGATTATGGCCAAGATCCTGCAGGAGCGTTTGCAGTCAGTTGCCGAGTCTCTGTTGGGACCGGAGCAGACTTGTTCTGTGAGGGGCCGAACAATTCAGAGCAACCTGCATTTGATCCGCACGATCGTAGAGGGCGTAAAAGACGACGAAGAAGCCGCGCTGATCAATTTGGATCAGTCCAAGGCATTTGATAGGGTCGACCATCGCTACCTTGCTACTGTCCTGCAGGCCGCTGGATTCGCACCCGACTTCTGCCGCTGGATTAGCCTCCTGTATCGCTCCCCCAGTGCTGTGGTACAGGTGAACGGAAAGTTGTCGGGCGCTTTTGTTCTGTCGAGGTCGGTTCGTCAGGGTTGTCCGCTGTCGCCTCTCCTTTACGCTTTGGCGTTGGAGCCTCTCCTGCGCCGGCTGAAGGACGAGGCGTGCAGTCCGGCCCTACGCGGGATCGCCGTTCCTGGAGGGTCTCGAGCCAGGGTTTCCGCGTACGCCGATGACGTATCTGCTTTCGTGTCGTCCCTTAACGACATTGAGGCGGTACAGAAGGCGCTTGATCGGTACGAGAAGGTGACAGGGGCCAAGATAAACCGCGACAAGTCTTCCGGCTTGCGGTTAGGTGCCTGGAAGGGGCGTGATCTTCCAGGCCGCTTCGGTTGGACGGACGGTCCTGTCCGCATTCTTGGAGTGTGGTTTGGACCCGACCTCCAGCTGTAGAAAAATTGGTCTGAAGTACTAGCAAAGGTCGTTTCTGCCGGTAAGACTTGGAATCGACGGAGGTTGTCCGTAAAGGGCAGGGCGGAGGTGTGTGTTACATACATTTTCCCCCTGATTCTTTACCGCTTGTCAGTACTTCCTCTCTGTAAGGCCCAGAAGAAGGCGCTCGAGCAAGCGCTATCCTCCATTTTATGGAGGGGACGCGCGAACAGGGTCGACAGACGAGTCTGCACTAAAAGTCCGCGTCATGGGGGGCTGGGAATGCCACACTTGAAGAGTCACATCCGTGCCTCTCGGTTGGCTTTCCTACGCCGCGCATTGACTAGAGGAGATCCGATTCTGGAGGGGATTGTTAGGGACGCCTTCCCTAGCCTTACCATCAATCCCCCCATCTCGAAGGCTGAGCGCCATTGTAAGTCTCGAGATGAATCGCTTTTCCTCAGCGAGTGTCGGTCAGCCTTGAGGGCTATTCCGCGGTCCAGTGACCTTTCACGGCCTAGGAAGGTCTTCTATCGGGAATTAGTGGAGGGTCGCGCGAAGGATTCTCTACGTGATACGCTCGACTGTTCGGAGGAGCAGTATCGCTCCTACTGGTCTTGGGCGCCAGCGGCGGATTATCTCAGTAACCCTGAGTTTTCGCTTACCTGGCGATTGGCTCGGAATCGGCTGCCTCTCAACGACATGGCTTTCATATGGGGCTTGGCGGATTTGCCAGACTGTGAACGGTGTGGCCTTGGATTAGAGGAAACGGCTTCGCACGCCTTCTACCATTGCCCCCGGGTCCGCCCCTTATGGGACCATGTCGGCGAGCTGACGGCTCGTCTCGCTCCCGAAGAACTCGTGTCCATTGATCGCGCATACGCGTGTGACAATGTGTCGCCCCCGTATTCTGGGGTGAAACGAATGGTGTTTCTAACGCTGCTAGCCACGGCTCGAATGGTGATATGGACGACGCGAATGGAGGAAGTCTTGCGAGGCAATAGTCTTTCGCATCAGGATCTAATCCGATTCTTTGAGCATCAGCTCAAGATGAAGATTAGAACTGATAGAAAACGATTGCATTCGACAGTCTTCAGCGAAAGGTGGGTAAAAGAGGCGAGCTTGGTTCGTTTGAACGGGGTTAGCCTTGATTTTCTTTTCTAGGTCAACCAAAGTCACATCGGGGTGGTTTCCTGTGGAACCCTCCCCTCGGTTAGGTTAGACAAGCTTAAGTGTACCTAGTTAATATGAGTAAGTGTTGTTCCCGGCCTGTTTCCCGGCCATCATTTTAGTTATGATCCAAGTCGAGATTCCCAACCTCCCCAGTTTGTTTTGGCCTCCTTTTCATCTCAACTGGATCAGCCTTTTACTTCCCCATGTCCCACTTATTTTATCTCTTTCCCACTCCCTTAGCGAGAGTGCTTCTTGATTTTGTCCTCTGGGCAGAATACAGCGGCCTCTCTATTTTGAGGGTTGGACGGGCCCTACTAACATAAATTATGTTTAGTTTAAGAATTTGTTGAATTTTTAGTTTGTTATGGGGTTCATCTCCCTCCCCTTTCATCTGTTCATGATTATATTTTTATGTATTTTTATTATCATTAAATTTTTATGTTATGGGGCGCGTTTTATTTTAGGCCCCCCCTGGTGAGGATGTGGTATTATGGTGTACGGAGGATTGAAAGATGATGGACGAATTCTTGTGGTGATTGCGTCAATTGTAATGTATGAATGGGTCACGAATCTGATTAGCTAGGTATAGGATAGTTAGTTAAGACCAGCCTTACCCCTCCCCTTTTTAGGCCTTGTGCCACAATTTGTATTTTATACAAATAAATCCTAAGAAGGAATCACGAGATTTTCTGTTCGTCTTACGTGTTTTTTGGACCAGCTATAAGCTAAGTTGTTTGGAAAGTTATATTTTTTTTAAAATTTGCACGCATTTTTTGAACCCTTTCTTTCCGTTTTTTTTTTTTTTTAATTTGTACGCATTTTTGAACCCTTTCTTTCTTTTTTTGAACACTTACTTTTTTCAGTTTGATATTTGTTTAGTTTTTTATTTCTTTTATTTTGCTGTTACCCTCCCCGACTTTTATTTGATTCTGTTCTTTTTCGTTTACTGTTCATTGTTGGTTTTATTTATTTTTCTCGGATTTCGGTCCGACCTTTTTTATTTGGTTTTATTTATTTGTTAAAAATTTCTGCTTTAAAAAAAAAAAGAAAAGTGTGAGAAAAGAAACTATAGTCAGCCGCGGTGAACTTTGTTCACCAAAATGGCTGAGAAAAACATTGACACTCCAGCTACACCGTTAACAATACCGGTGTCAGCTGAAAAAACGGCCTGGAGCCAAAATAGCCCGCTAAAAAAGGATGGCGTATTTTACGCTAACGAAAGAATTCGTCTCCAAGAAACCTTCAGTGGCAATGAATTCTTAACAATCACCGAGGCATTCGAGGAGGTGAAACCTCGTACCATTTCTTTGCTCACCTCGGATGTCAGGACTCATAAGCTGGTTGGAGTGAGCAGGGAGGGTATGGAGGAGGCCCTGAAGGCGTTAGGCATTTGTCCGAAAATTTTAGCACGAAGAACAAATGCTCTATGGGACCTCCTCCTACACACAGAAGAACAAGCCAAGAAATTAGCCGGCAGTGTCTTGAATACAAAGTCTTTAAGACTTCAAACCGAGTATATGGGCACCCGTCGAACAAAGGTGATGGTTCATGGGGTGCCCATAGACATTTCCGGTGACAGACTCGGGGCCTTCTTCGCCGAATTCGGAGAAGTTAACGAAGTGAAGGCCATCAGCAGTAAGGCAGGAATCGAGACGGGAGATTTCGAAATCCACATCACATTGGACAGAGAAGGATTCCAGAACATCCCAAACGTTTTAATCTGCCGCAACAGAAGGATGTTGGTAGTGGTGGAGGGCAGAAAGCCGTTCTGTTGGTCATGCGGAGAGGCAGGACACATGGCAAAGGCGTGCCCTAAGAAAGAGAAGACACCAGCCCCACCACCTCCAGCACCTGCAGCAAAAACCAGTACCCCAGAGAAGGAAACCCCGAATCCGGAAGGCGAGTGGAAGGAAGTCACTAAAAGGCGGAAGCCCCAAAGTGCGCCGGCTCCACCCCAGAAGGAGATTCCCCCCAAAAGGCAGACGGAAGGGGAATTTAAAAAGCAACCCAAAGAAGGCCAAAACAAGCGGCCCGATGATCAACAGAAGCAAATAGAACAGCAGCCTCAACAGCAGAAGCAACCTGAACAACCTCAACAGCAACGACAGAAGAAGCAACAGCAGCCTCAACAGCAGCGGTCACAGCAGAAAACCAAGAAGCAGCAAGAGCATCCACAGATGGAGCAGCAGCAGGAAGCACCAATGGAGGTAGAAAGTATGCCTCCACCACGAGCTTCCTCTTTAAAAAGAAGTAGGGAGGAAGACTCTGAAGAGCAAGAAAAAGGTACCTCTGGACGTAGCAGGGCAGAGTGTAGCATGGACAGAACCAGGCGGCACTCCTTCCCTGCATCGCCCATAAGACAAGCTGTTTCCCCTAGAGATAGGAGTCTCCCTTCCTCCCATACACGTACTCCATCCCCCTCTCCCTCTATTTCTTCCCCCAGTTCTCTAAATACACCACCCCATACATCCACTTCTTCCCCTCCCCATCCTTCAAGGGAGAAGAAAAAGAAGAAAAAGAAACTTTTCGAAGGGCCCGAATCAATTTGTCATGTAGACAAAGAAGTCTACAAGAACGGGCTCACCAAGCAAAGAAAAGCACTGTCGGGGCTCCTTTTCCAAATGAACGAGGTTGACGGGAAGTCAACAGAAGACCCTCGTAACTTTCCTAAGGCGCCAGGAGTGATAACCTGCGTAAGGGACACGGGGGCTTACTTGCGTGTGTGGAGTCATTTGTTTGAAGCTAAAGAGGCCTTCCCGAACATCAGAATGTTCGATATGGAGGACCCCAGTATAAGAAGATTGCGACAATTTTGTGCAGGGAGGGTCCCCGTTTTGATCCATCCCTCATTATATAGGGCGATCAAACTAATATACCCCATTGACGTTGGCGGTATTGCCCTGGATGGACGCATTACGTCAGAGTTGGGAGTAGGGAGCCTGGGGCAATCCGTCGGGGTCCTGTCCAGCTCAGATTTCCGCCCCGTATGTGTCTAAGGTTTTTGCACTAATTCTTTTTTATATTTGCAGGCCTAGAAAATGGAAATAAAGATAGCCAGTTTGAATGTGAAGGGCTTGAGAAATCGGGGTAAGGCTGCCCGCCTGCTTCGGGATCTCCTGTCCTTCGGTGTAGATGTTGCCGCGATCGAAGAGACCCACTTTGTTTGCACTTCCGATGCGTGTGTGCTGGAGGATGACTTTGTCGTCTATTCAGCATATGGGGACCGGTTGGCCAGAGGAGTTTCTTTGTTAGTCAAACGTACTCTTGATGCGAAGGTGGACCTTGTGCATACCGATGCCGAGGGCAGGTTAATCGTGGCCGATATTGCCGTGAAAAGTGGTTCGTTTCGGGTCGTTGCGGTTTATGCGCCCAACGACCAGGGGGAGCGGTGTGACTTTTTTCGGCAGTTAGGGCCGTTCCTAGTCGATTCTTCGCGCCTAGTTCTAATGGGGGACTGGAATGCCATCCTGGACCCCAAGTTAGACAGGGGGCGGGGCGCTAGCGGGAGAAGGGGCGATCGCAGCCTGGTCGATCTGATCGGCGATTATGGTCTCGTCGATAGATACCGGGTCGATCATCCCAGTGGGAAAATGTGGACGTGGGCGCATAATTGGCCGTCTGACAAGGTAGTTAGCTACCTTGACAGAATGTTAGTTCGTAGGGCCGACATAGACCTGTTAGATTGTCCCACGTTCCACTGGGTAGGCTACACGGACCACAAACTCGTTTGTGCCCGTGTGGCGTTAGAACATAGGCCTAGAATGGCTGGTTACTGGAAGTTCAATCTGTCCTTACTGGACAGGCGGGACTTCCGGGAGCAGCTAATTAAATTAGTGCAGCGGGAGCTAGTGGGGGCGGTTATCGGGAATAGGTGGTGGGAAAAACTGAAAGATAGAATTAGGTCTTTCACCACCGATTTCAGCAAACGGCTCGCTCTAGATAAGGCTGAGAAGGTGAAGACACTTAAGGCTAATTTTTCCCGGGCGGAGGCTGGGGGGGATCCCCTAGAGATAGCTCTAGCTAGGGAGGCCCTGCAGCGGTCGAATAGCGATCGTTACATGGGTCAGGTAATTAGGCATAAGTTAAGTAAGATGTCTAACGAAGCTGTGAACCTGGGCGCAGATCTGCGTCGGGAAGAAATCCGTCGAGGTGGTGTTCGTTACGTTCGTCAAGTCGAAACCCCGGAGGGGCGTACTCTGCGGTCGACTGACGACATGTGCGAGGCGTTTCGGCGGCATTTCGAGAGCCGCTTTACCAAGGAGCCTGGTCTCCGTGAGGAGGAGTTTCGCAGCTATTTGGCTGACTTTCCTCGGCTTGCGCCGACTGAAGCGGCTAGCTGCGAGGGAGAGATCACGGAGGGCGAAGTCTATGAGGCACTGAAGAGGGTCGGCAGAGGCAAGTCGCCCGGTCTGGATGGTTTGCCCTATGAATTGTACTTGAGGCTGTCGCACATCTTTGTTCCGATTTTGACAGCAGTGTTCAACAACTGGTTTCGGTCGGGGTCCATCCCCAATCGCATTTCCAGGGGTGTGATCACTCTGTTGAAAAAGGGCAAGGGTGTTGGGGGGAAACTAGATGATTATAGGCCCATAACTCTGCTAAACACAGAGTTAAAGATTATGGCCAAGATCCTGCAGGAGCGTTTGCAGTCAGTTGCCGAGTCTCTGTTGGGACCTGAGCAGACTTGTTCTGTGAGGGGCCGAACAATTCAGAGCAACCTGCATTTGATCCGCACGATCTTAGAGGGCGTAAAAGACGACGAAGAAGCCGCGCTGATCAATTTGGATCAGTCCAAGGCATTTGATAGGGTCGACCATCGCTACCTTGCTACTGTCCTGCAGGCCGCCGGATTCGCACCCGACTTCTGCCGCTGGATTAGCCTCCTGTATCGCTCCCCCAGTGCTGTGGTACAGGTGAACGGAAAGTTGTCGGGCGCTTTTGTTCTGTCGAGGTCGGTTCGTCAGGGTTGTCCGCTGTCGCCTCTCCTTTACGCTTTGGCGTTGGAGCCTCTCCTGCGCCGGCTGAAGGACGAGGCGTGCAGTCCGGCCCTACGCGGGATCGCCGTTCCTGGAGGGTCTCGAGCCAGGGTTTCCGCGTACGCCGATGACGTATCTGCTTTCGTGTCGTCCCTTAACGACATTGAGGCGGTACAGAAGGCGCTTGATCGGTACGAGAAGGTGACAGGGGCCAAGATAAACCGCGACAAGTCTTCCGGCTTGCGGTTAGGTGCCTGGAAGGGGCGTGATCTTCCAGGCCGCTTCGGTTGGACGGACGGTCCTGTCCGCATTCTTGGAGTGTGGTTTGGACCCGACCTCCAGCTGAAGAAAAATTGGTCTGAAGTACTAGCAAAGGTCGTTTCTGCCGGTAAGACTTGGAATCGACGGAGGTTGTCCGTAAAGGGCAGGGCGGAGGTGTGTGTTACATACATTTTCCCCCTGATTCTTTATCGCTTGTCAGTACTTCCTCTCTGTAAGGCCCAGAAGAAGGCGCTCGAGCAAGCGCTATCCTCCATTTTATGGAGGGGACGCGCGAACAGGGTCGACAGACGAGTCTGCACTAAAAGTCCGTGTCATGGGGGGCTGGGAATGCCACACTTGAAGAGTCACATCCGTGCCTCTCGGTTGGCTTTCCTACGCCGCGCATTGACTAGAGGAGATCCGATTCTGGAGGGGATTGTTAGGGACGCCTTCCCTAGCCTTACCATCAATCCCCCCATCTCGAAGGCTGAGCGCCATTGTAAGTCTCGAGATGAATCGCTTTTCCTCAGCGAGTGTCGGTCAGCCTTGAGGGCTATTCCGCGGTCCAGTGACCTTTCACGGCCTAGGAAGGTCTTCTATCGGGAATTAGTGGAGGGTCGCGCGAAGGATTCTCTACGTGATACGCTCGACTGTTCGGAGGAGCAGTATCGCTCCTACTGGTCTCGGGCGCCAGCGGCGGATTATCTCAGTAACCCTGAGTTTTCGCTTACCTGGCGATTGGCTCGGAATCGGCTGCCTCTCAACGACGTGGCTTTCATATGGGGCTTGGCGGATTTGCCAGACTGTGAACGGTGTGGCCTTGGATTAGAGGAAACGGCTTCGCACGCCTTCTACCATTGCCCCCGGGTCCGCCCCTTATGGGACCATGTCGGCGAGCTGACGGCTCGTCTCGCTCCCGAAGAACTCATGTCCATTGATCGCGCATACGCGTGTGACAATGTGTCGCCCCCGTATTCTGGGGTGAAACGAATGGTGTTTCTAACGCTGCTAGCCACGGCTCGAATGGTGATATGGACGACGCGAATGGAGGAAGTCTTGCGAGGCAATAGTCTTTCGCATCAGGATCTAATCCGATTCTTTGAGCATCAGCTCAAGATGAAGATTAGAACTGATAGAAAACGATTGCATTCGACAGTCTTCAGCGAAAGGTGGGTAAAAGAGGCGAGCTTGGTTCGTTTGAACGGGGTTAGCCTTGATTTTCTTTTCTAGGTCAACCAAAGTCACATCGGGGTGGTTTCCTGTGGAACCCTCCCCTCGGTTAGGTTAGACAAGCTTAAGTGTACCTAGTTAATATGAGTAAGTGTTGTTCCCGGCCTGTTTCCCGGCCATCATTTTAGTTATGATCCAAGTCGAGATTCCCAACCTCCCCAGTTTGTTTTGGCCTCCTTTTCATCTCAACTGGATCAGCCTTTTACTTCCCCATGTCCCACTTATTTTATCTCTTTCCCACTCCCTTAGCGAGAGTGCTTCTTGATTTTGTCCTCTGGGCAGAATACAGCGGCCTCTCTATTTTGAGGGTTGGACGGGCCCTACTAACATAAATTATGTTTAGTTTAAGAATTTGTTGAATTTTTAGTTTGTTATGGGGTTCATCTCCCTCCCCTTTCATCTGTTCATGATTATATCTTTATGTATTTTTATTATCATTAAATTTTTATGTTATGGGGCGCGTTTTATTTTAGGCCCCCCCTGGTGAGGATGTGGTATTATGGTGTACGGAGGATTGAAAGATGATGGACGAATTCTTGTGGTGATTGCGTCAATTGTAATGTATGAATGGGTCACGAATCTGATTAGCTAGGTATAGGATAGTTAGTTAAGACCAGCCTTACCCCTCCCCTTTTTAGGCCTTGTGCCACAATTTGTATTTTATACGAATAAATCCTAAGAAGGAATCCCGAGATTTTCTGTTCGTCTTACGTGTTTTTTGGACCAGCTATAAGCTAAGTTGGAAAGTTACATTTTTTTTTAAATTTGCACGCATTTTTTGAACCCTTTCTTTCCGTTTTTTTTTAATTTGTACGCATTTTTGAACCCTTTCTTTCTTTTTTTGAACACTTTCTTTTTTCAGTTTGATATTTGTTTAGTTTTTTATTTCTTTTATTTTGCTGTTACCCTCCCCGACTTTTATTTGATTCTGTTCTTTTTCGTTTACTGTTCATTGTTGGTTTTATTTATTTTTCTCGGATTTCGGTCCGACCTTTTTTATTTGGTTTTATTTATTTGTTAAAAATTTCTGCTTAAAAAAAAAAAAAAAAAAAAAAAAGTGTGAGAAAAGAAATTATAGTCAGCCGCGGTGAACTTTGTTGGCCAAAAATGGCTGAGAAAAACATTGACACTTCAGCTACACCGTTAACAATACCGGTGTCAGCTGAAAAAACGGCATGGAGCCAAAATAGCCCGCTAAAAAAGGATGGCGTATTTTACGCAAACGAAAGAATTCGATTGCAAGAAACTTTCAGTGGCAATGAATTCTTGACAATCACCGAGGCATTCGAGGAGGTGAAACCTCGTACCATTTCTTTGCTCACCTCGGATGTCAGGACTCATAAGCTGGTTGGAGTGAGCAGGGAGGGTATGGAGGAAGCCCTGAAGGCGTTAAGCATTTGTCCCAAAATTTTAGCAAGAAGAACAAATGCTCTATGGGACCTCCTCCTACAGACGGAAGAACAAGCCAAGAAATTAGCCGGCTGTGTCTTAAATACAAAATCTTTAAGACTACAAACCGAGTATATGGGCACCCGTCGAACAAAGGTGATGGTTCATGGGGTGCCCATAGACATTTCCGGTGACAGACTCGGGGCCTTCTTCGCCGAATTCGGAGAAGTTAACGAAGTGAAGGCCATCAGCAGTAAGGCAGGAATCGAGACGGGAGATTTCGAAATCCACATCACATTGGACAGAGAAGGATTCCAGAACATCCCTAACGTATTAATCTGCCGCAACAGAAGGATGTTGGTAGTGGTGGAGGGCAGAAAGCCGTTCTGTTGGTCATGCGGAGAGGCAGGACACATGGCAAAGGCGTGCCCTAAGAAAGAGAAGACACCAGCCCCACCACCTCCAGCACCTGCAGCAAAAACCAGTATCCCAGAGAAGGAAACCCCGAATCCGGAAGGCGAGTGGAAGGAAGTCACTAAAAGGCGGAAGCCCCAAAGTGCGCCGGCTCCACCCCAGAAGGAGATTCCCCCCAAAAGGCAGACGGAAGGGGAATTTAAAAAGCAACCCAAAGAAGGCCAAAACAAGCGGCCCGAGGATCAACCTAAACTGCAACAGAAGCAAATAGAACAGCAGCCTCAACAGCAGAAGCAAGCTGAACAACCTCAACAGCAACGACAGAAGAAGCAACAGCAGCCTCAACAGCAGCGGTCACAGCAGAAAACCAAGAAGCAGCAAGAGCATCCACAGATGGAGCAGCAGCAGGAAGCACCAATGGAGGTAGAAAGTATGCCTCCACCACGAGCTTCCTCTTTAAAAAGAAGTAGGGAGGAAGACTCTGAAGAGCAAGAAAAAGGTACCTCTGGACGTAGCAGGGCAGAGTGTAGCATGGACAGAACCAGGCGGCACTCCTTCCCTGCATCGCCCATAAGACAAGCTGTTTCCCCTAGAGATAGGAGTCTCCCTTCCTCCCATACACGTACTCCATCCCCCTCTCCCTCTATTTCTTCCCCCAGTTCTCTAAATACACCACCCCATACATCCACTTCTTCCCCTCCCCATCCTTCAAGGGAGAAGAAAAAGAAGAAAAAGAAACTTTTCGAAGGGCCCGAATCAATTTGTCATGTAGACAAAGAAGTCTACAAGAACGGGCTCACCAAGCAAAGAAAAGCACTGTCGGGGCTCCTTTTCCAAATGAACGAGGTTGACGGGAAGTCAACAGAAGACCCTCGTAACTTTCCTAAGGCGCCAGGAGTGATAACCTGCGTAAGGGACACGGGGGCTTACTTGCGTGTGTGGAGTCATTTGTTTGAAGCTAAAGAGGCCTTCCCGAACATCAGAATGTTCGATATGGAGGACCCCAGTATAAGAAGATTGCGACAATTTTGTGCAGGGAGGGTCCCCGTTTTGATCCATCCCTCATTATATAGGGCGATCAAACTAATATACCCCATTGACGTTGGCGGTATTGCCCTGGATGGACGCATTACGTCAGAGTTGGGAGTAGGGAGCCTGGGGCAATCCGTCGGGGTCCTGTCCAGCTCAGATTTCCGCCCCGTATGTGTCTAAGGTTTTTGCACTAATTCTTTTTTATATTTGCAGGCCTAGAAAATGGAAATAAAGATAGCCAGTTTGAATGTGAAGGGCTTGAGAAATCGGGGTAAGGCTGCCCGCCTGCTTCGGGATCTCCTGTCCTTCGGTGTAGATGTTGCCGCGATCGAAGAGACCCACTTTGTTTGCACTTCCGATGCGTGTGTGCTGGAGGATGACTTTGTCGTCTATTCAGCATATGGGGACCGGTTGGCCAGAGGAGTTTCTTTGTTAGTCAAACGTACTCTTGATGCGAAGGTGGACCTTGTGCATACCGATGCCGAGGGCAGGTTAATCGTGGCCGAGATTGCCGTGAAAAGTGGTTCGTTTCGGGTCGTTGCGGTTTATGCGCCCAACGACCAGGGGGAGCGGTGTGACTTTTTTCGGCAGTTAGGGCCGTTCCTAGTCGATTCTTCGCGCCTAGTTCTAATGGGGGACTGGAATGCCATCCTGGACCCCAAGTTAGACAGGGGGCGGGGCGCTAGCGGGAGAAGGGGCGATCGCAGCCTGGTCGATCTGATCGGCGATTATGGTCTCGTCGATAGATACCGGGTCGATCATCCCAGTGGGAAAATGTGGACGTGGGCGCATAATTGGCCGTCTGACAAGGTAGTTAGCTACCTTGACAGAATGTTAGTTCGTAGGGCCGACATAGACCTGTTAGATTGTCCCACGTTCCACTGGGTAGGCTACACGGACCACAAACTCGTTTGTGCCCGTGTGGCGTTAGAACATAGGCCTAGAATGGCTGGTTACTGGAAGTTCAATCTGTCCTTACTGGACAGGCGGGACTTCCGGGAGCAGCTAATTAAATTAGTGCAGCGGGAGCTAGTGGGGGCGGTTATCGGGAATAGGTGGTGGGAAAAACTGAAAGATAGAATTAGGTCTTTCACCACCGATTTCAGCAAACGGCTCGCTCTAGATAAGGCTGAGAAGGTGAAGACACTTAAGGCTAATTTTTCCCGGGCGGAGGCTGGGGGGGATCCCCTAGAGATAGCTCTAGCTAGGGAGGCCCTGCAGCGGTCGAATAGCGATCGTTACATGGGTCAGGTAATTAGGCATAAGTTAAGTAAGATGTCTAACGAAGCTGTGAACCTGGGCGCAGATCTGCGTCGGGAAGAAATCCGTCGAGGTGGTGTTCGTTACGTTCGTCAAGTCGAAACCCCGGAGGGGCGTACTCTGCGGTCGACTGACGACATGTGCGAGGCGTTTCGGCGGCATTTCGAGAGCCGCTTTACCAAGGAGCCTGGTCTCCGTGAGGAGGAGTTTCGCAGCTATTTGGCTGACTTTCCTCGGCTTGCGCCGACTGAAGCGGCTAGCTGCGAGGGAGAGATCACGGAGGGCGAAGTCTATGAGGCACTGAAGAGGGTCGGCAGAGGCAAGTCGCCCGGTCTGGATGGTTTGCCCTATGAATTGTACTTGAGGCTGTCGCACATCTTTGTTCCGATTTTGACAGCAGTGTTCAACAACTGGTTTCGGTCGGGGTCCATCCCCAATCGCATTTCCAGGGGTGTGATCACTCTGTTGAAAAAGGGCAAGGGTGTTGGGGGGAAACTAGATGATTATAGGCCCATAACTCTGCTAAACACAGAGTTAAAGATTATGGCCAAGATCCTGCAGGAGCGTTTGCAGTCAGTTGCCGAGTCTCTGTTGGGACCTGAGCAGACTTGTTCTGTGAGGGGCCGAACAATTCAGAGCAACCTGCATTTGATCCGCACGATCGTAGAGGGCGTAAAAGACGACGAAGAAGCCGCGCTGATCAATTTGGATCAGTCCAAGGCATTTGATAGGGTCGACCATCGCTACCTTGCTACTGTCCTGCAGGCCGCCGGATTCGCACCCGACTTCTGCCGCTGGATTAGCCTCCTGTATCGCTCCCCCAGTGCTGTGGTACAGGTGAACGGAAAGTTGTCGGGCGCTTTTGTTCTGTCGAGGTCGGTTCGTCAGGGTTGTCCGCTGTCGCCTCTCCTTTACGCTTTGGCGTTGGAGCCTCTCCTGCGCCGGCTGAAGGACGAGGCGTGCAGTCCGGCCCTACGCGGGATCGCCGTTCCTGGAGGGTCTCGAGCCAGGGTTTCCGCGTACGCCGATGACGTATCTGCTTTCGTGTCGTCCCTTAACGACATTGAGGCGGTACAGAAGGCGCTTGATCGGTACGAGAAGGTGACAGGGGCCAAGATAAACCGCGACAAGTCTTCCGGCTTGCGGTTAGGTGCCTGGAAGGGGCGTGATCTTCCAGGCCGCTTCGGTTGGACGGACGGTCCTGTCCGCATTCTTGGAGTGTGGTTTGGACCCGACCTCCAGCTGAAGAAAAATTGGTCTGAAGTACTAGCAAAGGTCGTTTCTGCCGGTAAGACTTGGAATCGACGGAGGTTGTCCGTAAAGGGCAGGGCGGAGGTGTGTGTTACATACATTTTCCCCCTGATTCTTTATCGCTTGTCAGTACTTCCTCTCTGTAAGGCCCAGAAGAAGGCGCTCGAGCAAGCGCTATCCTCCATTTTATGGAGGGGACGCGCGAACAGGGTCGACAGACGAGTCTGCACTAAAAGTCCGTGTCATGGGGGGCTGGGAATGCCACACTTGAAGAGTCACATCCGTGCCTCTCGGTTGGCTTTCCTACGCCGCGCATTGACTAGAGGAGATCCGATTCTGGAGGGGATTGTTAGGGACGCCTTCCCTAGCCTTACCATCAATCCCCCCATCTCGAAGGCTGAGCGCCATTGTAAGTCTCGAGATGAATCGCTTTTCCTCAGCGAGTGTCGGTCAGCCTTGAGGGCTATTCCGCGGTCCAGTGACCTTTCACGGCCTAGGAAGGTCTTCTATCGGGAATTAGTGGAGGGTCGCGCGAAGGATTCTCTACGTGATACGCTCGACTGTTCGGAGGAGCAGTACCGCCCCTACTGGTCTTGGGCGCCAGCGGCGGATTATCTCAGTAACCCTGAGTTTTCGCTTACCTGGCGATTGGCTCGGAATCGGCTGCCTCTCAACGACATGGCTTTCATATGGGGCTTGGCGGATTTGCCAGACTGTGAACGGTGTGGCCTTGGATTAGAGGAAACGGCTTCGCACGCCTTCTACCATTGCCCCCGGGTCCGCCCCTTATGGGACCATGTCGGCGAGCTGACGGCTCGTCTCGCTCCCGAAGAACTCGTGTCCATTGATCGCGCATACGCGTGTGACAATGTGTCGCCCCCGTATTCTGGGGTGAAACGAATGGTGTTTCTAACGCTGTTAGCCACGGCTCGAATGGTGATATGGACGACGCGAATGGAGGAAGTCTTGCGAGGCAATAGTCTTTCGCATCAGGATCTAATCCGATTCTTTGAGCATCAGCTCAAGATGAAGATTAGAACTGATAGAAAACGATTGCATTCGACAGTCTTCAGCGAAAGGTGGGTAAAAGAGGCGAGCTTGGTTCGTTTGAACGGGGTTAGCCTTGATTTTCTTTTCTAGGTCAACCAAAGTCACATCGGGGTGGTCTCCTGTGGAACCCTCCCCTCGGTTAGGTTAGACAAGCTTAAGTGTACCTAGTTAATATGAGTAAGTGTTGTTCCCGGCCTGTTTCCCGGCCATCATTTTAGTTATGATCCAAGTCGAGATTCCCAACCTCCCCAGTTTGTTTTGGCCTCCTTTTCATCTCAACTGGATCAGCCTTTTACTTCTCCATGTCCCACTTATTTTATCTCTTTCCCACTCCCTTAGCGAGAGTGCTTCTTGATTTTGTCCTCTGGGCAGAATACAGCGGCCTCTCTATTTTGAGGGTTGGACGGGCCCTACTAACATAAATTATGTTTAGTTTAAGAATTTGTTGAATTTTTAGTTTGTTATGGGGTTCATCTCCCTCCCCTTTCATCTGTTCATGATTATATCTTTATGTATTTTTATTATCATTAAATTTTTATGTTATGGGGCGCGTTTTATTTTAGGCCCCCCCTGGTGAGGATGTGGTATTATGGTGTACGGAGGATTGAAAGATGATGGACGAATTCTTGTGGTGATTGCGTCAATTGTAATGTATGAATGGGTCACGAATCTGATTAGCTAGGTATAGGATAGTTAGTTAAGACCAGCCTTACCCCTCCCCTTTTTAGGCCTTGTGCCACAATTTGTATTTTATACGAATAAATCCTAAGAAGGAATCCCGAGATTTTCTGTTCGTCTTACGTGTTTTTTGGACCAGCTATAAGCTAAGTTGGAAAGTTACATTTTTTTTAAATTTGCACGCATTTTTTGAACCCTTTCTTTCCGTTTTTTTTTAATTTGTACGCATTTTTGAACCCTTTCTTTCTTTTTTTGAATACTTTCTTTTTTCAGTTTGATATTTGTTTAGTTTTTTATTTCTTTTATTTTGCTGTTACCCTCCCCGACTTTTATTTGATTCTGTTCTTTTTCGTTTACTGTTCATTGTTGGTTTTATTTATTTTTCTCGGATTTCGGTCCGACCTTTTTTATTTGGTTTTATTTATTTGTTAAAAATTTCTGCTTAAAAAAAAAAAAAAAAAAAAAAAGTGTGAGAAAAGAAATTATAGTCAGCCGCGGTGAACTTTGTTGGCCAAAAATGGCTGAGAAAAACATTGACACTTCAGCTACACCGTTAACAATACCGGTGTCAGCTGAAAAAACGGCATGGAGCCAAAATAGCCCGCTAAAAAAGGATGGCGTATTTTACGCAAACGAAAGAATTCGATTGCAAGAAACTTTCAGTGGCAATGAATTCTTGACAATCACCGAGGCATTCGAGGAGGTGAAACCTCGTACCATTTCTTTGCTCACCTCGGATGTCAGGACTCATAAGCTGGTTGGAGTGAGCAGGGAGGGTATGGAGGAAGCCCTGAAGGCGTTAAGCATTTGTCCCAAAATTTTAGCAAGAAGAACAAATGCTCTATGGGACCTCCTCCTACAGACGGAAGAACAAGCCAAGAAATTAGCCGGCTGTGTCTTAAATACAAAATCTTTAAGACTACAAACCGAGTATATGGGCACCCGTCGAACAAAGGTGATGGTTCATGGGGTGCCCATAGACATTTCCGGTGACAGACTCGGGGCCTTCTTCGCCGAATTCGGAGAAGTTAACGAAGTGAAGGCCATCAGCAGTAAGGCAGGAATCGAGACGGGAGATTTCGAAATCCACATCACATTGGACAGAGAAGGATTCCAGAACATCCCTAACGTATTAATCTGCCGCAACAGAAGGATGTTGGTAGTGGTGGAGGGCAGAAAGCCGTTCTGTTGGTCATGCGGAGAGGCAGGACACATGGCAAAGGCGTGCCCTAAGAAAGAGAAGACACCAGCCCCACCACCTCCAGCACCTGCAGCAAAAACCAGTATCCCAGAGAAGGAAACCCCGAATCCGGAAGGCGAGTGGAAGGAAGTCACTAAAAGGCGGAAGCCCCAAAGTGCGCCGGCTCCACCCCAGAAGGAGATTCCCCCCAAAAGGCAGACGGAAGGGGAATTTAAAAAGCAACCCAAAGAAGGCCAAAACAAGCGGCCCGAGGATCAACCTAAACTGCAACAGAAGCAAATAGAACAGCAGCCTCAACAGCAGAAGCAAGCTGAACAACCTCAACAGCAACGACAGAAGAAGCAACAGCAGCCTCAACAGCAGCGGTCACAGCAGAAAACCAAGAAGCAGCAAGAGCATCCACAGATGGAGCAGCAGCAGGAAGCACCAATGGAGGTAGAAAGTATGCCTCCACCACGAGCTTCCTCTTTAAAAAGAAGTAGGGAGGAAGACTCTGAAGAGCAAGAAAAAGGTACCTCTGGACGTAGCAGGGCAGAGTGTAGCATGGACAGAACCAGGCGGCACTCCTTCCCTGCATCGCCCATAAGACAAGCTGTTTCCCCTAGAGATAGGAGTCTCCCTTCCTCCCATACACGTACTCCATCCCCCTCTCCCTCTATTTCTTCCCCCAGTTCTCTAAATACACCACCCCATACATCCACTTCTTCCCCTCCCCATTCTTCAAGGGAGAAGAAAAAGAAGAAAAAGAAACTTTTCGAAGGGCCCGAATCAATTTGTCATGTAGACAAAGAAGTCTACAAGAACGGGCTCACCAAGCAAAGAAAAGCACTGTCGGGGCTCCTTTTCCAAATGAACGAGGTTGACGGGAAGTCAACAGAAGACCCTCGTAACTTTCCTAAGGCGCCAGGAGTGATAACCTGCGTAAGGGACACGGGGGCTTACTTGCGTGTGTGGAGTCATTTGTTTGAAGCTAAAGAGGCCTTCCCGAACATCAGAATGTTCGATATGGAGGACCCCAGTATAAGAAGATTGCGACAATTTTGTGCAGGGAGGGTCCCCGTTTTGATCCATCCCTCATTATATAGAGCGATCAAACTAATATACCCCATGGACGTTGGCGGTATTGCCCTGGATGGACGCATTACGTCAGAGTTGGGAGTAGGGAGCCTGGGGCAATCCGTCGGGGTCCTGTCCAGCTCAGATTTCCGCCCCGTATGTGTCTAAGGTTTTTGCACTAATTCTTTTTTATATTTGCAGGCCTAGAAAATGGAAATAAAGATAGCCAGTTTGAATGTGAAGGGCTTGAGAAATCGGGGTAAGGCTGCCCGCCTGCGTCGGGATCTCCTGTCCTTCGGTGTAGATGTTGCCGCGATCGAAGAGACCCACTTTGTTTGCACTTCCGATGCGTGTGTGCTGGAGGATGACTTTGTCGTCTATTCAGCATATGGGGACCGGTTGGCCAGAGGAGTTTCTTTGTTAGTCAAACGTACTCTTGATGCGAAGGTGGACCTTGTGCATACCGATGCCGAGGGCAGGTTAATCGTGGCCGATATTGCCGTGAAAAGTGGTTCGTTTCGGGTCGTTGCGGTTTATGCGCCCAACGACCAGGGGGAGCGGTGTGACTTTTTTCGGCAGTTAGGGCCGTTCCTAGTCGATTCTTCGCGCCTAGTTCTAATGGGGGACTGGAATGCCATCCTGGACCCCAAGTTAGACAGGGGGCGGGGCGCTAGCGGGAGAAGGGGCGATCGCAGCCTGGTCGATCTGATCGGCGATTATGGTCTCGTCGATAGATACCGGGTCGATCATCCCAGTGGGAAAATGTGGACGTGGGCGCATAATTGGCCGTCTGACAAGGTAGTTAGCTACCTTGACAGAATGTTAGTTCGTAGGGCCGACATAGACCTGTTAGATTGTCCCACGTTCCACTGGGTAGGCTACACGGACCACAAACTCGTTTGTGCCCGTGTGGCGTTAGAACATAGGCCTAGAATGGCTGGTTACTGGAAGTTCAATCTGTCCTTACTGGACAGGCGGGACTTCCGGGAGCAGCTAATTAAATTAGTGCAGCGGGAGCTAGTGGGGGCGGTTATCGGGAATAGGTGGTGGGAAAAACTGAAAGATAGAATTAGGTCTTTCACCACCGATTTCAGCAAACGGCTCGCTCTAGATAAGGCTGAGAAGGTGAAGACACTTAAGGCTAATTTTTCCCGGGCGGAGGCTGGGGTGGATCCCCTAGAGATAGCTCTAGCTAGGGAGGCCCTGCAGCGGTCGAATAGCGATCGTTACATGGGTCAGGTAATTAGGCATAAGTTACGTAAGATGTCTAACGAAGCTGTGAACCTGGGCGCAGATCTGCGTCGGGAAGAAATCCGTCGAGGTGGTGATCGTTACGTTCGTCAAGTCAAAACCCCGGAGGGGCATACTCTGCGGTCGACTGACGACATGTGCGAGGCGTTTCGGCGGCATTTCGAGAGCCGCTTTACCTAGGAGCCTGGTCTCCGTGAGGAGGAGTTTCGCAGCTATTTGGCTGACTTTCCTCGGCTTGCGCCGACTGAAGCGGCTAGCTGCGAGGGAGAGATCACGGAGGGCGAAGTCTATGAGGCACTGAAGAGGGTCGGCAGAGGCAAGTCGCCCGGTCTGGATGGTTTGCCCTATGAATTGTACTTGAGGCTGTCGCACATCTTTGTTCCGATTTTGACAGCAGTGTTCAACAACTGGTTTCGGTCGGGGTCCATCCCCAATCGCATTTCCAGGGGTGTGATCACTCTGTTGAAAAAGGGCAAGGGTGTTGGGGGGAAACTAGATGATTATAGGCCCATAACTCTGCTAAACACAGAGTTAAAGATTATGGCCAAGATCCTGCAGGAGCGTTTGCAGTCAGTTGCCGAGTCTCTGTTGGGACCTGAGCAGACTTGTTCTGTGAGGGGTCGAACAATTCAGAGCAACCTGCATTTGATCCGCACGATCGTAGAGGGCGTAAAAGACGACGAAGAAGCCGCGCTGATCAATTTGGATCAGTCCAAGGCATTTGATAGGGTCGACCATCGCTACCTTGCTACTGTCCTGCAGGCCGCCGGATTCGCACCCGACTTCTGCCGCTGGATTAGCCTCCTGTATCGCTCCCCCAGTGCTGTGGTACAGGTGAACGGAAAGTTGTCGGGCGCTTTTGTTCTGTCCAGGTCGGTTCGTCAGGGTTGTCCGCTGTCGCCTCTCCTTTACGCTTTGGCGTTGGAGCCTCTCCTGCGCCGGCTGAAGGACGAGGCGTGCAGTCCGGCCCTACGCGGGATCGCCGTTCCTGGAGGGTCTCGAGCCAGGGTTTCCGCGTACGCCGATGACGTATCTGCTTTCGTGTCGTCCCTTAACGACATTGAGGCAATACAGAAGGCGCTTGATCGGTACGAGAAGGTGACAGGGGCCAAGATAAACCGCGACAAGTCTTCCGGCTTGCGGTTAGGTGCCTGGAAGGGGCGTGATCTTCCAGGCCGCTTCGGTTGGACGGACGGTCCTGTCCGCATTCTTGGAGTGTGGTTTGGACCCGACCTCCAGGTGAAGAAAAATTGGTCTGAAGTACTAGCAAAGGTCGTTTCTGCCGGTAAGACTTGGAATCGACGGAGGTTGTCCGTAAAGGGCAGGGCGGAGGTGTGTG
Source organism: Acanthosepion esculentum (assembly GCA_964036315.1). Lineage (NCBI taxonomy): Eukaryota > Metazoa > Mollusca > Cephalopoda > Sepiida > Sepiidae > Acanthosepion > Acanthosepion esculentum. The sequence goes on from OZ038475.1 coordinate 79,050,551, forward strand.
TTACATACATTTTCCCCCTGATTCTTTATCGCTTGTCAGTACTTCCTCTCTGTAAGGCCCAGAAGAAGGCGCTCGAGCAAGCGCTATCCTCCATTTTATGGAGGGGACGCGCGAACAGGGTCGACAGACGAGTCTGCACTAAAAGTCCGCGTCATGGGGGGCTGGGAATGCCACACTTGAAGAGTCACATCCGTGCCTCTCGGTTGGCTTTCCTACGCCGCGCATTGACTAGAGGAGATCCGATTCTGGAGGGGATTGTTAGGGACGCCTTCCCTAGCCTTACCATCAATCCCCCCATCTCGAAGGCTGAGCGCCATTGTAAGTCTCGAGATGAATCGCTTTTCCTCAGCGAGTGTCGGTCAGCCTTGAGGGCTATTCCGCGGTCCAGTGACCTTTCACGGCCTAGGAAGGTCTTCTATCGGGAATTAGTGGAGGGTCGCGCGAAGGATTCTCTACGTGATACGCTCGACTGTTCGGAGGAGCAGTATCGCTCCTACTGGTCTTGGGCGCCAGCGGCGGATTATCTCAGTAACCCTGAGTTTTCGCTTACCTGGCGATTGGCTCGGAATCGGCTGCCTCTCAACGACATGGCTTTCATATGGGGCTTGGCGGATTTGCCAGACTGTGAACGGTGTGGCCTTGGATTAGAGGAAACGGCTTCGCACGCCTTCTACCATTGCCCCCGGGTCCGCCCCTTATGGGACCATGTCGGCGAGCTGACGGCTCGTCTCGCTCCCGAAGAACTCATGTCCATTGATCGCGCATACGCGTGTGACAATGTGTCGCCCCCGTATTCTGGGGTGAAACGAATGGTGTTTCTAACGCTGCTAGCCACGGCTCGAATGGTGATATGGACGACGCGAATGGAGGAAGTCTTGCGAGGCAATAGTCTTTCGCATCAGGATCTAATCCGATTCTTTGAGCATCAGCTCAAGATGAAGATTAGAACTGATAGAAAACGATTGCATTCGACAGTCTTCAGCGAAAGGTGGGTAAAAGAGGCGAGCTTGGTTCGTTTGAACGGGGTTAGCCTTGATTTTCTTTTCTAGGTCAACCAAAGTCACATCGGGGTGGTTTCCTGTGGAACCCTCCCCTCGGTTAGGTTAGACAAGCTTAAGTGTACCTAGTTAATATGAGTAAGTGTTGTTCCCGGCCTGTTTCCCGGCCATCATTTTAGTTATGATCCAAGTCGAGATTCCCAACCTCCCCAGTTTGTTTTGGCCTCCTTTTCATCTCAACTGGATCAGCCTTTTACTTCCCCATGTCCCACTTATTTTATCTCTTTCCCACTCCCTTAGCGAGAGTGCTTCTTGATTTGGTCCTCTGGGCAGAATACAGCGGCCTCTCTATTTTGAGGGTTGGACGGGCCCTACTAACATAAATTATGTTTAGTTTAAGAATTTGTTGAATTTTTAGTTTGTTATGGGGTTCATCTCCCTCCCCTTTCATCTGTTCATGATTATATCCTTATGTATTTTTATTATCATTAAATTTTTATGTTATGGGGCGCGTTTTTTTAGGTCCCCCCTGGTGAGGATGTGGTATTATGGTGTACGGAGGATTGAAAGATGATGGACGAATTCTTGTGGTGATTGCGTCAATTGTAATGTATGAATGGGTCACGATTCTGATTAGCTAGGTATAGGATAGTTAGTTAAGACCAGCCTTACCCCTCCCCTTTTTAGGCCTTGTGCCACAATTTGTATTTTATACGAATAAATCCTAAGAAGGAATCCCGAGATTTCGGTCTCTATGCGGCCCCAAAGCTAAGATCAAAGTGTAGTATCTGTTCGCGGATTACTCGCTGAATGATCGCCTATGGGGCCGGGATTCCTTCTCCGATACAGGCCGGCGGCAGGGATTCGTCCCTGCGCTGGTAGTATCGTGGCTAAGTCTGACTAGCTATGACCAGCTTGGACAAGCTATGACCAGCTAAGACCAGCCAAAGACCAGCTATGACTAGCTAAAGCCAAAGCACTGCGACCCGGGTGAAAACTCGGGTCCATTCCCCCTCCCTTCCCACGTTAAACTCCGACCTTGTGTCACAACCTGGCCATGTGGGAGGTCAAGTAAATCCCAAGGCTAAGATCAAAGTGTAGTATCTGTTCGCGGATTACTCACTGAATGATCGCCTATGGGGCCGGGATTCCTTTTCCGATACGGGCCGGCGGCAGGGATTCGTCCCTGCGCTGGTGGTATCGTGGCTACGTCTGACTAGCTATGACCAGCTCTGACCAGCTTGGACAAGCTATGACCAGCTAAGACCAGCCAAGACCAGCTATGACTAGCTAAAGCCAAAGCACTGCGACCCGGGTGAAAACTCGGGTCCATTCCCCCTCCCTTCCCACGTTAAACTCCGACCTTGTGTCACAACCTGACCGTGTGGGAGGTCAAGTAAATCCCAAGGCTAAGATCAAAGTGTAGTATCTGTTCGCAGATTACTCTCTGAATGATCGCCTATGGGGCCGGGATTCCTTCTCCGATACAGGCCGGCGGCAGGGATTCGTCCCTGCGCTGGTAGTATCGTGGCTAAGTCTGACTAGCTATGACCAGCTTGGACAAGCTATGACCAGCTAAGACCAGCCAAGACCAGCCAAAGACCAGCTATGACTAGCTAAAGCCAAAGCACTGCGACCCGGGTGAAAACTCGGGTCCATTCCCCCTCCCTCCCCACGTTAAACTCCGACCTTGTGTCACAACCTGGCCATGTGGGAGGTCAAGTAAATCCCAAGGCTAAGATCAAAGTGTAGTATCTGTTCGCAGATTACTCTCTGAATGATCGCCTATGGGGCCGGGATTCCTTCTCCGATACAGGCCGGCGGCAGGGATTCGTCCCTGCGCTGGTAGTATCGTGGCTACGTCTGACTAGCTATGACCAGCTTGGACAAGCTATGACCAGCTAAGACCAGCCAAGACCAGCTATGACTAGCTAAAGCCAAAGCACTGCGACCCGGGTGAAAACTCGGGTCCATTCCCCCTCCCTTCCCACGTTAAACTCGACCTTGTGTCACAACCTGACCGTGTGGGAGGTCAAGTAAATCCCGTGTAGTATCTGTTCGCAGATTACTCACTGAATGATCGCCTATGGGGCCGGGATTCCTTCTCCGATACGGGCCGGCGGCAGGGATTCGTCCCTGCGCTGGTGGTATCGTGGCTATGTCTGACTAGCTATGACCAGCTCTGACCAGCTTGGACAAGCTATGACCAGCTAAGACCAGCTATGACTAGCTAAAGCCAAAGCACTGTGACCCGGGTGAAAACTCGGGTCCATTCCCCCTCCCTTCCCACATTAAACCCTGACCTTGTGTCACAACCTGACCCTGTGGGAGGTCAAGTAAATCAACAGGCCGGCGGCAGGGATTCGTCCCTGCGCTGGTAGTATCGTGGCTACGTATGACCAGCCAAGACCAGCTATGACTAGCTAAAGCCAAAGCACTGCGACCCGGGTGAAAACTCGGGTCCATTCCCCCTCCCCTTCCCACGTTAAACTCCGACCTTGTGTCACAACCTGGCCCTGTGGGAGGTCAAGTGAATCTCAAGAAGGAATCACGAGATCCAACTAGAGACTCTGATCGACTGCGACTAGTCAACACATTCTCCAGGAACGTCTTCCCAGAAATATACAGAAATACTATATGTACTTATTGTGTACACTTTCTTGTTATAATACATTCTTGTTCCAAGTACATTTTGTGTTGCATTATTATTCCATGCAATAGGCGAGATTCAACATTGAGTCAAGACTCAACAATGGCGACGAAGTAGAACGAACCATACGTCAAGTTTCAACAATGGCCACAAAGTAGAACGAACCATACGCCAAGTTTCAACAATGGCAAAGAAGTAGAACGAACCATAAGGCAAGAAGAAAGAATTAATAGTGAGAGTTTTCAACAATTGGGACAAGTCATTGAAGAACCCAGGCTGAAAAAAAAACTATTAATTAAAAGTCCAACGTTAACATAACGACGAAGGATTCTAAACTTCTGGATATGTAAAACTCGTTAAAAGACGACTAAGCATAAAGGAACGTTCACTCAGAAAAAGTGGAAAGGTGTCGTAATCGAATAACGGTAATTTTAAATTAAAAAATTATCTACAACGAGACACCCGCTAAAAAGAAAAATTGGCCGACTACAAACACATGCATGGATTAAAAGGAGCACAAATACACCGTGTCGACTTTGAAAGGTAACAAACTTTAAAAAATTATTTTTTTAAATTATTTGTTCAACAGTATAGTGACGAATTAGCTCTGATAAGAAAGTCAGACGTTGTCATTGAAATACGCGAACAGAAGTCGGAAACGGAAAAAAAAAGTCCGACGCTCTCTGTTCACGAGAAAAAAATACCAAAGTTGATTAGCACGGGCGTGAATGTAAAAGCAAGACATAAAATTAAAAAGTCGTACGTTGTTTCGATTTTTTTGGTCAGCTTATAGATATTCGTGGATACACAAATTAAAAAGTATATTTCTTGTTGCATGAACACTATCAGCTAAAAATGGAGGAACTATCCAAAGTCATATCTGAATTATTAAAATCCCAGCAGTTGAGTCAACAACGTCAGCAAGAACAACAGATAGCACAGCAAGAACAACAGATAGCACAGCAGGAACAGTTTGCCTTATTAATAAGGGAACAACAGATAGCTCTGCAAAAATATCAAGTTAAACAAGATGAAAGACAACAGAAATATCAAGTGAAACAAGATGAAAGACAACAAAAACAACAAATAGCGCTGCAAAAATATCAAGAAAAACAAGAAGAAAGACTTTTGGGAATTCAAAAGTTAACACTGGAGAAATTAAACAACTTTCAGGCAAATGAGGGAAATTCTTCATATTCTAATAACACCATATTTAATTCGCTGGAAACTTTCAACTATGTGCCAGACGAAGAAAAAACGTTTGAAGCGTACTTTAAACGATATGAAGATATTTTCTACACAGACTGTGAAAACTGGTCGAATTCAAGAAAAGTCAGTCTATTACTAAGAAAGCTAGGTACAGCAGAACATAGCAAATTTGTAGATTTTATTCTACCGAGAAAAACAACTGAATTGGAATTCTCGGAAACAGTGAAATTGCTAAAAGAGCTGTTTGGAGCAAATATGTCGCTTTGGCATAAGCGATGGTTATGCATGAATGTCTCTAAATCCGACGATCAGGATTACTTAACATATGCATCTATAGTGAATAGACATTGTGACAATTTCAGATTGGCAGAGATTACGGTTGAAGAATTCAAGTGCTTAATTTTTGCTCGAGGACTGGTATCCAGTCAGAGTGCCGAAATAAGACGTAGAGTTTTGTCTAAACTCGAATCTGAACAAGGCCTTACCCTGCAAAAGTTAGCAGAGGAGTGTCAACGGGCCGTAAAGTTAAAGAAAGAGTCGCAAAAAATCGAAGAAGCTGGTATTGCTTATATTAAAAAAATAAAAAAGCAGTCAAAGTACCCATTACAAAAAAATTGGAGAAAAAATTCAGCGTATTGTAATAATAGACAAGAAAATAAAAAGAACGGAAATAAAAAAGTCCCACCATATAATTGCAGACGTTGTAACGAAAGACATTGGGAGGTAAATTGCCCATATAGAAATAAGAAATGTTTCGTGTGCCAAAAGAATGGTCACAAAGGATCTTGTTGTAAAACGAAAAAATGCAAGAACCGAATTAGACAAACAAATTCGAATATCAAATCAGATAGAGAGTTGAGGAAATATGTGACGACTGAAATATTCAAGAAGAATATCAAATTTCAACTCGATTCAGGGTCAGATTTAACAATAATGAACGATAAAACATGGAAAATTTTAAAAAGGCCTACAATAATGAAGTCAACGAAACTCGCTCGAATGGTAACTGGAAAGCAAATTAACTTCGAAGGCGAGGTTGTACTTCCAATGAAATTGAATGGGATCGTTAAAAAAATAAAAGTTTTCATTCTGAGAAATGGAGAAAACTTGTTGGGTACAGATTTTATTGAAACATTCGAATTGTGGGATAAACCGTTAAACTCTTTCTGCAGAAAAGTAGAAAGTAATACGCAATCAAGACAGGACATTAAAGAGGAATTAAAGAAAAAGTTTCCGGAAACCTTTACACCTGGTCTTGGAAGATGTAACAAATTTGAAGCTAAATTTGAATTAAAGGAAAATACTATGCCTATATTTAAAAAGAAACGAAACGTGCCTTTCGCAAGTGTAGAGAAAATAGTAGTACCAAAAAAGTTGCAGAAAAGAATCCTACGGGACTTTCATATGGGTCACCCGGGGATTAATAGAACAAAAAGCTTAATGCGAAGCTTTGTATATTGGAAAGGAATGGATGTGGATATCGAAAACATGGTTCATCGATGTAAAGGGTGTGCGTTAGCAGCTAAGGCACCACCTATAGTACACAAACCATGGCCCAAGACGGATCATCCGTGGGAAAGATGACACATTGATTTCGCTGGTCCAGTAGAAGATTATTACTACTTAATAGTGGTAGATAGCTTTACAAAATGGCCGGAAGTACTACGCTGCAAAAAGCCTACGTCCAATACCACAACAACTTTTTTGCATGAACTATTTGCACGGTTCGGTGTGCCAGAGTGTATTGTGAGTGACAATGGTACACAATTCACTTCTGACGAATTTAAGGAATTTTGTGAGTTATATCAAATTAACCACATAACGACGCCGCCGTATCATCCGAGATCCAATGGACTCGCAGAAAGATTTGTAGATACGTTAAAGCGCGCTCTGAAGAAAGCCTCAGGAGTTCCAACGGAAAAGGCGCTTCAGCAATTCCTACAAGTATACAGAATCACGCCTAACCAGAGAACATCAGACATGGCACCAGCTGAACTAATGTTCTCTAGGAAAGTTAAGTCAGTGTTTGACAAGCTTTTGCCAGGAAGAAATAGAATAAAGAACACTATGTATACAGCTAGAAAAAGATACACCCCCGGAGAGAAGGTCTTTTTCAAGTGCTATAGAAACAACATTGAGTTCTGGGAGCGAGGCATAGTGGATAAGAGAATCGGTGACCTGATTTACATAATAAAAGGGCCGAAGAATACTCATAAGAGGCACCAGAACCAACTCAAAAAATGCTACGTGCTAGAGCATGAAGAGAGTATACCGGATGAGGAGGAAGATCTCATTGATGTAATGTATGATACTTTTCAAGTAGAACCTCCGCAGAGTGCTCATGAACCGAGAAGATCCGGTAGGAAACGAAAGTTCACGGACCCATTGGACGTGAATCCAAAACGAAAGAGATATTGAAAAAAAAACAGATATATATATGAACTATGCAAAGGGGATCTACAAAGAAATAACCATCATCATCCCATATAGAAGCCAGTTTGAAATCCAAAAGGATTCCAAGGCTTGGGAGGGGGGTGTTGTGTAGGATCCACCTAATCTGCATAGGTGACTATCAACTATATAAATAATGGTTGGTACCGGAAGACGAGGGAAGAAGGAATCACGAGATCCAACTAGAGACTCTGATCGACTGCGACTAGTCAACACATTCTCCAGGAACGTCTTCCCAGAAATATACAGAAATACTATATGTACTTATTGTGTACACTTTCTTGTTATAATACATTCTTGTTCCAAGTACATTTTGTGTTGCATTATTATTCCATGCAATAGGCGAGATTCAACATTGAGTCAAGACTCAACACTTTCTTTATACATTATATAACATCAGAGTTATTATTATGTAGTATCGATTTTTAATCTTTTTTTAATGAGCCTATAACGGACACATATCATACAGAATTTCCTGTATAAATTTAAAAAAGGGATCTTTAGCAACGGAAGCGGCAAGAAACATTAGTTTTGTCTATTGAAAGGAAACTTTACGTGTCTGGACAGGCCAAATAATTTGATCGGGATATTTTTCTCTCGATATGGAGGACAAACTTCTGTCAGTTTTGATCCTCTGTCACCCGTAGGTTGTTTGGTTGTTTTTGTTTAGCGGCATATCAATGCCTCTATGGATTATTTCATACCAAAATTTAAATATTTTGTACGTAATTCTATTTTTTTTTGGATATAATAATAGTTTAGTGATACAAATCTTACTAACTAACCCATAGCCGAGGGAGAAAAGGTAGGATCATACCGTTCCCAAGGATATTTGAACGTAAGTCAATATAACGAACCCGACTGGATTGGAACTATTCTCTCCCATTAACAACTCTGAGTCATTATTCATTACACAACACGCACATTGAAGCTTACAGCACCTGGTATTCTCAGGCGACCACCAATATAGGTAGATGACCAGGTTCGACGTTGCTTAACTTTGGTCATCCTATGAGAACCGGTGTTTCAATGTGATGTGACCTTAATCCCCAAACCGTGGGTAAGTATACTCTTATGCATCTGTTGGAGAGTTTGAATTAGCAAAACAGTGCAATTTCAAGTCACATTCCGTCATGAAACAGCACAATGCATTCCTAATAATATATAAATTTGGTCAATGCGGCCCTCATCATCTGTCTACTTCTCAGTTTAATGAATAGTTGCTCACTGCTTTTCATTGACTTATTAAGGAACCTTTCCTGAATAGAATCATTAGCATTTATGAAAAGTAGGTTCTTTATAATCCTATCCAAATAAAATGATAATGGTTAGCACAGATTGAAAAAGCAGAATCCATATCAAAGCTGGAACTACACTCGGAAAAGTTATGGTCTGTGTTTAGTAGTATATGAAGGTTATCTTATGTCATGAAGTAGTAATCCAAAATGAAACATTTCATGCTTGGAAATATTGTTGTCAGTTGGACCCATTGCAGAAAATGTGTAAAATAAAGCGTTCGCCATTGTTTAATCTTCAATACATGTGGCTCTTACGTAATAATGCAAGACCACATGTTGCTCTAATAACCCAGGAAAAAATATGTCACTAAATATGGAAATTTTGCCTCATCCTCCTTACACCGCTGGACTTACTCCATCTGACTATTATCTTTTCAAATTATTGCAAGAATTTTTGGATGAAAAACAGTTTACTAATTATGAAGATGTTAAAGCTGATATCAAGTGATTCTTTGCACCAAAGCATATCAAATATTGCGCCAGATGGATCTACAATTTGGCAATTGTTGATAATGAGGAGAAATACTGTCTTTATTAGATATCACCATTAAGACCAAAGAAGCACTTGTTTCTTTTCCATCTGCACATGCAATAGGAATTTATTTCCAAACTAATATTAAAATATTATTCTTATTATAATATACAGTTTGCATATAAATGTCGATGTAATCTTTAATCTACACTTTGTGCATTGAAATCGTATCATTTGTCCGTGTTTGTTTGTGCTATTCTGCCGACGATCCCTTCACCCCTTCGGCTGTCCTAATCTTGCAAATGCTATTTTTAACGGAATGTCATTAAAATTTCCATGTTTTAAAGCATTTTTGTTAGATTCGTAAACTAGCCGTCTATTAAGCATGAAAAAATGCAAAATGCCCAAATGACTATTTCAATTAAAATAAACATTGTATATTGTTTTTTATAATCAATAAACAGTAACATTTTGGTCTCACTTAAAAAATATACTAATGGGAAAACAATGCCCACAATAGGTAAATTCATCTTATGGCAAGTTTTAGCATTATTTTGAATGTTTCTTGAAAAGGAATAGTAGTTTACAATATGAACATTCAAACGTTCACTTAAAATCATTGATTTTCAAGAAGTAGTTATCACATTCAAAATGGTGTAATATTAAAACTAATCAATGATTATTTAACCAAATGTTTGTGGTTTGTTTAAGTTTCGGTCTGACAGAAAATCCCATATCTTTCGAAATAAAATCTGTAGTACTCATGACAAGAGATGAATTAATGTTCGCCAATAGTCAATCTTACTGCACACGTTATCGTTCCTCATCAGATCTAATAATGTTCTGACAAATTACAGTTGTAAAATCTTTCAACATATTAACTGTGCATAATGAGTGCATTTATTTGACAGCCAAATAGTTTCTACTTGTAAAATTTATGACTTAGTGCAAATCATTTTAAACAAAGGAATATCAGAAGATAACCGACCATATATATTTAATATTGCATGTTTTGGCTTTCACCTCTCATGATTAGTTTTTAGTAGTCATATGTGCAAGGAAGCACGGTGGATAGCGGCTCGGATTGAAGAATCGGAGAGCCCAGTTCGAATTCCAGTCAAATCCATTACGTGAATGTAATAGATTCTGGGAAAGGCATGATTTCTCTTCTTCTTCACCCAGCTATTGGTAAATAGCAGGGCAGGCGTGGTTTTATAGCCTTGGATGGCAACTGGTCGACCGCAGAAAGAAATGGCAACCTACTGCGGGAAAAATCTGCCTCGTCAGTCATGTATCAAAAGATACATGATTGCCTAAACGTGTATTACGCATGGCACATAACTTTGAGATGTTCTTTGCAGCGAATCAAGTACACGAACTATTATTATATAAAAATAAAGTGCATCAAATAGAATGCCTTTTATTTACTATAGGAGATGTGAATAAACTATGCAATATGCGTATAAAATAATAAGAATAAGAATAAGAATTCGTGACTATGTGTGTCTTCAAGTTATTTTAAAAAATGCATAGAAATATAAAAAATACAAGTCTTTGTACAAATGTCTCATGTCATGTGACAAAAAAGCTGTATTGGCGATGAACAGGATAAATTGTTAAATATTGTTAAACACTGTTTTTCCTTTTTTTTTTAAATCGCGCTTTTAAGTGTTGCAAAATATTGAAAAAGTTACATTAATGATTTCGTTTAATAATAATAATAATAATAATAATAATAATAATAATTATGCGTATAAAATATTGATACATCTTTCCGGTGTGGTCGATGTCTATGAAAACGTTTTACATATAAATGAATGAGATCGGCTATACTGTCTTTTCAGACACGTCTGATAAAAAGTTAAATCTCCAAAATTTCAAATTCAAGAAGTAGAAAAATTAAAATTCAGCATTTCAACATCTTCAGCGTCTCCCCTCAGTACATAATTATAACCGAATGTAGCGTTTGTAGTTCCCCATCCATGTCCATTTTGCTCATGAATAAAAACATGACTTTAGTTCGATGATGTCTTTCTAGAGGAGGAAACACATTGTCATTGAACTGCCTACCATATGACATTGCATACGATACGCCGAAATTTGAGTTCGCACAACTGCCAGGAATGTAGCAAACTCTTTTTCTCTTATGCTGAAAAGATTCCATTGTTGATTACGCGTGTAATGGATGAAGGGACTTAAACAGATACAGAAGAAAAAAAAACGGGAACAACAGAGATTTTATTCTTAATTTTGAGTTGACTATGAAACAACTTTTTTCGAAAATTGTAAAAATGTCTAAACACGAAACAGACTGAATTTGATTTAACAAAACCTCTTTAAATGAATTCTTGCCAAACATACACAGATATATATATATATATATATATATATATATATCATTCGCAGACAGTACTGTTTCGCTGTATCACGGCTCCTCAGTGCGACTAGACATCCGAATACTTCAAGCCAGGACCGAGACCAGACCGATTTGGTGTCAGAGTTTCTAGCACTGAGCTATCATCATTCAGCAGAGAGGAACGCCAATCAGTCAGAGGGCTCCGATTCATTTTACTGAAGAGCTTTGCATTAGCGCAGGTAGCTGTTGTTTATAGAATCATCTTATCTCTCAACAGTTCTCAATATATATATATATATATATATAATGTATAAAAAGAAAAAATCGAAAAATATGAGTAGTAAATTGCTGATAACTGAAGAGTGGGTGCACAGGTTCGTCTGTGAATCTCTGGAGTCAGGATACTGAAGGTAAGTGACAACTAAGTGACAAGCTTTTACTCACATTAATCCTATATAACTTGTGTAAGAGCAAAATTGTCCAAATCGTGCAGCAGCAAAATTTTCCAGTTGTTAGATTAGGCTTTGAACCGTTGTATCTTAGAAATTATTAAATATATCTTAATGGAATTCTTCGAGGTTTTATAACACTATTGTATTCTACTTTAAACAATAAGAATGTTTTTAGCTCTAAGATGAAAAATGTTCACTCTTGGTGTTGTGACCTAATACAGTTTTCCTCTCTATTTTTTAATAACTTATTCACTGTTCTTGAATGGACTTTGAAGATGGAAACCAGAGTATGAATGTTCGTACCATAGATGCCAGAGTATGAACTTTAATGAAGGCCTAAATGATCTTTTTCCTCTCATCATTGCTCAGTTGGGAAGAGAGTGGAGCTGACACAAAACGATTTTAAACTGTTCTCATTCTAGTTGAATAACTCAAAGGTGTTTTCAGCAATTCGTACGAAAAATAGTGTCAAGGTCGCTAAACCTCTTATCAGAAAACCTGGAAAAAGACAATTATTTTAGTTTTATCTTAATTATTAAATATTTTGAGGAATGGATAATTATCCCTTGCTGTTAAACGATGCTGTTACATCCGGTACACACACACACACACACACACACACACACACACACACACACACACACACACATATATATATATATATATATGTATATTATTTTAGAAGATCGCAGTTGACAGAAATGCAGGGAGTTGGGATAAAGTTCCACGAAAGATAAGTGGGAGAAAAGAAGGAATTAGTATCGAATTTATGGTTACAGCTAAAAAATTCAACAGTGAAATTATGAGACCGAGCTGGCAACTTAATACTGCATCTAAACTCATGAAGTACCAACGAGGCGTGCTCATCCGGACAATTACCTAGAAAATATTTATAGAAATGGGAAGAAACACCACAGCGGTGTGAAAGTTACTGAAGCCGAGATGCCAGGACAAGACCGATCATTTTTCGATTTTAATTTATATATATATATATATATAAATAAAAAGAAAGAACAGTAAGATTTTTGAAACATGGTTATTACTGTGTAGCCAAAAACATTTTAAATCAGTTAATTTATAATATATATATATATATATATATATATATATATATATATATATATATATATATATATTTCGTACAATTGGAATTAAGATAACAAATTGTACGAAAAAGTTTGCTCTGTTTAATGAAAATAAACGTTAAGCGCTCTTTGTGAGTCAGTTTTAAAATTTCATGTTTAATATTTAAAATTCTCTATTGTGTTAATAGGACTCGTTTGGATGACGGGTTGCTACCTATATATATATATATATATATATATATATATATATATATATATATATTACGGATTACTACCTACCTACCTATATATATATATATATATATACATATATATATATATATATAAGCAGTTGCACGACACACAACCTCACAGAGTGGTAAAAATTGCTGACAGTACAGTATTTACATTAGTCGGACTGTTGTCCTCATCTTTGTCGACATATTTGTCCCAACGTTTCGGCCGTTGTACGCTCCGACCTTCTTCAGGTTGTTGGAATTTCGAACTGAACCCTTTATTTCGATCACTGGGGTAGACTGTTCTATTTCCACGTTCCATGTTTGATGGATGTCAGTTATCAGTTATCTCCTGCTAATTTTCCCCCTGAAAGTTCTCCACTGCCTTAACCGGGTATTTAACTCACACTCTTTGGGTCTGTCACTGGATCTAACCAACGCCTTTATTCTCTGTGCCATGTGTCCTTGAGGACACATGGCACAGAGGGAAAATTAACAGGAGATAACTGATAACTGACATCCATCAAACATGGCACGTGGAACTAGAACAGTCTACCCCAGTGATCGAAATAAAGGGTTCAGTTCGAAATTCCAACAACCTGAAGAAGGCCGGAGCGTACAACGGCCGAAACGTTGTGACAAATATAGCGACAAAGATGAGGACAATAGTCCGACTAATGTAAATACTGTACATAATACCTTATCTCAGAAATATAGACAGGCTTTGCTGACAGTAATTAACCAAAATGCAAGAGGAACAAATTAATTAAATGAAAAAACATTTTTTTTGCATTTTTGCATTATATTATGTAACACAAATTTTTTTCAGTTAATTTTATCCCCGTTTGTGTATATTTCCAGGATGCTGTTATATGATGATATGATAACATTCTCATCATAGCATTAGTATTTTGTCAGTTATACCAATAACTAATTTCTGTCATGTGTAACTTTGTTTGTTCCTATTACAGTTGTTTACATTACATTGATTTCTGTATTTCTTCCTTGCATTTTGAATAGTGATAGCTTGAAGACATCAGATACTGGTCAACTTCTGCTATATCTGTGGACAATTTATTGTCCAAAACAAGTAAAATGTATTATTACGCGAGAGATCAAATATTTTATCACATATGAAAAGTACTTCGTCTGTTGTATACCAGGACAAGCAATGGGCTCTTCATTGTAGATTTTGCTATTTGGTAAAATGGACACTAGAAGTGGACACTAGAAGTGGACACTAGAAAGATGGATGACTGGCAGTAGAAAATCTGTCGAGAAGCAACAATTTATTAGAATGATTGATACTTCGGTCTGCTTGATCTATCTACAGAGAGCCATGGGTAAATTGCTGCCATTTTATGTTTTTATTTTCGCACGATCGCATTGTTTCTGATTTTATCGAATGCACAGTATAGTTGGGTCAGTTGGGGATCATCTGTAAGAAAATAACACCATGAGGAAATTTACTCCGCCAGAAATATGGAAACAGAATGGTGTACTGCTTCGCATTAGAACCGGAAGCTCTGATACGAACATTTCGGAGTGTTTAGGGGTCAATCTGAGGGCAGTGCACAGGATTCGGATTTGGATGAGTCCAATTGTGATTGCAAAGGTGAGGCAACTCGGGAAACCCACTCTGACCGTTCATACACACGTATTTTTAGTGATGACCTCAAACTCAATGCGGTGGCCTACATCAAGTGCTTTGAGGAGGTAGTGCTGCCCTGGGCCAAGAGGGTGTCTGCTGAAAGACCCTATGTTTGGCAACAGGACTCTTCCACAGATTCCGCAACAGACTTATGCCTCCATTCATCTTCCCACAGAACCTCAGATTCAACATGGAGGTTTACATAAAGTGCCTTGAGGAGGTAGTGCTGCCCTGGGCCAAGTGGGTGGTAATAGGACTCTGCACCAAGCAGGAGAAACCAGTCATGGCTGTCAAACAATTTCTGCGACCATATCACACCTTACATCTGGCCACCTAACTCCCCAGACTGCCGCACCCTTGATTATTATGCGTTGGGCGTAGTTGATCGAGAGGCCAACAAAACTCCTTGTAACAACAAAGATAAACTGAAGGCAAGGATTATGGCAACAGTTACCAGCATAAACAAGGAAAGCATTCGGAAGAATCAGGAGATTCCGAAGGCGTATGGAGATTGTGGTTGAAGCCAATGGCAATTTTGAGTGTCATTCCAGATAGAGTGTTACTGTCGAAATGCTAATGATGAATGAGGTTTTATATGAATGGAAGAGAACACAGTTGAAATTAAAGAAGATCAGGATGAGAAGGACAGATATCGATTCACTGTTGACTTGAAGAAATTAAGATTGAAGTGATAAGGGAAGCACTCACGTGGGAGTCTGTCTCCCCAGTTGGCAGCTCTTGCGAAATAGCTGCATGGAAGGAAAGGGTTTCTTACATTCGAAATAAAGTGCAAATTGAGGGGCGTGGGAGTAACTTGGAATATTCTGTCTGTAATGTTATAATCTGGTAAAACGAAAAAATTATCTGAATATTTGCATGTAAATGGCAGTAGAATAGTGACAGACTTGCGGCGTTGCTTCTGTTCGACACATCTTACAGACTGAGTAATAAGAGATTGACCCGCAAAAACATATGATAAGGCAATAAATAAGGATTGAGTTAATTCAGCCCAGGTATGGCAGCAATATTGCCTTTTTTGGCTAACATATTCTATGTGCTGTGTCCCTTCAAGCCGTTGGTGATCAGCGCTTATGTTCTTTGTAGCTCTTAATAAATTGTATCTTTTTGTTATCTCTCCTAAAACTGTCATTCATTTACAGACTCTCGTTAGGTAGGTTATGCATTGTTTTCCTCTGCCCCTTTCGCCTTCAATCTGTAAGTATCATTTTTCCAAACCCTTTTCCCTCTAATGAGGAAATTCATAGTGCACATAATTTTGCCTTATAAATTTCAACTATCTCCTGATGTTAAGTATGAGTGTCCTTTTTGTTGTCATTTTCTCTAAGACTAACGTGGGTCGCATGATCGGTCCATAGTATTCTCAGCATCCATCACTACTGTTGATTCAAGTCTCTTCTTCATCTTGTAAAATTGCAGGATGACAGAAAATGTCCTATATTTCCTGGAGTGATATAATTAGCCGATCATTTTTCCTTCTACTTTAGGAATGGGTTTATATATGGTTTCCATTTTAAGTTTGGAATAAAAGACTTTCAAAGCATAGAGCTTCATTGAGTGTTGACTGAAGGAAACCCCGATGGTCAGACAATATTAGCATGTTTTTTTATGCATTGAAAGATGGACATCATTGATCAGTTAGAGCTGGGTCAGAGGACAGATCTCCTGCAAGATGACAACTATTCAGGAGCCATCAGCTTAAGCAGAAAATTATGAAATAGGATTCGGTTGTTGAGAAATTATTTTCTCGTGTAATATTTTATCAACGCAACAATTAATTATAACAAAAAGAGAATTTAAAATAATTAAAAAATGATACAATTTAATTAGTGACCATTTGAGTGTGTTTGTGCATGCATTAATGATATCTGAATTTTCAATATTAATATAATGTAATTTTAATAGTTGAAATAGTCATAGCCGTTTTCTACTATCATATGCACACAAATGCAGACACACATGCACGCGCGCGAAATTTGTTCAAGGCCGGAAATAACGTTTTCTTTCCACATTATGTTTCGAGAATAATGATGGTTTCCACTTGAATTGTTGATTCTGACGAAAAGAAATACAAAAATGCAAGTAAACAACACAAACAGAAATAGTGACTAAATTTGATTTCTTTCAGACTGTCTTGGCACTTACATTACATTCTGTTGAGCCGAAGAAATGCTTTTATTTCAATTTGATATCCGTAGCTAATCAAGAATCTACGGTGGCATCAAACTGCCTGCATACGTATAGAAAATTAACTCAGTAAATTACAAAGACGGAAAGTGAGGCGGTTCTGAGAGGATTAGAGGTCCTGTCAGGATTCATTATTGGCAGCTACAATCTTAACAGCATAAGATATGTAGATGATACAGTGTTGATAGCAGATACGGACAGTGAATTACAGGAAATCATACAGACGCTAGTGAAGGAAAGCGAGGAGAAAAGACTAAATGATCAATTGCAAGAAGACAGAATTCATGGTTTTCAGCAAAAGCAGCCCAACATGCAAATTACAAATTGAAAATACCAAAACTTAAATACAAATAATTTAAATATCTGGGGAGTGTTTTAACACAGGACGGAAAGTGCGACATTTAAATCCAAATGCGCATTAGTAGAGCGAAAGCTACCTTCTAAAAGCTAAGTTTCGTTCGTTGGTTGATTATGTTTAGCGGCATATCAACCTCTATGGGTTATTTAATGTCGAATTCTAATTAGTTTGTACGTAATGTGATGCTTTCGACTACAGATATTTTGTAAATGATTTCCTACTTTTTTAGTAAATGTATGTTTTTTTTAGCTATACAGTTTGTAGATTATAAAAGGTATAGTTGGCAATCTTACAATAAAAATGTTTTTTTAACTTTTTTAGTTTTGCATTGATTGACATTTTGCTATAAAATTGTATTGTTGCTCATTTTATTATAAAAATATACTGCTGATTTTTGTTTGGAGGGTTCACTATTTACCCATAGCTGGGACCGTTACAGGTGCTACCACTCCAGGTCTGAGTGGACCTGGGAATAACAGCAGTTAAGAACTGGTTCCACGCTTCTCAAAACCTCCAATCAGCCTATCAAAGGCCTTGCTGCCGGATGCATTCATATAGTCATGCCTAGGACGGCAAAGTATTAAGAAACAAGAAAATTTCGTTCTAAACTGTTACGTAATATCAGCTCTCCTATATGACAGATAATGCTAGACAGTGTCTCCAAAGAGAGTCAGAAGTGTGGTTCTACAGAAGGATACTGAGAATAACATGTAAGCATGAATGAAGTATTAGATAATTTGGAAACTAAAAGGATACTTATACTTAACACCAGGAAGAGATACATTATGAGGAAAAGGGGCTTGGAAAATGTGATACTCAAAAAACAGAATGAAGGCAAGAGAGACAGGAAAACGATGCATAACCTACCTAGCGATCTTGAGTAAATGGATGGCAGAATAAGGTTTAGGAAGGATAACAAAAAATATTAAGATCTACAAAGGACAGGGAATTGTGGATAGCACTTATCACCAACTTCCTGAAGGGACATGCCACATAGAAGAAGAATCTAAACCTCGTTTTATATAGTTTTATATTAAACCTCCATATATTTGGTTAGGATCGGCTTCAACAATCAGTCTTTAGCAGCTCCTTATTCAAAGGGCATGGACATTTGGAAGGAAGTTCATCAGAAAAGACACTGTCATCCTTTTGAAAAATGTTGAACCGTTGGTAACATTTCTTCATAGAAAGTTCACCTGAGTAAACAGCACGCGTATTGTCAACTGTCTGTGTTTTATAAAAGGTTTTTTGAAATTCATACAACAGTGAACAAGACACTGATTAAAAACTTTCTTCTTAAACGCTAACAAAATATCGATGGTGCACAAACTGATAGCCGAGAAATTAAAGAAATTCTTGATTTAAAGTTTTATATTTAAACGTTAATTGGCAGAATTTTTTGCATATTTAAAATATAATGTTACTATCTGAGAGGCCAGACGGAGTTTAATTGCATTCTAAAAAATATGCATATAATATGTGTCCTAAAACGCATTAGGGTCCGTGAATCCCCACATGTACTGCAGCTGTAGCAGTAGAGGATGTGTCTAGGACAAAGCAAGTATTTGACGGAATCCGTCTCTATTCATATTGGTTTTGAATTCATATATGCTCGTCTGTTTGATGTGTTGCTCTACCAAGGCTAAGATGCTGATTCTGCCCTATTATTTTCAGTCTAGGGGATTTCAATTCAGAGTTTTCTTTCTCCTAGACTGACTGCCGTCTAAGTTAACAGTGACGAGTCTGTCCTGCTATTTAAATCATAGCCAGAGGAAGATGGATTCAAATAATGGATGAAGATTTATTTGTGATTTTATGCAATTCGAATTGGACGAAACGAAAAAGACTCGGTCAGAATTTGAAGCCGTTACGCTGATTACACGCTCCACCGAGATGACCGTTAGGTACCTACATATTCCAATAACCACAATAAAATTTTACAATAGTATTTGTAGCTTCGTACCAGAGACATATGTCACTTAGAGTTAGGAATTAAATAGCACTGCTAGTTCTTTCACATCATTCAAATTATCTTTAGTATTCTTGCTGATATCAGGAGTGCTCTGTTAAGGACTATCGTTAAATATTCTTGGAACTGTAGAGGTTCCAGTTCCACCAAAACGGCCATAGAGATGATTCCAATAATTTCTGACAAAAAAGATTGCATCTTCATATAATTTGACTCGAATCCAGTAATTAAAGACAAAAACATGGCACCTTTATATAGTTTAACTCGATATCAGAAACTACAGACAAATAATTGCACTTTCATATTCTATGACTATGCTCCAGGAATTGCAGATAAAAATGGAGCCTTCATATTCTATGAATTTTCTAATTCTCGTGCAATAGAATATTATTTCAGAGTCTGTCTATATTTCTGAGATGAGGTATTATGTACAGTATTTACATTAGTCGGACTATTGTCCTCATCTTTGTCCCCATATTTGTCACAACGTTTCGGCCGTTGTACGCTCCGGCCTTCTTCAGGTGATTGGAATTTCGAACCGAACCCTTTATTTCGATCACTGGGGTAGACTGTTCTAGTTCCACGTGCCATGTTTGATGGATGTCAGTTATCAGTTATCTCCTGCTAATTTTCCCTCTGAAAGTTCTCCACTGCACAAAAAGTTCTCCCTTAACCGGGTATTGAACTCACACTCTTTGGGTCTGTCACTGGATCTAACCAACGCCTTTATCCACTGTGCCATGTGTCCTTGAGGACATCTGGGTATGAATTTCTGGGTATTATAAACCTAATGTTTTCAGCAACCATTTTTACCAGTGCTCATATTGCAATTTTGCTATTATCATTTTATGTTTTTACCAGAGCTCATATTGCAACTTTGTTATCATTGCTTTTCTCTGGCACTCCTTATTACTGGTTCCCATATTGTATTTATTTCTATGCTTGGTCGACTCAGGAGATTTTTGTGACCTAGCATATGTGCTGATTCCTTAAGTTTACGAATTTTCCAATGGTGTTCCCTGTCTATGATCTCAACATGATCCCACAGGGGACGGTGATCTCCCTTCTCTCTCCATATGTGGTCAGCCACGCCTAATTTTTCTACTTCCCCTCGCGTTACAGCTTTCTGGTGTTCTTGAAGCCTTACCTTGAGGGGGCGGCCTGTCTCTCCTTTATATTCAACAAGCTAAGCGTAGTATTAAGATTCAAAAACATATCGTTAGTTCTATGAAGAAAGTGCTGAACTGTTGGGCAATATCAATCACCCAATGTGGTAGTAAATGAGGATCAAAAGATGAAGTGGACTTTTGAAGTCAGAGATATAGTTCTACAGAAGGACGTTGATAATTCCATGGTCTGAACATATGATCAACGAGGAAGTTTTAAGAAAAATGGAAACAAAATGAACCTGCAGGATTGGGCACTTACAGGACCTATCGAAAGAAGGAATGGCAGTTGGAAACGGAGAATAGCATATCTAATGTGCTTGTCTAAATGAATAGCAGAACAATAGCTGGGTGGTATAGTATGGTGACAAACATTGTTTAGAGTTACATTCCATGACTGTCCACGTCCAGAAGAGACGCGTCGCCAAAAAGAAGTTTTTAGATTTCTTACTGTCATGATTGTCTTTCTCTACTGGTTTCTGTACATTCCGTTTTCATTTTATTTAGAGTGCAGTTTCCACTCTTTGCATTGATGATCTGGGTTTTATCTTCTTTTCACTTGATGTGGGCCCAGTTACGAACATATTTAAACTGCTAAACTATTAATTAGACAGTTTATTATTTTCTTCTTATTTTCTTTTGTAAAATTATAATATTATTTGTTATTTATTATTATTTTTATTTTGTCTTTTCTCTTTACGTAGGAACAGTTACGGACATATTTATTTGCTGTCAGATGACACAAGAAGAGTTTAGTTTTAATTAATTTCATTAAAAATATCATCCCTTTTAATTGCATTTTTGAAAAACATTCATGACACATAACATGATCTTTATATTGATTCTAAGACTGAAGATAGAATTAAACATTTTCTTTTATTGATACTTACTTTGAAGTTGGAGAAAAACGTTTTATTTTAATTGATTCTAACAGTAAAGATAGAAGGAACCATTTTCTATTAATTGATTCTCACAGTGAAGATGGATTTGATAATGATTTTGAAGGCGGAGGTAAATAAGCATCATGTTTGTCAAATTATATATATTCTAGTGTGAAGAAAATAGAAATCCAACTGAATTACAAAAATTATGGTGAAGGTACTGTGAATGATCAAACGTGTCAAAAATGTTTTTTGTCAGCAGTTTCTCGATTGTCGATGATCGAAAACACCAGATTGACAGTAATAAAATCAGTACAATATAAATTTACATTATCCAAGTATAGTGGGAATATAAAACTAGTCGTTGAAAATGATTTGCTCCATCTTGGATATGACAAATGCTTTGATGCAGGATTACAAATGAGTTAAACCAAAAAAGATATTGGATCATATAGAAATTGTCTGTTTTGGAGATCACTAGTAACAGTCGAGGAAAAGAGAAGAATAAAAGAAATGAACTAGCTTTAGCCGTGTTAATAGTGCAATTGGAAAGATATCGTCTCCAATGAGATATTTTCTAAGAATCAAAACGATTCCTTCAGATTAAATCAATTGAGGAGAGCAATGAATGGAAGCCATCTGGAATGAGTTGTGGGAAAGGGAATAATGTTCGATCAATATAGAAAACTTTTCTTTTTAGTGACCAGGTTAAAATTGGCCAAGTAGTTTAGACTCATTGTATTCACAAGGTATTGTTCCATCAGGTTAACATCAATGCCAGTGTAAAATACCAGACAATACGCGCACACCAGAGTATACATAGAGTTATTTTAGGCAAGACTGTTTATTACTCGGTGTATTAAATGGGCTCGGCGATTTACACCCAGGCCAGAATATAACCCTCATTATCCCATTTAATAAGGTGTATATTATTGTATCCAGTGATGATAATCGGAAATATTCTGGATCATTTAATGTCACACGTCTGTAAGTATTTATTGAATGCATTCTACTACCATAAGTTTTCTCCGATTTCCTGATTTGCAGAATATGGGGACTAACTTCTTGGTGCCACTTGATTTTGAACAATGTTCCTTTACAGAAACATGGAAAATAGTTTACTGTATATGATGCTTTCATATAAGCGACTATTACTATCTGGAGCCATCACATAACATTTTGATACGAATAGCAATAGTGTGTATAAACTGGCCTAGCTTAGCATAATTTACACTAGGCATTGTATGAAGCAGGCCGGTTCCAATCACACACAAGGTGTTATTTTAGACAAAAGTTAAACTATACCCGTGTATATTCTGAGAGCGGGTTAATCTGGGCTGCTACATCTGTTTTTAAAAATTCTCTAAATGAAACAAAATCAATTCCTTAGAAGACCTGAAAGGCATCTAGATAAATTGTTAGAAAGATAAAACGTTATGGACGGATGAAATTATAAAGTTGGCATGGCAAAAGAGATTTGCAAAAAGTTAAGTAAATTATTCAGTATGTTGAATATACAAAGAATGTATTCTTACCTAGTAGATTAAATTTTCCCTCAGGGAAAACAAATTAGGGTTATTCTCATGTTTAGTCTCTGGTTCTATTATGGTATTAGCAATTCTCTGATATTTTCTTCTTTTGTGTGTTCTATCTCTCTCTTTTTCTCTCTCTCTCCCACACACACAAACATACACGCATATATATGTATATGGTTCTTTTCACGTTTCTGA
The DNA here is from genome assembly GCA_964036315.1 of Acanthosepion esculentum. Taxonomy (NCBI): domain Eukaryota; kingdom Metazoa; phylum Mollusca; class Cephalopoda; order Sepiida; family Sepiidae; genus Acanthosepion; species Acanthosepion esculentum. The sequence continues at coordinate 79,073,697 of OZ038475.1, forward strand.
TCTTTCCGATCCTTCCAGAAATCTATTATTATTAATGCTTGACATTCACATTTCTAAATGGGCTCCAGTATGGCGAGGTGGAGTTAGGGTACAAAATGTCTATTGCAGAATGACCAATCTCTTGTTTAGTATTTCCACTTTCTTATTTCATTATTTTATCAAACAGACCTAAAAAGACTTCATCTATTGCTCGATTCACTTTTTCCTTTATTCTCACGTAATTTGCTTTTCACAAAAGGACAGCTGAAATTGATAGACATGAATATTCAATTTACAAAAAGAAAAAAAAAAGAAAGAACGTTTTACATCTCCATGAATAGAATCAATCGAGAACTATAAGCATCGGATTTGTTCTTTGTGTTGAGTTGATGAAGTATAGTCAGGCTTTCTTCTAAATTATAGCTGACAAACTTTCCCGATTACAGTAATGAACTATTCATAACATTGGCTAAACGGGATAACTAATCTCCGTTTTCATTAAAATGACCAATAAGTCTTCAATGTTTCAAAACCTCATCTCAGAAAAAGAGAAAAGACAATAAACATCTGTTACCTACAAAAATCGATATAAGCATATCGTAAAATAAAATGTGACGGAAGTGTAACGGATATTTGTGCGGAAAGGGAAATGATAGAGGAGAGTTCAAAATCTGGACTAGTCTGTTGCATTCACTCGAAAAAAGCATGAATCCAGCTCTTCTCTGCACAGCTACAGGTTAAGCAGCAGGGATGATGGCGCTCTCTAGCCTCCGGTGTCATTAGTTTCAGAAATGGAAAGCTATGATTTCCAAACTGTGGAAATCGCAACTTAAACCACTCCACTATATTTCACAAAAAGTTTCTGCAGTTCACAGATGATGAAGTAACAGTAAACTGTTTGGAATTGACATGCAATTAAAAAATATAAGTATAACGAAAAACACGGGGAATATAGGGAGTTACATATAGGGAGTTAGGGGTGTTTAGGATGCATGGTGTGTATCATCTGGCTTAGGACCTTTGCAGCGAAGCGGTCGACCCTGCTTTATTCAGATGAATTGTGATGCGAGACTGTATTTGTACACGACCTACATACAACTCTCAATCATGGCTCCAAGAAGTCGCATGGGCACTGCGATGGTCACAGCCCGGTCAACGGCATTGACCTGCCGGCTAAACAGTGTGAGGTTAGTCGAAAGGGTTTCACGAACCGACTAGTGACGGGGAACACCTCTCTCTAACCCACCTGTGCCAGTCGCCAGCCTGGGCGTAGGAGCTGCGCCTCAGAGTTCAGAGGAACTTCTGAGAGCAGAAACGGGGTAACCTCAGCATTCCCGGTGCAAAAGGGATCGGCAAGCCATTTTACCTTGAATGTCACCTCGAACGACAATTACAAAAGGGGAGTGGTGACCACAGCGCCGCAAAATGCTCTAACTGAATGAATGATGAATGATGATAACCAAAAATATACGAAATAAACATACGTATATAATTCTGCTCCTATATACATTTTGTACATAGTAAAAACCACGTGGATGCCTATATAGTGGTGAAAAGTTCATAGGCTGACCAAGATACTCTCATGTAATGTGAACAAATGAAGTTTATTTTTAAACATATTTCCCCGTGCGGTTTATAGACATCTTCCATTGGTGTTGCAGCGATTGGATCTTATTAGTGAAGAAGGTTTCATCCTGTTGGTAACAAAATCATCAACAGCAGATATGATGTTATGATCATTGCAATACTCGTTTTCACCCAAGTGTTTTTCATGTTGTGCATCATATCAACAGATAATAGTCAGATAGATCCAAATCAGGAGAATAGGGAGGGAAGTCAATTGACTGATTGACTTCCCTCCCAATTCTCCGGATTTTTTTTGTCATGCAATAGGCATTGTCTACTGTGCTTGACAAAGCCTGTCAAGCACAGTAGACAATGTCTATTGCATGACAAAAATCTCAAGTTATCATCTTTCCTGCAGATGAACCAAACTTGGCTTTCTTTGGAGCAGGTGAAGATGGGGGATTCCACTGCATCAATTGTCTCTTTGCCTCTGGCGCAAATTGATGAACACAATACTCATTCTGTTTATGAATCATCCAAGGAAACAATCTCACATTTTCCATGACCTGATCATTCTGGTGCACTTTTGATCAGGTGTCAGAAGATGTGGCCCCAGGGTGATAAATCCTTTGTCATACCAAGCTCACCGTGTAGAATATTCTCAACTCTCTCACGGTATGTGCTAATAGCAGTGCGTATTTGATTTATAGTCAATCGCCTGTCACCATATGGTGAACAAGATCAATGTTTGACTCGCTGGTAGAGTTGGGTTGAGGTGTCTTTATTTAATGCCGACAAGACTTTTAGAATAGATTCGTATGAAGAGACTATGTATTCTTTGTAAGAAGGAGATCAGGTTTTATTGACGTATTATTGTAAAGAGGATTTGTAGAGAGTCTGGTTTCATTGATGTATTCTTTTGAGATATAGAGTTAAAAAAGGTTTATTGATATTCTTATTTGGTTTATAACTTTTGGTATAGGCCAACTGTTTTAAGAAATAATATTATATCACCTATCTTTGCTTTGTCGAAGAGCTCATACATGTTGATTATATTATAGTATTATTGCCTTGAGAGAGCAAGTTCTGGACACACGATTAATATATTTCTAATAGTTTATGTCGTTTCACGTGCTTGGTATACTGTCTGATCTTGTTTAGTAAGTAAAAGTGGGTTATTCTCGTGTGGCCAATGCGTAAGCGGGCCAGTAATACTTCATTCATTCTCCTAGTTTGGGATGAATTGAGAAGTGGGTTATTCTGCCGGTTTTCCTCCCGACACCAATGCCATTCCTTTTGAATATACTTGTTAATTACCTCCTTAAAATCGGTGCATGTGCCTCACTGGTGGTAGCTGCAGAAAGTCCGTACTTTGAGTCGTCTTCAAGACTCCCCTTTCCCATCCTAAATTCAACTATTCAAATTTTACAGTTGATAAAGCTGGAGCATTACCCCATAATGTAGCAACCATGCCTGCATGAATTCCCTTGCGGGCTAAACACTTTTTCTACAGGTACTTCATAACGATGCTAATTTTTTTTAGAGAGACGTCCCTGCTAGTAACTTTTGAAGTAGTCTTTGAACAGTCAGATATCAGTTTACCTGTAAATAATAATAAGGGTTGAAATTAATGCTAAAATTCAATTGGGTAATATGGAAGAAAGGTGGATTGACCAGTAGTAAAAATATTTAGAGGTGCTGGTATTGTACATGTAAAAAAAATATGATGCATAATATTAAGAACATTGGGTATGAACGCAGCCAACGTACCATCTTTAAGCAATCTTCATTATGTGATGTATGAGACTTGGGTGGATAAGTACATGAAAACGGTTTACTCAACAGCAAATTTTAGTTAGGAAAGTTGAACGACATTAAAAGGAATTTGTTTTAAAACAGCAATTTGATATTTCTAACTAGACGCTTCCTCTGTAGGTAAATAGTATAGCACTTCAGGACAAATGACTGTTTCGTGTCGGATACAGGTTCGATTCTTGTCGGAGGGAAGATTTCTACGAAATTTCTCGGATATTCAGGCCTGTTAATGTAGTTAGTGCTGTTTATTATAAATAGAGCTTTATTGTATTCTTTTTAGCTCAGTTGGTCAGAATCTATCGTATCTAACGATAGCTCCCATCCTACCAGAGAGCGAAAATCTTTCTTTGATAATATTTCTCGAACATTCAGACCGATAGACGAAAATATATAAATATACTGTTTATTAAATGAGCGGAGCATCTACTCAAACACGAGTATCCACTAAAAATAATGTTTAAAGTGATAAAAATCTGTCAGATTAATAGAAAATTTCCCTTTCTCTCTCTCTCTCTTTATGTATATATATATATATATATATATATATATATATATATATATATATATATATATATATATATATATATGCTTAAATAGCAGGAGAGAATAAGTTTTATTGACTTGGATGGTGAACAGTGTAGGATAAAGAAAACTCTGAAATCAAAACCTGTGGAGGGTCGTTTGGGAACCTTGCGGCATAATGTGCCCCAGTTCTTTATATTCGGCTCTTCTAAGTCATGTGGTTGGTTCTACACTGCTATAATCAAATGATAAGTGCGTGTAGTCTGGCTGTTGCTTGTTAGAACTGAACTGCTTGATGCTCATACGTCGCAGGCGACGGGAAGGTCCAGTATATATATATATATATATATATATATATATATATATATATATATATATATAATTGTTTATTTAAAATTTATAACATAAATATGTTATTAAATCACTACAAAAATAGCCATTTTGTTTCAACACCTCCCCTGTCTTATCAAGTGATGATGTTGAATGTAGAATAAACCTACTGGATATCATCAAGGGATTAACCTTCCATAAATATAAAATCTCCTTCCAAAAAATCTTGATGTTATTTTCAAGGATATTAATAAATCCGGTGACATTTATGTTAAATCCGATAAAACGTATAACTTTTATAAGTTATCCCCTAAGGATTATGATACATCAGTTAAAAATAGTCTGACCAGAAGCTACAAAAAATTGATACCAACAATTTTAACCAGATAGATAAGATTAACTGAATCAGTAAATCAATTACTGATAAACTAAAGATAAATGATCGGTTCAGTATACTCCAGACAAAGGAAGCGTATGTCTTGTTAAAAGACCATAAACCCAAATTCAGAACTAAGCCATCTACTAGGCTTATAAATCCTACTAGACCAGAAGTCGGCAGAATCAGTAAGACTATCTTGGAAAGAACCAACCACTCCATAAAACAACACCCTTGGACTATTACAGTGGATTAATACAGCTGATGTTATCAACTGGTTTACTAACATCCGATAAAAGGACAACTGTACTTTCATACACTTCGATATTATCGAGTATTATCCCTCTATATCGAAGAATGTATTCAGTTTGGCCTTGGATTTCGCTCGGGAATACTCCAATATTTCTGAGAGTGAAGTGGATATTAACATGAAATGCCGAAATTCTGTTCTGATATACAAGGATGAACAGTGGACCGAAAAGTCTTGCAACGATAATTTTGACATTTCAATGGTTTTTGGGGGGATTCTGCGGAAGCTTCTCACCTGGTTGGATTATTTCTTTTGTACAATTTAAGTGCCTTCAATTGTCTAGATTCTGATAGTGTAGGATTGTATAGGGATGATGGCTTATTAGTTGTTAAAAACTCCACTAAAATTAAGGTAGACTGTATTAGGAAAATGATCCATAGGGTATTTCATGATTTGGGTCTTAGGACAATAGTTACAACTAATGTTAAACAAGTAGATTTTCTAGACGTCACCTTAGACCTTGCTAGCAACACTTTCCAACCATATGTGAAGGTTAATTCCAACCCAATATACATGTATCCAAATTCCAACCATCCCTCTTCAGTTATCAAACACATACCCTCCTCCATTGTATTTAGGATTAGCACTAACTCTTCTAACAAAGATGTTTTTAATAAACATCGGGATTTTTACAATTCTACACTCAAAAATAGTGGATACAAAGATATCACTATTCAATATAAAACCCCGGTTAATTGCAACCATAATATAAAAAGAAGACCTAGAAAGATCATCTGGTTTACCCCCCCCCTTTCAATATAATGGTTAAAACTAAATTAGGACGTATATTTCTAAACCTCATCAAGAAACATTTCCACAACCCTGAAATTAACCCACTTAGTAAAATATTTAATCCTAATACCCTTAAATTAAGCTATAGTTGTGCAGATAACCTAGAGAAAATAATTAAAAAACATAACAACAGAGTCTATAACAAGTATAGGATGTCAAAAAACTTGATTACTCACCAGGTTGCAAGCAGCAATACTAAGTATGACACGACTAACTTACGTAATTGTAGGAATCCAAATAATTGTCCACTCAAAAATAATTGTATGACTAGTTCTGTAGTTTATTTTAGTACAATCTCAACACTAGAAAATCCAAATATAAATTTCTTTTTACATTGGTAGTACCATGAAACCATTCAAGGAACGTTGGCGGGAGTACATGCAATCTTTTAATAACAGTAACTATAAGTACATGACTTCATTATCCAAGTATTTTTGGAGTCGAAAAGAAAAGAATAAAACGCCTACGGTTAAATGGAAATTGATTAAGAAAGCCCGGACATGTAACTCCCTATATGCCCCGTGTTACCTATGTCTTAACGAAAAATTTGAAATAATTAAATTTAAAAATAAGACTGATCTCTTAAATCAAAGATATGAACTAACTGTAAATTGTAAACACCGTTATAAATTTAACTTATTATAGAGGTCGTATACTTTGAATGATAATGATATGTCACTGTAAGTTTAATAGATTATTACTTTTATAACCAGATTGTCATCCTGTCGATATAAATGTGTATTGTGTACCTACACAGTATTATCCGTGTGTGTATATGTGTGTATGTATTTTTGCGTATGTATGTGTGTTTGTACTGCTGGATATGTATGTGTGTATATAAGTGTATATATATGTTAGTAGGTTTTTTTCATATATATAAAAAGGAAGAAGGTAAAAAGAAGGAGAAGGATTTAAAAAATATTGGTGTATATATATATATATATATATATATATATATATATGTCCAGTTGTATTGTGTATCTGTATTTATATTTACGTATATTTCTGTATGTATGAATATGTTTATGTATGTATGTTAGGATACATGTATATGGGTGTGTGTATGTATATATGGATATATGTTTATGTATGTATATGTATGTACGTTTATGTATGTATATGGTTGAATGTCTGTCTATTTATGTGTATGTACGTATATATCTGTACTTGTTATTATAGGTATGTATATGTATGTACGTATATATATATATATGTGTGTGTGTGTGTGTGTATGTGTGTTTGTTGACACCTATCATATGTGAGCTTGTTTGTGTGTATGTGTAGGTATGTAAACTTTGGTTTGTGTCTACTGCTAAGTGTGTAAGTCTATGTGTTTATATATGTATATGTATGTGTATTTGTGTATATATATATATGTAGATGTGAGTGTGTGTATATGTGTATATATATATGTATGTGTGTATGTATTTGTATTTATATGTGTATATGTGTGTGTATATATGTATATATATGTCTATATGTGTGTGTGTGTATTTATATGTATATGCGTGGATGGGAGCGTAATTATATATGTGTATATGTGGATGTGTCAATACGGGTATTTATACATGATTATATATTTTTATATGTGGATGTATGGTTCGTATGTCCTAGTATATGTATATGTATATGTATGTACATATGGCTTGAAATGTAACATCGATACTAACTAAAATCTACTTTTGTTTGATAAGGATGTTTTAACTGTTTACAGACTTAATCAACAACTGTGTGTGGTTACATTTTTAAAATATATTATGAACTTTTACTATATTTTATTCTCAATAAGATAATATTGTTAGAATATATGTAGGTTTCTGTATATATATTCCTATTTTTATCTGTGTATGTATATGAAATGGACAAAGTCTGACAATTATTTAAAGACATTTTGTATCTATAAAAGAATGTTATATATATATATATATATATATATATATATATATATATATATATATATATATATATGTATTCTTGAATATTTCTTCGTTGTTGTATCAGACTGTCTAGGTCAATGTATGTGGATGTGTGTTCATGTATTTATCGGTGTCTATGTGTATAGAAAATTCATGCACATTTAATTGTGTATGTATGTATGTGGATGTGTGTACATGTATTTATCGGTATCTATGTGTATAGAAGATGCATGCACATTTAATTGTGTATGTATGTATGTAATGTATGCGTTTGTTTTTTTAATTTTTTTTTATAAAGGGCTGTGGAGATGTTTCCTGTCTCGTCACCTTTTTTATATGTCTTATAATCTGAGTGTGTTTTTATTGTTTTACGCGAGAGGTTAGCACCCTACTCATACACTTGGAATTAAAATGTATACATTTTGTCAGGAAGACCAGCCGATATTAGCGTCTATTCTAACGTAATTTCAATGAAAAAATAAATTGAATAACATATGTTTTTTTCTTTTCTCCTCAGTAATTTTATAAATTTAAACTTAATAGATATTAAATTTAGATTTTAAAATTGGTAATTTTTAATTTTTAATTTTAATATCAAATTTTATCATATAATTTAATACTTATTGGTTAGAATAAACTCTATTTTAGTATAACCGCAACTTTAAAGCTTTTAATAGCTATTATAACCTTACTTCGTTGTCAAGTTTTTTGAATTCTCGTATACTTGTATTTTGGTTGGTCATTCCTGCTTATGTAACAGCGTTTTCCCCTTGCGAAGGATCGTTAATTAATTGAAAACTTTTAAAACCTTTTATTCTACATTCAACATCATCACTTGATAAGTCACCGGAGGTGTTGAAACAAAATGGCTATTTTTGCAGTGATTTTATAACATATGTATGTTATAATTTTTAATTAAACAATTATATCTGCTCTACTCTGTATTGAGCACTCTTTTAAGAATAGTAATTGTTGGTTATTGGAATTTATTCCGTATACACCAATCCTATACTTGTATATATATATATATATATATATATATATATATATATATATATATATATATGAATAAAAACAAAAGGAAAATACCGCGATTCGTCCTCTGAGGGACTTTACCAAGGCTAAGTTTTCCTTTCATATTGTCCTTTTACAGATATACTCTGTCTGAAATTTTTACACACACACACACACACACACACACACACACACACACACACACACATACACAGAGTGTGCGATGGATAAATTGTCGCCACTTTATATTTTTCATTCCTCAAATGATTTTACACAGTATAGTATTGTCAGTTGGACACCGTCTGTGAGAAAAATAGCACGATGATGCAATTCTCTCCGTCAGAAATTTGGAAACAGCATGCTGTACTGTCAGGCTTAATGATGATTACGAAGTTAAGGCAGTTCGGAAATCTCTGATCGTTCAGATAAGAAAAGAACTCCCGACTTTGTTGGTGAGGGTCTCAAACTCAACACGGAGGCCTACATCAAGTGTCTTGAGGAGGTAGTGCTTATCTGGGTCAAGAGGGTGGCTGTTGGATGAACCTATGTCTGGCAAAATATCTCAGCACCATGCCACACAAGCAGGAGAACCCAGCCATGGCTATCAGACAATTTCTGCGACCACATCACCTCTTAAATCTAGTTACCTAATTCAATCCCTTTGATTATTATGTGTCGGGCGCAGTTGAGCGGGAGACCAACAAATTTGTAACACCAAAGATGAAGTGAAGGCAAGGATTATGGCAGCATTCACCAACTTAAACAAGGAGAGAGTCCAGAAGAGATGCAGGAGATTCCTAAATCGTCTGGAAGCCAATAACAGTTTTATTGAATAAATTTATTCTTTAGTGTTTGAAAATATTTTTGTGTAATTTTGGTAAATATATCTGCTAAAATGAGATGTCAGTGTTATTTTTTTTTACTTTTTGCTCAATTTAGACGACAATTTATCCACCGCACCGGTGTCTGTATATATATATATATATATATATATATATATATATATATATGAGTGAAGTTTTTCTCGTTATAAGAATTTTGAATTTTTGAATTATCATATCTTTCTAAGAATTTTAAAATTCTGATGAAGGGGATACAAAGCCCGAAATATGTAAGAACATTCACTATAAATATATTTTATTCCGATTTTGTCTACACACACACATACGCACACATGCACACACACATACACACATACATATATGTATGTATAATTTCATAATTGTGTGTGCCTTGTTCTAACGTAATTTGTGAATGAAATCAGCCGATTAATTATCCAAAGTGCATAGACATCGAGAGGCTAATTTCTCTATCGCCTTTTCGAGAAGACTTTAACATAAAGAAACTAGCAATTTGCAATGCGAGCCAGTGATGCAATGATCAACAGAATCGAATAGCCTACAATACAAAACTGAAATCCATCGTCTAACGAAGATTGATCAAAGATGTGTCGACAGACAATTACTGATTGACAGCCGTCGCAATCTTTATATCTTAATTTACCTTGATGTTATGGAGTCTTTATATTTTCTTTTTTAAGGAAACACACATACAAACACACACACATATATACATATATATAAATATATATACTAATGTTATATATATATATATATATTAGTATAATCACCTACACACACAAATTTATATATATTACATTAATATGACCATACACACGCATATACATGTATTATATACTCACATATATTTATAATATTCGAATACACATGTATAGAATATGTCATATCACTTTGAAACACCGGTTCTCGGACGATCAACAAAGTTGAGCAACGTCGAGCCTGGACAGTACCAAGATGAGAAGATCACTTGGGAATACCAGTTGCTGTAAGCGTGGATGTGCCGTTGGTGTAATGTATAACGACTAACAATTCGAATTCGGCAAGCCGAGCTGTAATTCTAGTGGGTTTCGTTAAATTCACTTTCGCTCAAATACCGTTGGTAAAGGTATGAAATCACCTGTTCTTGTCCCAGTTATGGAATAAATCAGCGGGACTTGTATCCGTAAATCATTATTATCTTCCCTTCAAATTCTGATAATTTAAAAGTATTTTCTGACATTAAATAATCTGCAAAGTGCTGATAAACTGAAAAACACGAGTCAATCATACGATACGTCCATGATCGTATACTTCATATTTGTACATGTAATTTTTTATATATAAATAATTATCTCTCCCCAAGGACACATGTGCAAATGGATAAAGGCGTTGGTTGAAGTAAACCTTTAACTTGAGCCAAAGAGTTATGAATTCAGTACCTGGCTACAGCAGATGCAAACAAAAACTTGGAGAGTTCAGTTAAAGGGAATTACCTGATACTGTGATATCTGGAATGGGCAAGACACGTGGAACTAGAACAATATAATTCGGTGTACGAAATAAAGCGTTCGGTTCGAAATTCTAATCCCTTGAGGAGGGCCGGAGCGTACAACGGCCAAAACGTCGTGAATATGGTAAAAATTATTAGTACAACAGTCCGAACAATATAAATAGTGTAGTAAATGTACATTATATATATATATATATATATATATATATATATATATATATATATATATATATATACAATTTAGTAAAATGTGCCGGTTACATATTACGTTTATTTCTATACTTTTATATATGTGTATATCTAAGTTATATACGTAGATGTTATAGAATCTAATTATATATATATATATATATATATATATATATATATATATATATATATATATATATATATATATATATAGGTAGGTAGTAATCCGTAATACATATATATATATATATATATATATATATATATATATATATATATGTGTGTGTGTGTGTATATGCGTGTATGCATATATAGACAAGTGAAATTTCTTTGCTTCGAAGTTTATAGAGTTATAAACAGTTATAGATATATTTTATTTGGTTTTTTAAATATTTCCACTTAGGTCTCTATATAAATGTGCTTATTATTATTCTAAATTCTTTGATGAGCCGCTTTCTGGCACAGGTCACAACAAAAACCATAGCTAAAAGTGTATTCCTACAAGAAAATGGTATATCATATTCTGCAAACGCTACCACTATACTATACTATAATATATATATATATATATATATATATATATATATATATATATATATATATATATATATATATATTTAGTTGGATAGATGTGAGTTTGTGACCCTGGGTTTCACGCTTTTGCGATCGTCAGAGTCACAAACTCACATCGTCAGATCGCAAAAGCGGGAATCCCAGGGCCATAAACTCACATCTATCCAACTAAATATATTAGGTCTATCTCTGATATTGAGCGTTATAAATACCACGCGTATATATATATATATATATATATATATATATATATATATATATATATATATATATATATATATATTTATATACGTACACTTTTCATATATATATATATATATATATATAAAAGTGGACATGGAAGTCAGCACTTAGAGGCGACAGTCTGTTTCATGCTAGTGCAATCGTCAGGCGACTAGTGCTGTTATTTTTCTCGGCTATTTATATAAGGGTCAGTGGTGCATTATGGGTAGTCTATTTTGGCGGTTACTTACATAAAACCACACCTGTTAGAATATACGAAACAAAATCAAAACAAAAGAACGGACGAAAGTTATAACTGTTATACAAATAAAAATAATAATAATAAAAAAAAAAAAAAACATTAATAAAAGATAATATACTACATTACTTAAAAACCGAAAGCCAAAAAGATATAGTGTAACAAATAAATAACAACAAGTATAATAAATCGATCTAAATACATCCAAATATATAAATAAACTAACAACGGATTACGATAAACTAGCCGTTTAAAAAACAAAACAAAACAAAAACAAATAAAGATAACCAACCTAAATAGATAAATTAAAAACTGTTCCCACCTAAATAATAGTCAGAAAAAACCACAAATTCAACAAACAGATTTAATCAATGACAAATAAACAAATATATAAGATAAAAAATAAAAATGAAAATAAATAAAAACAAGCAAAACAATTTGACCCAAATAAATAAGCGAACAAGCGATTTCCGGTAATGACGGCCATTATAGACTACCAACAATAAGCTATATAAACAAATTTTGACTACGTTAACCAAAAACACCGATCAAAATAAAAGAATAAATAAATAAATATATAAGATAAAAAATAAAAATAAAAATAAAAAAACAAGCAAAACAATTTGACATAAATAAATAAACAAATAAGCCACTTCCGGTAAAAGTAACCGCCAAAATAGACTACCCATAATGCACCACTGACCCTTATATAAATAGCCGAGAAAAATAACAGCACTAGTCGCCTGACGATTGCACTAGCATGAAACAGACTGTCGCCTCTAAGTGCTGACTTCCATGTCCACTTTTATATTTACACACGCTCTATCTCTGATATTGAGCACTTTACCCCATAAATATAGCACACTTTAAGACTATATTTCTGTATATATATATATATATATATATGTGTGTGTGTGTGTGTGTGTGTAGTGTGTGCCTGTGTATTCTTTAAAATCCACTCATATGTATGGGAAAAAGACTCGATATTTGTAGATATAGACAATGTAGAAATAAGGATCCTCAGTGTATGTTGGCAGTCAGTTTAATGTTTAAAATAACTTTTGGACTTTCTTTTGTTTCTCTCTCTCTCTTTCTACATACACACGCATATATATATATATATATATATATATATATATATATATATATATTGACTTCAATGTTCACTTTTATATTTACACGCGCTCTATCTCTGATATTGAGCACTTTATCCCATAAATATAGCAAACCTTAAGACTATATTTCTTCATATATATATATATATATATATATATATATATATATATATATATATATATACATATGATTTCTCTAAGATATATGACTCAGATGTTTTCGTTAGTACAGTTAGGTAAATAAAAAGAAAGTTGAGAGTATCTAATATCTTTAACGATACAAATAAAAAATCCAACGATCATTTTTGCTTAATGAGAACCAACTTTCGTCTCGCAAATTTATGTCCTATTCTTGTAAAAAAAAATTCTTTTTCTGATGATGTCGGTTCATCAGTGATACAAGTTGAAGTAAAGATTTTCACAATTGACTTATGCATGTTTAAGTCTTTTATATGATTAGCATAAATTGGTAATTGGCTGACAATATGAAATCGATTAGTTAGAAATGCATAAAATAAGAAATATTACATTTTTTATTTAATATGTGATTACTTTTGAGAGCAATAAATCTTCGTCTGAATTAGTAAGTTTAGTATTCATAATGTTGAACTTAGGTTGAATTTCGTCATATATAATTTCGTCACTATTCTTCTAAATAAATAAATGGCAAATTCTGTCTGTCCGTTTTTCTGAAACTGCTCTAACTCCGGCCAGACTTGTACATAGAAATATACGTTTTTAGAATCAGGGAATTGAAAATCTGCCTTTCATCTGGTGCTTGAACATCCAGCATTGGTGTTTGTGTCCGAATCAGTGGAAAACAGTTAAAAATTCAAAATTCTATGAACTGAACAAAATGAATTGTTTTAAAACTTTTTAATTTATATTGAGTTTAATGCAACATGAAAACTTGTGAATTTAATATTTTTTGATTTATATTCAGTTTAAAATATCGCCAAAACTTTGTGAGCTGAGGAAATCAATTTTATTTCTTCAAAATGCAAAGGAAGCAGAGTTAAAAATGAGATGTTTTGTGATTTGAAGAACTCGACACAATTGAAGTTCCAGGGAGTTTGAAATTTGCAGATCTCAATTTTGGGCCTGAATTCGAATTTAATCTCAAATCGGACTTTCCGACTTTTGGCGGGAATTGGACTTATAGCCCGAATCAGAGTTAGGTTTTGAGCTTCCATTGAACGAATAGAGAAAGTACTTCAAAATTATGATTGCTATTTTTTAAGCTGGACCAATCCTCCCTTTGGTTTTGGGTTAGTTGCCCAATTAGTCCTCCTCGGGAGCAAGATTTTAAGCTAGTTTTGAATAAATGACTTAGGTAGAACAGATAAAAAAGGTTTATATGACATTCTTCTTTAATATTCTATGTTCCATCAGGTGATCTCTTTCCTTCTTAGGTTCCTTTTTAATATCTAAGAATTAATAGAATGTTTTAAAAACTATAGCGGAATCGTTTTCTGTTGCATTCTCTATATGTTTCAGTCAGAGGTTATTTTCCTAGACAGGTTATCGCCCGAGGTATGTTAGAGTCTACTCTGATTTTAATCTATACCTGGGAGGAGATATATAGACAGATTGATACTTTTCCAAATGGTGTTGGTGCGAAAGTGAATGGGTTTTCTGGAATTTGAACTCAGCTCGCCCATTTTCATTTTCCACGTCGATGACCTGCACACTGAAGTATTGTTGGTTAAGAAAAAACATGACTATAAATAAAAACCAAAGACAAAACATTGGTCGTCTCACGTCACCGTTGAAAAACAATTATGTCATATGAAAAGCAATTATGTTAATCTTTGATTTGAAAACATTATGTAAATATAAAGATAAATATGCAAATCTTCGATTATCCTCATGGTATATTTTCGCAATTGTTAAATACTGTGTCAAAGCTTTAAGTCTTGATGATCAATTGGTCAGTGCCGTACTTGATACACGCTTAGACGATCATGTCATGTACGATTCATAACTAACCAGGGAGAATATTTTCCAGCATTCCGTTACTGTTTCTTTCTGTCGTAGACTGTTTTCTAACCAAGGCTATAGGACCCAGTCTGTTCTGCTATTAAACTCATAGCTGCGAAGATATGGATTCATACTTTTCCCAAGGGTATTTGCACAGAAGAGAATTTAACGAACCCGATTGGAATTCGTTGCATTCTCTTGCACGCAAATAAAGAATTGCAAATAACGAATTTTTATAATCTTTAAATGCAAAATTTATGGATTATATGTCCATTATGTAAAACTCTTTTGTTTGCTGTTTATCCTCTTCTACAGAAATATTATCAAATTTAATCTGATTCTTACTTGTAGGTTGGTGTGTTCAATGTCACGCGATTATGAATTCCTTTAAATCATTTTCCTTTCATGGCTCTTACACTTACAACTGAAAAAAAAAACATTTCCAGAACAACATGAAGTGATAAACTTCGACAATATTTGACTATTTCTATTCAGTGATCATAAGAGGACCAGGAGTCCTACCAGGATTTATTTTTCCGGTCACAATCTAAACATATACCTGTTAATGATTGACACAGAATGAAAGTTGCCGGAACTTTAACTTAAAGAAATATGAGAAGAAAGGACTAAGCATCAATTGTAAGAAGACAGTAAAGAGACTTGTACATAGAGGCAGCGTGGACACTTGGAAATTTCTGGGGCATATAATTACGAAAGAGGGCTTGGATAATATTTTACTCACGGGACATACTGAAGGCTAGAGAGACATTCCACTATATTTTCTAAAAAAAATCAAGCAATTCTTACATATTAAAAAGGAATCTGTACAGTACCAAGATCACCTGAAGAGACATGGAATATTAAAGATGTCATGCAAACCTTTTTAATCTGTTCTATCCACAGCGAATAACTTAACTCAGGACCATTTGTAACTGGATGGCATAACATGAACTGGATTGATAGTAAAGAGACAAAAATTCCATAGAGATTGTAAAGACATTTTGAGGAGCCATGAACACCCAAGTCCTGAAGAAGAACGGTGGATTAAAGAAGATTTCATTCAGTATTCGATTCGGAAAAACGAAGCGCAAATCAGATAAAGAAAAACGAATTTAAATATTAAAATTGCAAAATACTCATATCCGAGTGTTTTATGTTCCGACCATGAAACCCGGATTCTAATATGGAGGAGACGATTTTTTATACCTAAGTTTGTAGCACCGACGTAATGTGTCAGAAGACCATAGCATGGATTGGGTCAAGCTTTGTGATTGAAACTGCGTAGAGGAAACTGTTTGGAAGGCGTCGGTAGTTGTGCTAAACCGAGTAATCGCCTAATGTGTAAATAGAAGATATTTAGACTTGGTATCTAGACTTAAGAGTTGTTGCTTAGATAAAAAAAACATTTTTATCCACAGCAGTCTAGCCACACGCGGGGATAAATAGGCCGAAATAAACCCCAAGAACTGAATTTCTTTTAAAACAACATTTAAATCCCGTGAGTTTCTAATCTGTCGTAGGCCGAAATAGCAGAAAATGTTATTAATATCAAAAGTTCAATAAATTATAAAGAAATTATAAATCAATAGTTCAAGAAATAGTTCAAAATTTTATTACAAATCTGGTTCCTCTACGATCACCGAAGTTAAGCAATGTCTAGACTGGTTAGTACCTAGATATGTGACGGCTTAGGAATATCAGGTGTTGTAAGCTTGGATATACGGGTGGTGTAATTGTTAATCGTAGAGCCGAGTTCCAATTTCAGTCGGATTCGTTATATTCACCTTTCTCCCCCACGAGCTATGAGTTAATAAATTAAACTTGTATCACGAAACCATTATTATCTCTAAAAAATCTTATAAACTAAAAATATTTTCTGGCTTTAAATAACCTCCAAATCGTTGATAAGCCGTAGAAAACGAATCAATTCTTACTAATGTCCGATATTAGAATCATTTTTCTCTTTATAAATGTATTTAAACAGTATTTAAATCAGTCAAAACAGGAGCCCTGAACATCTACACATTTACGCCATCATCGTACAATGTTTTTTTATACCTTTTCGATAAAATAATTGTTTGGGCGCCAATAAATCGTTGAATGTAGTTTCTGTATCATATTTGCAACTAAATGTCTTTGTCAAGATACTTTAATGGTGGTCAGTGGGCGAGAGATCAGAAGAATATAGTGCATGTGGCAAATTATCGTATCCGAAGTCCGAGGGTTTCTGCAGTGTCATCTTTGCCATATGTGCATTTTTCTGAAGCAGAATTGGACAATGCCAGCAGCATTTTACTCAACATTTCATTAAGTTGATGGCAGTAAACTTCGGCAGTGATGTTTTGGTTAGGTTCCAGAAAATGTAATCGATAAAACCAACAGTGGACCACAAAACAGGAACCAGGTTCTTCTGTTTGTGAAATTTCAACATGATGAAGCCATTGAGTTGATCATTTACGATTGTCATAAAGGATTTTTTACTTTTTCTAAGTCACTATTCAATCAAGAATGAAAGCTACTTGAGAAGCATTATGAACAACCTTGAACGCGTGCAAAATGTATTTGCATCTCTTCTTTTTTATGATGAGGGTTATATAATTTTTAAGTTAAACTCTGAAGGACATTCATATAATATAAACAAAGAAAACATTTTAATCTCATGTTGTAAGTATGATGACATATCTAGTTAAAATTTTAACTTGTCATAGAGTGATAGTATAAATATTGCTTGTTAAAGAATATAGCAATCCGCATATGTAAAACGTAACATCTATCTATCTATCTATCTATCTATCTATCTATCTATCTATCTTTCTATCTATCTATCTATCTATCTATCTATCTATCTATCTATCTTCACACACACACACACGCACACACACACACGCACACACACATACACACACAAATATATATATATATATATATATATATATATATATATATATATATATATATATATACATTTCCTTGAAGACGACTGAAAAGGCACGGCTCTTAAACATTTTATTAAAGTTTTCTTTTTTTGTAGGTATAAAGTAAATAAAATCTATGAACAAAAAGTATCTTATACACAAAAATTTGTCGTGTGCATTAGTTATACACAGAAATAAATTCGACTACAATTTTGATCTAAAGAAAGCCACAATGAGTAAAAGTGAAAGTAACTTACTTAGAAAATAGCGAGAATGCTGCTATTGAGTCTTATCAAAATATAAATCTGCGCTCCAAACTTTTTCAAATATCTCCATTCCTGAAAGAATTACATCTACACCAAATCAGCATACATGACTAAGAACATGTTAAAAAAATAAAGAAAACGGTTACATTCATAACCTCTTGTTACCTAAAATGTATAATACGTAATTTATAACACAAAAAATATTAATTCCATGAAAAAATTCAATATCATTTACTCATTTTTGTTTAGTAGACATGGAGTTAAGTCGCTTAGTATCGTCCATAATTTGAATAGATTTTCAGTTAAGCTGATGAATATATATATGCGTCCCTTAAATAAAAAGAAATTGATAAACTAACATTTGTTTATAAATATTTATTTCAAAATAATATCCATACATTTGCTTTGATAAAGTCTATCAGCGGACGTATCACGTCGGCTAAGATAAGTTTTCCTGTTTTCGTTATTCATATATATATATATATATATATATATATATATATATATATATATATATATATATATAATCTTCATTAAATATGACAGATAAGGTACTTGTCAGATAAAAGATAATTACAAACAAGATAAAACTAGACTTAACATTATAAAAAATTGGACAACACCAGTAGACAAGAGGAAAATATTAGACTAATTATTTATTCCAAACATTTTAAAACCGCCAATCTTAGAGTTAAAATTAATAATTCACATCTTAAATTAAAATTAAATAGAACACATATTATTTACGAATTTAAATGACGATTAAGGAATTGTGTTCCGGATCAATCAAAATTCGTAAACAATTATATTGGCCACACCACAACATGACTAACAAGAAAACTCACCTTACATTTTTCTGACCATAGCTCAATTAGGTCTCATTTTAATACTCATGGAAACCTACCGGACCCTATCCGCAACATACTTGTTGATAATACAAATATAATAGCATCGTCTACATGTAATAACCAACAGTTAGTAATATGAACTATGAATATGGACACAATATGTTGACTGTATTTTGAAAATAAAACTATAATAGTAAACACATACATAAAACAATCTATTTACAGTTAACAGTTAATATATTTCATCCTTGAAAATGACTAAATGTATAGCTGAAAGCTATCGGAAAAATATAACATTTTGCCAGTTTTTTTCTTTTTATAATTATAATTTATCTACTGAAGAGATAAAAATTGTTCCATGTGTGATACGCGGTTAGGCAACAATGACTGACGAGCTAGATTTTTCCCGCAGTAGGTTGCCATCTCTTTCTGTGGTAGACCAGTTGCCATCCAAGGCTATAGAGACAGGTCTGTCTAGCTATTTACCCACAGCTGGGGGGAGAAGAAGAGGATTCATACCTTTCCCAAGGGTATTAGCACGTAAGTGAATGTAATGGATTCGACTGGAATTCGAACTCGGCTCTCCGATTCCTCCACCGTGCCTCTTATTATTATAGATGAATTATATAAAGAACTTAATGAAAGCACCTTGTCTGTCATATTTAATGAAGCTGGCATGAAAGAAGGATTGCTGCCTAATACACAATATATATATATATATATATATATATATATATATATATATATATATATATATATATATATTACAGAGACTGCGCACTTATTTTAGACTGAGGGTTAGGAGTAATATTTTTATTCTTCTTATAGCGAATTGAAGAAATGTCAATTCATAGGAAAAAAAACCTCGTCTGTCTCGCTTATATGATTGGTCATTATGAAAACATTGTTGACGCGTTAATGCCAAGTAACAGGAGATGAATTCTGTGCTGTCTGAATTATTTAAGACAAGAAAAAAAATAATATTCTTCATATTGAAATGTCATTTCTCTTAGTAATTGAATACATTTGTAACTTTTTGCTTTTGCAGATAACTTAGAAAATAATTTTTTAAAAAGTTAATTCAATAGTAGTAGTTTCAATAACACTACTGCTAATATCGATCATTCGTTAGCCAAGGATTCTTTCTAGTCTAAATACCGGTCTTAGCGAAAAACAACTGCGATGAATATTTTCTTTATCGGGGAGAGGGGGGATGAATATTTGACTTGAGCTTCAGGAGTCATTGTCCCAGGCATTATCTTTCTTTTGGGTGGGGGTTATTATCTGGCTCCTGAGGTATCCTCAAAAAGTTAAGTGCCACGGGGTTTGAAGATTTTTGAACAGCTACCAAATGCAACTTGAACTGTAAGTCGGTGCATGGGCACATACACATAAAGACGACAAATTCCCACTCACATCTGTTGACTTTGGGGGTAGAATTTGATATTATCCTCCTGCTTATTTGTTGTATTTTATAGTGTACTTATTATAATTCTATTTCGGTATAAATTTATTTAATTCGCTAGAAATGCCAAGCTATATTCTTTGATGAACCCAGAGAAGAATGACCCACCGAAATCATATTACCTGTCAATTTAAATCATTGATTGATTGATTCGTTTTCTACGGTTAGTCAAGCCATTGCAGATTATTTAAAATATAAAAGTATTTTCAGTTTCTAAGACATTTTTCTGGGGAGATAATAATCGTTTACTGATACAAGTCCTGCTAATTAACTTATAGATGGAGGGAAAAGAGGCGGATATTTGCGCCTAAGTGCATATATGGAACCCAACGGGAATTGGAATTCGCAACTTCGATTAACGATTCTGGGCCATTATCCATTACACCACCTGCACATCCAAGTTTGCAAGCACCTGATATTTCCAAGCGATCACCCATCTAGGTTTTGACCAGGTTCGACGTTGCTTAAATTCAGTGATCGTACGGTAACCGGTGTTTTAACCTCTAAATAATTAAAACTAAAGCACGACCTTAAGAACATAGCAGCCTTAGGAAGTTAAAGCTTATATATGCATTTTTTGTAGATCAAATAATTATAACAACGTCATTTTATGTGTTTAATCACATATAGATATAGAGCTATTAAACAGTTGAGTTATTTACAGTTGAGGTGGCTCGATATAACCATAAATTCTATGCCAAGTTTGTTCTCGCGTACATCTTGCTTGTGGAACTCCCTTAGGGCTCCATGACTTTCAGCTAACCTTAATCTGCAAACGTTTGAATGCAATGCCAATCTCTATCTATTGTCCTCCTGATTACTTTTTCCTCTTCCCGCTCGTTATTAATGTTTCTGTTCTTGATTCTTCCACACCTTGTATCCCTTTATGTCTTAGTGGATTTACTGTCTTGCATAGGGTGAGAGCGGTTGAAAAAGATTGTTTAGCACGAAAGAAGTCATTCAAGTCATACATCCTCGATTACATGTGGATTTCCACGCATATTAATTATCACCTATGTACTTACATATGCTAGTCTACCAACCTACCCGCGTATCTCCTGACACACACACACACACACACACACACACACACACACACACACACACACACACACACACACACACACACACACACACACAAGAGGAAGAACAGTCTCCTAAGAAATAGCTCACACACCTTATTAGAATTATATGCCGTATTTTGCTGCTGATAAAACGAATTTCTTTTCTACAAAATATCTCTAAAAAAACACCGTACATTCTATAAATCGAAGGTCGGTGACGGGAGTTAACTTCACTTCTAATTATTGCATAATACTTACGATAAATGTATTACTTCTCCATCTGTGGTGAATTTGTCATGATTCGTCGGGTTTTCATGCTAAAATATGCTATTTAGTGGATACAATTGGGGATAGTGGGGAGGGCTAGGAAGTACAAAGAAAAAATCTTTTTCCGATTTCTTCCTTTAAATTTTTTGGGGGAGCGTCTAATAAGTAGTGAAATATGCTAGTATACAATATATAAAATACAATATATAAAATACAATATATAAATATCTGATACCTTGATGTTCAGAAGATATCAGCAGAAGAAAAATAAACATATAAATGGTAGAGAGTTGACAACAATTATCTCAGGTATCAGAATGAAACTGGCTTGAATGATTTGGTCGAGTCAGATAGTCACACTTAAGGTATCATATTGCGATAGGGGCTCTGATTCAGGGATTGACATCGGTCATAAAAAAAGGAAAGAGAAAACGAAGAAAACGTTTTCGTATATGAAAGTAGAAGGGACAGGTTTGAGTGATTTTTCATTCGACAGTGAATTGCATTTTTGAGCATAATGAAAAATAGTTTCTCCCTCAAATCTTTCAACGATAAATATTGCCTCTGGTGGACACGAGGCATTAAAATAACAGGAACTGGAAGTCTCTCACTTCCCCCTTTTCATTTACTGATTAGTAATCAGTGCAGCAGAATCAGATCGGAAATAGAACAAAAAAATGTGCGGTTTCGTCAAAGACACTGGGACAAGGAGCGCGATATTTATTCTCAGAATATTATCAGAAAGATCATTACAAATGCAGAAAGACGTATTTTATAGATTATGCAAAGGCATTCGATAAAGTAAGACACAAAGTGTTTTTGGAACAGCTGTTGTATATCTCTCCCCCTATATAGCAGTGAATATTGGACAATCAAAGAGAGATGAAGCCACAGAAATGTGGTTCTACAGAAGGCTCCGAGGATAACATGGACCTAATATATAGGCAACGACATAGAAAATGAAAAGAATATTAAGGAAGGATAGTAGAATAATGGAGGACTTATACAGGCAGCAAACGGCCTGTGTACGGATAGAAAATGAGTTCAGAGGATATACAAAACAGAAAGAATTGTAAGACGAGGATGTACTTTCTCTCACTGGACGTTCAACCCTTACAACGAGGAAATTCTGTGACAATTAGAAGTCCTGCAACAATTTAATATTTGCAGCCACAGTCTTAAAAACATAATATATGCAGAGGACACAGTGTTCATAGCAGGCACGGAGAGAAAACTAAAAAAACAGCTACAGAAAATAGAAACCAAGAAGAAAGGATAAAAAAGAAGACGGAATCCATGGTTGATAGCAAAAAGATGAGCTCAAAATGCAAATTACAAATCGGAGATAGAAAAATCAAACAAGTACAAACATTTAAATATCTGGCAAGTGTTTTA
Source organism: Acanthosepion esculentum (assembly GCA_964036315.1). Lineage (NCBI taxonomy): Eukaryota > Metazoa > Mollusca > Cephalopoda > Sepiida > Sepiidae > Acanthosepion > Acanthosepion esculentum. The sequence goes on from OZ038475.1 coordinate 79,097,224, forward strand.
ACAGAGGACGGAAAGTGCGACATTGAAACCCGAATGGGGCAATGAGATAGCCAAAGATGGATAACAAAATCTAAGCAGAGAATCAAGAAACAGAAAAACTCGTTAGAAACAAAGAAAATAGTACTGAAATGTTATATGATATCTATCCCCTTATATAGCAGTGAATACCGGACAATCAAAGAGATTTGGAGCCACAGAAATATGGTTCTACAGAAGGATGCCGAGGATACCATGGACCGAACATATGGGCAACGATAGAGAAAATGAAAACAAAAAGGAAACTTATATTTAACAGAGAGTTGAAAATTCTAGGGCACGTAATGAGGAACAAGGTCTCGGTAAATCTGATACTCACAGGACAGATTGAGGGAGAGAGGAAATAATGCGTAATATATTTAGTGAGCTTGAGTAAATGGATGGCAGGATTGACTTTGGGTGAAATAACAAAAAGACAAAATTTATTTAGAACTACGAAGAACAGGAAATTGTGAAGAGTCATGATCGCCTGCGTCCAGGGGAGGACACGGCAAATAAAGAAGAAATCAGGAAAACTTTCTTGACTAATGGCAATAAAAAAGTTAATTCAAACTATACGTGTTGCTCTGTTTACTATGAGAATGGGCCTCTATACCAAAATGGTATCTAATTCGATGCACACAGACAAACTTTAGTAAATAGGTCCCAGAAAGACTTAGAAACGAACGTGACAAATCAACCGATTGGTCTATGTTTGAACAACGACACCGACTACAAACCCAAGTAATGAGATATTTTGACAGCATCACAATATATACGCCAACGTTCCACAACGCAGAAGGAGAATTTTGTAACTCTCAAAAGCTAGTGAAAATCATAAGTAACATAAACGCAAAAGTAGGAAAAGAAGACACTGATTTGCCATGATTGACTTGATTGACGCAACGAAAAAATGTCTCATGTGGTGCACAGCGAACAACCAAAAAATAAGTAACAAATGGTCTCAAAATGCTTGCGGAGTTTGAAATCCAGGGAGGTCACACGAAGAATGAGTTCCACCAGGCCTGACATTCGCAGCAAAGACCAGGCGATTCCACATTAATGGGGCGCATCAACTTCATTCCCTTCGTATTCCATTATTAACAAGGAAGTTCCACTGAGACAGATTCTTTGCAAGAACTGCTACCTTATAGAATAACCTCCCAAGGGGATGCTTTCATGATCATTAAAAGGTTAGCATCTTCAAGTCTTGAAATAACCGTTATGTATCCATTATTTACACATAATCTTATAAACGGCATTTCGTATCTGTTCTTATTGATTTGTGTTTTACGGCTTACCAATCTTTTGCAGGTTGCAAAGTCAGAAATATCTTTTTTAGACTGTAAGAAACACTTCCAACAGCTGAGTCTAGAATGGTAGATTCATACCTTTCTGTTGTGGTAGGATCCACCTAATTTGCATAGTGGAGTACCGACCATATAAATATGGTTGGTACCGGGAAGAGAGGGGAACGAATCAAGAGATTCAACCAGAGACTCTGCCCGACTGCGACTCAGTCAACACATTCTCCAGGAACGGTCTTCCCAGGAATATACAAAAGACTATATGTAAATATTGTGTACACTTTCTTGTTTCAATACATTTTGTTCTACGTACATTTTGTGTTGCATTATTATTCCATGCCTTAGTCAAGTTTCAACACTTTCCCAAGGATATTTGCGCGTAGGTGAATATAACAAACGCAACTAGAATTGGAATTCGGCTCTCCGATTAGCAATTCCGAGCTAGCCATTACTCTATCCACACATCCAACTTTGAAGTACCTATGTTCAAGTAGTCAACCATCTAGGTACAAACCAGTCTCGACGTTGTTTAACTTTTGTAAACATCAGGAACCTGTGTTTTAACGAGATATGGCCGTAAGTACTTACTTAATCTTCTTACACACATACAATGACATAATTCATCAATACTATTTTGAGTGATTCTTGAGTCTTGAGTAAGCATTAGTAAAAATATATAAACCACAGGAAAATATTTACAAATTCAGTTCTATACATTAAATATTATCCAAGCTCAGTAATATACAAAGTATAAACGGAAACTCTGAAACGAAAGAAGTCTAAACAGCACATAAACTACAAGACAACAGATTCTAGGACAACTTATTTTGGTTTACCTTTGTGTAAAACAAATATAAAAGACCGCTAATTCAAAGTGGAACAAGTTAAGTGCAGCGTTAGTAAAATAAACAAATGAGATTTTTACAAAGAAAGAGAGATAAGAAAAGAAATGAATTCCAGATGAAAGCCTTGAACTAAAGAAAACAGAAACAGTAGAGAATTCTAAAGATTGGCAGCGAATGTAGGCTACAAGTAAAAACATCGTAAAGAAATGCAAACGGAAAACAGATGAATTAATAATTCGACAAGACGTGTGAAAAGATAGAAAAACTACAGAACATCGACATAGGAGGCACTTATAAAAAGATAAAAGAAATAGCAGGAAAGGAAAAATGCTTTTCGACATGATATACAAAATCTAAAAGGATACAACAAAGATAGAACGAATAACATCAGAGAAATCTTCGACAACAACAGTGTAGGCAAAACTAAAAGGCACACTAATGTGCCTTTTAGTAATAATAAAAATAATCACCCGTAATAATAAAATTTAAAGTATGCATAGCACTGGCCCATATAAATAAAAAAGCCACATGGGAAGATGTCAGCATTATACAATTTCGTGGTTGATAAGGCTAACGAAATAGTTAACGAAATATATGACAACGGCGAAATACTAGAAGACCACAGTAATCTACCTTCATAACGATACTAAAAACGTCAGATGAATGCGATCTGTATCAGACAATAAGTTTAATAAGCCATATATAACTAAACTTAAAATTCTCATGAATAAACCTCGTAGCACAAACAAACCGGATTTAAGAGCAGTGTGTTTTTGAAAGACGAAATGTTGGAAGACGAAATGTTATTTTTATGAACAAAACGAGCAATTTAAATGCAGAAAATCTCTACCTATGTTTTGTAGAATAAACAAATACGATAAACTACGACTACTTGAAATGCTAGAAATGCTTCATTTGTATTGTTAAAATGTTAGAATATTTTTACAAGGGACAACCTATCAGCACGCAGATAGGGAACGAGTTCACGAAGTACACAAAAATAGAAAGTCGACTAAGGTAAAAAAATTGTTTTTTCATCGGATTTATTTAAATCATACAACGGGATGATTCTAACAGAATTAGGAATCCTACTGGGATTGATTATTGGCGGACATGAAGCGAAAGAAATGAGGCTCTAGCGACGAATGCTGAGAATATCATGAACAGAACATGTGAGGAATATTGAAGGTAAATAGGAACTACATGAAATTACAATCAGAAAGTGACAACTAAAATTTCTGGGATAGATAATGAGAAATGGATGCCTGGATTATAAGCAGGGAGAAACAGCGGATTTCATAAAAATATGTAAAACTTGCAAACTGAGATTTATAAATGCCAAAACTTCAAGTCGGTTGATTGATCCAAAAGTGACTTGGTCCAAAGAGTTTTGAGTTCATTGTCTGGAAATAGCAGTACACAAACTTGGGAGAGATGAGTTATCAAGGGGAATTAACTACAACTGAGATATTCAAAGGCATGACACGTGGAATTAGAACAATCTAGCCTCGTGGGCTAAATAAAGGGTTCGGTCCGAAATACCAAATATTACCTTAATGTGAAAAAGAATAGTGAATCAACGATCTATGGAAAAGGAGGAAAATGTTAGGAAGTTGTGGAAGGCCATAATCGCGCAACATCTGAAAGAATATATTATTGATATAATGTTTAATATCATGTATTATTAAGTTAGAAATAATAATAATAATAATAATAATAATAATAATAATAATAATAATAATAAAAAGAAGAAGAAGAAGAAGAAGAAGACCCGAAAAGAATATTCTAGAGGAGTGTTTGATACTAGAAAGTGAATTAAATGGGACCAATTAAATGAAAGCTATACCTGTAATAACATACAGCTACAACATTATTAAATGGAAGTTGAATGGCATTAAAAGATTAGACGCCATGACCAGAAAAATGCTTACCTAAATGAGGATGCACAACTCGAGGGTGATAGGTTATATGTACTAAGAACTTTAGGTCAAGGTTTAATCCAACTTGAATTAACTCTAAAAACTACAACAATTCGATTGAAAGCCTACCTCACAGAAATCAATGATCTCTCACAAATAATAAAACGCTAATTCCACTCCATCACAAAAAGAAACAACGAAAAACGAAACGAATACAATCTATGCCAAACGAGTAATGCAGAAAGCAAAATAACTTGGCCAAATGAAATTACAACAAAACTATGAGGACAAGGTGTTTCATAGCAAATAAATAAAAAGAACGAAAGAAGCAGATGTGGACCAACAGAAAGCACATCAGTGTCTGAGGAGCACCGGGCAGAAAGCTGAGACAGAAAGCTTAATTATTGCTGCTCAGGACAAAAGCTTCGCAACCAGATCCTGTCAATGTTACATAATCAGGGATGGAACTAACCCGAAATGCAGTATATGCGGAACATATGATGAAACTGTCGACTATATTATCTCAGGATGACCGGAACTGGCAAAAAATGAATATACTCAGAGACATAACAAGGTGGCGACATATGTGCACTGGAAGACGTGCAAGAAGCACAAAATCAAAACCACTGAGAGATGGTATGACCACCAACCAGACACAGCTACTCAAGATAACGATGTAACTATCCTCTGGGACATGTCAATTCAAACTTACAAGAAAATAAAAACCAACAGACCTGATGTTATCATACAAGACAAGAAATTTAGTGGGTGTATGCCTGTTGACATATCAATACCATCTGAGAGAAACACGTCCATAAAATGAAATTGTCCAAATACAAGGCCCTGGGGATCGAGTTTAACAGGATGTGGCGAATAAAGATAGAGACCGTAACAATAGTAATCGGAGCTCTGGGCCTCGTGACAAAAAGAATGGACAACTAACAGTGTCCCCGTTAACATCAACATAAAAGTTGCCCAAAAAATCTCCCTACTAGGAACATCCCATATACTAAGAAAAACTGCTATCAATGAAATGATAATTCTCTTATAGGTCCTAAGGGCCATAGTTTGGACCCGCCTCTACAGGATACAAAGCAGGAAACATAACACACAAACAATAATAATAATAAACCCGATATTATCATAAGATACAAGAAACTCAGACAATAGAATTACCATCTGAGAGAAACACCTCCATGAAAATTATCGAGAAATAGTCCAAAATAAAATGATGTGGCGAATGAAGACTGAGACTGTACCAGCAGTAATCGGAACTATGGTTTCGTGAGAAAAGGAATGGACAATTTTAATAACAGTGTCCCAGGTAACATCAACATACAAGTTGCCCAGAAGATCGCCTTAATAGGAACATCCCATATACTAAGAAAAGTGCTATCAATGAAATGACAATTCTTCTATAGGGCTTAATGGCCATAGTTTGCACCCGGCTCGACAGGATACAAAGCAGGAAACATAACACACAAACAATAATAATAAATACATTGGGAGCAATGCAAGAAGTAGGCAGTGAATGAATCGACAAATATCCTAAGCAAGTTAACTCTCCTCTGACCTAACTCTAAGATCTCAAATGAGAAAGAAACTGGCTTTCTTTCAATCCCTCAAAAAACCCAAGCCTGTATCGTTTCATCATAATCGATCAGACCCTAAGTTATGATGAACGTTTGAACTTTCAACGAGGCTTTATGATTTGGAAAACTGGTCGGATCATACTAGCGTCCCAATCGGTAATTGGCCCCTATCACGTTTTATCTTTCCAAGAGTCAGATTAGAGCAAAAATGCAGTATTACTGCCGGATATGAACTGGAACTTGGGTAGTTCAACCTGGTGTAATGGTTAGCAAGCCTTGTCTAGCAAGATCAAGTACGACTGAGTAGTGATCTCGATCCTCACATATCTCGCATCTTATGCAGTAACTCTCTACTCTGAATGGCTCTCAAGCCTTTTATTAGGTGAAATTAAGTAAAAAAACTATCATTTTCTCGAATCAATGTTCAAAATGGCTTCAAGTGAATAAATCATTATTTCAGAAAGACGCTACACAATCACAAAGCTTTATCAACAAACAAAAACACATTACACGACTATTTTCAGTGCCAACAACAACAACAAGAACAAAAATCAGCAGCACATGTAGCTAAAAGATAAAATAATGACATCGCGATACTAAACTTCACACTGTGTATAGCAAGAGTGTGTTGAGGTTAGGAGAAACACCTAACCGATTGCTGTCCTATCAACTACGGGTGTAATACGCAGAGAGGAGAAAGGGACATCAGGTAACAAAATAACACGGTCTCGGAAACCACAGCAACTTTAGGAATAAAATGCTCACGGGACCGACTTCAGAAGACACACAATCTTAGTGACTGCTGGTTTTCCCGAGGCATCTTACAAAGACCTGGCTCTTGACCAGTTGCAAACTGGCCCGTATACCAAGCGCTGTCCGTCTGCTAATGAGAAAAACCCGGAGGTAAATTGTGTTGATATGTCCGCACGCGATTAGGGCTTCTTTTGCGTTTTTACTGACGCGCGTTCACCACAAAATGTTTGGAAGGAAACTTCCATCGGTACTAGAAAGGATGATAACAGTCAAGGGGACGTGAGAAGTGTCATTTTCTTTAAAAAACTGCTCTAAGAAAAAGTTTTAAAAATTTTCAACTGTGAGTAACACCCTTCTGTCAATGAACGCCTAATGTTTCTTGTATGGAGACGGCTACTTTTCAAAATTTATATTGTCATTTGTTCACTCACACATTCATGAATTCTGTATAATATGCAATAACTAGAGCTGAAACCAGAACGCATATTGCCACTACTGATTTTGATCCATCACTAATTCAGCTCAACACCTAATAGCGTACTTGATTATATCAAACAGTTTTTAAATTGTATATTATATGAAACACTTTGAATAATTCAAGTGTACAAGTTAGTCGAGCGACAATACACTAGACTTGTATTTTTTCAGTTTTTTTATGAGAGATGAAAAATGATTTTAGGCGTCGACTGTAAATGACTGGATGCATTGGTTTGTTGAAATATCGAGTTGTGATTAAATATTAACAATATAATTAAAGCGTGAATGTGAGCATTTTGCGTTCCAAATGCGGCAGCTTTTAATTATTTCCTAAGAAGTTGTCATTGCGTTTGTATTTTGATATTTTCTCCGGCTTTGAAATGTAATTTAATAATTATATCTCGAATAAATGAATGTCAGTCTTTCCTAGCGTTTTCTGCGGTTAATATTAGGTTGCATCATCCCTGATGTAAGAGTTCGAGGAATGTAAACTACTGTATTTGAAATAAAACGTTATTTTAATCAAATAATGCGCTGGAGGCTTTCGGCAAAGGATCTATTGTCCTCACTAGTAATGGCACGTTTCAGAAATCGGTTATTATTGTTAGGATTTCTCTCTCTAAATGCCAAATTGATGCTTCTTGCTGATACAGCAGCATTGTGTGCCAACTGAAATATCAGGCCTGCTTGTTTCAAATGTGAAAAAATAATAAATTCTAACACGTACAGGTCAATGAAAACGTAAGATTCAATAGTTGATTGGTTTATTTTCTTTAGTGGCATATCTACCTCTATTGGTTATTTAACGCCGAAATCTAAAAGTTTTTATTTTATGGCTTCCACTAAATATTTTGAATATAATTGTATACCTTCAACTACAGATAAAATTTATTTTTGGTCATTATAACAATGTATTTCCATACTTTCATTCATCGTGTATGTTTTGTTTGGGATTCAATATTTGCCCATAGCTGGGACCTTAACAAGTGCTACGACTCCGGGACAAGTGGGACCTGGGGACAAAACAGTTAAGAGGTGGTTCAACGCTCCTCAAAACCTCCAATCTCGTCATCAGACGTCATCTGTCGGACGTTGTTTATCACCATACCTGGGACTAGATTCAATAGTAGAATGTCTAGATCTAAATTTCCAAATGCCATAATATACTAAACGTTTTATATCGTTTCATATAATACACAACATTACCTTCGTGACGTCTTGTAAGAATACCAGACTAACATAAATTTATTGTTTGTTCACGTCTCAACTCCGTCAAATAATGGCGTCGTAAGGGTGTGATTTTGAGTATTTTCTTCCAAGGTTGAGCTTCCTGTCGCAAAAACGAGAGTGACTCTCCTTTTCTACTGTCAGGTGGGCGCTTTTATAAGTTCATGTTCTCATTCGGTTCTCACACGTTTTCACGTCCTAGGCTCATTTAGGTGGAACTGCATGTCAAGGCAGCCACTGACATCCTTTGAAGTCCTGGTCGCTATGAGTACGCATTTCATGTCGATCTTTTAATGCTCCAGGCACTTTCGATGCTCTAATACATTTCTGCATGCAAAAACCTGTATTTGGTATCACTGAGGGCGATCCCAGTATGTATTGGTGTCAGCACAGATCAACTCTACATACTACAAAGGTTATTTATTGACATTAAATTCGACTAAGATTTCTTAGCGAAAAACATATACTGCAAATGCACATAAAAGTAAATCCGCCGTAGAAGTAATTTTACACTCCGATCAGTCACAAATACTTGCAAAATTCACTTTAATTCTCTTGGTTAGATTTGTCGTAAATCTAACACCTGCGATAGAACTACATATATACAACGCTTCTTGTAGATCAACGTATATTCAACACTTCCTATAGAACAACATATACCAACACTTCCTGTGGAACAAGTAAATGTGACATTTTCTGTAGAACAACATATATCCGACACTTCCTTTAGAACTACGTATAACCAATACTTTCTGTAAAAATTCTAATTGCGATACATATTGTATAACAATGTATATTCGACACTTCCTGTAGAATAACGTATATCTGAAGTTTTCAATGACAGGATTCCACAACAAAATTAAAGAATACAAAGGGAGTTCTTTAATGGTATCAGCTTTAAATCCACTTGTGATAAGTAGAGGGACATGAAACTGCACATGTGTAGATACACATCCATATGCTCGAGATTTACTTCAATTTGCAGGCCTGTAGTAATCAATATTGCTGCCTTTCATGTGAAAATGTGCAGTGAAGTGTGACCGGAGAGCTAGTAGAGCACAACGCGGTAATCAAGCTACTCTATTTGAAAAGCAAGATAGCATGGGCAGTTTTGGAAGTGATAACAGGAGTATATAAAACAGATTCCCTATGCTCTAGTGTTATGTAACGAGGTTGCAGCCTTCTGAGAATATATCCGGATATAGATTGGCGGATCTCAGAATAATCTCCGCCTGGTAATCTCGTCGTAAAGATGTGGTTTTGAGTATTTTCTTCGAACGTTCAGCTTCTTGTCGCGAAAACGGGTGTGACTCACTTTGTCTGCTGTCAGGTGGGTGCTTCATGGCATTAAATTGTCACAGCTTAAGTTCATTTAGGTCGACCTTTCATCTGCACGTCGAGGTTCTGCATATTGAGGCAGCAAATGACGTCTTTCGATGTCCTGATTGCTGTGAGGAGACATTTCACTTTTAATACTCCAAGCACTTTTGATGCTCTACTCTGTATGAATGCAAAACCCTCATTTGGTATCACTGAGGGCGATCCCAGTAGATATTTGTATCAGCACAGATCAACTCTACCTATAACAAAAGTTACTTTTTGATTTTAATTCATTTCGAATCTCTGATATGTCTTATACACATAATATTAAAGGTATTATTTTTTGTTTAGATATATTAAGGTATAAAACAGCTTAGTCTAAATTATGCCCCTTAGATAAGTTTATATACTGTTACTATTAGCAGCAACAACTGTTTTTCTTAACTCGAATTTTACGTGATGGCTCCAGTAAACAAAGTGGGGAAAAAGCGATATGAATTCCTTCAACAGTAGTTAGGTATCCATGTTTCTCAAAAGGAATTATACTTGTTTTATTATTACAGGTGTTTAAAAAAAATGAATATGCATATTGAAATTTCTGAGAATCAATATAATAACATCGCCTATTGACTGTCCAAATATCACACTTCAACAATTTTGACCCAAAACAATTGGCATCCAAAGGTAAGGCTTACTAATGCGCAAACCAAGGAATCGGAATAAAATTAAAAGGTGGAAAATGCACACAACATCTCTGCGTACGTGTGAAACTGCACTGTACTCCAACTATCATCCACTGTAATAAAATACTCCATATTCATCCTATGTAATATTATACATATTATTTTACAGAAGGATGTTGTGGATACCATGGCCTGAATTTGTGAACAAAGAAGAAATTTGAGAGAAAATGGAAACAAAAAGGACACATACTTAGCATCAGAAAAAAAAGGGTTGGGTACATAAAGAGGAAAGAAGGCTTGGAAAATGTGATACTCACAGGACATATTGAAAGCAAGAGGAACAGACGAAAGCAGCGCATAACCTACCTAACGAACTTGGGTTAATGGTTAGTAGAACAGTGATTAAGAGAGATAGCAAAAAGAGAAAAATTAATAAGGGCTACAAAGGACAGGAAATACTGGAGAGCCTTGGTCGCCCACGTGATGAAAGGATATAGCACACAGAAAAAGAATCTCAAATGTTGTGCTTGCTGTATATATCTTTCTGTGAAATATCGTTGTGATTATTTATTAATAAAATTCAAGATTACTGAATATGTTTGTATAATAAATTTTATACAGTTAAAATTATTATCAATATTTGTTAATAATGTTAGATCTCATAATTTGAAACTCACATACATATATATATATGTATGTATGTATGTATATATATATATATATATATATATATATATATATATATATATATATATATATATGTGTGTGTGTGTGCGCGCGCGTGTGTTTCTTGAACATATATATATATATATATATATATATATATTTTCAGGAGATACACACACACACACACACACACACACATATATATATATATATATATATATATATATATATATATATATATATATATATATATATATATATATGTGTGTGTGTGTGTATCTCCTGAAAACATTGACTAGCATAATCAAACTTGCGTTAATAATTTTTTTCTACAGATCTTGTGCAGGATAGTATGAGCAATTCAGTTTAAAGTCACATATTTCAATGTTTCTGGGCTTACGACTACATCACGTTAAAACTCCGTTTTTCGTATAATCACCGAAGCTAAGCAATGTTGAGCCTCGTTAGTACCTAGATGGATGACCGTTTGCGAATATCAGGTGCTGTAATGTTGGATGTACGGGTGGTATAATAGGTAATGGTCGGAATTTTTAATCGGAGAGCAGAGTTCCAATTCCAGTCGTGCTCGTTATATTCATTTTCGCGCAATTACCCATGGGAAATCTATGAATCCACCTCTTCTCCCCAAAGCTATGGGTTAATTAGTAATCAGTGTTTTATAAAAAAGTCTTACAATCTAAAAATATTTTTGGCTTTAAATAACCGGCAAATATTTGATAAGCTGTAGAAAAGAAGTCAATCAATCAAAATTCCACTCTAGCCTAAATAAATCTTTGCTTTATTACTCGTCATTATTTAAATGATATTACTTGCATGTTAGGTTATTAATTGGTGTCAAGTTTTCCCAGGTTTTATTGTTTACATTTTAATTTATTAATGGCTAGAGAGAGACCTTATAAAGTTGTCTATAATAGAAATTGATCACTATGTTAATAATATTATATCAAAGAAATCAATGATGGACAAAGTTTGAGATTATGGCGTCATCGTGAACGTCAGGATCTTACCAATGGCTGTATAGGATGAGTTATGTTAGGAATACACACGGTTTTGAATTCAGAATTTGTCTTCTCTTAGACTGCATCCAACCTAAGGTTGAAAAACCCAGTGTGTTCGATTTTATAACACACAAAAAACTGGAGGAATAAGAGAGGGATTCATATTTTTCAAAAAAGCATTTATGTGAAAAGAATTTCTTAAAATCTAAAATTTCTTACAATCTAAAAATATTTTCTGGCTTTAGATAACCTGCAAAGGATTGATAAACCGTAGAAAATGAATCGATAAAAAAACAACTCGATCTTTCTTTTACAACAACCAATTAATTCACAGACTAAAATTCTACGCCATCTAAAGGACTGAAATATTTTTCAATTAGTTTAAGAAAAAATCCTTTTGCCCTTTGCCTTATTTTATTTCATAGCTATCTAGATATTGAGTAAAATAAGAAATTAATCATATGTCTTCCAAACATCAAATCTGCACATGCCATATCGATTTCCATCTGCATTGAGTAATTGAATAATTAAGAAGCATGATAATAAAATTAAGAAAAAAAAGATCTATTTTATGTTTGGGAAAACTATGATAACATTAACATATTGATTGTTTAAAATACTGTCCTTTGGCTCTAGGGCACTAAACTGTTTGGAATCATAAAGATACGGTTCGACGCTCATTAATTAATGAATTTCATTAACAATTTACTCGGTGCTTAACCAATTAAGAAAAGTTTTCAGATGTTCTTCATGATCAAAACATCAAAGATAAACTTTGATAAATCGTTTATATATTATCAAAGTAACGGTAATTACTGTAATATTGTACTCGAATATTTGGAGTCTGTGGTCGATATTAGTTTCCTTTAAAAAGTATATAAGGAGCTGATTTCTTTAATTCTTAGTAAGAACTTTAATTGTTAAAAAACATTGAGCAGAAGGCATTTTTATTAATGTTTACTGCATATTCTTTTACATGATGTGCTTTTACAGTGTACAAATTTTGTCAATCCTTTGCCGCAGGGAGAAATGTTCGGATTCAAAATGTAATATAACATCGAGTTGCATTCAATTTAATAAGAAACCTTTTCATGATTTTTCGCGCAGATTCTATTTTCCCACCAATCATAGAAATCGTTATGCGCATTCTATCGAGGACATCCAAATAATACTTTCATGTTAAGCCTAATATATTCATTAAACTAAGATAAATAGCTTAAAATATTTACATTTTTTACATTCGGACTATCCTCATCTTTGTTGTTACTTAAACAAAATTTCGACTCTTCTGCTGTCCAGCCTGCTTCAGATGTCTGTTGATTCCGGCAATCTTCAAGGAATTTAAAACTGAACACTTTATTTAATCTACAGGGATAGATAGTTCTTGTTTTGTTGTCCAAGATCTTGGAATATCTTGTCTTTTTTATTTTCACAAATTCCCAGAATGCTGTGAGACAAGTACATTCTACGTTTACAACTGACAGAAACTGAGCTGAAAAAGATTTTCCTAGAAAAAAATACAACATAAAAGGGATCTACGTTTGGACAACCCTTTAAACTCGCTCGTAATACACAAGAACAACACTGGTCATAATTTTGATTTTACAAATGTCACCCTAATTAAAAAAAAGTACTTCGAGAGAGTCTTGATAAATAGTTAACCAAATATAAACACACGTCAGAAAAAACTATATTTCATCAGCAACCTTTATCGGATTCTTTCTTAGACTTGGAATCCGTTAGTTTTTGGAGCTTCGAAAAGACGCGACGTCTCTCATTGAATTCGGAACGCCATAAATTATGCGAAAGTTGTTTAACAAGTCAAATCCACGTGAAGCCTAATTAACCAATGAAAATAAAACAACACAAAAATACTAGAATTTTTTCACCATATCTCATTCTCTGATGAAGCTTTTATAATAGTGAAACATGTTAGTTTTATACACGTTTCCAATTTGTTCTTTATCCTATCATTCTCTCGAATTTTGATCCATATTTGATTTGTATGATTCCAATTCATACAGATTATTATTATTATTATTATTATTATTATTATTATTATTATTATTATTATTATTATAATACTATTGGTGTCGCCCATTGATATATTCAATATTAATTCTTTTAATGAACCATAGTGCCAATAAGAATCCTCACATCTCAAGAACTTTTCGGAAAAAATAAAAAACTTCAAGAAAGATTTTCATTTTTAAAAATTCATTTTAATCCTTAGGTATCGCGAATCTGTGGACGTACCTAAATTCGAGTTTTTGTCAGAATGTTTTAGATGAGAATTGATCATGATTGTATATTATGCTATGAGCGCTTGGTTGAGTGGATATAAAGTTAATGTCCCGAGTATAGTTCTCTTAATATCAGCTTGGGACGGGCCCGAAAACTATATCAGAAATTGACCCTAGCCTTGACAGTAAAACTGGGTTGGTGAAACTGTCCGGAAGATGTTGCTGGTTATGCTAGCAGTAAGTCACAATTCATCGTGACCGAAGGTTCTAGCGTACTTGTTGATAACACCAGATTAGGCCATCTCTCCCAGAAATTGTAACTAAAGCCTGCTCAGTATAGTTGCAGTATAACCTCCAGGCTGTACTTGTGTAGACTCATGCACAGGGATACGTTTGGCACCCTTGTAGACAGGTGTACTCGGCAAAACCAAAAGCCAGCTATTATATTATTCTATTCGGATTATAACATCTTGGATGTTATACTCGCAACGTTTTGGAGGTTGTAATCGCATGCCTGTTGGCGTGTTTCTTCTTCAAGAAACTTTTCTTCAATCCACAAGAGTATGCTGTTTCCATTCTGCTTTCCATACTAAGTTGATATTAATTAATGTTCACCTGTTTTGTCCAAGTTTGGGTACGTATCCTTCTCTTCCGCAGAAGCCGACTAATATTTTTCCTATAGACTCGAGCATAAATTCGACTGATGTTTTACTTAAAGAATCAAGCATAAACTCAACTAAGTTTTCACTTATAGACTCAAGCAATAACTCGACTAATGTTTATTTATAGGTTCAAGCATGAAATCGACTAATGTTTATTTATAGAGTGAAGTATAAAATCAACTAATATTTCTTTATGTTTACTTATAGACTCAAGCATAAACACGACTAACCTTTATTTATTTACTCAAGAATAAACTAGAGTAATGTTTTTTATAGACTGAAGTATAAAATCGACTAATGTTTATTTATAGACTCAAATATAAAATCGACTAATGATTACTTACAGACTCCAGCATAAGCACAGCTAATATTTACTTATAGACTCAAGGATAAACTCGAATAATGTTTGCTTACAAACTCATGCATAAACTCGGCTCATGTTTATTTATAGACTAAAGCATAAACACGAGTAATATTTATTCATAGAATCAAGTATATAATCGACTAATATTTACCAACCGCCTCAAGTATAACCACGATTGATGTTAACCAACAGTCTTAAGTATAACCACGTTTGATGTTTGCCAACAGCTTTAAGTATAAACGCAATGTTACTAACAGAATCAACTATAAACACTGCAGAGGTTTACCGAAAATATCAAATCTAAACTCGAACAATATTTACCAATAGACTGAATTATAAACATGACTGATATTTAACAATATATTCCAGTATATAGATGACCAATATTTAACTACAGACTTAAGTCTAATAAAAATGAACAGTTTTCGATATTTGATTCCTCAGAAGTGTTGAAATGTCGTAAAATCCACCAACCAAACTAACCTTTCGACATAAGGGGAATCCAGCAGTTCAGTCTGCCGTATAATATGACAGACAGAACGCTTGGATTATACACACAAAGGATTTGTTTAATGTGGTAGCTACACATTTTGACAGTTTGACCCGTCCATGATAGCTGAGCAATTGATAGCGCAATAAAGCAGTGTTGACGCAAGGGTTTTTACACATGTTTCCAATTTTACTTACTGTGTTGAGGCATCTTATTTAATCTGGCTTCCTACCAAGTGAGGCAGGAAACTCTGGGATAGTCCAATGTGTGTGCATGATTATATATATATATATATATATATATATATATATATATATATATATATATATATATATATATATATATATATATATATGGAGTTATAATTTAAAATGTATTTATACATTTCAGTCGATATGGAAACTTGAGCTCTCCTAATTATTAATCATTGGTTTTAATCACATACCTAATAATCCTATGCTCTTTGCAGTTGTGTCACATACTTCATCAATTGATTTTTTTCCTATTTCTGGTATGGACGGATAATTTAGTTATCAAAGCATATTTAAAAAATACTTATGATCTGGACAACCATGACTGAATTTTAAATTATCTGCAATAACATATTTTTAAATAAGAGAGGACACTGAATCCGACCATAAAGCCCTTACAAAATAAATAAATGTTGCAAATAAACAAAATTCTAATGTTTGGTAGAAGTTGAGAAGTGCATCATGCAAAAATTTAAATGCAATGTCGATCGTTGCCCTCCTGATTACACTTTTCTTTCCCTGTTCATTACTAGTGTTTCTGTTTCTAATTCTTCCACACCCTGTAACTCCTTGCGTTTTAATTGATTTGCTGCCTTGCTTGGGGTGATACCGATAAAAAAAACAAAAAAACTATGTCTAAGGCTTTAAAGTTGGCTGAAAAGCATCGAGCCTGAATGAAGTTCCACAGGCGAGAAGTGTGAGAACTGTAAATAGATGAGATCTCGACGCCAGTCTAATACTGCGCTTAAATACATAGAATCTAAGAAGCATAGCGAAGAGCTCGTCCGAACAATTACCAAGGAAGTTGCGAATTTCATTCTTTTCGCCATATTGAAAATATTGGATCGGAGCAAAGTTGTGGCAGCTTCATTGTTCTATCTTTGTGGGTGATGTAATGTTCTAAGTATTACTTTTAGGCTTTCATAAAATTTTATTTCTTCCCAATAAGAGAATGTTGTAGGGGTCATAATCCTAGCCAAGTTGTAGAAAATTATGCCGAAGCCGCAAAGAGAGTTGTTCTTTTGGAAGGCGGCACCTTACCAATCAGCTAATTACGGACGCTTCATATATCAACTGGGAAGCGTAATTCTCTAAATTCTACGTCTTATTTTGAGGAAAGGAGCTAGCCATGCGTAATGACCTTCTAATACCATCAGATACGCAGCATCATTATATTTGGATATTGACAGGTTTTTGTAATGTTTTATGCTGGTTCATTTCATTCTAGCCAAGACAAAACATCACTTCGTCAAATGATGAAATTACAAATCGTTTACCTCTTTTATCACCTTTAATGCAACAAAATACCCCTTAAAATTTGCAATCCACACACAAATCATACAAAAAGACGCATTAAAATGTTACCTTTCAGAAGATGTTTTATGGCATAAATTTCAGTCACGTGTGAAACGAAAACCTGTGTACAAACACTATAAACTTTTGTTCCAACCTAAGAGTTCGATATTCATTTGTCGATTGCACTTTCATTGCGAAATGAAAAATATTAATTAATTAATTGATTAATTAATTAATCAATATTAATTATTTGTAGGTGTTGATATGAAATCGTATCTAGTGGACTATTGATTTGATAAGGGTGTTAATCAATCCGTTATAATCATCTTTATCGTCATTATTCCCGTCACTGGGGGTGGCCGTAGGGTTGCTGTGTGGCTCTTTTTACATGTCTCGGTAGGCATTCATTTATGCGTTGAAAGTCTTCTAGCAGGCCTGCCGGAGCCCATTCCTATCCAAGCCAGACCATACCAGACCAGAGCATAGCTGATGTCTTCCAACTTGATGGATTGCCTTGGTCATGGAAACTTGACCGTTGATTTTTTTTTCGAGGATTCCCTCTACCCATTGCCATTGACTCCAGTCTAGGAAGCCCTGCGTCTATCGATGCCGTATTATCGCTGACTTCGATACATTGCCGGTACTCCAGTCCCATATGTAGATTTAGCCTGAAGCCGGTTGTAACTTGCTGTTGCTACTGGCTCTCGACTGAAATCATCACTGGTGAGGACTTCGGAACGCCGACACATATAGTTGGCCACGTAGCTCGGTGAAGAACTAAGGGATTTAAAAAAAATGTTATCAGCTGTACGTCGGAGTAGATGGATCGCCTTAAATATAAAAATCAATATTATTATTTTTTTTAAATTTTGGTGCATACTCATTTCTTTCCTTGTCCCAACCAGAGACCTAAGGTAAGAAATGGCTTCATGCCATGTCCCACTGATCATCTAACAACCTAAGTTCACACACATTTTACAGGGACAAAGCCGTTTGTGAGGTATGTAATGTACTTGTGATTATTATTATTATTATTATTATTATTATTATTATTATTATTATTATTATTATTATTATTATTTCCTTTGATTTCTGGTTCCAGAGATAGCATCATGGCATTTCCCACTGATCTTCTTTTGAGGAAAAAAAGAAGCAAAAACAAAACAAATCCACACATATTTTGCATCGATAAAACCATTCACAATGTGTTGGTTGTACTTGTGAGTACAACTTTTTCTATTTCTTTAAAGCCTAGACTCCAGGAATCTCTTCAATGAGTCTATCGGAACCTTTCCCAATCAATCCGAGGGCTCCAATTACAACTGCAATTGTTGATGTCCTCATGTGCTATATTTTTGAGATTTCGATTTCAAGTTCATTGTATTTTGATGTTTTTCAAGATTTTCAAAGATACATCATTATTATTATAAGCGTTTAAATGCTATATAATATAATGTTAAAACGTAAACAATATTTAATTGATAAATAATATAAAGTAATATACGATAATATGCATAATGTTCGCTTAATCCGCTTAATAATCATTGCTGAATCAAGTACACTGACAAGGAAGAGGATTAGGTTGAAAAATAAATATTAATTTTGTAAAATAAATATTTTTCAGCATCTGTCTGCAGATTAATTTTTGTACATAACTTTACTGAGGCAATCAAATATGGTATAAATTATTACTATAAACGTTATAGAAATTTAGTGGGTACACACAAGTGTGACGTTCCTGTGAAGCAGTGAAATTAATACCTACCAGCTTAGAGATCGAAAGACTCAATAAAGAAAATGTAGTTTCCAACATTTTTAAAAAATCATTTCGCCCCCAAGCGTGGCATAAAGTCACTAAGACACAAGGTGTTACTGACAGTGAAAGAGAATAAGAAGACTTTAGTAAGGAGAAAGGAGAATAAAAGAACTAGATTTAAGAAGACAAGATGGTGACTGACGTTGTAATTAAATTTTTGAAGATTGCAGGTGACATCGGGCAAGAAACCGGAAGAGAGTTCCACATGCGAGAAGTGCGAGAAGAGTAACTACTAGAATAGAACTTACGGTTACATCTCGCTATTTTAACAGTAAAACGATGAGACCTAGTTGCAATCTATTACTATGCTTAAATTTATGCGTTCCAGTTAGAACAGGAGAGCTAATTAGACTCAATGCCATGAAAATATTCACAGAAAAGACAGAAAGAAACCACTTCATGGCGGCGGGAAAGTGACTGAAGTCGAGATGCCAGATCAGGACTGATAACATTACAGACTTTTCTTGGAATTTTGTTGAGCATTTCGAAATATATAACCGGAACACCAGACCAGATATAGCAGTAATATTCAATGCACGAACGAATGATAGATTTATAAAAGTACAAGATAGATTCTGTCGATATAAATTGTCTGGCACCACTCAGTGAACCAACTTTACTAGCAGCAGACCTAGCAATTGATTCACTGTAATCATCCACTTCATATCAGAACAAAGAGGCGCAATGTGTTGCTCTCTTGCAGGCTAGCATCGGTCATGCTGATAGAAGGAAAATGGTTCCTTTTTGATGATTAAAAAATAGGAGTTTCGTTTTGGCGGTTTTAAAATTTACAAGCCATTCCTTGCCCAACTTAACAACTGACTGGCGTTAAGTTTTGAGAGAAGCTACCAGTTTTACTTTGTCAGACTTTCTATTTTAAATGCACCCACTAAATATAACGTTTGCCACAAGAAATAATGTCGGATTAAAAAAATCATTAATTGGTTAAAAATTACTAGTATAAATCATATAAAATATCACTTTGTATAATATCAAAAGGATAATGCGCGTGGACGTCTGTTATACATGATTAACTATTAGAAGTAACCACACACGGTCAGATGTCCATTAATGACAACATACACAGGGTGGATGGTGCACTCTGTTCGATGGGTTTGCGAAACACTCCACGTTGGATATTAATAGTGATTATAAATGAGGAATATATTCATGAGGATAATTTGTTAACTGTATCTGATGATGACAGTAAACTTTCAAATCAAGAATATTAATAGAAAGATTATAAATTATTTGAAATGCTGCCCTAAATGATCAAGAGGTCTTAACGTTAAAACTAAATGATTGAGGTTACACGGGAATGTCATATAACGATAATATGCCGTAATCCAGAAAAGGATTGCTGATTTGACATTTAGGTTAAATACTACTTTTGACGACATCATCGAACCACTTTTTGATAAGGAAATGATAAATAAATATTTGCCTGTATGATTCTAATGGGAGTTGATTGCAAACCACAGATGACGTTGCTGACGTCTTGTTAAGAATGGTACAAGCATGAGGCTAATTGGGATTCATTAAAATTCATGGCCTAGAAGATAGACAGATATTAATGTTATTATGGGATGTAGATGATAGGTAAGAATGATACAGTTAAAGAAATGTTGAAATCTCCAAATTTAACTCATGTTCAATATCTGTTTCCAGATGTTTTTCCTATTTTGTTTTTCACTTAATTCTCTCTTGTATTTTTTGTTGTTTCGATTCTTATAGAAGTCTTTTCAATATGTTCTTTTTTTAATTTTCAAGGTGCTAGAAATAACGCTCAGTTCCTGTTTACGAGAAAAATGTTTATATGTAACAACTCTTATATAAATTCTCTTAACACTTCAGTTTCCATTGTTCCACTATCGTAACTTATATTCAGACACATTTCTAAATAGCAGATGCCTATTAACATTGATTATTTTATCAACAATATACTTGGAAAGACACAATATGTTTTAATCATTTCTACCTGATGATGGGCTTAATGAAAGTGAAACATGGACAAACAGACAGAAAGGACAAACTTCAAAAAGACAGATGACGATCAT
The DNA here is from genome assembly GCA_964036315.1 of Acanthosepion esculentum. Taxonomy (NCBI): domain Eukaryota; kingdom Metazoa; phylum Mollusca; class Cephalopoda; order Sepiida; family Sepiidae; genus Acanthosepion; species Acanthosepion esculentum. The sequence goes on from OZ038475.1 coordinate 79,118,226, forward strand.
TGACGTTACATTTTAAATTTTGAAAGTCGTAAGAAAGCAAGAAGCCGGAAATGACTTCCACAATTGAGAAGTTTGAGAGAAGAAACATTAAGAATAGAAGTGGCGGTTACTTTAAAAAAAAATCAGAAACGAGTTCGAATTCCAGTCGAATCCATTACATTCATTTACGTGCTAATACCCTTGGGGAGGTATGATTCCTCTTCTCCCCCCCCAGCTATGCGTAAATAGCAGGTCAGACCGGATTCTGTAACCTTGGATGGCAACTGGTCTACCGCAGAAAGAAATGGCAACCTACTGCGGGAAAAATCTGGCTCGTCAGTCATGTATCGAAAGATCACGTAAGCGTGTATCACTGAACTGATCACACCATGCAACTTAGTAAAACACGAGGTCTTACAGGGTATAGAAGAATTAAGAACAGAAACATTAATGATGAACTGGAAGAAGAAAGAGTGATCAGGGTAACAGTAGATAGCGATTGACATTGCATTTCAGTTTTTGCAGATTAAAGTTGGCTGGAAGCGAGTTCCACAAGAGAGGTGCAGGAAAAAGAAACTGTTAGCATAGAATTTACGGCTACATCTAGCCAGCTCAACATTAAATTGATGAGATCTCGACGCCAGTCTAGCAATGCACGTAAATACAAAGAGTCTAGGTACCATAGTTCTTCTATCAATTTCAATAGTGCTTACACATAGTGTTAAACACAGTTAATGCTCGTCTGGTATAAATCAATCTATCTTAAAATCAGTTTCACTAGACGAACAATAAGCACAAAATAGGTTAATATATACATACATACATATATATATATATATATATATATATATATATATATATATATATATATATATATATATATATATATATACAGTCATTTAAATGAAAGATATGGAGTGGTATATATATATATATATATATATATATATATATATATATATATATATATATATATATATATATATATATATATATATATACAGTCATTTAAATGAAAGATATGGAGTGGTCGATCAAAAATCGATCCACGGTTGAATGAATGAATGCATATACGAAGACTTGAACTGCAAATAAAATTATTACGATGGAGTCGACGGAAACTGAATTGAAGTATGGGAAAACCAGACTAAACTTCTTTTCAAAATTAAATACCTAACTAAAAAGCTAACATAAGCTTTAATGCTCAACGTTTATTTGAAAGCACGGTAGATGGGCTTTGTTGTATTTAAAAGGGAAATGGAAATCTGTTCATGCGAGTAATTCTTGAAAGAAGAGTTGAACTGAAACCAGAGAATGACATTCGTTGCCTTAATTTTAAGAGATAATAAAGAGGAAATAATAAAGGGAGAAAAAGTTTGTATAAAAAGGTGCTTCAGGGAGGAACGTTAAATATGAATAATTGGAATAGAGGTGCTTAGAGTTTGAGTTTTGGAATTGAAAACCACAATGCATGTCAGAAAATTTATTGAAGAAGAAGGATTTATTGAAGAAGAAGAATCTACTGAAGCAGAAGAAGAATCTATTGAAGAAGAATTTATTGAAGAAGAATTTATTGAAGAAGAAGAAGAATTTATTGAAGAAGAAGAAGAATATATTGAAGAAGAATTTATTGATAAGAAGAATCTATTGAATAAGAAGAATTTATTGAAGAATTTATTGAAGAAGAAGAATTTATTGAAGAAGAATTTATTGAAGAAGAATTTATTAAAGAAGAGGACTTTATTGAAGAAGAAGAATTTAATGCAGAAAATGATTTATTGAAGAAGAAGAAGAAAAAAGAAGAGGGCAAAGAAGAAGAAAAAGAAATAATATAAAAAAAGTGAATCAACGAGAAGGGAGGACACACTAGAAATAAACAGGAAATTATATGAAAGTAAATACTGAAATATATAAAAGAATGAAAGCACAGCAAGAAAGAATGTGGAGTAAAATGATGTAAAAGAGGGAAATTTCTAGAAGAAATAAAGAGAACATAAAAATGAATATTATAATATTTTTTATTATTTCAAAAATAATTTTTCATCGAAGAACTGTCATAAGACTTTTTATAGTACAATATTCATACGAGATTTTCTTTGATATTTTTCACTGAATTTGCGCTCCTCAGAAGAAAATAAAGGTGAATGAAGTTATAAAACAGTTGAAGGACAGAATCAACAAATAAAAGAAAATATTGAACGTCGATAAAAGAACTGAAAGGATAGTAAGAAAGTAGACGGAGAAATAGGAAATAAAAATTAAAGAGAAAATCAAGAAAAAATTTCTTGTTAGAAGAAAGACAAAATGAAAACTTGAATAAAAGAAAACATAAAAATGTTATGAGAGGCACAACTCTAAAGAAAAAGAAAAAAAGACAAACTAAACATCGAATATTTGGAAGAAGAAATAAAAATAAATGTTTGTTCGAAAATTAGGAAATGGCATATGTACATGAAATTTATCAAAAAAAAATTACAAATTGATTTTAAAATCATTTTCCATCAGCGAAATTTGTCGTAAAAATAACGTTTATATCTTCTTTATAGGCAAATATAGTGTCGCTTCAATATTTTAAAAGTATATTATCCAATAAAAGCTGAGTCAATCAATTTTGTGTGAAATAATATTTCCTGATTAATTTGGTGAATTGCTATCCGATTATGAGTATTGAAACATGTTGATATATCTGTAATTCGCAAGGTCAAACTGCATTGCTCAGCTTCAAAAGATTTACATATAATCAATAATAACTGACATTTATAAACGTGTTTATAATTTTCACATGCGTATGAAGTGTGATTGTGCTGCTGCTGAAGTATCTACTAAAGACATACACACGCACGTTCTGCTGCAAAAATTCTTCATTTTTACTGAATTGTAATGAAATATATCAATGTGTTTGAAAAGAAATCACAAATGTATAAATTGATATTTTATTTAAATCGTCTTTGCTCCTTCGATACCCTATCACACATTAAAAGCAATTGAATACAATTATAGACTACATTCACTTGTTCCGAGATACTGAAATGCATAAAGTTGATAATGAACAACGTTGACAATGAACAGTGCTATGAGTCAATAGCATTATGAATTTAAACTTCTAGCGAGTGTTCTTTTTCTTTATGTGATGAAGCTCCTCAAGACGTTGTCGATCATGACTCTCCACAACTTTCAGTCTTCTGAAGCTCTTAATAAATTTTGCCTTTTTGTTATTTCTTCTAAAGCTTGTCTCGTCATTCATTTACTCAAGGTCACTAAGTATGGTATGCATTTTTTTCCTCTAGCCCTCTTGCCTTCAATCTATCCTGTGAGTATCAGATTTTCCAAGCCCTCTTTCCTCATTATGTGCACTAGAAACCTTAACTGGCTCTTGTTTCATTTTTGTTTCCATTTGGTCTAAAACATCGTGGTTGTTCACATTAATCAGTACATGGTATGCTCAGAATCCTTCTGTAGAACCACATGTTTGTTGCTTCAAGTCAATCGTCATTTTTGAAGAGATTGTCCAGCACTCATTGCCATACAGAAGGATAAATATCACGTAACCTTTTAATACAGTTTTATTTGTTTCTTGGTAAGTTTTTCTATTTCTTAAAACTCTGTTTAACTTTTGGAATGGATCTTGGCTATCCCAATGCGCCTTCCCATATCAATGTTCCTCTTTCAGTTTTCTGTTAGAATCCTTCCTAGATATTTAAATATTTGCTAACAGCCATGCATTCTGTCTTATTGCAGTTGATGTGTAATCATTTTTTCTCACTTTCCTTCACTATCTTCTGTACCAGTTTTTGTAGTTTTCTTTCTGTGTCTTCTATCAACACTGTGTCATCTGCATATCTCAAGATTGTAGCCGCCAATTATGACTCCTTGTAGGCTTTCTAATCATCTCAGAATCACCAGAATGTATAGGTTGAATAAGTTCGGTGTGAAGTCATATAATGTCTTACACCGCTTTCTATTTTTGTAGATCTGCTGAGCACATTTTCTATCTATATGCAAGCGGTTTGCTACCAGTATAGATTCTTGATTATTATAATATACTTTCCAAATATGTTAATATTGCTGAGCAGTTCCGACTGTTCTAACGTACTTTATCGAACACCTTAGTGTAATCTATAAAACACAGGTACACGTCCTTCTGCATGTGTATTGCTCTTTCTAATAACATTATGAGCATAAATATCGCATTCCTTGTTCCAGTGTCTTTGACCAAACCCCACTGTTTCTCTCCTATTTCCCATCTGATTCTGCTGCGCGCTTGATTAATCAGAATTTTGATGGAAAATTTTGTTATATGCTCATTAGGCTGATAGTCCGATGCAGTTCACGTTCGTTTGCAGGTGGCTTATTATGCAATGCTATAAAAATAGATCTACTTGCGTCTTGTTGATTAAATTCATTTTTTCTCTAATTTTGTCCATGCTGAAATCGTCAAAGTCTGCCAGCATCTCTATTGCAATTCCGTCTGTCAATGTTTCAATTTTCAGATTCCACTTCAGATTTTAATATTTCATGTCCATCGATATTTCTGTGCATTGTCGCATGTTCTCTTTCGTCAAGGAAGTGTTCTCCGATATATTCGTTTCATCTCTGAAGGATTTTTTCTAATATCATCGTTCCGTTCTTGGATTTTATGCATCCTGTTGATGAGCATGTCATTTGTTTTGTTAGTTCTCTTATTTTTATATGCATATCTGCTTTATTTGTGATACTCATTCTTTCTATTTCTGCACATTATTCGTTGAGATATGCCGCTTTCACTGAACAAGTCCTGGTTCATAGATTCTTTACAACGAATACATATTCTATCCATACGAACCTGAACTAAAAACATATTGTCGGCATTAAATACCACATTGCGGTTGATATACCGTAAAACAAAATAAACCAAACCAAAACAAACCGGGTTCATAATTTCAAGCTAAAGTATTATAATCACGTATTTGAAAAATTATCATCAAAGATTAATTCACTGATAATTATTATTATTTAGTAATCTTAGTTTAGTTCAAATACTGGGTACCTAATGAGATTTTAAATCGCTGGTCTGGAGTAATGGTTTGGTTGTTTTTGTTTAGTGGCATATCAATCTCTATGGGTTATTTAATGACGCAATCTAAATAATTAGTACACAATTTTATAGCTTCAGGCATTATATTTTGAACGCTAGTTTATGACTTTAACTACAGAGATTTTGTACATAATGTTATACTTTCAGTGTAAACGTATGTTATTTAGATATATAGTTTGTAGATGAGAAAATTGTGTTGTTGGTAATTTTCTTATAAAATGTGTTGCTGGTAATTTTTAAATAAAGATGTATTGCTGGTAATATTACTGCAAAAATGTATTGTTTGTTATAAAATGTATTGCTGGTATTTTTACTATAAAATATTTTTATAATTTCTTTGTGTTTTCATTTTTGTTTGTATTTCAATATTTACCCATAGGTGAGACCCCCTAACAGGTGCTACCACTCCGGGTCAGGGGGAACCTGGGAACAACAGCAAGATGTGTTTCCGCGCTCCTCAAAACCGCCAATCTCCCTTTCCAAGGCCTTCTTGTGGGATGTAGTTTATCGTCATACCAAGGACTGTCAAGAGTAATGGTATAAAAGACAAGCCTTTTGCGCTCACATTCAGCGAAAAATGTTAAAGAGAATCCCGTGTGACCATTCTTCCTATGAAAACTCGTATGACCATTCATTTATGAAAAAAAAAATTGAAAATATTCTAGATATTCAATCAATATATTTTATATAAGTAATGCAAAATGGTATTATATATAAATAATGAAGAGGTAAGTTGAGATTTATGAAGGAAATGTTTCAAATATAGATATGACTTAGAGGTTGATTGATTTATTTTTTACCGCTTATCAGCTTTTGTGAGATATTTAAAGCTGAAACATATATTTATTTAATTTAAGAATAATAATTTTTCTTTGCCAGAAGATATTACATTAACAATTTTTTGAGATAACAATGAATTTCCAGACACAATTCCTACATTGCTGGGAGAGAAAAGGTGGATTCATATCTTTCCCAACTCTATTTGAGCGTAAGTGAATGTAACGAACTCGATTGGAATTGAAAAGGATCTCCGATTTCTTATTCCGAGCAACTATCCATAACAGCACCCCCACATTCTGTGATTTAGGAGAAATCAGCCTATTTATTGACAATATCTGTTTAAGTTTTATATATTTCTGGCATGAAACCAAATTATAATATTACCTAAAACGGTGTATTGCTTGCATTTTTCTTTTTCTTTCATTTCATATCCTGAAAAAAGGCAATAATGGCCACTCAAGCAAAAGAAAGAGCAATGTTAATGTTCCTTGTTTTTCTCTTTTTCAGCTAAGTCTCTTCTAATCAGGTAAGTGTAGTACACTCCAAAACAGAAACTTAGAAGTTAACACCTTCTAAGCAACTATACTCTGATTCAACTATTTTACTATAGAAAATCAACTCAAAATTTGGAAGGATGATAAGATCAATAAC
>OZ038475.1:79129709-79177209 GCA_964036315.1 Acanthosepion esculentum
TAAATACCGAGATTTTCCCTTTATTTAAACCATCAACATATTTTCGATGATGCTTTATTAATAGATCTCCATACAACAATATTATTTGATCCTGTAAATAAACCAAATAACATCGAATAGACATTAAGGTTTACTTATGAAAAAATGCATTACTATTTCTCGATATCATGTTTAACCGTACTGATAATGATCTAAAGTTAAATGTCATTCGTAAATCCACTAATAAAAATGATCTCATAAACTTCTATTCACTTCATATCAACAAATTAAAATTAGTAATACTTATCAATTTCTACTTAAGAGATCTGAAAATTTATAGCCCTCATTATTTACAGGATGAAGAGAAATAGATTGCAAATTCTTTGAAACTCCTCAGCACACTAATTATTTCATATTTAATCTGATTTGTAAAATTAGACCAAAAAATAATAAATAGTATTCATAATACTAAACTCATAATACTACCTACAGAAGCAATAATGATTACAGCTGAAAAAAATTCATCTTAATATAAAATCATTTACAACTACATCTTTCTATATTTCTCAGATGAGGTATTGTAACTATTCACACTATTTACATTGTTCGGGCTGTTGGCCTTATCTTTATTGTCATATTCACGACTAAACGGAAATAACTGAAACTGAGATATTCAGCAAAGTCATGGCACGTGAAATAAAGGATTCGGTTCGAAATTCTAACGTATATCACCCGAAGGACGTACAACGACAGAAACGTCATGAATATGACAATAAAGATGAGGACAAGAGTCTAAACAATGTCAATAGTGTAAATGAGTATTACAACTACTTCAAAAGTAATAAGAGATTTAATTAATAGAAAAAAATCATAGACTGTAATAAAGTAAAAAAAAAATAAAATCTAGGAATTTAAATAAAAGAATATATATAAACGCAAAAGGGATTTTATGAAACAAAACACTCAGTGCATTAGAACAATTAACATTTAGTCTGATCTGGCAATGGTGCCTCTAGAAGGAGTGTGGTACTTTCTGGCGCTATAAGAAAATGACTGTTTTCCCAGCATCTTTAGCGATAGGTCGTAGAAATGAGTTTCGATGAGCGATTAAAAAATTATATATATATATATATATATATATATTTTGAAGTGAATGTTTCATGATTACTTCACACTAAATAATTCAGTTTTAATTAAAAAACAAAATAATTTATTAAATTGAAAATGTAGGGTAAGGGAATTAATTTCTGAATATTCCACGGTAAATTTACTTTCAAGATCATAGAGCATGTCACCTTTCTTAACAAAAGTATCATTATGAGAATTAGCGATAAAGAGATGTAGTATACTGAATGAAGATCATATCGGACGCCAGAAATTTAGAATTAAAATTTAAGCATCCATGCAACATTGTTTCTCTTGATATACGACTATAACCAACGTTTATTATAATCCGTTCCCTCCCTTTGCTAACAATTACCTCACGTTGAGGTGCCCAATAAATGATTTTTCGAAGCGTAAGTGGCACAAAGGCAAAAGTGTTGAATGCCCATTGTGTATCGAACTCACTGCTCAGTAGGAATAGCTTGCTAATCATTACACCACGTTGAAGTGCTTGAGATGTGTGATACTAATAAAAGAGAAGATGATAGGAAGTGAAGATTATGAAGATCAGTAGGGTAGAAAAAGATTGACCCTCGACTCAGGTGAATGGAAGTGTCTCCTTATATTTGGAATATCGTGAAAATGAAGGTGATTCGACTACATGGAATTAGCATGACATGAACTAGATTGTGGGGTTAGATTATCAAAATTTGTCTGTATGCTTATTTATTTGTTGATGAAGACGAATAAAAGCTGTGGGTGGGTGTTCAAGGTGGGTGTTCGTGGGTAGGAATGTAAAGGTAAGTATTCTCTTTTTCTGTATGTCCACATGTTAGCTAAAAGATAAGTTTATATATATATATATATATATATATATATATATATATATATATATATATATATATATATATAGAGATATATATAGATATATATAGATATATAGATATATATATAGACACATATACACACACACACACACACACACACACACACATATATATATATGGGCAGCAACAGTATAGAGTACGATGGATAAATTGTCGTCTAAATTACGCAAAAATTAAAATAGCACGGACATTTTAACAGATATATTTACGCAAATTATACAAAAATATCTTGAAATACTAAGGAGTAAATATATTCAGTAAAATCGCTATTGACATCAACCACAGCCTTCAGTCGATTAACAGATATATTTACCAAAATTACACAAAATCTTCGGAATCTCATGCATCTCTTCTGGACTGTCTTCTTCTTTAAGTTGTTGAATGCCGCCATAATCCCTGCTTTCCGTTCATCTTCGGTATTACAACGTGTTTTTTGGTCTCTCGCTCAACTGCTCCCCGCACATAATAATAAAATGAGGTTGCAGACTGGGGAGTTAGGTGGCCAGATGTATGGGGTGATGTGATAGTAAAAATTGTCTGACAGCCATGTCTAGGTTCTAGAGTCCTGTTGCCAGACATATGGTCTTCCAGAAGCCACCCACTTGACTTAGGCAGCACTGCATCCCCAAAACACTGATATAGGCCTCTATGTTGAGTCCGTGGTTCTGTGGGAAGATGAATGGAGGCATAACGTCACTATCCCTAGTGATCACTCGAAACATCATGATGTTGACTGGATATATCATATAAATCTTTCCGAATCCTCTGCACTGTCCTCAGATTGACACCAAATTACTCTGAAATGTTCGTTTTAGAGCTTCCGGCGCGAATGCCAAGCAGTACAGCTGACCGTTTCCAAGTTTCTGGCGGAGTGAATTGCGTCATGGTGCTCTTTTTCTCACAGACGGTGCCCAACTGACCCCACTATACTGTGCAGTCGACAAAATCAAAGACAACGCACATATGCGAAAATAATAATATAAAATGGCAACAATTTAGCCATCACACCCTGTATATATGATTCAATCAGTAAAAATATTATTTAATTTGAAGAAGTCAGTTCGGAGGACGAAACGCGGAAAAGAATTCAATTAGCCACCATTAGAGTTCTGTTGAGTTTATACATCATTTCTTTTTTAATCATTTCATCCAAAGCCAGGGAATAAAGAGTGCAACAAGTTACCGAATGTTAGAGAATATGAGAAAACCTACTATTAAGGCGGGAAGAAAATAAAGGAGCAACAATCAATTAAGGTGACAGGAAATAACGATAAACATACTCCCTCATCTTTTAAAAAAATATGCGCAAGAAAGCGCCAATGTTGGCAACCTCCCTGAAAAAGCTCAATGTAAAATTTAAAATAAAGTACAATATAAAGAGCCTAATATATATATATATATATATATATATATATATATATATATATATATATATATATATATATATATATAGAGAGAGAGAGAGAGAGAGAGAGATAGATAGATAGATAGATAGATAAAATAAGATTTTCAGCCATTTACTTTTCTGTTTTCTCGCTTGGCAGTTTCATTGAGTTCGGCAGTCTTGGTGCAATTCTGAGTTCTATGCACGCAGTAATCTTCGGGTACGTCTTGAGGTATAGTTTGGGGAAAATCAATGATTGAGTCATGTGAAATTCGGAAAGCATTTGAGAACCTCCTCCCTAAAATAATTCGGTACATTTGGAATCATTTAAAATCGTTTTCGTGACAAAACAAACCTTGTAAAATGTTAGGAGAAATAAGACGAAACATTCAAATTGATTGCAAACAACCGGGTCAGAGTGAACAACAATGCTTTTCAGAAATATCCTCCAAGCACATGTCACACAATAGTTGTTTTTTTTTTTAAATACGTACAATTAAATTAAAATATAAATAAATAATGAGTCAAAATAAATTATTTAATGATTATTTATGTCACTTATCCGGAATATGCCGAATCCTGATAGTCAAGATATATTTTTAAATTATCTTACTATTTTTTTCTGATACTGAGAAATATTTTCAGCATCAATTAGTTTTTTCTGTCACCAGTAATGTGTTACTGGTTGGATTAGCCACTCATTATATTAGGGCTCACGGCCATGTCACATTGATACACTGGTTCCCATATGTTCACTGGAATTAAGCAACGTCGAGTGTGCTTATTACCATACATAGGATTACCAGGTGTGTAAACTTGGATGTGTGATGGCTAATCGCTCGAAATTCTTAATCGGAGTGCCGAGTTCTACTTCCAGTTGGGTACGTTATATTCACTTATGCGCTAATATCCTTGGCAAAGGTATGAATCCATCTCTCCTACTCCCAGCTATGGATTAAGTAGTAAGATGTATATCACCAATTCATTATTATCTCCATAAAAATTCTTATAATCTAGAAATGTTTTCTGGATTTAAATAAACTGCAAGGGATTGATAAGCTGCGAATCAATCAATCAATCAATCTCTCTCTCTCTCTCTCTCCACACACACACACACACACACACACACACACACATATATATATATATATATATATATATATATATATATATATATATATATATATATATATATAGGGGACTATACTCGTGTCGAAAAACCTTCGAATTCTTCATTTAAAAATAGCCAAATCAATCTCGAAGGGAAAAAAAGGTTTTAAAAAAGAAAAAGCCAGGGACATGAACGTCCGTCGAAAATAATCGCACAGATACAGGTTCAAGGCCCAAACAAAAAACCCGATACAAGTAAACAACTAACTAACTAAAGAGCTCGATACAAACGTAGAGCAGACCTAGTTAAAAGCTAATGAGTCAGACAAACCTACCAAGGCTTCACTTAGGCAGATCGTCAGGGCCAGCTGACCCTGACGATCTGCCTAAGTGAAGCCTTGGTAGGTTTGTCTGGCTCATTAGGTTTTGACTATATATATATATATATATATATATATATATATGTGTGTGTGTGTGTGTGTGTGTGTGTGTGTGTTATAATTAACAATTATTATTTAAAAAGAAGTTTTCATCGAGACACAGAAATTAAAATTAAGATTTTTATTCCATTTTAAACGATGTTGAATAACTTCAGAAGAAATGATTTACTTTTTGAGGAAAGTAGTATTATATTTAAGAGTTTAAATTAGAGAGGGTATGCGATTTCAAAATGTTAAATGGGTCCTGTATTTTTTAACGAATCAGGAAACAGGGTTTAACCTAAGATGGAAAAGTGAAAATGTACTTTTTTGTTGCATGTAGAACATGCGTTATTTATTGCCACATATAATCTTGGATTTTGAATTAACTAAAATATTTTAATATAATTTGACGATATCTTTTTTTTTGTTATTCCAATCTATGCAAGACATGGGTGGGCGTGTTTTCTATTAGATAGCAGCTCTGAATGAGAAATCGTAGCGCCGAGTTCGAATAGCAATCGGGTTCATTACATTCACTTTCTTGTAAATACTGTTGCAAAATCTATTAATCCAGTTCTTATCTCCCCAAATATGGGTTAAATTGCTGGTCAAACTAGACTCTCTAGCTGTGATTGACAGCTAGACCTATGTGCTTAGCCCAAGTAACTTATGTGATAAAATTTGTGTCAGGATCAATGTAATAAAGTATGCATTAAAAAAACAACTAATAATGCATTTATAACAGTTGAAAGTTAAAGAACAACTAATGTTTTGTTGTTCAGATTAACATTCTCAAGTGGAAAGTGCAATCGAAAATGCATATAGGACAATTTACCCTCGGCGATTTAATATAGTATTTGGTTTCAGAATTCAGAGTTGCTTACTGGGCCTAACACCTATAGAAGTCAGGGGGTTATAACAGCCGAAATGCTGTGAGAGAGATAGCCCTAATAGTAAAACATGGCGTTTCTCGTAACATTCACATTCTTCCAAACCAACTTTTAGTAACGTTTCCCCAGCACAGAGCAGATCCAGAGTTTTCCCCAGTCTTGAGGAACAGTTGTTCTCAATGAGACACATTGCTGGGAACGTCTTTTGGGCCACAAGCACACCCTAAATCTAAAATTGAACTCTTATTCATAGCTAAAGATGCTGGAAAAATACTTAGTTTTATGTATCGCTCCAGAATATACCTAACCCCTTCTGCGATGGTGTATCTTTACAAGAACCAGTTCAGATCAAAACTGGAGTATTGCTACCTATTCTGGGAGAGATGTTTCCATCCTCGATAGAGTTCAAAAGAATTCTCGCGGCCTTGTGGATGATGGATTATCTTCCAGCCTACAACCTCTTTGAAATAGACGAAACATTTCTGGCCTTTCACTATTCAAACACTATTTTAATGGCAGATGTTTTGGCGAACTACATTCCTTGGTCCCAATCATCCAAACCCTCACAGCCAGGCCGCGCAGACTGAGTTGATTAATCCTCATTCCATTAGTATTCCACTGATAAGGAAGCCTTCTACTCAGAAAGCTTCTCCCTTAGAAATTGTGGTACCTACTGCAGAAAGGTTGCTTCCATGATCACTACAATCTTAATCTTTTCATGTTATCTATCCTACATATCCTCATAATATACATCTCTTATTCCTTCGCTGAGTACCATTACATCAACCTCATTTTGTAACACTATAGGATGAGCCTTGATGAACAATAGTAAAAATAAAGGGTAATAAGCAATGACTTTCTTAGTAATTAGGATATTTATTGACAGCACCCAAACAACGCCATAAATTGATTTTTTCTATAAAGTAAGGAATAATGAAACATAAATGGAAAACGTGTCTCAGCGATGCCATAATAGAATTAAAAAAAATGCTGAACGTAAACTGTATAGATAAACGGAATGCAGAAAGATGTGCTGGCTTAGGTTAATCTGATCTCGAATCCAGAGTTATTGAGGATTTTTTGTCAATTGGTTAACGATAAATCTGACTTAGCTATGTCTAAAGAACGAGAAATAATATATTTATTCCTGGAAAGCTTTGATTAAAAACGGATGTGAATAATTTGTTTGAGTGAAGATTTCCGAATCAAGAAAAAGGGTCTGAAGAAGAAAATATAATTATCAATTATATTCATTTCGATAAATTAACGGACTAACGATGAGCGATTTTGCTATTAACATTTATATCTATATTGTCATTGAATCAGTGTTTGCTTAATTGTTTTATCATGTCGATCTAATCAATTACTTTTTGAATAGAGGAAATGTGGCATGAAAGCTGAAAGAATTCTGAGATAAGGTAGCAAAGGATAGCACGAAGGAAGTACTACGGAGACATAATGTATGGTTGTTAGCAAAAGAGGTGTGAGCTACATATTGGGGACGTTGAAATGCAGTATGTGATGAAATTTAACTTTCCAGATAGTGTAGTAAAATAGGATGGAAAATGTTTATAAAGAAAGCCGAAAACACATAGAAATTGCGAAAAGTGCCTTCAGAAAAACGAAAGAAAAAAAAAATGAGCAAATTAGAGGATAATTTCCTTAGAAAAAAAAACAGTGTCGAACTAGGATTGGAAAATACCAGTAGTAAGAGCAACAAAACGTACGAAGCATTTTTATAATCAATTCACACCAAGCAAGCTGACAATGCCACTAAGACGCAAGGGCTTACGGGGAATAAAAGTAAATGTGAATGAAAAGACTTAATAAGAAACCGGAAACCCGATCTTAAAGATGCAACAAGGGATAAACATCTACTCCTATTCAAAATACCTGGGAAGAGTGTGAACCAGGCGATAGGCGAACTCCTATTGAGGAGAATAAAGTAATTACTAAATTGTTGTGGATTCTGAGATGAAATCCGGTATCAAATAATAACAAACGCCAAGAATGAATATAGGAAATAAATCTATTAACGTAATAATACAAACTGGTCATACAGGTTAGTAGTTCCAGGAATGCAGGGTTAGTAGACAAGTATATATATAGTCTTTGATATCGACGTATCGCTGTATGACTTCTTACTGAGTCTAAGTGCTCGTGACTGTGACTCTTGCCGCTACGTTATTCTAGACTGATTCAACATACTATTACTACTACTGTTACTTGACTCGACTCTATTACTGACTGTCCGACTTGACTGTTCGGGTATTCACTGGTAGTAGTATATGTATACCATGTGTGAGTCCACTTGTCTGAAAAGGGGAGATCCCTCAACGTAAATAAAATTTCACAAGTAGATGTTTGAAGTACAGAGTTGAAATAGACATTAGACAGAATCGGAAACCTCATCCTAAACATGAAACGAGGTGAGGCATGCTCGCCCAAGTTATGAAAGGATATATAATATAAAAAGGTGCATTTGTCATAGCCGTGTTTGTTCGATGGGTCGCAACGCAGCTGAGCGCCTGACCCTCTTCCCCCAAAGATCAGATGTTTATTCATGCATTAAGTGTTTTAGGAAAGTAAACCTGGCGGAAGCCATCCCTCTCCATGTAAAACCGACGATGTTCTCCAACTTTAAAGTGGATTCCATATAGGTATCCTTCGTCCTTGCTGCTGTCATCATTTTAGAAAGCACTCTGCCCATCGTTGCCGGATCATCATTGTGCAGACTGCTATGGAGCGCAGATTTTGCCAGTAGTTTAAATTTGTAATATAAATTGGCTATTCGATTACTCTTCTCCGAGAGAATCGATGTTAATGTGCATTGCAACAACCACTTTCTGAGATCAATGACTTCTAGCAATTGAAGACTGTGGGTCTTATCGAGCAGTGTAGACTGGTATCTGTCCATATTTCTGAGATGAGGTATTATGTACACTATTTACATTATTCGGACTATTGTCCTCATCTTTGTCGCCATATTTATTACAACGTTTCGGCCGTTGTAAGCTCCGGCCTTCTTCAGGTGGCCTGAATGTCGAACTGAACCCTTTATTTCGCTCACTGGAGTAGACTGTTCTCGTTCCACGTGCCATGTTTAATGGATGTCAGTTATCAGTTATCTCCTGTTAATTCTCCTCTCCAAGTTCTTCACTGCCTTAAACCGGTACTGAACTCACACTCTTTGGGTCCTGTCACTGGATCTAATCAACGCCTTTATCCACTGTGCCATATGTCCTTGAGTGTAGACTGGCGCTAGAGAATCACAAACAAAGAACTGTACTAAATAACAGAAACCACATCACTTGAGGATTTAAAAAACCCAGCAAAACTAAAATGAATAGTTCACGAAGAGAAAAATATGACATAATCAAGATTCTCATATTCCAAACTACTTCTAACCAAAGGTTAGGAAGGAAACCACCATCAATACTGGAAATACCGATAACAGCTAGTGTACATGAGAAACCTATATCCCTGAAATTTGTTTTAAAGAAAGATTTTTATACATTTAAACCGGAAGTAACTTTGTCTGCTGTGTCAATGAATGTCGAATGTTTCCTTATAAGGATACGGCTAATATTAGTATTATCCGTTACAGCTAAGAACCACTCTGTTACGTCCAGAAGATTGAATCACCCTCATTCCATAAGTATTCTTTCGGTAAGAAGGGCGTTCCCCTTCGAGAGATATTTTTCCAAGAACTGCTACTTTGTGGAATAGGCACGTTCGTAGATAATTTCATGAACAATACAATCTTAACCTCTTCAAGTCTTGGGTCAATCGTTATCTATCCGTGATATTCACAGCCTACTTTCTCCTCTTGCGTTTATATAACACATTTCGTTCAGTAACCATCTACCTTGAGTGGTACTTTGATCTTTTATTCTGCTGATTTTAGTAAAACCAAAAACCAAAAAAACAATAATCATTGACTTTGTTTTTAATCTTCTAAATATTGTGATCACCCACCTACTGTTATTTTGGAAGATTGCATTTCGTTTCAGATTGAAATGCAAATTATCCTTGGCATTAGAATATTCTTCTCCAAGACAGTGGATACTAACGTGAATTTCTACAATCTTGACTAATTCATTATTGATTTCAAAACAGATTTTCTTTTCATTTAAATCTATAACTTTTTTCTAGTATATTGCCTAACAAAAAATATATTATAGTATATATTGCCTAACAAAGTATATTTAACAAAGAAAATCTATTTGATGAGTTTTCTTTAGTAAAAATCAGCAACTTAATGAACTGATGTGATTTAAGCATTGCTTTTGTCTTCTTAATCCCACGAAAATTTGCCGCCAATAATTTATCGTTGATATTTGATATTAATCGATGGCAACATATTCTTTTGATTTGCATTAACAAATCAAAAGCGCCATATTTTGAGTGCTTTGAAACTTCGTGCCATTGAATTATGGGACATTTGCGTTCATGCGTTTAATTCGATGGAAAGCTTCATCATCCCAGGAATTGATTTTATTATCCTTGTTTGATGTTAGTGTCTTCTTTCTCATGGGTGGTTGCCAGGCAACGGCACTACAGATCGAGGAAATGTTGAAGAAGTAAAATGAAGTAGTTACTGCTGACACAGCAATAGTATTTCCCTAGTTGAAAACATTTGCTTAAGAAAGAATTGTATGGCAAATTTTAAAGCATCACGGTTATTCTTACTATCAACATAACCTTAAGGGTAAATCCTTTCGGTAGAAAAAAGTGATTTATGTAAATATGCACACACTGTTTAGTACTTACGTCTTTACGCTCGGCTTCGCGAGATACTTTACACTCTGTTTCATAGATTTTTCAGCGTAAATTTGGAAATTAAGATAATACATATTCATATGCAAATTATTATTGCTACAAGTACAGGTTAATTCGGCATACTTATGACAAACATGGTATTCTATATGTGGCTTCCAGATTAATCATTATGTTATAATACAGTTAACTCAACAGTTAACCACCTCATCCTACCTTCAACATACTCTGTACATCAATACAAGGTGGTTAATAAAGTAAAAAGAAAACACTAAAGAAAAATACCTTATGCTAATAATAACACGAAACCACGAGAAGCACTCTTGCATTCATTGGAGCCATAACTCGAGTTAAACATCAAGTTATAATTAAAATGCACAAAAAAAGCAAAAAATGCAAACAAAGGGAAATGCTATTTGAAAGTGCTCATGCTGTACCTAGCGCCAACAAACAGTTCTATCATGTCCGTATGTCGACCTGGGAAATTTGAAATTTCTCTCATGTCAGATTACTGATTGAGTTGGGTCAGTGATTGCCGGATTAATAGTGGTCAACCTGTATTCGTTTTGTATCAGTACGTATCCGCGAACGCTTTGTTGCGACCAGACCAATTTCCTATCGACTGGACCCAAACCACAAAAATACTGGAAATTAAGTGCCCAGACCACCTGGCTATTACTGCGTTTCTTTTCAAAGAAAGACTTTCTTTAACATCCAAAATGACTTATTCCGGACAATTTTTTCTTTGAAATGTTTTTATTTATTTTTCTTTTGTTTTATGCATTTTGTGTTGACCCTAACAATGAGTCGTAATATTTTTGTATCTATGTTCTATTTTTGAGTTTATTTTACATTTTGTTGTGAAACTTCTGGATTTTCGATTAATATTAAGGAAATCACACTTAAATAAATTAATAAACCTAAATAAATAGTTTCTCCATTTTGGGGAAATACTTTGATAGAAATAATGTATTTTATGGAAACTCCTAGATGCAGTAAAATCAATATAGTAAGATGTGAATTCTGTAAAAACATAACAGGACATATCCGATGAGTTTTGTTATAACTCAGTGAATTGTCGGATAAATTATTTAGTAACTTCTTCAAGATATATAAGACTGTACATTTTCAAAGAACTGTAATTCATCTGTTTATATTTCTGAGATGAAGTTTTGTAACTAATAACACTATTTACATATTTATTGCCATATATTAGATGTTTCTTCAAGTGAAAGAAGGCCGGGGCGCACAACAGCCGAAACGTCGTGAATATGACAATAAAGATGAAGACAACAGTACGAGTAATATAATGTAAATAGTATAAATAAGTGTACTTCAGTATTTCTTTTTCAAGTGCTGAAAGAAATAGTAGGAATCTGCGTTTAGAATTAGCCTGTCATTTTGTCTATTCGGTAATGTGTTGTTTAAGTCCTGGAGGTTTATATCTATAAAATGCAACATATTCGCCATTATTTACTGGATGAATTCCGAAAGTGGAATAATGCTACCAATGCATTTAGAAAGTTTTGGGGAGTGTATACGGATTCAGTGAATCTGTGGCTGAAACGAGTGAAAAATGGTGATTGTGAAATATCCGATAAGCATCGCTGTGGAAGACGACCCGATCTGAATGAAAAACTTTTGAAAGAGACCATTGAATTGGATTCATGGCAATCCACCAGAGATTGGGCTTAAAACACAATGTGTCATGCTGAACTGTCAACGAACATCTCAAGCGAATTGTGAAAACTTACAAAGATGGAATTTAGGTTTCTCAGTAGGTTTCGTTTCAGAACGACGCACAGAGCCCCTTCATCTGAAGCAGTCTTTTAATCAGGAATGCCAACCTTTCATCTTTGCATTGCATTTTTACAGGTGATGAAAATGGGTTTCGTATAATTAGCAGTAAACGAAAAAAGCTTGGTTATCACAAAATGAGACAAAATTTCCAAATCAAATTAAATACCCCAACCAGTGAAGTCCTTGCTTTGTGTCGAGTGGAATATGAAAGGTGTCTTCCATTACACTACAAATATGGAATGTCCATCACGGCAAAAAGTCTATTACCAACAACTTGATCGCGTAAACGAAACAGGTCAAAAGTGTCCTGCTATGTTAAATAATAAATGTGTCACTCTCCAACAGGAAAATGCAAGACAATACGCATAAACCCCAGAAGAATAAGACATTTTGCATCCTCCATTGGAGTTAGCATTTAAAGATTTTCATTTGTTTCGATCGTGAGAATTGAACATAAGCTGCAAAACATTGAAAAACCTAGTAATTTTGGCTGCAGTTGTTGAAAATGAAGCTGATGAAATGTTTATTAATAACAAATTGGCTGCTCGTAAGCCTGTCTACAAGGGCGCCCAACCGATTCCTCTCTGAGACTAGTCGTGGTTGTTCAATACCCAGAAAAATCCCAATTTGTGCTTTAAACTGTAACTATGCTGAGTGTACCGTAGTTATAGTTTCTGGAAGGGAGCGCATTAACTGGCGTAACCAAATGTCTGGAGAAGGTGAGTACGCTCAATCTCTCGGCCACAATGTCTTGTGACTTCGCGTTAGCATAACGATTGGCAGTTCCCAAATAGTTCCGTCTACCCAATTTCACTGAAAAGTGTTGGGCCAACCGTGGTTTGGTTCTCGGGCACTATCCAAAGGTACCGCATGCTGGTGTGGCCTCTCCAGGTCGTTACTATCAAGAAATCACCTTTCTGACAAACCGAGAATAGTGAGATTCGAAACCGATTCTCTTCTCGCAACGTTGTAACCACCCGGTCACGTGGCCAAAATTATGATAAATAATATTTAAATAAATATAAGTTAAACAAAAGTTAAACTTATTAGATTGAATCATAAAAATTTTTTGTTTTTGTTAATCAGATTTATTCTTCAGAAAATGAAGTGTATTTATATTTATTCAGATATCTATTCGCCATTGTTGGTAGTGATTTGTTACGACTTACCAGGCAACTTTGCGAGAGCTTTTGCGTAAAATTCCGCAGGTTTAGATATGAAAGCGTTTTCGGCGAACTCAAGAAACTGGTGTTCATTTGAGAAAGTTTTTCCCATAAAAGAGATTTGCAGCGATCAAAAAGTCAATAATTGGTTTGTGCAATATCAGGTGAATATGAGGGCTGGAGTGGAACAGAGCAATCGAGTTCTACTTTTTTTCTTTTGTTCTTGCTCTACAAAGCCTTTCTTTGTCATGGAGAAGGTAACCATCTTCTCTTTATTCTTCCAGTGCCGTGCACAACTGAGGTATGTAAGTGTAGTTCAAATTTATTCTTAACTTGCACGTAGGATTAATAATTAGTGTTATACATGCGCCCTTATAATTATTCTCCCCAAACGGAAATTCCTTATGAACTAACTTAATCCATTTGTTTTATATCTTTTTTCTTTGTAAAACGTGATTATTTTCGGAACACTGGAATTATAGCCCAAACCATTAAATTATGTATATATAACTCTTCATTTAAATAAGATATCAGATTCGATTAATTTATCTAACAAAAATACTAAACCATACAATAATGTTGATGATTATTGCATATTGTTTAAATTCTAAAAATTAATTTATGCCCTCAAACTGAAAATTTCAACTCATCACCGAAACCACGAAAGAGATATAGCGTCACATTTCTATGATGGCTTGTTATCATTCATTCATTTATTCAGTCGGTGCCTTTTGTGCCTTTGTGGTCAACATTACCCTCCATCTCACTATTGTGGTTTATGGTGACATTCAAGGCAGAACACTGTAATTTTGCACCGGGCATGTTAAAGAAACGTGACCCACAAGGCAGCAGGTGGTTTGAATTAAGCGTTTTCCTTCCCTTAGACCGGTGATGGTATATGGAGGAGGAGCCTTGCCCAGACTACATCCCCTCGTATCGATCGTACCGACAAAATCCAAAAAACTTCTAAAATAATTAAAAGAGACTAAAAAATGACATTATTTCATAAATAAGGTTCGAGAAGATCTTTATGGTCTTTTCTGCCTTTATTTATTCTTTGTTATGAAGTGTACTTCATCTGAACATTTTTCGTTCCTAATATGTTGTATTTTGGAATCCTTGCATCAAAGTAGTGGTCAGATTTGTATTGAAGGGAAATGCGCTTAGTATTGATATCAGCATCGATATCAATGCTAAAGAAGCAACGATAAACAAGCATGATGGTCCTTGGGTGAATTTTTAAAAATTTGAAATGAATTAATGATATACAAGTATGATGTTGCTAAGGTGAATTGTCTTAAGTTGAGATGAATCAATGATATACAAGTATATTGCTCTTACGGTGAATTGCCTTAAAATGAAAAAGCTGATTATGCAAAACAATTATGGGCCTGGAAAAGAAATAATGCAATTATCCACAGATTATCACTCGTGACTCATGGAAAGCAGCATATATATTTATCTTCAAACATTGAAAATCTATTAAATTTATCATTAGCTATGAAGATCCTAACCTGAGCAGATTTCATTTATAATATTTAGATGAACCTTTGCGGCATTTTTCTTGTATTTCTTTTCCTCTTTGCTGTATTATTTTGTCAAATATTAATCAATGAACAAGTATCAACAATTATTAACTCTGATCCATTATTAAAATGGACATATTAACCCATTAACCCAGTGTGAGAGTGAAACTGATGCAGACTCATTTTAATTTTGGAGTGGAGCAGAGAGCGTTGTATAAAATTTCTGAGGTATAATCAAACTAATCAAATGAATACAAATCACCGAATATTTTTAAGTACATATTCATTATATCTGCCATAATTCTTTTTGATTTCGGGTGCGAGGGAAATAAAGAGAACTCAATTCTATATTCAAGGACGACAAGGACGATACAAATTATGTTATCAATGATAGCATATTTGAATGCTAGCAAAATCCTACTCACTTCACCCAAATATCTCACTGTGCATATCTGATGCTTTTCCACTAATAAAATATACATTATAAGATGATGATTTTGTTTTAAGTGAAAACTGACAGGTGGAATCTATATTTCCTGAATTGTTAGGCTTAATATCTCATTCTTGATTACCTTTTGTTGTGTCGTCTATATTTTACAATGATGTTCAGCCTGTAGAAGGCCTGAAGGCCACTCGAGATAACAAGATGCACATATCCTAATCAAGAACAAGGACCACTTCGCACCTAAGGCATACAGGCAGTTGTCACAAAGTTACACTAAGCTACCTCACATATGCTGACTTCCAAATATTCACAAACACAGCATTCCGCTCTGGCCGATTGTTAACTGCCAAGGCTCTGTGTGACACACTCTGAGTCGCTTCCTTGTAGATATAATCGACTCATTAAAAGGAAAGTCATCATCGTATGTCCGGAACTCCGCCCACTTTGTGGAAATAATTAAAGATGCCCCCATCCAATCCAACCAGATGTTGTGCTTGGACGTGATGAGTTTTTTCACCAAGGTACCCACGGAAGAGGCATTCTTGACCACAAAAATCCCCTGAGCCGATCAAGCATAGAAATTAAAACAATATAAGAACCAGTAATAAGGAGTGCAAGATAAAAGCAACAAATAACAACACAAAATTGCAATATAAGCTCTGTTAAAAATATGTATTAAAAATAACCGAAAATTGCAATATGAGCACTGGTAAAAACGGTTGCTGAGACATAAGGTTTATACGTCCCAGAAATTCATACACTGATCTCCTCAAGGACACATATTGAATAAAGGCGTTGGTTCGATCCAGTGACTAGACCCAAAGAGCTGTGAGTTCAATACCAGGCTACAGCTGTGGTGAACCAAAAACCTTGGAGAGTTGAATTAAAGGGAAATAATTGAGGAATCCGGAAGAGGTATGGCATGGCAGAACAATCTATCCCGGTGGACGAAATAAAATTTTCTGTTCGAAATTTCAATAATCTGAAGGCAGTAAAGCCAATAAGATGCAAGGTGTTACAGGCTGTGGAAAAATTAGGAACAGAAACATTAATAGTGAGCAGAGAGAAAAAGGAGTAATTAGGAGGTAGATAGCGATTGAGATTGCATTCAAATCTTTGCAGATTAAAGTTGTCTGGAAAGCATGGAGACAGAAGGGAGTTCCACAAGCGAAAGGTGCGAGAAAAGAAACTGTTAGTATAGAAATTACGGCTACATCTAGTCAGCTGAACTTCAAATTGATGAGATCTCGACGCCAGTCTGGTACGGCGCTTAAATTGATAAAATCTTGGTACCACAGCGAAAACTCCCCCGAACAATTAGAATGAAAGTATTTTATAAAAAGAGACAGAAAGGCAACTTTACGGCGGTCACTGAAGTCGAGCTGTCAGATAAGGACCAATAATATTGCTGATCTTATGGATCTTATCATGGAGCTCAAGATAAATAGCAGGGTTACCGGACCATATGTGACATCAATATTCTAAGAATGGACGATTTATAGATATGTAAGATAGATTCCAGAGAGAAAAAATGTCTCGCCCTACATAGTGAACTGACTTTCTTAGCAGCTGACCTAGCCATGGATTCAATATAGTCTTTCCACTTTTTGTCAGCTGAGAACGTTACCCAGAGAAGGCGCAACGATCTAGTTTCCAAGCATCAGCCATGCTGATGGAAGGCAGAGAGGGGTTTCTCAGATGATTAATGGAGAGATGTTTAGTTTTGGAGGCGTTAAAATTGATAAGCCATCATTTGCCGCAGTTGACAACTGTCTTGAGTTCGTTTTGGACATCAGCTGCCATTTTGTCCTTGTCGGATTAATCAGCCTTACTATCGAGCCAGAAGTAAATGGTTGTGTCTTCAGCGTAGATGCCAAGTTGAGAGCTGATGTCATCTTGAAGGTCGTTAAAGAAAATTAAAAAAAGCGTAGGACCAAGAATGGAGCCCTGGGGAACACCCGCGAATAGTGATTGACTTAATACTCCATAATATCCCATTTTAACAGTATGAACGCATAAAGAATATTTGTCGGGTTTATTTGTAATGAAAAATTATCAGAGGTAGGTTTTGTGCAACGTTTTCAAATGTATCGACAAACAATTCGAACGGAACTACACTTCCCTTTTATTCGTTATATCACTGTCTACATGACTTAATCGCTGAAAAACCGGTTTCCGTACGGTCACCGAAATTAAGCAACGTTGAGCCTGCCCAGCAGCATGATGAGTAACCGCTTGGGAATACCAGATATTGTAGGCTATAATGTGCGGGTGTTATAATGGATAATGGCTCGAATTTATTAATCGGAGAGCCGAGTTCCAATTCTCGTTGGGTCCGTTATATTCACTTACGCGCAAATACCCTTAAGAAAGTTATGAATCCACCACTTCTTCCTGCTGCTGTGTTAGTAAAACTCTTATCACTAAACCATTATTATCTCAAAAAATAATTCGTACAATTTGAAAATATTTTATGAATAAACTGCAAAGCCTAGATAAGCCTTAGAAAACGAAACACTCAGCCAGTCATTAAAAGTACCTGTGGTACATCGATGTGGTATTTAGGAAGAAATAATACTAATCTGACTGGACAGGTAAGTTTTCCAGTACAATTATCAATGATTCCAGTTAACTGCTTTTGTTTTCTAGGTCTGACTGTTGCGATGTATGCGGAATCTTATGTTAGTAACCGTTGATAAGTATAAGAGATTATATTTCCATGCGTAAAATAATTGCATATTTGCTGGAATCAGTCAAATTAACGTCAGCCGGAACGAGGGTACGTGGTTTCATATCTTTCTTTGAACGTTCGATCTTATTATGAGGATGTCACTTCCTTCGTAGTTCAAGCATTTATACAACTGTCTATTATCCGATACTATCCCGTGGATATATTGTGTATATTCTAAGTTCAGCTAGTTTCTGTTAGTTCATCAACTGACATCCTTTGAGGCCCGATTCTGCAGTTAGTGGCTTTAAGGTGCTATTATAGGTCAGCCCCTGAGGATCCTAGGTCTTTTGATGTTCTGAGATGTATCCGAGTACAAAATTCTTTAGTATCTCTAAGGATGAGTACATACTGGCGTTACCAAAATCAAATCTTCTTAGGTCAAAGTTCATGATGAACATTAAATTCGATTAACATTACTTGTAATTCCACGCGTGATTCAAATCCTATAAATGTGGTTTTAACTGATTTTTCGAGTATTGCTTCTGCTGGTTATTTCCTTCCAGACCTATTCAGATTTATATTTATTATATAAAGCAATTGATGTAATATTTGATTCAAAATACATGACCTGATTCGGATTTAATGTCACTAATGAACCTTTCTTCTAAGAGAAGGTCTTCTACATTGAACTCAGTTAGTTCTGAACTGAACCTAGATGATTTCAAAATAGACTTTGCATCTGAGCTTCAGTGTGGCTAGATGCATCAGCAGGTTGATATGGAAGGTATCCTCTAAGTCACCAGGTGCAAATTGTGCCTCAAGGGATATCAGTAGCTGTCAATGATTTCCCCTCAAGCAAAGCAATAATGCCTTAGTTAATTCAAGGGGCTTACTGAATAAGAATATGAGAAAGAGATAAAAACATTATTAAGGAAAGATAACAATAAAAGAACAAACGATAACAATTGATGTTGCATTTAAATATTTGTAGATCAAAGAGATGGAATATCCTCGTAAGAAGAAAAATCCACATTCGGAGAAAACCACCAAAACCACACACCTACTTGCCTACGTATAATAGATTAGTCGAGTGTTCTTATTTGTCTGTGCAATGATAACATTACACAAGATGAAAATTTTCACCATAATATTTTCTCACACGTCTTATTTTATATGCCGCGTCCCTTCAGAACATAGAGGACCATGGCTCTCCAAAAATTCCTATCTACTGTGGACCTTATCTCTCCTCCCACTTCTACGGTTCATTCACACAAGCTCGTCAGGTAGATGGCTAGCAGCCTTCACCTATCTCTCTTGCCCTCAATAAAAAGCCTTTTCAAATGTAACCCAAAACTTGCTGCTTGGTCAGATCAAGGATTTTGTGCTTGGATTGAGTCGTTTTTTATATTATGCAGTTGCAATAGTCAATAAATTCTACTGAAGTGAACTGCGTGTCCTTATTCGAAACCAGTACTTGACCTTGAAAAACTGTTGAAGATAAAATGCTGAGTAAATAGAGTGGTTGTTCTGTAACTATGTTTGGTCGTTTGAAAAAGGAACCTATGACAACGAGATAATAGTCGTTATCAATTATTTTCCCATAATCAGTATTAATTCTCGGATAGGAAGTTTCTACTCAAGGTTGTAATTTCGCTCAAGGTGGTGGTGTTTTTTATTGTATAGAAAAATATATTGCAAAAAAATATATAAATACAATTTAAAAAGGGAGAGAAATGACGAAATGAAAGACTGTGTGTTCGATTTATAAGTTTGAAAGATTTATTTACGAATCATAACTTACTTTAGAAAGAAAAAAAGATGTAAAGTGGGCAAAGGTCAGCAAGTTTGAAAACACTTCATAGCTTTTAGGGATTTTAAGAGATATTGTTTAAATTATATATAATCATATGCATTGTTCACTGTACCTGGGTTGGTCAACAATCAGGATTTGTTGAACTGTTTGTGTCCTTGTTTTTCAGAAATATCTCCTGGGAAATAAATGAAAGTTCTGTTGCTTTTCTTGAAATGTTTCTTCTGAATGTCTCTAAAGTTGTTGTTTTCGACAATTTTGAACAGAGTAGAAAAGTTGTGGTTGTAGTGGTAGTGGTCGTGGCCTTTTAGGCATTTTTACGCAGTGAACATCAATCGTAATTTTGACGATGCGTGGTTTAACAAGGATATTCCTTGTCATTCCGAAGAGTCCTCTTTGCTGCTATTATTACACCCCTGAGTCTGTCTATATTTCTGAGATGAGGTATTATGTACAGTATTTACATTATTCGGACTATTGTCCTCATCTTTGTCGCCATATTTGTCACAACGTTTCGGCCGTTGTACGCTCCGGCCTTCTTCAGGTGGTTGGAATTTCGAACCGAACCCTTTATTTCGATCACTGGGGGAACTTTCAGAGGGAAAATTACCAGGAGATAACTGATAACTGACATCCATCAAACATGGCTCGTGGAACTAGAACAGTCTACCCCAGTGATCGAAATAAAGGGTTCGGTTCGAAATTCCAACCACCTGAAGAAGGCCGGAGCGTACAACGGCCGAAACGTTGTGACAAATATGGCGACAAAGATGAGGACAATAGTCCGAATAATGTAAATACTGTATTACACCCCTGTCGAAAAGCTTCATTAGTCAAAATCTGTGGGAATGTGATTGGTTCCAGTAGATTGCGCGCGATTTTCTCGAGAAGTTATTTTTTATGTCAGCGAAGGATTTATCAACGTCATGTTGATTTTTTTAAATATAGATTGAAATTTTAAGATTGTTTGATTTCATCTTGGTGTTCATCCTCCTTTTTCATGGATTTGACCCAAAAGAATATTGCGGAAACAAATACATTGATTTTGGCACGAATATTTGGTTTCCATTTTCTATAAGTTGCTTGTGTATTAATAAAATAAGTACAACTTCTATGCTTGGTCGACTCACAAAAATCCTAGGCCACAAAAATCTCCTGAGTCGACCAAGCATAGAAATAAATACATTAGGTTTATAATACCCAGAAATTCATGGCACAGTGGATAAAGGCGTTGGTTAGATTCAGTGACAGACCCAAAGAGTGTGAGTTCAATTAAGGCAGTGAAGAACTTTCAAATATGGCGACAAAGATGAGAACAATAGTTCGACTAATGTAAATACTGTAGAAAATAATAGATATTAAAAACTGAAACTTGCTCCGCACTTAAATAACAATGTCGAAAATTCTTGTAATGTTTTTCTTCTCTCTAACCATGACAAAAAGAAAACTTTTTGAATCACTTAATCCTTTCCAGACTTTTATATTTTATGATTCGAAACTTCTATTCTATTTAAATAGATTTTGCCTCTAATAAATGAACAGGATGCTAAGAAAAGCAGTGTTCCGAGTTTTCTTCAAGTACATGTATTTTATTATTGCAAATTACTTATTATTATAAAGGACGCTCGTTGCAAAGTATAAAGAATTTACAATATTGAAAACGGTGGTTTTAATGTAAAAGCATATATTCTAAGTTAAAACTTTATAGGTAATACTATTGTAAAAGACTTGTACTTGAAAATGCTTTTCATAAAGATATACATATATATTAGAACATGTAACGATACGAGAAGAGATTTATCCTGGGTTGCTTGATTTATCTCAGTATTTAGATAGGGAAACATTTTAGCCAATAAAGTGGTCATGTTCCGGAAGTGTAATGAATAGTGAAAATCTATAGGCAGAGTTCTATTGAATTTCAGTTTATTACATTTAATTTCGCGCAAATATCCTTGTTCTTCCAACCCTAGTTATTTGTGGCTTATAAAGGGTGTTCCAATAATTTGGACCGAATTTAAATTTGAAGTAAGTTTAAGCGTCTAATGATTTTTTCTTTTTTTTTCAGATTTAACAACTTTGACAATTTCAAACATGGAAATATTAAAAATCAAACAATATATTAAAGTTATCGAACCCTATTACGAAAATGGACTTTCAAACAGAAATGCATTTCGTGCACTTCCCAGGTCGCATCATCTCTTGAAAAGCGAAGTTAATTGGCCACAACGATCGTGCGACTTGACGCTTTTAGACTTGACGCTTTCCTTTGGGGTCATTTCAAAAGTAAGGTCTATGCCAACAAGCCAACAGTAATTCAACAGCTGAAGGGTGAGGTAATAAGGCATATTGGTGAAATCGCGGAGCAACTATGCAGAGACGTCATCAAAAATTTTGACCATAGAATGGAGGTGTGGGGGACATTTGGGTGATATTATTTTTCACACATAATTGCCATAACTTAAATAGCATGATCCAGTGGTGTTGCGGCCTTGTTAGGGCCAGAAATAAATACAAAGAGAAGAATTGAGTTAAATATATTAGCAGTAACAGTAATAAAAACATATACAAACGAGAGTGTTACAGCAAGAATGTTCGGTCCGACTGTCAGAGCTGACTGCTAGAAATCTCCCGATATTTATTTCTGTTTGAATACAGAAAATGTGACCAAAGACCAAAGACCAAAATGGGGGATGGAGAAAAGCACTGTCTTAATTTTAAACTTAGCTAGCCACAAACACTGACTCAAACATACAGACAATATCCCTAACACCTGATGGAAACTTCCCTCTCCAAAAGGCAGTACCTGCTGCTATTTATAGCTGGGAGAGTCCATGCGTGCGTGGGTTAATTGCCATAACAAATAGAGAAATAAATAATTTTTTTAGTAATAACTCTGATTTATTTACTCCTGACTTTGATCCGTTTTAATGAAACAACCTTAATAAACGGCCAAACAGGGATCTTCAATCTTAGACGTGATGCAGTTTAATAGAAGAAAATTCCTGAATTCAAAACTGTATATATTCCTGCCATAGTCCGTTCTATGCAGTTCGCAATAATCCCAATATTTGTCGATCTACAGTTATATTATTATTATTATGATAGTGACTAAGTTCTATTATAGTCAGCTTTATAAGGTTTCTCTCTAGCACTGAATAAATTAAAATGTGATAAAGTAAACGTAGCAGACTTGATACCAATCAGCAACCCTAACAAGAAAGTAATAATATTTAAATAAAGCAAGGTGTTGTGTAGGATAGAGTGGATCTTTGATTGATTCGTTTTCTATGACTTATCAACCCTTTTCAGACTATTTATAGACAACAAATATTTTTAGATGGTAAGAATTTGTTAGAGATAATAATGTCTTAGTGATATAATTATTACTAATTAACCCATAGCTTGTGGAAATGAGGTGGATTCATAAATTTTCCAAGGGCATTTCCGCGTATCGAAATATAACGAACATAACAGGAATTGTATCTCGGCTCTACGATTAACAATTCCGAGCCATTATCCATTACACCACCGGCACATCCAAGCTTACAGAACCTGATACGCCCAAACAGTCACCGTCTAGGTACTGACCAGGTTCGACATTGCTTAACTTCGCTTATCGTACGGGAACCGGTGTTTCAATGTGATGTGTCTATAATTCTTAAAGTGGATGTTTGTGGAGTAAGCAGATGCAATGGTTCTATCTTAGAGTTTGTATAGAAAAGAAAGCCCACATAGTAATATATATATATATATATATATATATATATATATATATATATATATATATATATATATATATATATATATGTGTATGTATGTATGTATGTATATATATATATATATATATATATATATATAACACACACAAACACACACACACACATATATATATATATATATATATATATATGTATGTAAGTAATATGAAGAATATTTTAGGTCAAAAGATTAGAGAGATACACACTAAGCATGCAAAGCAGAAGAGACTATCTTCTCCCTCGACTGAATAAAAAATTTAGTTCAAACTATATTTACCCCAGTTCCAGAAACAGTTTTTTAAGCGAGAAATCGGGACCTCCAACGCAGATATTCACAAGAGACACTACCCAATTTTCCTACATCGTATTTCCCAATTTCGCCTTGTATTACACGGTGGTCGGATGAAGAAAAGACTTGAAGCAACAGAAGTGTGATTTTACAGAAGAAAACTGAAGAGACAAATGCAAAAGAAGCAGTTAACAATGTTGAGATTGAAGGGACAATGTCAGTTTTAGATGCTGAAGAAATAAATAAGAACAGAGATAAAAAGAGATTATCGAATGAAAAGTTGAATTTGCAAAAAAGAGACAATCTAAAAGAAAAATGTCAAAAGAATGAACTGGTGGATGTGAGCGAAAGAAAAAAATAAGGGAAAGCGAGATCACGTAATTAAAACAGATACATAAAAAAACTTCAAAAAACAAGAGAGTGAGTGCAGAAGATAAAAGAGTAACAACGCCCGCTATTTCAGTTCGTTGTCGCCTAAATACGTACCTGTCGGATTTCATGCATTTATTAATATTAATTAGCTTTCGCGAGAAAAAGATGCGTTATGTACTGAATATTACTTATTAATGTCTAAGAAGGTGAGTAAAAAGTAAAGAAAAAACACTAATATTCAAGTAAAACCATAAAATAAATGGTTGATGTCTACAACGATTCCAATTCCAAATCACGAGAACATATTATATTTATAGAAAAAGAGACGAACGGATTAGTTTGATTAAATGTTCACACATATATAAAGTTATTTGAGTCGATATTTACTTAATCGAATTTAATGCATTATCATTTACTAAGCTTTGCTTAATTTAAGGCTACTATACAGTGAATATAAAACTCACAGCTTAATCTTATTATTTCACTTGACGATCTTGCTAAATATTTCCTGACGCTGATCTGATCAATCAAATTTAATTTAATATAATAACAAAACATTATAAAATAATAGAGGTTGAATATTATGAAAATATGTTTCGTACATTTACATGCATAAGCGTATGCTTCGTCTTACATATACATAAATGTAACAGGGAAAGAACATTTCAAAGTTTTATATTTTGGATTGCAGTGTAAGAATTGGAGTCTTTCACCTCATAGTCATTTTCTCACATTGAATGAAAATAAATAAATTATTCCATAGCTAGCATTAATTGTAAAAATTTCACGGTTTTCCTATTTGAAGTTTTGGATCAATCATAATTCTTAATTCAATAAATGAATAAGCATTTTGCGAGTTTTACGACTATACAAAATCCCTCTTTGCATTGTCGAATATTTGGGCTTAATAACATTAAAAAATAATGAAATTAACAATTAAATTAAGTAAGTTTTATTTTTCTCACTAAACTCAAACAGCGTCTCTGATATTTCATTTTCCACAATCTTTTAACGCAGTCAAAATGAAATGGTCCATTATTTATCTGTGGTAATGTCACGATCTAACACAAGTACTAACTCCCTCATTAAGTAACGGAGGAGCAAGCAGGGTTATAAAAATATAGTTACATTGATCTAAACCATTTTCTGATTATACTTTCAAATAAAATTCTGATTTGGCATTCGAAAGAATTGTACAAATTAACAACCTTAAAATTAAATGTGTTGCAAAAATATTTATATGTAGAACTGCAAGAAAAGTTTCAAGTTCTGGAGTCGATCGGTTTATTATCGATTTCTTAGTTTATACCTGATTCACAGTTGTCATTGTATTTACTGTTAATTGTATTATAAAAAAGGAATTTTTCATTTAGACAGAAAGTTTTATCATAGACTAAAAAAGCCATTGGAATTTCATTAATTTTTCTTTATAATCAGGCCATTCATAGTGAAGAATAGAAGGGAACTATCGTAAACAGGTCTAATGAGAAAATATCATTTTCAAAGGATTTAAGAAAACTTTTAAAATTAAATTTGCATCATTTCTAAAATAAAATCCATTGTTCTTTCACCATCATTCGACGTTTCAGTTATTTAAAACCTATTAAAAAGAGTTTTCATTTAATTTGTTTATGAGAAACTGTGGGAGTTGATTCTTATCGACCCAGCTTGTCATTTAATTACTGTTACAAAAACCAGTGTATAGTTCGAATAAGTTTGTAATGAAGGCAAACACATGACCGATGTTTATATTGAGATATGCTTTTACACACACACACACGCACGCGCACGCGCCGCGTGTCCATCAGCGGATAAAAGAATAAGAATAACAATTATATGTATTTTTGATTCCGTAGAATTTCCAACACAAGAATACATTAAATTAGTGAAGTCTCGAATATTCTGATGTAGATTTTATGTTTGAATATTCACATCCGTAACAACCCATGAAACCCATATTTAACCAGCCGTCTTAGTAGTTGAAAGTAACATCCGCAAGGTAATATAAATCTTCCATGGATGGCTAGAATTGTTTGATACGTCTTTTAGAAGTTTGGACAAAAAAGGATAATACTTTGAATTTGATAAAAATATAGCAGATATTTGAAAATAATATAAAAAGAATGTATAAAAAAGGAACACTAAATGTTTTGCAATACTCAATATTTGCCCACTTTGTAAAAATTACCTCTTAGTATTCGACAAATACAAAATCAGATGTGTGTTTATTCAACGAGTATAAATATGAAACAGATTTAATTCTTACTGTACAAGTAATTATTAATGACAGAATATTTTTCAGAATTATGTTTCAGCGTTGAATTAACCATATAGTTATGTGTTAATACTGAAGTTATATACAGAGTGTTCTATGGTGTTTCAGAAACATGCATATTTTGTAACCTAACTATGCTGATTAGACCTTACAGTTTCTGGGAGAGAGCGTGTTATCTATCATGATCAACAATTTGAACAAGGCCAGCATGCTCAAGCCTTCAGCCATGATGACTTGCGGCTTCGTGCTATCGACCGCCCACAACAGTTCTGTCTACCCAATTTAACTTACAAGGTAAGTGGTATGGTTTTCAGGCACTTTCCAGAGGTGACGTACCAATTCTCGATCCTGTTTGGTAACATCAGGAATTCGCCTTCCCGACAAATCGACCATGGGTTTCATGGCCAGAAAGCAAACGTTTTAACCACTCGGTTATAACCCAATAACAGTTTATGTAGAAACAACTCGAAATTATATGTTTAATGTCTTATGCTTTTTTCTTTTCAGGTATAAAAATGATATTCACTGGAGAAAAAAAAGCGTTTTGTGTGTTAGAGTCGAACAAGATTGTGCAGCGTGAATTTGTGAGAGAATTTGCTAAAAATGCATCAACAGCAATACAGATCTGGAAATGGCACAGAAAGTTCAAAGAGGAAGCTGCAGAGTATTTGCGAGAAACTGGACATGTGCCGTGTCACAGAGAACGCATTTACTGAAAACTTCATGAAATCCACGTATCTTTAAATTTCTCATTCAAATATTGATAAATAAATATTATTTTGCTCGGCAATAAGCCCGCTTAGTTTCATTGGCATAGACTATAGTAGTTACACATATATTTACATCCTAAATGATATAAAATGTTTTGAAACACCTTGTATATTTTCAAATGAAGTTGATCTTAGGATGGCCAGTGTTTGCATGCTTGAGTTAATTTTCTTTCATTTATAGTAATGGCTTTCTCTGCAACGAAACATAAGTAGTTCAGAGAATAAGCAAATCAAAGTTTTATAAAAACTCTCTTGAAACAACGGTTCCCGTACGATCAGCATTGATAAACGACGTCGACATTGGTAATTAATTAGGTGGGTAACCGCCTTAGAATACCAGGGGCTGTAAGCATGGAGATGTAATGGATAACGACTCGGAATTGGAAATCGGAGAGCCGAGTTCGATTTCCAGTCGGGTTTGTTATATTTACTTACGCGCAAATGCCCTTGAGAAAGGTATGGATACACCTCTTCTCCATCAGCTAAGGGTTAACTAGTAAGACTTGTATCCGTAAATCTGTATTATTTCCTAAAAATTTGACAACCTAAAAATATATTCTGGGTTTAAATAACATGCAAAAGGTTGATAATCCGTGAAAAACACTCTTTTCAGTGTTTTTCCTCAGATACAGACACAGGCACACACGCATTCAGACATTTTACTATCGGCCTGATGAACTTACGAATGTATGACGAAATAACAAAACAGTTGAACGGATTTGATTCTCTTTTGATGAATTCAGAAAGTGGCAGAGACTCTACTCTCTCTCTCTCTTTATATATATATGTGTGTGTGTGTGTGTGTGTGTGTGTGTGAGTGTGTTTGTGTGTGTGAGTGTGAGTTGTGTGTGTATGTGTGTGTGCATACAAATACAAGAGAGGTCACTGAGGTCAATACCGAGTGTCGACTGTTCCATGCTTGAACGCAATATCCAGGTCCGTGCTTTTAGCGTCTGGGTTCGACAGCCAGGAAAATAGACGCAGGTCAGAGTTGAAATACACCCTGAAAATAAACTTTCACATAAGAGGTTTAAACAGAGATTAGGGTTTACTCCAAAAGTACACCTTCCACAAGGAAACCTATTACCAGCAACACCACTCCACGAATGATTAGCCCCCCCGCCCCACATTTATAATCAAATTTTTAACAGACATTTCCCCCTCCTATTTTACTGCTCTGACACCTAGGATTTCGAAATTTTATAAGATAGCTAGGGTATATTTACACTTATCACACTTAAACACATAATGCATCTATTTTTGCAGACACTTTTCCTCTCTTTCCTTCCTGCACTGTTATTACTACAATTATGTTTCTATCTGTTTATTTTTTTCTGCCCCCAACCCCATTTTCTGACTATAGTTTTCCAAAAGAATTTTTATCAAAATATCTTATCCTTTTTTGCGGTTCCTATCCATTTTTTATCCTTACATTTTATTTTTATTATCTCCTTGCCTTCTCACTCTCTACCCATCTAGTTAAATCTATCAACACTGACCACATATGGGACGTCTTCCCCACCCCAAATCCTAAAAGCCTCTCCCCTAGTTCAAAATCACACTCCCCCACCTTCCACACCGATAAAGACAAAACAGCCTAACGCGTTCACTGTGATCATTTTCAAAAAAAGTTTCGCAGGCGAGGAATAAAGCAAGGATAGGATTTTTACTAATAATACAATCTATAATGAGTTCAGAGCAGCCAAAAAAACAAAAACAAAAAACAAAAAACACAGTTGGTGAGTCTTCTCCGTTTCACTGTTTATTTATCGCACCGCTGATGAAGGACACAGGCGTGTCCGAAATTTTCGGACTAATAACATTAATCTCCGTGTTTCATTTCTGTCTTGTGATTAACAATTAATATATAATAAATTCTTTTCGCACTGATCAGATTGGTACCTTTTTGTTTCCCCTTGTTTTAACCAACCTATCTATTTTAAATAGTATAAGAAGATCACGTGGACTCTTCCTCTCTCTCTCTCTCTCTCTCTCTCTCTCTATATATATATATATATATATATATATATATATAAATATATGCAGGGTGTCCATAAAGTCTCTTCATAATTTTAAAAAATATATTACAAAGGCAATTGGTGAGATATCTTAATAAGATTTGCTCTATGCACTTCTTAGTTATCAAAGTTTTTAATCACATTGCATTTGTTTATTTCAGGTAGGCTGTTGACGAAAGAGGTACTGGTAAATAAACCCCTAACATTTCCAGCCCGATGGATTGGAAGGGATGACCCAATTCCTTGTTCACCAGATATCTTTTCCCTGGACTATCGGATTATGTTAAAAATGTCGTGTATCGGGGAATCACATATCTAAAAGACCACTGATGGCATTGACACAATTGATAAGGCTATGCTACAGCGAACTTGGTAAGAAATACAGTTGCTTTATGTAACTAACGATGCCCATATAGAGGTATATTAAATTCGTTAAAAAACTTCAATATCTACTCCTAATTTTGTAAACATTTCCACATATTTGTCCGTTCATAATCTTTTGTAATAATGTTTTAAATTGTAAAGAATCTTTATGGACACTGTATATATATATATATATATATATATATATATATATATATATATATATATATATATATATATATATATATATATATATATATATATGTGTGTGTGTGTGTGTGTGTGTTGTTTACATGCAATTAACGCTGTTTTTTTAGCATTTTCCGAAGTGAAACCAAAAATTCCACTTACTTTATCATTCAAACATTGAGTGGGTCAAATTCGCAAAAAGGTCATAAACCACCTGCTACAAAAATCGAAAAGCTCAAACAATATAAAATACCGCTGAGTTATAACGTAAATTCCGTATTATCAAGGTCGAATCGGATATGTCATTTTCAACCTTTTAACACATTCCATTTTTCCAGTTTTCGTATCTTCTTTCAAATCTGTTTGAAGGCTTATGCTCCAGCGGTTTCTTTACACACACTCTTATGTATATTTATCAATGTCTTTTTTGTATCTGATGTGCGTGGGATTCTTTTTTTCTGTTTCTCTCACAGAGTTTTCAATATTTTCAATCTATCTATCTATCTATCTATCTATCTATCTATCTATCTATCTATCTATCTATCTATCTAAACACACACACACACACACACACACACACACATATATATATATATATATATATATATATATATATATATATATATATATATAATCAGCATTTCACGCCAAGTAAGGCGGAAGCGCCACCGGCACGCAAGGGGTTACAGGGAGTGAAAGTAGGAGAAAAGAGAGTGTGTTTTAGGAACGGACGCTGATAGGAGGCAGGGAGGTTTTTCTATAGTGGGTAAATGAGAGCATTTTCGTTTTGGAGGCATTAAAAACGAAAGGCATTTTGTGTTTTTTTTTACCACAAAAACAACCATTAACAAATAGTAACAATTATAACTTAACAGCCCGCATGAGATGTATATGAGATTTATAATAATGTATATAAAAATAACACACGTCACAATACACTTTACCACCGTCGCAAG
The DNA here is from genome assembly GCA_964036315.1 of Acanthosepion esculentum. NCBI lineage: Eukaryota > Metazoa > Mollusca > Cephalopoda > Sepiida > Sepiidae > Acanthosepion > Acanthosepion esculentum. Next base: position 79,160,670 of record OZ038475.1, read on the forward strand.
ACTGACGAGTTTTACAAAACCCGCCAACTGACTCTACTTACTCTAATGATGACTTAAGAAAGTCGAAAACTTTGTCTATATGCTTTATTTCTTTCACTTTTCCACCAAAATGAACATTGGAAAATATGAGACAGAATTTCCTCCTTGTCGGAGAAGGGTTATGCGTAATTTGGAAAAGTCAATCAATAAAATTATATTGCACAAAATTTCTGTAGTTTATAACAGTATTTTCTGCATATATAAATAAAAAATATAGGATCAAATATGAATCAGACAGAATAGTGATTTTTAAGCGTAGATTAAATGTGGCACAATGCCAATAATATGAGAGACCCAATGAGGATTGAACTCGCTATTAAGTTGTAATTGTTCATAACGAGTCAAGCTTGCTAAACATTACACCAAGTCGAGATAACTCCGAATCCGGAAGAATGATAAGATAAAGAATGATAAGACGGTTTACATGAACTTCTGAGCTTGTAGGCATTTCTATATTTCATAGAAGCTATCATTTTGTCGAATGAATAGTTTAAAGAAATATATTTATATGCACATGCCTTTATGCGTCATCGTGGCTGTGAGAATATCTCAGTCTCAGTTTTTCTAAAATGTAAGTGCACTTCCTTATATAATATTCCTACATTGGTTTTTAAAACTGAACTCAAAAATAGGTACATGTTTTATATGGACATATATTTTATATCGATAGGCATATGTGCATCAAAGAAATTAAAGGCAGTTTGAAACATCTCTCATTACATACAGCTAACAAGATTTAATTAATTTTATTAAGTTTTTCCACGAAAATGAATTTATTGAAACAAAGTATCTATAAACAACAAACAAAATGTCGTTAGCAATTAGAAGGATTTAGAAACGCTATTGTATATTCATATGGTCAACTGAAAAATTACGTCAATTACTTTATGTTTGAAGAGAATATTTTCACATGAAGAAATATTGTTTGTATTCTGTTGACGTTTTCTTGTGATTTCTTGACATATTTGTTGTGTACTATGGCTTGGGAGAGTAATGATTCTGTTAGGAAAGGTGATATTGAAAAAAGCCTGGGCGTAGATTCATTTCGTTTTTTGCCTTGAAAAAGTCCACAGTGAACGAAACACGTCAGCAAAATCTACAGATTTCCTATTATCCTTTTCTTTTATATATATATATATAAATCAACACTGCACGACAAATACCAGTCTCACGCGTTGAACAATCATCACACATTGTTAATGATCATTTTAGACGTTTATTTCTATTCCATCACTATATATATATATATATATATATATATAAATATATATATATATATATATATTAAAATATTAGAAAATAACAATGAGATTTATAATTTAAAGTTCTTTGCATTTATTTATATTTTTATTTTTAAAAACAGTGCTCGATACAACAGTAGAGTGTAATATTATAATTGTCTTTTTTAATATATAATCATCGCAACATCGAAATTCCCATGTTTCAAAACTGAAACCTCAATTTAGATTCAATCATAAAAATTAAACTTAAAAAAGTTCTGTTCCATTATCAAGCGATGCTAAGAATAACTTTTTTGAAACTGACTTTTTAATTAATTTTTAATTCCAGACAAGTTTGATATTTTGAGATGTTGGGATACAGGAAAATTCCATCATTTTTATTTTAGGAGCGTTAAGTTTTAATTATATATATCTAAATGTATATATATATATATATTGTTCAAGGCGTGAGACTGGTATTCATCGTGCCGTGTTGATTTATATGTCTGCAATCTTTCCACCTACAAAAGCTTTATTTATGTCATAATTACAAAAATTTAAAACAATACATACAAACATGGAAAATTGTTTTTAACATTTTTCCTTATCTTGCCCTCTTTCTTTATGAATGTATGTAGGTCAATGTTAGTCTATCTAGGAACTTCCCGGAAGTATTTCATCGAGCACTTTCATCTATACTTTTCGCGAGTTAACGATACACGTCCGTTACGTGTGGGTGCAAAATCTGTGATTAAAGATGAAATGTTTTTTAAGATACAATTTTAACTGCTGGTATTGTACTTGATGATGAATGCAAGTATGAGGCAACGAGCAAATTCGGAAAACCAAAACCACACACCTTGTTTGAAGTCTTTTATCAACACTGTCTTAGATTCATTGACATCTCTCTCTCTCTCTCTCTCTCTCTGTATTTATCTATTTTTACAAGTATTTCTGTACACACACACACACACACATATATATATATATATATACATATGAAGTTAATGGTCCGAGTTGAATTAGGAAACAGTAGTATTAAACATTCTCAAAACACATATAAAAAGAATAAAAATTTAATACGTAGAGCTTTTAAGTATAAAAAATTAGGAGATCAGCCGATTCCGCTACCTTGATTTCAACCTTTTTGGTCACTTGATTTCCTAACCCTTTATGTTTTTTAGTTAATAAAAAATTGATGAACGCTATATTTTTAAATAAATAAATGAATAAACGCATGACGGGAGGTTTGGTAAAAGGTGAGTAGTAAGAGTAGGGGGAGAAAATCTAGTATATTGGGAATGTATCTGTGGTGGGTGGGTAAATGAAATATACATACTTTCTTTTCATCCCGATTCATATACACTCAAAAGGAACTTTTTAGTATGTATACAATGGGTCATAATTTTACTTCTCTGATTCAAAAGGTTTTGGTCTGGAAATGTTATTATAGCTTATTTTTCTTGTTGAAAACAGTTGCAGATGTTACTGTGATTGTTTTATGGTTTTGCTTTTTAAAACATTTTCCAGTTTACAATCGGATCTTTTATTTTTTCCCTTTAATTCCCACACATGTTTGGCTAGTTTAGTAGAATTCGTAAGGCTTTCTAGCTTAAAAGATAACTTACAATTGTACCAACTCTTCTTATAGTTATCCACAGTACACCGTATGTATATTTTTCTGGTTATTTGTATCTATTACTTCTATTTTGTAAGTTTTTTAATCACCATCTAATGGACATTTTTTTTAAAGAAGAGAGACATAAAAGCAAATTGGAATTTAAACCTCAAATAAAACAACAAATGATGAACAATTCGAGGAAAAGAAAAATATTATTTGGTTTAACCCTCCTCACCTTTAACTTAGAGGTCGAGTGTAAAATAGGGAAAATTTTCAAATTACTTAATGAACACTTCCCCCCAAAATCCGAATTACATAAAATGTTTAACAAAATCACATTTAAATTAAGTTACAGCTGTACTAGTAATTTAGAAACCACAATAAAAAGACAAAACGCCAGAAATTTCAAAACCAACATTGTTAACAGTGAAATTTACAATTGTAGAAATAAAAATAGATGTGTAGTGTAATCAAAAACGCATTGAAATTCAATAATAAATGAAACCATGAGCATTAATATACGCTTGGTCTTTTTCAGTTCATCCCAGTTCTTAATTAATAGTGAAACAATGCGGAATACGTAAGCCGTGGGAGAAAAATAATACAAAAAATAAAAATTTAGTTAAAGTCTAAATTTTAAACGATACAGGGAAAGTAAAAATCCGGCGCTCAGGTTTGTCTCAATTATGTAGATTTTGTTTGCGTCATATAGCCTTGGACACACACACACACACACACACACACACACACACACACACACACACACACACACACACACACACACACACACACACACACACACACACACACACACACACACACACACACATATATATATATATATATATATATATATATGTGGTTGGCTATGCCCCACCTAAGGATGTCTAAAATCCTGATACCTCACCACTGTAACATATAATTTTTATTATTCGAAGTGAACACCTATGGACATGGAGGAAACATAAAAGGCCATTAACTTCGTTTAAACATACTTACAAAGAACATGGCATTCATGAACGAGAAAAATAAGAAAGGTCAGTTGAGGTACACATGCACATACAGACACATGTATTTACACATGTACATACATAAACACAAATATTTTTATATATGCATGCTGTATATGCAATGTGTGTATTAATTCGCATAAGCACTCTTGCTCAGACAGACCCACTAGAAAAAAAATTCGGTTAATAATACATTCTCGAATTGCAGCCTTAAAAATCAAATTCCCCTTCGCTCCACTTTGGGTTAGCACGATGCATATCTGAATGGTTTGGGGCTGGCTTAAATCAACCAAAATGAATTTTCTTAGGAAGGACTTCTGAGCTGAACTAGAATTTATTTTTATGACGAGTGTACGGAATAATTCTAAAAAGGATTAGTTTCTGAAATTCCGGAATTGAGTTGCTGAATATAACATCAATCACGGGTGATGAAAAGTTCAGGTATTTTATTATCTATTCAGACATAACAAGATTAGACACTTATGCTGAAAATGACCTACCAATAAAATTCGATGTCATTTTCATAAGAAATATATTCAATATCTGGTTATACCGCTTGTATTTTTTTCATATTTTCATAATGTTACAGCTTCTGGACATGAAATTTGTCTGTAGTATACAATTATATGCAAACGATTTGGACACACATGAATTTTTAAGAAAATAATAATTTCTGTTAATGCTGCAACCAAACGCTGGAACCGAGTAAATACTTAGGATATCCTCCTGTGTGTGACGTGAAGCAAAGAAAAGTCTGCTTATACATAAATCGATTCACAAATACAACAGAAAATGACTGCAAAAGTTTTCGACACCAATCAATAAACAGCACAGAGTATTTAATAATCTATCCATTATTTGACATGACGGTTTTCAGATGTCTAGAATAATTTGAGATAAGCTGATGTGCTGAATTTAACACCGATTTTATGCCAGTCTTACTGAAAGATTACATTAAAATTACTTTCACAGATTTTCTATTGGAATTAGATCAGTCAACTGACAAGGCAACTGAAAGATCCTTATTCTTTTTCGGTTGGATCCACACTTTCGTTTTCACTTCTGCTGAAACTTCTAGGTAACCTTGACATATTTCGGAAGGATATTAGAAGAAATATGAACATGTACTAGAAGCAAACCGCATGCATACTGATAGAAAATTAATTTGGTAAATATACAAAATAGAAAGAGATGTAAGACAAGGATGTATCTTCTCCTCGGACTTATTCAACCTATATAGTGAAGCGATTCTGCGAGAATTAGAAGGCCTACCAGGATTATTTATTGCCAGCCATAATCTTAGCTGACATAGTATTGATAACAAACACAGAAGGGAAGCTAGAAGACCTTTTTCAGAAGGTGGTAAAAAAGAGTGTAAATAAATAACTAAACATCAAATTGCAAGAAATCAGAATGCAGGATTGTTAGTAAAAACGGATCAACCAAATGTGCAAATTAAAAATTAGGGATACCAAAATCAAACAAATAAAACAACTTACATATCTGAGAAATGTTTTACCAGAGGACGGAAAGTATAAAATGGTAATTCGAAGGCGGATAGGGATAGCGAAAGTTGCCTTCCAAAACCTAAACAAAGTATTAAGAAACATGAAAAAATTCGTTAGAAACAAAGAAAAGTGTACTGAAATATTACATAATATCCGTCCTCCAATATGGCGAGGAATGCTGGACACACTCTCCACAGATGAAGAAGCGACTTGAAGCATTAAAAATGAGGTTTTACAGAAGAATTCTGACCGGGGAATAACATGGAACGAGGTTTTAGAGAAAAGGAAAACAAAAAGGATACTTATACTTAGCATCAGAAAGAGGGCACATAATGAGGAAAGAGGGCTTGGAAAATTTGATACCAATATGACAGATTGAAGTCAAGTGGGACAGAGGAAAACAACGCATAAACTAGCTATCCAGCTTCTGTAAATGGATGGTGGAACGGGGTTTAGGAGAGATACCGAAAATGTGTAATTTATTAATTTCTTTATGATGATAACCAACGTCTTGTAAGGACATGGCGCCTGGAAGAAAATGTTTCGAATGGTTTTCTTTCTGAAAAATGCAACCTATGGATAGTTTCACAAAAATTCGTAGAGGTAAATAGCGAGACCGTAAGTTCTATGCTAACAGTTTCTTCTATCACACTTCCTGTTTGTGGAACACTCTTCTGGCTTCTTGCTTTCCAGTCAGCTTTGATCCCCAAAAATTTAAATGCAATGTTAATCGTTATCTTCTGTCTTCTTAATTATTGTTCTTTTATTTTCTCCTCTCCTTAATAGTAATTTTTCTCATATTCTCTAACACTCAGTATCATCTTGGGTTCTAATGGCCTTATTGCTGTCTTGCTTGTACTGAAATGATAAAAAATACATGGGCGAAATATACAGAACCATCCTATATTCTGTTCTGTATTACTGAAGAAAATTCATTATACTTCCGGAATTATGTTTAAATGTCGAAATGATATTTTAGGAGAATCATCTAAAGTATACCTACTTTAACTATGTTTTGAAACTGTTTTCAACATAGTGTTCGATTTTAGTCTAGCCAGAGTATAATGTTTTATCTCAGAAGTAAAGTAGATTCCGAAGATGATGATGGGCAAACTATAAACGAAAATTTGCATACCTAGACTTCTAGGTATCCCAGAATGCAGTACAACTGGTGGAGTAACCGACTAATTATTTTCCTGCTGACCTCTCTAGTAGCTACCTGCAAATCCTTCTGAAGTTCTCGAGTTGTAAATAGCTTGTGCAGCATTTCCCGACGGCTCGTGCTTTACTTTCCGACAAATGGATTTAACTGTTCGTTCACTTACCTTACGAGGACGTCCTTTACGTGGGTAGAGCGGCAGACAGGTCATTTTCGTCCAGTTTCCTAATGATGGCTTTTATCATTTTGATGAGGATCTTGAGCATTTCGGGGATCTTTTTAAATTCTGCTCCAAGACCATAATGATCAACGATCGACACACGCAATTCTTGAGAGTTACTTTGTCTTTGCAACCGTGAAAATATTTGAGCATTCAAGTCAGAACTTCAAGAACTGTTCAAAGTATATTGAGACATTACAAGTTGTTGTTCTTGCTGCATGGTGTGCGCTGATTGGGTGGTAGAAATTTGTACGTCAGTAATTTGAATAAAAGTCAAATACAAATTGCAATGTTTCTCCAGCTACGTTTATATTTTCAGAATGTATGTAAATCTTCTTCTTGTTACTTTCTGATCTATTTGGCATTAAATTTACATGTAAGCATACTTTTCTTTATTTCTCTTTGTACATCGTATATCGTAAGGGTTTACTATGATCACCTTAAGTTTTAAGCTAATATATTTTCTTAGATGTCCGCATGCCAACATACTCACACACACACACACACACACACACACACACACACACACACACACACACACACACACACACACACACACACACATTTTTTAGGGCTATGATTTTTGTGAAATTAATTGATTTCCTGTATCATAATCCGATGAACTTTTGTTAAAAACTAATTGAAAAGGATTTAATTCAGTTTATTTCTAAAAATGTCACCCCAACACGATATTTCTGAAATCGTATATAAGTATTCTAGTGCTATATTCTAGAGCATTCTGGAACTTTCTATAATTTCCTGGCGTCTTCTAGAACTTTATCGAACCTTCTAGACCTTGATTTTGTTTATTCGTAAGTTTATATGTTAGGCTATAGCTATAAACTGTTAAATTCGTTAATATATGTGTTATCCAATTACATCATTAGCAAATTGGAGTGTTTTCACATTAGTTTGTTGAAAGTTTTGATTGATATTCTGTGAAGTAAGTGTTATTTTTGTTTGTCACCGTCTTTTGTATCTATCATTGCTTTTATTGTCGTCTTTTTCGACTAAATTCCGCGTTTTGTTTACATTGATTTGAATTGTGTGCGATGAAGATGATACGCCAGCATCATGGCGGAGCCCGAATCTACTAATACATGGCTTAATGAAGTGACTTCTTCGGCATGGGCAAAGAATAGGTCACCCCCAAAAAGGACCAGTGTATTATAAAAAAAAACTAAAGGACAAATGTGAACCATTTGTTAATGTAATCGAGTTGCTACCGATTCCGTCTCTTTTGCATACGGTGGACACACGAACTATTTCTTAGTTAAAAACGGGCTCAAAACAAAATACAATGAATAGAGACGTTATGGAGGAGGCCCTGAAAAGCCTTCAAATATCGACGAAAATCTTAGCAAGAAGTAAGTCAATGTGGGATATTTTGTTACCTACAGAAGATACTGCTAAATCTCTGGTAGGCTGTATTCTGACTACTACTATAGTCAGACTACAGACTGAATACATGGGAACAAGCAAAACAAAGGTGATTTTACATAGAGTCCTCCTATTCATATCCGAAGATCATCTCGGCTTTCACTTTTCGAAATATGGGGACGTCTCTGATGTCTCCCTTTGTAAAAGTAAGGCTAGAATAGCCACAGGCGATTTTGAAAATACCATTACTTTGAACAGAAATCAGTTCATGGAAATACCTAACACTTTAATATGTAAAGGACAACTGATTTATGCCGTTGTTGAAGGCCGTCGACCACTTTGTTGGACTTGTGGGGCCGCGGGGCATTTGTCGAAGCCTTGCCTGGGGAAAATCTAGAACCACAACTCGAAAAGTGAGGAGGGATCGTCAACAGCACAGACAGCATCACAGAAAACAACAACAAAATCTATAAAGAAAACTGGAGAGTGGACAGAAGTCGTAAAGAATGGATCCAAAGTGACCACCACCTCCCTTCAGCAGCAGCAGAATGAGGAACCTCAACTTGAGCAGGAGGACCAACAAGGGAACCAGAATACAGTAGAGGTAGAAATGGAGAAGATGCACACACCTCGGTCTGCATCAGTCGGCCTGAAACGGGGGAGAGAGGAAATAGAAGAAGAAAAAGATTAAAAAATCATTAAAAAGGATAAGCGAGTTGGTAAAAGTAAGGTCGAAGACAAAAAAGAAAAACAATTAAAACCAAGGCTCAAACTGTCCCGGCTTCGACAGTCAAAAAACAAGCTAAAATTACCTTAAGGAGCCTCTCTTCTTCCCCTCTGAAAGCACCACTGCCCCATTCCCAATACCCCATCTCCCAAAACACCCCCTCCCAATACCACTGCAGCCGACGACATTTCCACTCCTCCCAACATCCCCTTTCCACCAGCACAACGCCAAGCGACTCCCCAACACCCAACACCTCCCACCAGAGTTCTCATAAGAAGAAATTCCCGAGTTGAGTAAGATTATGTCAAATAGACAGGCGGGCAGTAGAAAAGGACATTTCCGCACAAATGAGAGCGCTGTTAAACCTCAAAACATCGCCAGTAGACAGGCGCTTTATAGAAGATCCCCGAAATTCCCCCAATGCTGCGGGGTTAATAACTTGGATAAGGAACACAGGGATCACGTACACGAAGCAAAGGATATCTTTCTAAAGACCCGTTTGGTAGAGATGGGAACTCCGGACCTGAAAAAAACGACAAAAAAAAAAAGAAAAAAGAAAAGAAAAGCGGCTCGCACTAGATAAGACTAAAAAGTTGAAGACATTTAAAGATAGTCTTTCCCGGGCGAAGGCTGGTGAGGGGTACTCCCTAGAAATAGGTTTAACTAGACTGTATCTGGAGCGCGCAGCTACCAGGGTCAGGTAGTTAGACATAGGTTAAACAAGATGTCTAACGAAGAAGTGAATATGGGCGCATATTTGCGCAAGGAAGAGATCCGTCGAGGTTCCGATCGTTACATTCGTAAGGTTAAAACCCTATCGTTTTCAACAACTGGTTCCGGCAGGGGTCCATCCCCAATTGGATCACCAGGGATGTGATCACGCTGTTGAAATAGGGCAAAGCTGGTGGTCGGGATTTAGATTATTACAGGCCCATAACTCTGCTAAACACAGAGTTAGAGATTTTGGCCAAGATCCTGACGGAGCGTTTGCAGTCAGATACCGAGTTTCTGTTCGGACCCGATCAGACTTGTGCTGTGAAGGTCGAACAATTCAAAGCAACGTGCATCTGATCTGCACGATCCTAGAGGGGGTAAAAGACGACGAGCAAGCCGCTCTGATCAATTTGGATCAGACCAAGGCATTTGATAGGGTCGATCATCGGTATCTGTCTGCTGTCTTGCAGGTCATCAGATTCGAACCCGACTTCTGCAAGTGGATTAGCCTCCTGTATATCTCGCCAGTGCTGTGGTACAGGTGAAAGGAAAGTAGTCGCGCGCGGTTGATTCACCAGGGTTGCCCAGTTTCGCCCTTACTTTATGCTTTGGCGTCGAAGCCTCTCCTTCGCTGAAGGGCGGGGCGAGCAGTCTGGCCCTACGTCGAATCGCTGTCCCTGGTGGGGCTCTAGCCAGAGATTCCTCGTACGCCGATGACGTATCCATTTTCGTGTCTACAGCCACATTGAGGTGGTACAGAAGGCACTTTAACGGTACGAAAAGGTCACAGGGGCCAAGATTAACTATAACAAGTTTCCGGCTTGCGATCTGGAAGGGGCTCTCTTTTCCGGGGCCATTTGGTTGGACAAAGGATCCCGTCCACATTCTTGGAACGTGGTTTGGATCCAACCTCCAACTTGAGAAAGATTGGTCAGAAGTTGAGGCAAGTTCGAGGCGTCTGTCTGGACTTGGCTCCGAAGGAGATTGTCCTTGAAGTGTAGAACTGAGGCGTGTGTCACTTACGTCTTTCCTCTCATCTGTTACAGGTTGATTATACTTCCACTTTGCAAGGACCACCCTCTTGTGGTGCAGGCGCAAGCAGAAGGTCCCTAAAGTAGCGCTGTGTCTAAAGTTTGTGTCATGGGTGTGTGGGGGGACCTGGAATTGCCACACTTGGTGAGTCATCTACACGCCTCAATATTGGCATTCCTACTCCGCGTTTTGCAGAGGATTCGATTTTGGTGGGGGAGTGTTACGGACGCCTTCACTAGCCTTTCTATCACTCCTCCCATTTCTTGGGCTAACGCTGTCGTAGGTCTGGGAAACTGTCGACTTTTCCTCGGTCCAGTCACCTTTCACTACCTCGAAAGATCTTGTATCGTGAATTAGTGGAGGGGTTTTCGAAGGACCGTCTCTGTGAGCGGCTCGGCTTATCGCTGACGGAGTTGCACTCTTTCTGGTTTTGGGCACCAGTGGCGTATTACCTTAGTAAGCCTGAGTTTTTGCTTAACTGGCGATTGATTCGAAACGTGCTCTCAATGACATGACATTCATATGGGGCTGGGTGGATTTGACCGGCTGTTAACTGTGTGACCTTAGTTAAAAGAAACGGCTTTGCACGCCTTCTACCATTTTCCTCATGTCAGCGAGTTGACGGCTCGTATTAATGTTAATGTGAGTGAGTGTCGTTCATGGCCTGTTCCCGGTTCTCTTCTTTTGGCTATGATCCAAGTTGAGATTCCCAAACTCCCCAGTTTGTTTTTAGCCTCCTTTTTCATCTTGACTGTTTCAGTCTTTGATTTCCCCACGCCCGCATTTATATTATCCTTCCCATTCAGTTAGAGAGTTAGCTTCTTGATATATATATATATATATATATATATATATATATATATATCATCTTCAGATATATATATATATATATATCATCTTCAGATATATATATATATATATATATATATATATATATATATATATATATATATATATATATATATCATCTTCATGATGAATTTCAAATACTTAAAATACCATAGACAATAATCTTTATTTAATGAACGTTATACAAATAGCCTATATATATATAATTTATGAACATTTGTATATAGAAAATTTGTACATAAGAAATTTTTAAGTCATGGGGTTTATAAGGGTATATAGAAATTGTGATACCGGTATACATATATATATATTATCAAAAAGACTTTATGATACGCATATACGTGATTTTTTATGTATGTTATTTATGCACAGGTATATATCGATGGGCATGTATATCTATACATGTATATATAAGTATGAAAAAAAAGTATCTAATACATGTATATGCTTGTATGGATGTATATGTAGTCACAAGTATCTAAGAATGTATGTGTATTATGTGCGAGTATGTATGTATACATATGTTTGTATGTATGTGTGTATGAGTATGTAGGCCTATATGTGTATAAAAATAATCATAAAGTCGCTGAATTAAAATCTTACAATACTAATCGCCTCTCTTATAGATACAGATAGAACCAACAATCACAGAGACATACAGACTCTCTTCATGTCTAAAGCCAGGACAATCTACTTATCCTCAGGTATTCCAAGACAGTCTCCTCACACAGTCTTGTCTTTATCCTATCGAAACTGATGAGGTCAAAGGGAACGTAAGCTTTCTCCGGCGAAACGTATGTTGATAAAATTTTCCATTTAATCTCATCATCTTCATTTTTGTTTCGGACGCTATTATATACCCTACACACACACATACACACATCTCTCTCTCTCTCTCTCTCTCTCTCTCTCTCTATATATATATATATATATATATATATATATATATATATATATATACAGTCCCCTCCAAATGTATTGGAACAGCAAGGCCAATTATTTTGGTTTTGTTTTTCACTGAAGACATTTGGGTTGAAGATCAAAAGATGAACACGAGACAAGAGTTTAGAATTTCAGCTTTTATTTCTTGGCATTTATGTTTACATATGTTAAATAACTTAGTACATTTCACCTTTTGTTTCAAAACACCCATTTTCAAGTGAGCAAAACTACTGGAACATGTGACTGACAACTGTTTCTCGTTGCCCAGGTGTTGTCTTTTATATTGAGTGTTTAACAGTTAAATGGCTCTGAATGACTACTATTGGTTTTAGTTTTGGTTTCCTCATTTCTTGTTAAAAAGTATAGACCAATATGAAGACGAAAGAGCTATCTATAGGAAAAAATCAAGTCATTTTGAAGCTGAGAAGAGAAGGAACTGGTTGGCCAAGGAAAACAACAGCAGTTAATGAACTTAAAACTAAATGTCTTCAGTGAACAACAAAAGAATTGACCTTGTAGTTCCAGTATTTTTTGGAGCGGACTGCATAAATATTTTATCGCCAAATGATCAATAGTTTAGCTGAACTTAAAAAACGCATTCAGTTAGTAGTGCAGGAAAAACTACTAAAATGCTTCAAAATGTGTTTCGCAACGCTAAGGATAGATTTGACATTTGCATGGATACAGACTTTATTGAAAACCTTCAACATGTGAAGTTTTCTGGGACACCCTGCATATATACGGATTAGGAAACTGAATGTCAAAAATTAGTGTTCTTCTGAAAGGCTCTAACGATAATAAGCCATTTGATTATGAATGTTCAAGCACACTATAACATTCAAACTCAAAGTATGAGGTTATAACAAAATATTATGAATTAATTTTAATGAATTAATAGACCATCATAGTTACAGCTTTGCGATTGGTGATAATCGTCTTAGATATGGTAGTTCTTGAATATCTGAGTAATTTAATCCATTTAAAATAGCACATATATAATACGTATATAAAATAAGGTGTTTACGTGCATGTGACATTTGAAATAAGATCCCAATACATATCTAATTAATACCTATGACTAATACATATATACTAGTATACATACATTTTCGCATACATGATGATATGTAGACATGTATCTAGACTATATATTTTCGCACGAAGATATATATTTTCTGTACGTTTTTTATATTTCAGTTTGATTCTACATATAGTCAGATATTTGTAAGTAAAGTGCAGCCTCAATTTAATAACGTGTCGCTTAACCGTTGGCCTGAAAAAAGTGTCTACGCGACGTGGGATTGAGTTTACCAGGTGCTGGAATCATGGTGTAGGTATTTCTATCCAAGCTTATTGGGTATTGGTTTGGCTGTTTTATGTAGGGGCATATCATCATCTATTGTTTATTTCATAACGAAATCTAAACATTTTCTACACACTTTTATGCCTTTAACTACAGATATTTTGTACATAATGTTATACTTTCAGGGTAAACGTATGTTTTTCAGATACACAGTGTACGATGGATAAATGGTCGTATGAATTACGCAAAAATGAAATTAACACTGATATCTCATTTTAACAGATATATTTACCAAAATTACACGACATCTTCGGAATCTCCTGTATCTCTTCTGGACGGTTTCCTTGTTTAAGTTGGTGAATGTTACCATATTCCTTGTCTTCAGTTCATCTTTGGTGTTACAAGTAGTTTTGTTGGTCTATCGCTCAACTGCGCTCCACAGATAATAAAGGGAGTTGAAGTCGGGGGAGTTAGATAGCAAGATGTAAGGAGTGATGTGATCGCAGAAATTGTCTGACAGCCATGACTGGGTTATCCTGCTTGTGTGGCATGGTGCAGAGTCCTGTTGACAGACATAGGGTCTTCTAGGAGCCACCCTCTTGATCCAGGGCAGCACTATCTCCTCAAAGCACTTGATGTAGACTTCTGTGTTGAATCTGAGGGCACGTGGAAAGATGATTGGAGGAATAACGTCTCCATCACTAGTGATCACTCCAAACACCATGATGCTGACTGGATATATCATCTGACTCTTTCCGAATCCTCTGCACTGTTCTCAGATTAACACCCAAACACTGTGAAATATTCGTCTTGGAGCTCTCGGCGCGAATGCCAAGCAGTATAGTAAGCCGCTTCCAAATTCTTAACAGTGAATAGCGTCATAATGCTCTTTATCTCACAGACATTGCCCACCTGACCCTACTGTATTGAGCAAAATAAATAAAAAAACAACGCGCATGCGCGAAATAAAAAATATAAATTGTCGACAATTTACCAATCGCACCATCTATATTTTGCTGATGATAAAATGTATATTGTTGGCAATTAAAAAAATGTATTGTTCGTAATTTTAAAAAAGACGGATTGCTGGTAATTTTACTACAAAAATATATTGTTGTACTTTTTTTATCTTGTATTGATTGTCGTTTTGCAATAAAAATGTATTACTGGTAATTTTGCTATAAAAATGTACTGCTGATTTTTGTTTGAGGGTTCACTATTGCCCATAGCTGTTCAGGTGCTTCCACGTGTGTCCGGGTCGACCTGAAAACACCTGTTTCTTTTACTCGCAGTAACTCCTTGCTTGCCAGTGGCTTTATTTCCTTGCTTGGACTGAAATGATTAAAAACAAATTAAACTAAACAATTTCAGTCAATTTTCGATTGAGAAACAATTTCAGATTTAATTTATTTTTTTATAAAAACACCGATCAGAATGCAAAATCATTTTATATTAAAATGGTGTCCGACAACTGGCCATCAGAAAACTCCTTGAGCCGAAGTGTGTAAGAAGGCAAATTTTGATCTTTTCAACAATTTAAAAAACAATTTATTTACAACAGCCTACTGGCAAACGTCTTAAGATTCTACCGTTATCCAGTGGTCAATCGAAAGGAGTACAGGTTGTGGTGGTATGTCGCCGATATTACCACGCCTACACACAAACTTATTGAGCCACAGTACTGAAGATGACGAGCTATTCCACAGACGAGCTATTCCACAATATACACTACACTTGTCTGCATGCCCAACTCGTATAACACCTTTTGATTTTCTTGACGCTTTTAAAACAAGTTTTATCATACCACTGGTACGGGCAAACGTAAAGATGTAAAAGATTTGTCCTGCACGGCCTAGTGGACCGACTTTCCTGCCAGTAGAAATAGTAATTGATTTAATGTTATTCTATTTTCTTTCAGTGTAGAACGGGAGATCAAGAAGGCGTAATGAGTTGATCTCTTGGAATTTAGCACTAGCCAGGCTGATGGAAGGCAGAAAATGGTCCTTTTAAGAATATTCATAGAAAACCGTTTCGTTTTAGACGCGTTAGAATTAACAAGCAACTTCTTGTCCCAGTTCGATTCAAGTTGATTATTCTCAATCTGAAGTTAAAACGGTATAATTTCCCTCAACCCGGACCCAATGGCCAGTTATCGAGGCAAAAATCATTCTTACATTCCGTATTTGTTTCACTTTATGATATTCATCTTTGTTGCCTATCTTCAAATTGTTTGAAGAATGAATATCTCTATTCTACACATATGCTTTGACTTGATTATTAACACAACATTCCACCTGGTCACCTCTCTATAGTAGCAGGCCGATATAATAAATTTTCATTAAGTGTAATGCAATTTTCCATTCGAATGCCTTTAGGGTGTGAAAGAATACGACAGTTACCTGAAGAAAGCAGACATAAGGACGTGTTGTTTTAAATTAAAATGATGATGACGAATTGCCAAGTCATCCTAGAATAAATATTTCGTTTGAGGAAGATGATGTGTTCTAGCCATTTGGGATTGATCGAATCATTTCTTTATGCCTCTTAAGCAGTGTTTCCCAGAGCAACTAATCGCAGTTTAAAGATATTCAATTGTCTATACATGTATATAATGGACGGTTAGTTAAATAGATGTGCTGCTATTAAGAAAATCTATATCACTACAAGTATCCTTGAAGATTTCTAATATGTAGTGGCACATGATAGGTTCTTATAAGCACATATTACGTATACAGTATTTTAAGGCATCTCTCGGGATAGATGCCTTATTTCATGCTTATATACACTAACCTATTTGCTTCCAAATACGTTTGAGT
>OZ038475.1:79182209-79187209 GCA_964036315.1 Acanthosepion esculentum
TAATTAATTAATTATTTAGCGTAATGTTTCTTGTTCAGATTTATCATAAGAAGAAAATTGGATTATTCTAGTGTAATTACGGATACTATTAAAAATGAATGAAAAATTTTCACGATCTTTTCTTATCTTACGCATTACTTTTTATATAAAAAGCGTGTTCTACATGAAACTTTCACAAACAAGTAATATTAATTGAACATATGTTTGTCAGTTATCGTATTTGTTACTTATCGGTGACTAATCTTACACAAGTATGAATGATATGACGTTAAAATATCTGATGACACTATGAACTAAAAGAAACATCTAAAAGTTACAGCTAATTAATAAAATATCAGAAAATCTATAAATCCGGAACACAGTCAGAAGCTTGATAATAAATTTTACTTTTTGTGATAGGACGTAAACAGAAAATAATCGAATAGTTTATTCAGCGTTATTTATTCATAAAAATATTACAAAGAGTTACATTTGAAATAATGTAGTTCACAGGTTTATAAAGTACCTCAACTTTACTTTACCGGCTAATTTTCTTTTGTTTACTTTTTGTCCGTACTTCGTTTTTTGTACTGATATATGGTTTAAAATGTGGGTGTAAGAGCGTGGGTGTAAGAGCTTACACGTGCGTGCACACACACACACGTGCGCGCGCACACGCACATACACACACACACGCAAGACAAAACAAAAAACAAACAACACAAAAAGGGAAAGCGCAGGTTCATGTTAACACCTTGAGAGAAAAAAAATGAAGGAACAAAAGAAAGCAATTCTTGTAACTTCTTTTTTTTTTAATAGTAATTCATTTTCTGTTTGTGAATGAAACTTATTTTCCCCTGTTTGGTTATTTGACATGTGCAGTAAAGTAATGAAAACGCGAGAGACTCATTCCATAGAAATTTCAAAACTTACATGTTTCTGTATATCTAAAAGTTTTATGAAAATTGAGCTGAAGCAAACGGCACAAAAAGATCGAATTCGTCTTTGAAATTCGTCTGATATTCCTTTTTTGTTATTTTCTTCTAGCGTTAATTATTGTTTTGTCATTCTTGTAATCATTTCTCTTATTTTTCCTCTTATTAACTTCCCACTAGTGTTTGTTCTTACTTCGTTTTTGCTTTTACTTTCTCTCTTCTTATTCTACAGCTTACATAACTTCCTCTCATATTCCTCTTTTATTTATTTCTATTTTCTTCGATAGGTTATTCCATATTTTTTATCGCTTTTTCTTTCTTCTGCATTATTTGATTCTTTTCATGTCATTCTATTCTAATTCTCAGCTCTGTGATTTTCTTTTCTTCCTCAAACACCTAACACCGTGTCTGCCACTTTTTTCAATATATTTTCTTTATCTTCGTCGTTCTTATTTTATTTTACATCTTCAATTGTTATTTTGTTTATATTCATATCTTCCCAGATCGACTTCATTATTTTACAAACGCGTGTTTTCCAAGACTTCATTTCTTTTCCAAGTTAACGATCTAATGAAAACATGAACTTCTTGTTTATAGAAACAGCTGAATAATTTCAAGAATATTCCAAATGAACCTGATGTGACACAAAATATAGCAAAAAAAGAGCCCTATTTATTTTCTAAGCCCGATTCTTGGACACTCAGAATTCGATGTTGCCAGGACTGCTGCTGCTGCTGCTGCTGCCGCTGTAGCCCCCACTTCGACATGTGTAGTGCTATCTTTCTGAATCACTGTTACGCATACTTGTTTCATTCGTGCATGTATGCACACAAAGGCATATGCACATAGGCGCACACAGACAGTATTCTACTTCAATAACAATAAGCGCACCGGCAGTCGTCGCGGGAACCAGATTGTATCTCCAGTATGTTATTGGACAGACAGGCCGCTAGACTGCAAGCCTCATCGTCGTCGTCATCATTATCATCATCATCATCTTAGGTAACATCGAACACATCAACAAATAAAAAGGCGTCTTCGCTGATACAGCTGACTGTTGCGCACCATTCCTCCTTCCACATGTAGTGTTGCTGCTCCGTCGTCAGAGTCACGGTTTTCGTTTATCTTCCCGCGTTCTCTCCCATACCCATTATTTTAACGACTATAACGACCGTAGCATGATGGAACCAAAACTTCCAGCATCAGTATAACAATTGTTACCACCAGCGCTGAAGAAGTAACGCCAGCGTATCACTGAGTTTCATTCACTTATTCCGAGTAAAAAAAAGAAAAAAGACAAAAAAAACTTAGACGTATATATATATATATATATATATATATATATATATATAGATATATAGATATATATATATAGATATATATGTATATATATATTTAAAGTAGTGTTTATTCTAGTAATACGTTTGGAAGTTTACATCACGTCTACAGTTTTGGTGTGTTTACTTTGCTAAAAAGTTTCACGTGTGGAGAGAAGATTTCCAATTTACCATGACATAAGAATATAAAAAAAATGTGCATTAAAAAAAATATTAATGCGGTTTATATATAAAACGTTTGTGATTTTCATTAGTGGCAACAATAAGTAAGTTCAAAATAACTATTTGAAAACATGATCAATTAATTAAAACTTGAAATCCCAAAATAAAACAGAACCTTATAAGGACGTTCTGCTTCAGGGTCAATGATGTATATAAGATGTAAATTATTCTCCAAACATTTGAAAAATAATGTTTCGATGCAAGCGTATGCATAAATGCATCAGAGTTACCGCGACTGATTGTGCAGTGATGCTCTCTTTAATATTATTAAAAAATAATTTTGTTTTCTAATTATACAAATACATATATATATATATATATATATATATATATATATATATATATATATATATATATATATATATATATATATATATATGTACTGTGGAACTTGCTACAAGCAAATACCCTGGATGTTTCTCGTCTGATCAGCATATACGTTCAGAGCAGAGATTTTACAAGGTAAGATTTAACAAGCAATGTTTGTAAATTTTATTTACTTGTTAACCACACTGAAACTTAAAAAAAAAGAAAGAATGTTCTGTTGGCGGCTGAATTAAAGTAAAGTTGTTTTCACGTTTTTATATGTTATGATATCAGGTAGATACGATCTTGGATCAATAAGTCCATGGCCTGACACAGTTAACTGTTGAATTTTATCTGACAATTTCATTGTATAATGTTTCATTTATGTTCAAAATGAAAACACGTTGTTTCAAATGGATTGACCAGAGAAGATATTATGTTGAAAAATCAATATTCGTTCGTTGCACAAAATAAGTGCATTTTCAGCATAAGGCGACGGAGATACTGATAAAATCACACACGCACACGCATATATATATATATATATATATATATATGTATATATATATATATATATATATATATATATATATGTACATATATATATATATATATATATATATATATATGTACATATATATATATATATATATATATATATATATATATATATATATATATATGTAGAGAGAGAGAGAGTGAGAGAGAGACTTAGATAAATATAGATAAACAGTAGACATTTGTTTCAATATATTTTATTAAATAGAACGGATAAGCAATGTCACTTGAGATTTTCGGGTTTCTGCTGATGTCGAATAAATCGTTCGATATCGGGCGGTGAACATGCCACACAATTTCGGCAAGTTACTTCATAATTTTCAACTGACATCAAATGGCTTATTCAAAGTAGAAGAATAAAATAACCCAAAGATTAAGCCGATATTCCTTGTCAATTCGATTTAATAATATATATATATATATATATATATATATATATGTGTGTGTGTGTGTGTGTCTTTGTGTGTGTATTTAACGTGTGTGTGAGTGTATGCATTTATTTGCATTTGAGAAATGACTTATATAATGTTTATTGTTCATTTTCTATAGTTGATTTGTCGATTGGATTTTTAAAAATATTTTTAAGAAATCAATTTAAAGAAATAAATATATAAACGTTAACTTAAGAAAACCTTTCTTATTATCGTGTATTGTTATGGTTTTTCTTTATAAATTTAGCTACGAAGACGTGGTATGTGTAGATATACGTCGGGTTAGTGCTTGTATAAAACGTGAATAGTTACGTTCAGAGAAAGACATGTCAATGAAATATTTGATCACACACTAACGTTTACAAATAAATATAAGATTGTTCAATTTTGTATATAATTTTAGGCATATTATACTTTGTTTATTACTTTTTACAGTGTTTGCGTGTAAAATCTCAAATAACAATGATCATTATTTTCATTATATATTTCTGCATACATATATTCAATATCACCACGAACATATATATATATATATATATATATATATATATATATATATATATGTATATCACCACGAACATATATATATATATATAAATATATATATATATATGTATATCACCACGAACATATATATATATATATATATATGTATGTGTGTGTATATATATATATATATATATATATATATATATATATATATATATATATATATATATATATATATATAATAAGTTAAAATGGTAATCCGTATGGAATTTCCAAGTCGATAAAGATCCAAGGAGAGCTCTATCTCAGTGACAGAGCAAAATTATTAATTAATGAATATTTTTTCTGTTTGTACTTGGTTTGAATGATTGAAGGCTAGTTTTATAGCTTTCATGAAATAAAGATTATTTTCTATGGTATTTTAAATGTTTGAAATTCATTAATATATATATATATATATATATATATATATGTATGTGTGTGTGTGTGTGTGTGTGTGTGTGTGTGTGTGTGTGTGAATAAAAACAAGAGGGACACTTAACTTAGTAGACACGTTTTGTCGTGTGATGAACTTTATCAAGGCTAGTGTAAGGATTTTAATTCGCAACACGTTTTCATAAACCAAAGTAAAAAATATTAGTTTTTCAATTGTTTTAAATTTAACAAACGAACATAAATATTCATTAGCTTATTTGAAAAGTCTAGGTAAATTATGGAGGATGCTAATATATATACCGTATTTG
>OZ038475.1:79194709-79284709 GCA_964036315.1 Acanthosepion esculentum
TTTAAATATAAAGTGATCAAATCAAGAGCTTCTGCTATTGACCACTCCTGTAGTGCCAGGTAAATGTAATAAAATACACATTGCTAATTTCAAATATTTGTCTTGGTGGAGTTAAAGGATTCAGGTCTTTGATTAAATTTATTCATGCGATCTTCACAAAAAATAAATCATTTTATTTCATAATTTTCTCTGCATCGAATTATTTTCTATTCTTTGTACACTGAAACAGCACATAAAATAATGACTGTGTACGTGCCAGGATTTCATAGAGTAGAAAGATCTGATAATGTCGACGCTACAAGTTGTGTTGGTTGTTAATTAGTTCTAACGCTGATACAATTAGAGAACATGTGTGTGTTTTTTTTTAAATGCCACGTTCCTTCGGGAAATAGTCAATCAAAACTCATAACAAACTACTTTTTCTTTATTATCTGAGAATTGCCATGAATTCTTGGTAAAGACAGTAGAGTAATTTCTTGTTTCCTTCTCCACAGTTATAAACTCTAAGAAGTCTTTCCTAGGCTGTCTGCCACGCAAGTCTAGAGAGACCAGTGTAATCTTATATCTGGAGGAAGAGCAAATGCATTCATACCTTTTTCAAGAGTAATAATGCGAAAGTGAACGGTATCTGAACCCGGCTTAACTATTGTATTTTCCGCGTCGATAACCGTTGCACATCCACGTTTGAATATAAAGTATTAAGATAAAACCTAAAACTAAAAACTAAAACAGAAAACTTGATTCACATATTATTAATATAAACTATCAATATAAAAGTTAATTCATGTATGAATACAAAATATTAAGGTAAAAGATAATATTAAACAAAAACAAAATAAAGCAGACATATTCATTTTGATAGTAAATCATTTTAGTTGCTCCCCGTCTCAATTATTCATTTATGCGCGTTTTCATTTGCTATGAATTTAACGAACAAACATCGCATCGGCGTGCTAAAAAGACGGTTATTCCCTCGACACCGCTATTATTGTATTATTGCAAAACTATTGACTCCCACAGCAATTTTTTAGGCAATGATTACAATTTTAATAAAACCCAAACATCTTCTGTCTTCTTGAATACTTTCATCTTTTGTCTTTTCCTCAGTCCTCTCTATTCTCAGTTTTCTCTTTCACTTTCACTCCCCGTAAACCCCTGTGTACTAGTGGTATTACCGTCTTGCTTGGCGTGAAATGATTTCAAAAACAATAAAAATGGATTTATACACTTTATTTACTTTTGCGAATTGGGAACAAAAATATTAAACAATGTTTATTTATTAGATTGAATAAAAAAATCGTTTTCATAGTTGTTTATAAAACGGTAAATAATAAATATTGCGTTGTAATTGTTTTACATATTTTGATAATTTTGTAATTTTTTAGAAATGTTTGAATAAAAACCATTTCGTTTTAAAAAATTTTTTATAGGTAAATAAATCTTTATAAAAGGTAAATATCGCATTGTACATGTTTAACATATTTTTAGAATCCTGTAACGAAACATTGCCGAGAGACAAAAATTATATATAGTAAAAGCGGTATCAAGGGAATAACCTTTCTATTGACACAACGTTTTTTTTGCGGCCACGAAAGTTAAATATTGCTAATAAGTTATTATTTTTATTTTGTCACAAATGTTCACCTGAAAGTACCAAACTGGGAGTATGTCTGTCAAAGAATTTTCTTTTTATCCTACAATATAAAAGCAGAAATTCAAGACGAAAGTTACTTATTCTTCTTGGGGGAAACTGGTTAGAGTCATGTTGTATCTTGTATGTTGTATTTGACAAGATTGAACAGAACCGCTCTAGTGTTCAGAAAAGAGCAATTACAAATGAAGACACAAATGAAACAAAGATATTAGCCTCTTATGCTCTCTCGAGATGAGCAGAGATTGGAACTTGGTCTCTCCTCCGATCTGGCTGAAACATCTCAATGGAGGGTGGATGGCTGCTTACATTCAATGTTCCGAAAACCAAACCAATTACACTCTAGCATCGCCGACCGGTCTCTGAACTACCACGATGAATGGATGTTCTCAGGGAAGCACCGTTCCTTGAGCAACTATTGGGCCTTAAACTCAACCCAGACCTCAAGTGAAACTTGTACATACGATCCATCGCCAAAAATATAGGAAAATAGTCGGTTTCCTGTACCGCAGCATTAAGTAATGACTCCTTGTGCTATCCGCTACCTTTAGAAGAAACCAGATTAGGCCTAAAATGTAGTACTGTACTGTTATATTTGAGCAAGAGCTGCCTAATCCTCATTTTCCAGTGTCGAAAGAGCCCAAAAGCAACTCCAAGGAGAATGCTTTCCCGATCACTACAACTTTAACCTTTTCAAGTCAAGGGTTAACCGTTATCTTCCACACCTATGCGCATAAACCGTACCTCTTACTTCGTAACTCTCTACCTTGAGTGGCTCCCAGTTTTGTACAGGATGAACCGCACTGTAAAATAAAAAGAAAAAAGTTTTCATTTTTCTTATCTCTTTCTGTTGGCCTTGAAGTTGAAACACCGGTTCTCGTACGATCACCGAAGCTAAGCAATATACAATAATTAGATGGTGACCACTTGGGAATATCACGTGCTGTTCGCTTGGATGTGCGGGTGGTGCAATAGATAACAACTCGGAACTGGAAATCGGAGAGCTGGATTATAATTCCAGTAGGGTTCCTTATATTCAATTACGCGCAACTACCCTTGGGAATCCAACTCTTCTCCCCTAGCTATAGGTTAATTAGTAGAATCTGTATCACTAAATAATTATCATCTCATAAAATTCTTATAATCTATAAAATATTTTCTTGCTTTAAATAACCTGTACTGGGTAGATAAGCCGTAAAAACAAATCAATCAATCAATCTCTTTCTTCTCTTTTGTCTTTCTTCCTTTCATTAAGCTCTTTCTTATTTAAAATTACGCAGCTAACTTACTTTGGTATGAACACAAGCTTTTAAAATTCGGATATAAGAAATATATGTATTTGTAAGGTCTATTTTAAAAACAATATTTAACATTAACAACCAGATACCAGACCCGCAAAAAAAACAAAAAAAAAAACAAACCCAAAACTGACTCGGTTTGATTTTGTTCACGGTACCAGAAAGTGGTCAGCTGTAACTGATCATGTAAATTGGCTTGTGAGCGAAATTGTAATATATTTCACATCGGAGCTAGTCATCGATGTTCGAGCCAAGGTAATAATGACGATTTACGAATACAGAAAGAATTTCTAAACAAGCAGATCTAATTTGCATGGAAGATTATATCAGCAGATGTTTCCTATCTGCATTTAGCCCTGTGGCACACTTAGACAAGATTATGAACCCTCAAACGGCGACCGGCATGTATAGACGTTTCACTGGAGAAAAGCGGATATTATCAAATAATGATTTAAACATTTTCCAACAACGCGGGTAACATTCATTCAATTAAAATGAATTATTGGCAATTTTCGGATTCATGACATTATTATTTAGTAGGATTCATGAGCTGTAAATAAAGCTGACAGAACAAGCCCCAAACAGTGCTAGAACTGCCTTCATACTAGTTAGTTATGTGCCATGCGATAAATGACTGACGAGGCAGATTTTTTCCCGCAGTAGTTTGCCATTTCTTTCTGCGGCAGACCAGTTGCCATCCAAGGCTATAGAACCCTGTCTGTCCTGCTATTTGTCCATAGCGTGGTATTAGCACGTAAGGGAATGTAATGGATTCGACTGGAATTCGAACTCGGCTCTTCGATTCCTCACTCCGAGCCGCTATCCATCGTACATCCTGCCTTCATTCTAATCGAAGTGAAAAAGCGGCGAAAGTGACAACAATATTGCGCAAAGAATACGAAACCCTATTTTACGTTAGGGCAGACTGATTTTTCACATTTTAAAGAACATCAACGTTGCAATCTGTGCGAAAGCTTGATCAGTACTAATACTAAAAATTAGATTCATAGCTTGTACCATTTTCCGAGCGTTTAGGTTTAAAATCATTTGAAAAAAACTGACAGAAATACCTAATTTCCGCAGGTTTTTGCTCACAAACTGACTTCAAAATTTTTCTATTTCAAGAATAAGTCCAAATAAAGTTGATACACTGCATGGAAAAAATATTAAAACCAGAATTCTAATTATGAATCACCACAAGGAAAATATAGATTTTTTTACTGTTTGCGATATGTGAAATCTGTAAAATTGTATAAGATTTCAAAAAAGCTAATCAATTAATAAAATCTTCCACCATTTATTAGGTCATAATTAATAAAACTAAAAAATAGATAAAAGTGTATATAACACTATAATACTTCAGGATACAAATTATAAGATAAAATGTTTTAACTTTGCATTGTTTATTGACAATCGCACTAAAACTACACAACTGTATAACATATTACATCGTAATATTGCTAAATTGTTCAGTATAATTTACTTTGGAAGTAAATGGTCTTATTTGATAACAAAATGATTTAGTAATAATGTGCTTGTGCCATTCATCTTGTCCATATTCAATGTATGAAGCTTCAGTTGTTAATTTAACTGCTCTTTCCACACCTTGTAAATGTGCAGTTAAATTCGGCAACACCAATGACGTTCCATTCATTACAGCCTTTTGTTGTTCATTATTTGAAAAGACTTCTGCAAGGGTAGGTTCACAAATTCCATTTTGTGAGAGGTTAATGAAATTTGACCAGTGTGTCGCTTCTTTTCAAATCTCTTCTTCGGCGACTCGCTACTTCTGAAACAAAAATATCTTTATTGGAAAATTTACGCACATTTGGTTATGTGTTTGTGATGTAATTTGAAAGAAATTTTAAAATTAGTCTTTTAAATTGACATAACTAATTATGAATAAATGTTTACTTATCTAATGGACAATGTTTATAGCCCCTTTCCTCACCTCCATTTCATCTGACTTCAACATTGAGAAAATACTTTCTGTAAGCAAGGCGAAAGTATAGTGCTGTACATTTTTAACGCAATATTCTCTATTTCGGTCAACTATTGCTTCATTTTCTGAGTCATACTGAAGACAGTTGTTTGTTATATAATTTATTATCCATTTTAATTTCATATCAACTAACTGCATATATTACAATTATAAATTTTATAAGGATGCGTTATAAGGCTTTCTTTGATTACCGGAATTAAATTAAAACGCTCCGTATTTGAACTTAAACTTAATCTTTAAACTCGTTTCCTAAAAAAAAAAAACAAAAAAAAACGTTAACAAGTTGGATAAAAGTTTTTTTTTCGTTATTTATCCTGTCAAATCACAACTTTCAAATTGGGTGCAACACCACGATTCCCAAATCGATCTGAATTATTGTACATGGAAGGCTTTAAGGAGTATGATAATGGTAAAATATTGATTTCAGGAAATGAATAGTTCTGGTTTATACACTTTTTTAAAAAAAAGTTTATAATAAAAACTATTTAACATCGTTTTTTGTATTTTTTAATCTGAATTTTAAAGCGAAGATAAGCATTAAAACTATCCTTTAACAGTTACACGTCTCGTTTTTATATCTGCTTAGCATGCATATTCAAGAAACCATTTCCCGCCTTTTGAGGGTTAAATATCAACAGACTGAACAAAATCAACTCGATTAGAAGAAACTAAAGTTTTCCCAAATGTCGATTTTTTCTATGATTCGAGACCTGAGACTATTTCTCTTTCTGAAATGCAGTTTAAGTCAGATTTGTAAAATCAATATATATATATATATATGTAGGAAAGGTTTTATGAGCTTCTTTTGAAATGTGTCAGCATCTTTTTTGTGACGATACACTCATTTCGCAATAGTGTCAGTAAGAGATTTTTATCTGTGTATATAGACGATCTTTGTTTTCATAGAGCTCTGTGGTTCTGAAACAGCCAAGCACGAATAAATAGCAGAGACTAAAACACACAAGCGCAAAATTGCGCTCACTGAAGCATACAAGCATATACAGATATATCTTCAAGCTGATATTTTCCTAAATTTCATATTCGCGAGTCCCATAAATATACACCTAAGAATACACGTGAAATTGTACAAACATTTGCTGCAATGTAAACGTGCACGTACCTGCAAAATGTCAAGTAGAAATGTTGCATTGAATATAAAAATCTGGCTCGAACTGTGTTATCCTTTTCCTCTATAATATTTTCATATTTATTTTGCAGCCTGTGAGATGGCTGAAAATGTAGCGAGTTGTTTCAATTGTCTGCATGTATTGTTTGACATTGAATAAGAGTGATCATTTCGTATGCTTATATTTAAAATAAGAAAACACTACCAAATTGGTCGCCCGTATTTATATTAGAGATATTTACTAAGTTTAAACTTTGAGCCGTTTTTGGGACGCAAGTTCACTCCAGGCATCAACTGGAACTCCTATATACGATCCATTGCTAAAGACGTTGGACAAATGATCGACTTCTTATACAACTCCAGAAAGTACCTAATTCCACCTCACATGCTCTCTGTTCACAAGAGTCAGATCAAAAATAGAGCATTGCTGCCATATCCGGCCTAGAGTTTCCCAATCCTTTTTATGGCAATGCTCAAATACGTTTACGCAACCTTGTAAGCGATGAATTATTTTCTATCTTACCACTCCTCTCCCACAGATGCAGCATTTCAAGCCTCGCGTTATTCTATCGATATTTCCATAGAAAATATTCTAACGTGCGACATTTGCTAGCCCCATCAGTTCGGGCATTTAAAGCTTTGAGTCGCCATGATGTATACACAGCAGCGAAAAAAAAAACCTTAGTCCCTTCATATTCCTTTGGTAAGTAGTACATTTCATTAGGACAACCTCTTCCCAAGAAACGCTACTTTATGGAAATCCCAAGCGGATGCTTCTTTGAACACTACAATATCAACCCCATTAAGTCTAGGGTAAAAAAGTTACCTATCTTACTTATACTGATAGCCTGCATTTATTTTCCCCAGTAACTTCTATGCAATAACAATATTTAGAAATTATCTACCTTGGGTGCATCTTCGATCTTATATTTAGTTTAAATTTAGTAAGAAACAAATACTGTCGATCTTGTTCAATTAAGGTAGAATTAACACGAAGGAAGAGATATATGTGTCAGTCTTTTGAGTAAAGAGTAACGATAGCCTGTCTACATTGAAAATAAGCATTCAGATTCCTGGTATTTACCCTGGTCGTAAATATACAACTATGTCATCCGTGTGACCGTTTAGTATTCATGCGGTATTTCCATATTAGAAAATTAATTAGAGATGGCATTCTTAAAATTTTGATGCGCTCCCGACTAAGCTATATATTATACCCGTATGTGCTCATGGTTAGAGCATTAACGTTCCGATCTGGAGATCAAGCCGATTAGTCAAGGGGGTGATAATATCATACTAAGGAAACGGTCTCAGGATGCAACATCACCTGAAAGCCATACCACGGTTCGAGCCGAGCGTTTGTAATGAAATAGGGTGGACGAAAGTGTTTGGAAGCCGTTGGTAATTGTGGCAATAAGAAATCACAAGTCCTCGCCTAATGGAATCGTTTTAGTCTTGTTTCGCAATCGATCTAAAGAGAGTAACTCAATATAATTCACCATCACCCAGCAACTTGGACCACTAGCAGGGATGTACCGGTCTGAAAAAGTCACGATCATTGAATTTTATTCTGCGGCAGACGAAAATAGTGTAAAACATATTCACTATATCTATTTTCTTTTTAGGTTTGCTAGCTAGAAAAGTTCGATACCGAAATTCAAAGGGGCATTGGGATAGTGAAAGAGACGATCCAAAAGATAAACAATGTATTGAGAAACAGGAAAAAGAGTACTGAAAAGTTATTTAATATCAGTCTTTCACAGATGAAGAAGATACTTTAAGCAACAGAAATGTGGTTCTATAGAAGGATGATAAGAATACCATGAACTGAACATGTGAGCAATGACGAAGTTTTAGAGAAAGTGGAAGTAAACTTCTACCTTTCCGTAAATATCTGAAAATGTTAGTAAAATATACAATACCCATGAAATATTTTTACATAACTTCAATACAAAGTGTCTTTATATTTTATCCACGCCCACTACAGATAAAAACATAAAAGAGTATACTTGTATCTGTTAAATTCGAGTTGAATAATTAAAAAGCTAACAGTCAATACATTTAAACAATTTTTCCTCCTATGATCAGTTCTTTGCGCTTTTCTGACGATTATATATTTAATCTTATTTCCTTTACTACTTGGCTTTATTAAGAACATTGAGAATGTATTATTCCGTATTCCATGTCAATGTCTTACGCCCACTTTTCTAAATATTTTCTTATATTAATACGGGATCCTACTCAGACCTACTCTGTTCGTATGGACTTAAAAGTGATTTTCTCTTTTAAGTCCCTTTGATGCAACGGTGCGGTTTCTTGTGAATCCTCCTCTGGTTAAGTTAGACACTATTTTGTTTTCCTAGTTCTCTTTTGTTATGGCCCGTGTTAAGATTCCCAACCTCCCCAGTTTGTTTTTGTCCCCTATTTTTAATCTCGACTGGGTCAGCCTTTGATTTTCCCCATTCCGCCATTTATTTTTAAACTTCTCATTCCATTAGTGAGTGTGCTTCTTGATTCTGTCGATCGGCAGAATAAAGCAGCCTCTCTTATTATTTTGAAAGGTGGACGGTTCCTACTAACATTGCTTTGTTTTAGTTTTAGGCTTTCATATTGAGTTTGTTTTATGGGTTCATCTCCTCTCCCCCATCATTTCATGAATCATGAAATTTAGAAATTTATATGTCATGGGGTATTTTGTAGGTCCTCTGTGAATATGTGGTGCAGTGGTATATGCAGGATTGAGAGGTGATGAATGAGTTCTTGTGGTGATTGAGTAAATTGTTATGAATGAAATGCACAGTGAAGCTATGTTACGGCGGTGGGAAATATGTACGGAGTTAACGCTAAAAGATACCAAAGTAAACTTAGTACTCGGTATCACGAGAAAGTTAAAATACCTAGGTGTCTCAAGGATTGACGTGAAGATGGTATCAAAGACAGGAGTGCAGGACCGTGTCTCAGATTTTAGTGAATCCAGCTGAAATTTGGATATGCACACACATGGTAAACGGATGATAGTAAGTTATATAAACACCCGGCTTAGAAATTGATGGTGTCCAGAAGTAAATAAACAATTATTTTACGTATGAAAAAGTTGCTTTTGTATTCTTATCAGATGTCACTGACATAACATTACAAGTGAACTTAAAAAGAGGAGCTTGAATCATCCATTAGAAAGATGATTTTGAAGCCTTTTTATGGCGATATCAAAAGATATAAGCGGCAACATATTTAACAGATTCTGGTCGGCTAATCTGATTGCACATCCGCCTGTTATCGATTTCACAGATGGAAAAAAAAACAAAAACGAAAAAAGGCGCTAAGGAAAACGCAATAGAAATACAAGGGGGTGTAAAGCGAACGCGTGATATTGATATTTGCTTAACTTGATTATTGGCGATATTTTTAGGATAGATATCAGTGATTTACACTTTATGATATAGCTCTATGGTTACTGGCAAGAATGAGAAGCCCGGTGAAGTAAAATTGATATCAAACAAGTATAAAAGCCTTTTTTTGCTTGAGATCACTTGAATCTGATTAGTAGACATGTTGCCGATAAAAAATAATTTTTTTAAATTTCTTATTTAATTCGTTATGAATCTGAGACTGGCATTTATAAGCCAGGGATTATTTTAGCATTAATTATTTGATCTAATTTGTACTTAGAATAAGCAAAATATGAAAAATTTGACCTGTTTGATGTCGACAACTGAGTAAGCAATAGATAATAAATACTTTCCATTCCTCGATAACGTTTATCTTTTTCCTGTGTTCATTGCAGTGAGCTGAAACTGTATGTCAGTTGATATAGCAATTCAAACATGTCCTCAGAATATCTATTGCAGTGACTCTCAACCGCCGTGTCACAGCACATTAGTGTACTGCGCGATCCTCTTAAGTTTGCCACGAAATATTGTCGCAACATATATATATATATATGTGTGTGTGTGTGTGTTTGTGTGTGGAAGTAGTAATGGTACTGCGTTAGTATTTGAATATATGAACAAGTATTAAACTAGTTTTCAAATAATTATTTTCACTATTCTTTGGTTATGTTACTTTAAATACTTTTAAATCTATGATTTTATTTCATAACATTTAAATCTATAGCGTTCAAAAATTTTGCTAAGTTTACCGTGATATTTTCATTTGCTCCTAGGTGTGCCGTTGATCAAAAAGGTTCAGAAAGGAACGAAATCATTGATTTTGTGAAATTTAGATTAACGTTCCATTAAAAAAACTGCAAGAAGGTAATATTAATTCTTACTTGTTTGCTGAGAGAATGATAACAAAATAAAGACTACATTTCTTGATTAATCCTTAAGCGACGGGAAAAGTTACTTGATTGTGCAGACCTAACCAGCAAAATACCTGATGATTCATTTCTTAAGGGTAGTTTTATACTTATTTTTTCATTAATTATATACACAATTAAGGTTGTCATAGCCGGGGGTGTTTATTGGGAATACGATCCCACTATCTATAAAATGTTTCCGTGGCATGCGTCCCAAATAGCCTCTGACAACACCAAGCTAGAGAATGGACAAAAGCGGACAACTGGTGCCTCATAACCACCTGTTTCGGGTAGATGAAGCTCGACAACCCAAGAAGGTAGTCCATCTAGGGGAAGGAAAACCCTGATTTTAAACCTCCGATACCATGCAGACATATCTAACCAAACACGGAAAAGGCTATTAAAACAAACCAAGACAGAAAACCGGAAGTAGAGTCCCAAAAGCGGTTTACTGTCAATACTGACAAATTTCCGGCAACTTCTGCAGCCAAGCCGGGCCCGAAATGTAATGCCCTGTATTTCTTTAGATCTTGTCGATACGTTCGAAATGGGAGGCATATAGTCTGTGCAGCGCACGGCCCCCATGTATCATCACCCAGCACTGCTCCCTGGAGAGGTAACTCCAGTTTCAGCACCGAAGGACTGATTTTTGATTAAACAGAGGGCTAAGTTTATCTCGTAAGATAAACGGATGCCTACTCTATACAAAAAATTAAAATAACATTTTATTTCTTTTAGGTTATATAAATAAAATTGTAAATAAAACAAATGTCAGTTTCATAAATTTAGTATTGTTAACAGTATGATAATTCTTGAAGTATTTTATGCATAATGGATGCATGATGCATTCTTTACATCAGGTTGTCGCCATTTTTTGCTTCTTTTCTCTTCGAGATGCATGCATAGCAATGTCTGGTTTCCATTTTCAGGCAAATACTGCAGGAAATTATATAAACTCATGAAATGCAAATTAGACGTATAGACTGAAATCTAAATTGATTACACTAATATCGTTGGGAAAAGTTTAAATTATTAATCGGTGATAACTGCTGATCTCGAATTAAAGTTCAATTGATGATGCTAACAGTTTAATAACATACGATTACATATGATATGTTCTGTAAAATATTACGTTTATATTACTTTTTCTCATCTTAATCTTCACTCTAATGATCAATTTGTAAATTGACCATCTATTCTGAAGACGATAAGTAATTATTGTTTATACTAATATTCAACTAATAAAAAACCCAAGTATGGCGTTGTATGAGCGTAAGAAAATGCAAGAAGTTTAGTTCTAGGAAAGATAAAGGTTAACCCAATTTTTTTTGCCACATAATCACAATCTTGATATAATAATATGGAAAACATCCTACCCGGTGTCTGTTGCATAAATCAGCAGTTCTTAATTCCTGTTATCAGTTTCTGTTTCAAATATAAAACCGGATTAAAAAAAAAAAAATTTCTTTTAACTTTCCAATATATTTTTATTTTCAAAACAATTCATGGCAAAATAATTTATATAAATGCAGATCCTGTTGACAGTAAATAGAAGATAGAAAATACTTTGTTTTGCTTGAACGGCTATAAGCTGAAATAATTCATAACCACTCTATACGTTAGGCATTTTTACGAACATTATCTATCTATCTATCTATCTATCTATCTATGACAAAGGAACAAATTGCTTTTTGGCCTCAAAAATAGAAATATGTATTATTGTCCTCGCAATCCTATGCGGAATATAAAAGAGCAATCTTCTTCGGATATAAAATATTGGAGCGACGCAATCTTCTTAACTCTTGGTAGTAAAATAAATACATGTAAAATGGACTATTTATAGTCCTCTTGTGTACATAATATCCGGTAAGTAAGATAATAAATGTCTAAATATGTCTACAATATAGTACATGAAAATGTCCGATATACTGGGTACGAGGTTGATAATGTTAATATTAAAGTACATATGATATAGGCATTAAATAAAAATCCATAATCCACCGGCTAGTTTTGTTTGTGTGCATCTATAAACATAGGTAAGTATATATATATATATATATATATATATATATATATATGTGTGTGTGTGTGTGTATGTATATATATATATGTATGTATGTATATATGTATATATATATATATATATATATATATATATATATATATATATATATATATACGCAACAATATGTGAACGCAAATATGAAAAAGAATGAAAAAGTGTGAAAAGACATCGACAGTCACAAATAATAAAGGGGTTGTTAACCTTGTAGAGAACCAGTAAGGCACGTTAGATCGAGGAACACCATAATAAAATGTATGTGTGTGTACTTAAGAAATATGTTTTAAGAGATAGATTCTATAAATTTCAACCAAAAGTAACGCGAACTCTTGGGTCAGTAAATGCCGAATGTTTTCTGTATGCGTCTCACCATACGCACACACACACACACACACACACACACACACACACACACACACATATATATATATATATATATATATATATTTGTTAAGTCATATAGTTTCTATATATAATGTTCCGTAACCTAATAAGAAAAAAATAAATTTTAAACCACAAATATTTACGTTTCAGCATAATTTTCTTCTGTATTTTTACCCTTGACACAATGTTTCTCCATGAATCATTTTGACTGCAAAATGAATTTTTAGATAAAAAAATGAACTAGCGACAGTGTCAAGCTATCGTTTTATTGATCTCCTTATATATAAAATAATTAAGGAGTAAGGATGAGTGCGTAGTTGTAGCTGTTATCGGTACCCAAATCCAGATTGCCGTGTCGAGTTCAAATACCTGCAGAGGATACTGCATTCGCTTTCGCACAAATGCCTTTCGAACATCATCAATCGCTCTCTTCCCCACCGGCCAACATGGGGTTATTAATTTTGGTTGGCAAATAGTCTAGTTGAATGACAAATGTGAAGTCAACATACTTTAGGCGTGCGGACGTATGTGTGTGTTGTGATACATACAGAAAACTTTTAGCATTTGCTGACTCAACAGTTCGCATTACTTTTGGTTGAAATTTATAAAATCTATCTCTTAAAACATTTTTTTAGAAAAACAGGTTTCTTAAGTCTCTTAGCTCTTATCGCACTTTCTAGAATTATGGGCATTTTCTTCTAACATTTTGTTTAAGATAGTGTTGAATGCCAACATCATGATTATATCATTATTTTCCATTTCTTTCTGTGGAATTCCTATCTTAGTTGTTGTAAGTGTTCAAGTGATATAGTTTTGTTATTTGGTAATGTTCTTTTTTTGTAATTCTATAGTGCTAGTATATAAGATCTTATGAGGTAGTGTCTTCTTTAAAACCTATAGGATGCGTTCGGCGGAAGCCATGTTTTATATGAAAATAAAGATGCACTAATGAGAATAGAGAAATGAAACAGGACATTATCCAATTTAAGGAAAAATGTAATTTTAAATCCATTAATATTCAATTTTGCGAAAACCCAAAGGCATATGCTCTCAGTTAATCAACATGCATCGACTATGAGTCGTAACAGTCAATAACTCATGTAATTTTATTTTAATGAAATAAAAAAACTACTAAAACTTGACACTTCAATTCGCAATATTGTCACATCACTGGAAAAAAAGGAGCATAACACCATATTTATTTTATTTCCTGATATCAATAAAATATATTAATCGATTCCAATAAGTGTTATTAATCATGATTTAATAAGTTTGCACATGATCTTGTTTCTTTATTTTAATTCGAATCTATTTTCCCAACAGTGCTAATAGCAAGTGGATATAACGATTTCAACGCACTTTTCTCATAGAAAAACAGAAATATTATATTAACGATCACTTGAAAACTAATTACTACAAAGAAAATGACTCATTAACTAATAAACAGCACATTATCACGATTTTATTTCTTTAGGTATTGTCAACCATAATTCATTTTGAAAACAATTTTTTCGTAATTTTAGTTACCAGAATCTTTTGCTACACCCTCACGCGTGTTGAAATCCTGGCAGTATTTAGTATTATTGAAGTTATCGCTAATATTTTTGTTGAGATTTACAAACACTACGCATACCATCTGATGAAATTTGAATAATCTGATTTGTTTTGAAAAATACTTTGACAAAAACCCTACTTCGCGGTTTAATAGTTTCTTTAATTTAATTTAATTTTATAGGACTTTATAGTAAACAATATTTTGTAAGAAAATTTCTTTCTTTTCTTTTCTCGAAAATGCAGTGCAAACTGGAAATTGGATTCTTGTATATATAAAAACTTAAAGAAAAGATATGCAAAAAACAATATTGCATTTTTAATGAATAAGTATTTGTTATTTTAATCATTGAATTATTTTTAAAATAGTGGGAGTTTTTTGCATGTTAAATTTTAAAACTTTTATTTTTTCAAAAAAAAAAATGAGTGTAAATTCATTGTACTAAGCTACTCACTCTGGTAAAACAAAATGTGTACCCGCTTACCAGTTTACACTTTTCCCAAAAATTTGGTTTAAATCGGTCAACGTATGGCTATTCTAGATGGATGGCCGGACTCCCAAAAGTTACATAATTTTATATATAAATAGCTCATCCTACATGAACTTATCAACTGACAAATAATAAATTTAACCATTTAAATTTAATCCATATCTATATTGCTGTGCGCCATATTTGTAATTGCAATTACGTAGATTACTAGGATTAACGGAAGTACGATAGAGTAATGGATAGCGGCTCGGATTGAGGAATAGGAAAGCAGAGTTCGAATTCCAGGCGAATCCATTACATTCCCTTACGTGCTAATACCCTTGGGAGAGTTATGAATCCTTTTCTTCTCATGCAAGACAGATCGGGTTCTGTAGCCTTGGATGGCAACTGGTCTACCGCAGCAAAAAATGGCAACCTACTGCGGGATAAAATATGCCTCATCAGTCATGTATTGGAAGATACATAATCGCCTTAGCGTGTATCACGTATGGCACATAACTGACTGACTAGGGATAATAGTAGTAACATTCTCCGATTAACGATGTCCTAGTCACGAGACACTGAAAAAATATTTCCTGTCTTCGCTTTAAAATATTAACCTCTTCGTTAGTAGATGGTCAATGCTACTCATTCCTGTAAATTATAAAATCTCCCTAGACGTGGACTGAAAAGAAAACGAGCAAAGAAGAGAATATTATGTCGACTTTTAATTATTATGCGATGAAGCCTTGTTAATAGTTTTCAGATGTTGACTAGCATTTTATTTCCTCTTAATTGGAGGAGCATGTCATCGCAACTACTGACGTTGGTAAGCCGACAGTTTGTATAGTTGCGATTAAAAGCCAGCTAGAATTACAATGACAGAAAACGCTGTTAAATAATGAACATTGGAAGATAGAAATTTGCTTTAAAGAATAAATATCTAATGGTGATTATTATTTGATCAGCTATTTGTCCAGTGTCCCATTATCTCTATTTCTCTCTCCTTCTCGCTTTCTATCACTTTCTGTCCCCACCCACCTGAAAACTTGGTGCTTAAAGTGGTATGATCATTGGATATTTTTGCTAAGCCTCCAAGCGGAAGTGATATTTGCGTCCCCCAGGATAATTTGGAAACTCTTCTGATTTTTAAGCTCGATGAAAAAAATGATAAGGAATGTTTTTTTTTATCAGATTATTCAATTTCTTATTTGAACAAACGATATCTGGAAAAATAATTTATTTATAGTTTGCTATATAATCGGCCGGTGATCGATTAAAAAGAGAGAACAATAAAAGAACAGAAATTAAGAAGAATAAATATAACGACTGACATTTCAAACCTACCTGATGCACTCCCAGTTCCTAGAAACTGGGAGGAAGTGTCAGGACACAATCATTACTCGGAGCTAAGAAGTTGTAGAGGGAGATAATTGCACACTTTCAGAAATTAAATGACACATAAAACAAGAAGTAATTATAATAATGGATTTACTTCATGATACTTTGTTGAATGGTGTGTACTTTAACATTATGTCTTAATGACAGGTTTAATAACTTTTATTGATATAAAATCTGAATCTATCTATCTATCTATTTAGCTAGCTAGCTATTTTGTTGTTGATTTTTCGATTATTCCCTCCATCA
This sequence comes from Acanthosepion esculentum, assembly GCA_964036315.1. Lineage (NCBI taxonomy): Eukaryota > Metazoa > Mollusca > Cephalopoda > Sepiida > Sepiidae > Acanthosepion > Acanthosepion esculentum. Next base: position 79,211,198 of record OZ038475.1, read on the forward strand.
GTGATGTGATGGAATAACCTGACACCCCCATGAGTGGCGGCACTATAAGTGATAACCATCTATAAGTATCCTTTAGGACAGCGGACAGCAGAGTCGAGTTGGGATCGTTTTCAGCTGTAATGGTCGGACTCTCTGCCTTCGGGTAGAGAGGAACCCGGACGAGGCTATGCCTTCGGGCAGAGTCTCGTCCGAGGAGGTAGACAGACCCGATCCCGTATATGCGGGGTCTACGATGATTATTTGGCCGAGCCTAATGGCTCGGGAAACCCCACAATAAATTCGGCCTTGTGCCACATGTGACTGCGTGGGGCAGTTGCTAAATAGCGTCGAGCTGGGATCTTTTCCAGCTGAACTGGTCAAACTCTCTGCCTTCGGGCAGAGAGGAACCCGGACGAGGCTCCGCCGAAGGGCAGAGCCTCGTTCGGGGAGGTTGACCAACCCGATCCCGTTTATACGGGATCTACGGGCATTTTTTGGCCGAGCCTACCGGCTCGGGAATACCCCACTTTAAATCCGGCCTTGTGCCACATCTATCCTTCGTGGAGGGGGGCAGTAAATACTATCGAGCTGGGATCTTTTCCAGCTGAACTGTTCGAACTCTTTGCTTTCGGACAGAGAGGAACCCGGACGAGACTATGCCTTCGGGCGGAGTCTTGTCCGGGGTAGGTAGACAGAACCGATCCAGTTTATGCGGGGTCTACGGGGAATTCTTGGCCGAGCCTATGGGCTCGCGAACCATTAAATCACATTAAAAAACAGAAATATTATATTAACCACATTAAATTCGGCCTTGTACCACATGTGACTGCGTGGGGCAGTTGCTAAATAGCGTTGAGCTAGGATCTGCGAGAACTAGCGGCCTTCCGATAGCAGCACGCACACAACTGTACTGACTTGCGACGACCGTGCGCATAACTATTACTTCCTTGCTTGTTGTACTGGTTTCTACAATAAACCTGTTACTATTTATCCACCGTGTTTGTCCATTCCATATGCCTATTAGCACGGAATATAACAATTAGTTATACAAGATATTGTCACACCATTAGTGCTGTTGGGTTTTTAAACACTCCATTTAAAAAAGAAATATAAATATATCATTTAGTTCTTAAGTCCCTTTTCTATTTATTGTCTTGTTAATACGTTTTTTTAGTAATACAGTTTTCAGACATTGTCTACCGGTTCCACTCGCTAGTATCTTCTCATATCAATAAGTCACCTCTTTTACAAATCAGCCGCAGTGAGATTTGAACCCGATAACGTTCTAACCACTCAGTCACGCACACTCACTACGCGGGAAAAATGATTTGCAAGATCACCTTTAAAACTGTTAGGCAATGGTAACGGGATATTGGGATTACTTCGGCACAAGAAAAGCTATCAAGTATTTTTGATAATACAGATTTTAAACTTGAATTTTCTGTTGTGATTCGAGCGAATTCACTCACCCAACATTTTAACTTATTTTATCCCCCAGAACGTAAATACAAATGTTAATTATTCGGGATGAACTTAATTCTAACCTCGCATTTCAGCTTCACCACCGTAAGGCAACCTCTCTATGCCGTTTCTCTATATATTTTCATATTAACTATTTTCAAGAGCTTCCCTCCTTGGTAACTCGCCTTTACGAATTTACGCGCAATACGAGATTGACATCGTTTTACAGTTAAAATGGCTAAATGTAAACCTAAATTCTATACTAGAATTTTCTTCAGTATTTACATTAGTCGGACTATTGTCCTCATCTTTGTCGCCATATTTGTCACAACGTTTCGGCCGTTGTACGCTCCGGCCTTCTTCAGGTGGTTGGAATTTCGAACCGAACCCTTTATTTCGATCACTGGGGTAGACTGTTCTAGTCCCACGAGTCATGTTTGATGGATGTCAGTTATCAGTTATGGCTCGTGGAACTAGAACAGTCTACCCCAGTGATCGAAATAAAGGGTTCGGTTCGAAATTCCAACCACCTGAAGAAGGCCGGAGCGTACAATGGCCGAAACGTTGTGACAAATATGGCGAAAAAGATGAGGACAATAGTCCGACTAATGTAAATACTGTACATAATACCTCATCTCAGAAATATAGACAGACTCTAGAATTTTCTTTTTTCGCACTTCCCGTTTGTCGAACTCTCTTCCGGCCTCTTGCTTTCCAGGCAACTTTGACCTTCAAAAATTTAAATGTAACATAAATCGTTATATTTTGTCCTTTTAATTCTTGTTTTTTTATAGTTCTCTCTCTCTCTCTCTCTCTAATGTTTGTCTTTTTCTGATTTTATTACATAATCATTGCGTCTTAATGTCATTATTTCCTTGGTTGGTGTTAAATGATTAATGAACATAAACTAAGTTGGTCTTTATAGATATCTTATTTAATAATTTCTGTTGTGATATAGTATAAGATGATATATAGATTCTATATATTAGAATAAATGTGTGGGGAACTGAATGGCAAAAATGAAAAAAACGTTTGTAACGCATTTGATCCTTAAAAAAAAGACATCTCATTTTTCGATATTTTATTGATGGAAAAAATTAAAAAATATCGTCGATTATAATTTAACATCGGTGAAAACGCTGAAGATGCAAGGACGCTTCATTATATATATATATATATATATATATATATATATATATATATATATATATATATATATATATATATTATGAAACTTGCCTGATTGTCCGAGAAATGTCTTAAAATAATTGTCGGACTTTGTCCATTTCATAATGTGTGACGTCATTTGTTTACAATTGATACGCCATGAGCAGATATGAATGTACGTGAGAGATTCACGGAAGATGGAAGTTTAAAGGCAGTAAATTCGACCTTGCTAACCGAAATCTCCTTTGTGGCCAAATCGGTTACAGGCACGTCAAGCTAAATGACGGTTCCGGATAGGATACAGGTTCGAATCCTGTCGGAAGACGAATATTTTCTGTGAAAATTTCTTGGACATTCGGGCTGGTAAATCTTGTTTAATACTGTTTATTATAAACAGAACATTTAATTAAATATTTGTATCTATAAAAAGAATGTATAAACAAAAAAATGTCTTAATATATATATATATAATATATTTCGACAGCAAGAATTGTTTCAGATATATTTGGTTGCTTAATATCGACAATTTTTGCCTATCATTTTTTATTTAGTTTTTCACATAAAATAACCTAATTCTGAAATTTGAAAAAAGTAATAAAAAATTGATTTAGGAAACGTGTCGATATTATTCAAACAAATGTTTGAAATATATATATATATATATATATATATATATATATATATATATATATATATATATATATATATATTAAATATCGCACATTGAGTTTCCAATCAGCAACAGATGATTACATTGCATTCTGCATGAAACTCATACTTTTGCTCACAGTTGTTCTACTGTTGAGGAAACATATATATATATATATATATATATATATATATATATATATATATATATATATATATACGTATACTTATATATAATTAGTGATAAGAAAGTTTGCACACTAGAAAAAAGAGTGCTCAATGTTATAAAAAATGGCAGAGCTTTAACAAAATTTCAAGTCGGCAATGAACGACCACGACTGCTAGTTTCATGTTTCTTCAAGCAATCAACTTGCGGTCGGTCACTGTTGATTTGAAATTAAAATATATATATATATATATATATATATATATATATATATATATATATATATAGGAACGTCTGATTGAATAAATTACAAACATTATGTTTGCTTATTTTTATCATAATCCTTTCATATTCACGAATATTTTCCGTATAGTACAAAATATTCGTGAATATGAAAGGATTGTGACAAAAATAAGAAGACATTATGTCTGTAATATATTTAATCTGTCATACTTAAAAGAGAATTTGTTGCCTAAGTGCACTCGCACACACACACACATACATATATCTATATATTAATCTTTGTCATTAATTTGCCATTAATTTTCTATCTATCGTTTTGACATTGTGACGTTTACTTAGTGATTTTCTAATACTTTCAGTCGTTTTCGAAATATTTCTCCTACAGAGACAGGTATTTTAGATTCTCATTATTTTGTCTCGTGTCGTGAGTGATAGTTACTGAGCAAAGAATTTTAATATACTTTGCTAGATATTGCTTTTTGAAAGTTCCTCTCGTTTTCTTAAAAGAGCTTAAAGTAAGGAAACTTATCAACACGGTTATTCAGATGGAAACTCAATTATTTCTAACAGTACAGGTTTTCAACGAACGAGCCAAATCTCAAATAAGCGTTTGATATTCTATAAGATGAATTAACGTGCAGCACGAAGTAGCAAAGTAATAATTTAGAATGAAAAAAAATGCAGTGTTTCGCTTCAAGAGATTGCTCACAATTTTCCATTATAATTGTGTGTTCTGTATAAATTGAATGAAAGTAATTGAATTTTAAGTTAGCTATGAAAGAAACTGAAACGGAAATGTTCGTTTTATTGTGCTCTGTAGAGCTTTTATAGTGACTAAATGTTTACAAATTAAGGCTATTTTTGCATCTTCAAATCACCTGCATCATCCCAAAAATGGGTAACCTAAGTGCATTAACAAAGGGTTTCTGTAGACGATAGACAGGGTGGACTAAAATTAGACTTGCACTTTTAAATTAGTAGGTATGCGCTTTACATTAAAAAATATATATTTTATTGCATTTATATTTGTTGTAATCATATTTGTTCAAAACTGTTTATATAGATTTGTTTAACACTTTACTTAAATATTTTTAGCACAGTTTAATCTCTTAAATGCTCAAAATGTTCTCCTTGAGCATTGCAACACTCCTCAAACCTCTCCAGGACATTATGTCACGCAGCATGACACAAACCCGATCTGCATCAATTTTAATAAATACTTCTGAGACGTATTCTTTTGATTCGTCCACTGTGTGAGGATTTCTCTCATAAAACTTGTTTTTTTAGTACACTCCCCAAAAGAAATCCATTGTTGTTAGGTTAGGTGAACGTGGTTGACATTCAATGCAGCCCCTTCTTCCAGACCATCGGTGTGGAAAGATTTGGTTACGGTAGTCCCTTACTGGCAAAGCATAATGAGAAGGTACTCCATCTTGCTGAAAGAAATATACAAAAGTACAAGAAAAGATAGAAAGATAACAATATAACTTGAAGACGTTCAAGAAATATAATTCTATATAAAAATAAATCAGGTTTTATATAATTGATAAATGTCATATATTTACTGAAAATAACATGCAGGCGTGGATATATTACTTTGCTTTTAGATGTATAAAACATTGAAAACTGAAGACAAGAATTTTAAAATTTAATGTTGCTTTTTGATGCTGAAAAAGACACACGGAAAATAGTGCCGAAAATTAATTTATATTTCAGTATCTATTAACCGGTTCCCGGACGATCACCGAAGATAAGCAAAACTGAGCCTAGATGGGTGACCGCTTATGAGTATCAGCTGCTGTAAATTTGGATGTGCGGGTGGTGTAACAGAATGTTCGTAATTATTAATCGCAGGGCCGAGTTTCAATTCTAGTTCATTACATTTACTCACGCTCAAATACCATTGAGAAAGTTATGAATCCATCTCTTCTCTTTCATCTATTGGTTAATTAGTAAGTCCTGTATCATTAAACCATTATAATCTCGAAAAATCTTACAATCTAAACATATTTCTTGGATTTAAATAACCTACAAATGGTTAATAAGCGGGAGAAAATGAATGAATCAATCAAATATTGACAAATAAGATATACGTGCCAAATTTCGTATTTTAATCTTGTAATTAGATCTCATCTAGACTTTCTTTATAGTGTAATTTATAACTAAATTATATTAATGTTTTCTGAAAGGTTTATATGAGCCTAATAATTAAGATTGGGTGTTGAGTCACCGTGTATTACTCACCGTAGGGAATTATGTCTTCTTAAATTTCCCGATAAATCTTGACAGGGAATTATAACAAATACATTTTTTAAATTGTGCCTGTTTGAAAGCAGTTATATTGATCAATTGTACACGTTCTTTTACGTCTTCTTAATTTTTTTATGTTTTCTTAAATTTCACGACAAAACTTGACAGTATTTACATTAGTCAGACTATTGTCCTCATCTTTGTCGCCATTTTTGTCACAGCGTTTCGGCCGTTGTACGCTCCGGCCTTCTTCAGGTGGTTGGAATTTCGAACCGAACCTTTTATTTCGATCACTGGGGTAGACTGTTCTAGTTCCACGAGCCATGTTTGATGGATATCAGTTATCTCCTGGTAATTTTCCCTCTGAAAGTTCTCCACTGCCTGAACCGGGTATTGAACTCACACTCTTTGGGTCTGTCACTGGATCTAACCAACGCCTTTATCCACTGTGCCATGTGACAATAGTCCAACTAATGTAAATATTGTACATAATACCTCATCTCAGAAATATAGACAAAACTTGACAGGGAATTCTAACAAATACATTTTTTTACATTGAGCTTATTTGAAAGCAGTTATATCGATCAATTGTACACGTTTTTTTAAAAATGATCTTCAGTAAATCTAGACATAAAATGGTTTAAGTGGCAAAACCCCGTCTAAACGCTACCTATCTAATAACATAGTGAATAACAAAAATACGATCTAAATGAGTTGGAATACTGATTGCAAGTTTGATGGAAAGAACAGAGCAATTTGTTTCTTACGGCGAGCACAAATCAAGTTCATAAGTATAGACAATCAATAGACATGCCTTTAGGTTTTTCTCATTTTGCACAAAGATGCATTATTTGTTGAGCAATAAAGACCAAACTGACTATTTGCAAAGTGGAAGTTAGATATTTGTCTATTGTACGATAGAACGAGGAAATAGCACAAGTAAATATATGTCTATAAGTGAAGTTTGTAATTACCAATTCGGCTCAAGATAGAGGCAAATGGACGTAAGCTTATATTCTTTGCAGTTTCAGAAAGAACATTGCATTTGATTCATATAATTTGCATGGAATCGGGAACTCAAAATAGTCACTCTGATATTGATCATATCTAAAATATTGGCACCTATTCATTTCTCCAATACTGGACGATTATTTGAATTGTCCTCATGTAGAAAAAATACTTGAGTCCTCACACAATCTCAAAGATATATTTATGTAAAAAATACCATGACAACTAGGGAAATATCTAAGTCATATTTGTAGCGATGTTATCCTCTAAAGGCTGTTGCAGCAAGAGGTGTGATATTGTCGATTGCTTATCATATCTCTGTATTGTGGTAACTTAGTAAATTGGAAAAGTAAATGAAACTGACGCATTCTTGTCATTTCTAGCATCTATAATTTTTCTGTGACTGGAAGCGATATATATCAATAACCATTCTCAATCTAGTTTACCAAAACAATTCATTTTTTCGACTATTAAAAAGACTACTGCGATCAACATTGCTCGGCAGGTTTAAGTTATTAAATTTCGATTAAATTGTATTTAAGACTTCTTGCTTTATTTCTTTAATGTATATCTACATAAATTTAATCTGTATATTCATAGAAAAGTAGTTTATCACTGAAGATATATCACAAACTTTTGTACATTATTGACTCATCCTCGACATAAATGCTACTGAAAACTTTATATTGAGAGGAAGAAAACTTTCTAAATTGTCAGCTATTTTATAACTGATATTATTAAACTGATAGCGTAAACCATATATGAAGTTGATTTTGTAGAATATTCTAGGTTACCATAAATCATAAAAAGCCATGGAATATCATTTCTAATAGACTGAACCAATTTCTATCAAAATGAAGAGAAATATTGTTTGAAATGAAGAACAAAATCTCTCTGACCTCAGAAATCGTATGGTGGCTAAGGTTATATCTATCTCTAAGTTCACGCTACGTCATTGGAGTCATATTGAAACCAAACAATTATATACTTGGGTATAATTTTATATGTGGTGAAGATTTGAGGGAGAAACATGATATTATATGTGTAAACGACTTAAAAAATGATTGGTGTTCAATGGGGAAAGATCTTGGACAAAAATATTTTCTTCAACCAATGGAAAGAATGCAAAGAGCTAAAATGGTTGTTTTCTATTTTCTTTGTAAAATATTTTGTAGGCTTGATAAAACCTTTTCGTAGAAAATGTCTAAATTTCACAGGATTTAACTTGATTTCCCTTTTAAATTTCCAAAAATTGCAGAAACTACAAGCGACTCTGTGAGCGAGTTGTCCTTGTTATATAGAATATTGTAAACGGAGAAATAAACTCAGAGTTGTTAAATATGTTTTGCTTTGCAAGTCACTCGATAGAGTTTTGAATTCTTCTGAGTTTGCTCAGGACACATGTGAGATACTCAACTCTGAAAATCTAGGTGGTATTCTCCCCAAAATGTTTCAACTTAAGTTTTGGACTACCATTACGCAGACATTTCTGCTTTCCAAAGAAATGCAATTCACTTAGCAACTAAACAGCTTATTCCACGTGTCATCAAAGCAATTGTTTTAATTAGACGAGACAAAAAGGAGGATATGTTCATTGCCTCTACACCATAGTTCAGACAGTCAAGCTTTTCCAATTCAAGTGACTTTGCCATGGCCATCAAAAATTTATTATTGTAGATTAAATAAAGATTTCAAGTCGAAATTCGTTGAAGTTTACCTGTATCGACAAGCACCCGAGGAAGTCTGGAGAACATAACAGTCGAAACGTTGTTGTAATAATAAATATGAGGATAATAGTCTGACGTAAATAATGTAAATAAGGTGTTGAGTGCAGTAAAAGAATTTTCTCACAAGTTGAAGAATAAAATAAAAGCAGAGGAAAATAATCATTCAATATAACTGGTTTATCGTTAGAGCTCTATGCTTTCTCATAGCCAGATCCAATGTTTTTTCTTGACAGCCCTTATTGTCGTTCGGCATAAAAAGTGCTAATGCTTTAGAATCAGAAGACATTTCAACCTAATAAACTATATAAATTCATTTGTTTTGTCAATCAGAATAATTTTTTTAGTAACAAAGGATGTGAAAATAATAACTTTTTATTTGTTTTGTAAAAACTCCCGTCTTTTGAAGAGGAGTAGAGGTTTATAACTTGTTTTCTGTTTAGAATTAGTTTTTCAGTTCCTTCTAAAATCTACTTCAGCTCTATACTTCTAACGTCTCCGCCTAAACTCTGAAACGTTTACTTTTATTATCTTTAAAACGTTTTCTTTAATAGGAGTAAATAGGTACACCCACGGCCCGGCTCACACTCCTTCCTGGTTTTTGAACATTTATTCCTTGTATCCTGTTTCCTACACTTCTAACGTCTCCAGCTAAACTCTGAAACTTTTATTATTTGTTTATTTTTATTTTCTATTTGTTCTTCTCTGTTCACCTATTGTCCTGTTCATAAACCTCCCTGGTCTTTTGAACAAGAGTAGAGTCTCTCTTGTTTGCTTTTTAGGATTGATTTTCCGGTTCCTTCTAAAGTCTGTTCCTTCTCTTTCACTTCCAGTAGCCCCCTTGCGCCTTAGTGGCGTTATCGCCTTATTTGAGGTGAATTGATTAAAAGAAAATAACATATTATTTAAGTTGTAATTATATTTTAAATTATTTCCTCCCCAGTTAACGTCAATTATAATTTCACTTAAAATTTATTACTAAAGTAAGAATTTACTTATATATTGAAACATTGGAAAACACATCATCGGTTACTGGAGTGAACTTTTAATGTTTTATTTTTTTCGTACACCATCCAAAAGTTTAGAGATTGAGAGATCGGTAATAGCGGAGTCAGTCAATAAGCACTTATCATTCGTTAATAATTCTAATGATTACAAGGCAATATTATAATGTTTTCCCGTTAAAGGCATAAACGTGGAACACAAAAGAGGAATTCCCATTGGAAGCGGAAATAGATACATTTCTTAAGGAATCTTCTCTCTGCGTGAAAGAATATTGAAAAGTGTGTGTGTTTTCAATTGTAACAATTCTTTAGTAAATGTCCAACATAAAAGAAGCAATAAATTAAATATGCATAAAACATGTATGCCATAATTTTGCAGGGAATGATTAAGGTGGGATGGAGCGTAGATGATGTCAAATAAGTTAAAAAGTGCACATAGATAATATAAAACAAATGAAAAGAATCTATTAAATTATATTAGTATTTGAAATAGTACATTTCTAATAATAAAGTACTAGATAGGCAAAAAGACGATAATTGTATAAAGGCAGTAGAAATCGTAATGAAAAATGTTACACATGTTAGGTAAGCTTGGTTTATTTAGAAAGGATATTAGAATTATCTTGACCATATTCTGTGATCAAACCACCTGTATACAAATAAAAAATGAATTCAGTAAATACACAAAAATAGAAACGGGCGTAAGATATGTTTTCTTACCAGACTGATTCAAACTTTAGGTATCTTAAAAAAAAGCGATACCTAAAAGTTAAAATGATTTTAAAAAATTAAACCCTTAATCTTTCGTGAAGCTTCTATTTTATTTTTAATTCAAAGCCAATAGATTAAATGTTATATCTCCAATAACAAACCGAATTTAAATTAATTGGATTTTTTTTGGAAATCGCTCAAATCTGCCATATTAAAAAATGTCAAAACAACCTAATTATCTTTATTAAAGATATTTCAAAAATAAAATATACTGTTCTGAAATTTTATCTGTGCCAAATTAACTAATTTAAAGTTTAATTAATTTGAATTAAGGCAAATATTACTTTTAGTAAAAAATATTGCAGGAAAGCATTTTTTTAGCACAGAGGTGGAAGTGTTTATGAGGTGTTGACGCCTAATGTTTGGTATTTTCAAGTAAATCGCACATAATTGTAAAAATATACTTGGCTAATACAATGTGAAGGCATTTATTATATAACTTTTTAACTACCCAGTAATATTTTAAAAATTTAGAAAAAAACGTAATCTATTATTTCATTGAATTTTATGTACTTCGGCTTTATAATCTAACTTAGGAAGAAAATGTTAGAAAATTACCAATGGTTTTGAAATTTACTATAGTTGCCGCCCTAATTTTCTGATAATGTCATATATGGACGTCCGTATTTACAAAAGTTAGCACATTTATACACAAACAAATTAAATTCAAAATTCTTTTTAAAATACTAATTGCAGTATAATTTCCGCTTATGATTAGTAAATATAGATTTTACTTAATAAAAATATCACCTAACCGCTACAAATTAATACAGGATTTCAAAAGATTTAAAACTTTGCAAATTATTCTAATTAAAATAAAAATGAAAAGAATTCTTGTAAAAATTCATTATTCATCAAACAATGTCTTTTTCTTCTTAAGAAAATAGTGACCATAATATATCCTGTTCTTAAAAGCGATTAAATTCTTTTCTAATTAAACAATACCTTACTTTTATTGTATTTCTTATTTTACGATTCACATTAGATATTCGGTAACTGGGGATCCTTTTTGATAAAAAAAAAATGATGATGATATAAATTCTCCGAGGTCTTGTCCTTATAACTAATATAAAGATTAAGATATTCAAAAATGAATTTCTCGAAATATCATAATAATGTCTAGGAAATTCTGTAGTTTCCACTTTTTAAATTTGCGTTATTGTTCTCATCCAGTTTCGTGAATTTCATGAGTCAAGTCATGCAGATTTAGACTCGGTGGAAACAGGTCGAACAGTAACCAATCAAATAAAGGAGTACTGAACTGTTATGTAATATCAATCCCGCTAATCTCTACACAACTGTAGAAGAGACTGGAAACAGCAGAAATGTGGCTTTTCGGTAGGTTGCTGAGGATATCATTGACCAAACATGTGAGCAGCGACGAAGTTTTAAAGAAAATCGAAATAAAAAGGAAACTCATATTTAACACCAGGAACAACTGCAATTTCTTGTGTATATAATGAGGAAAAAGGTCTTGGAAAATTTGATACTCGCGAGACAGATTGCAGGCAAGAAGGACAGAGGAAAACAATGAATCTACCTAGCAAGCTTGAGTAAATGGATGTCGGAACAAGGACTAGGAGATAACAAAAGACAAAATTTATTAAGAGCTACAAGTGAGAGGGAATTGTGGAGAGCTGTGATCACATACACACTGAAGGCACAGGGCACAGGGCACAGAGAAGATAGAATAAGTAAATAAGAACAAGATGGGATAAGACTGGACAGTAGAGCAAAAACAATCTATCATCGTAGATTAAATAAAGAGTTCAGTTTGAAATTCTCTGAATTGTGTCCGTGTTGACATGCACTTGAAGATGGGTTGAGAGCACAACGATCGAAACGTTGTAATAAAATAACAAAGTTAAGGACAATAGATTGAACGGAAAATATGTAAATAAAACAAAAGACGATAGAAAGAGGATTACTGACACATGTTCAAGAGAGAAATAGAAGTAGAAATGAAGAAGGACGGAAGTCCCTCACCCCGAAAAAAAGAAAAGAAAAATAGAAAATAATTAAGTACAAATCCTATAATTAGATGTAAATATTCTAAAATCAAATCACATATAAAACAAGCGAAAGACCAACGATCTAGTTGAAAACTGATAACGAAAATTCTGCCGTTTTGTCATTTTCAAACTCAAAAGGATGATTTGTATTTCGCATATGGGAGAATAAAAATATAATACAACCCAATGTTTCTAATTCTTCTATGTTCATTATATATATATATATATATATATATATATATATATATATATATATATATATATATATATATTCAAAATTTACAAGTAACATATAATTGATAACACGTATTTACATAAAAAAGTATTTTCATAAAAAAAAACACGTATTTTCAAAAAAAAAAAAATACGGAAAGAAAAGAACGATTACCGCTGAAAATGACCGCGCTGATAATAATATCAACTTTAAACTTACTTTGCCTGTCGAAACAATGTTTATACTCCTACCACATTTATTTATATAGAGACTCAGTTTTCTTTTCCATCAATCATTAATGGGTTTATTATTTTCAGTGGAAAATTGAACAGTCAAAACAGATATTACTAGGTGTTATTTAGGATCAAACTCTAAAGAATTGAAACACTGTGACCAAAATTATGAATATGTAGCCGTCCAAATATGAGTACACCATTTAAGGAAAGTGTTTTCCGTATTTATTTGTGTATAATCCAGACACTTACATTTGGGCAACGAAATTTAGGTAAAATATTTCCGGTATAATGTACACTGATATTTTGCAGTTTCTAGCACCTAAATGTCCATTTCACTTTCGTTCAATGTTTTATCCGGTTCATATCAAATAAAAATAAGAATTTATATAGCTGAAGTTGTTTGGGAAGACAAAACTTATACAGTTCTTAAAGTCAAGACACGGACATGTCCACACAAAAATGCAACAATCTTGCGGCGAAAGAAGCTGGAAACGAAAAGAGAAACATAATTATAAGCAAACACTCATTCCTGTGGCTAGTTCCGATTTCTCTGTAGCGGCGTGAAACAGAAGTGAACATTACTGCAACGAAGACGACGAAAACGACTACGCTGGCAACAAAGATGAAACTGTCATGGCGTCTCTGACACGAGTAGCATTAAAGCAAATGAAAATATGCATAATATGTACGTGAATAAGAAAATATATATTGTGAAATTTAAACATTAGTTTATTTTTGCCATAGATATAATTTAATTTTTGTTCCTCGAATATGACGATACTGGCCTCTGGAGTAATCCTTGTGCATAATACGCACTGTTAAGTTTAAGCCGGAAATCTGAAAAAAGAAGCGCATTATGCAAGGATATTTACTGTTTAAATGTCTTGACAGCATTGACGTCACTAGATTTGCACAAATATTCAATGGAATGATTTTCATGCAACAGTATGCGTTCATTTTGTTTCGTTAGATTCTACATATGCTCGATTGGAGTTTAATTCAGTGACATGCTAGGGAATTCAATAGCTTTATATTTTGTACTTCAGAAACTCTTTTTTTTGTTAGCGGAGTATTTTAGATAATTGACCCGCTGAAACCCAGATCTTTTTCCCAAGAATTTAAGTGAAGATAGAATATTTTATTTCAGTATATTAGAGTAACCCTCAATAATGTTGATTATATTGATGAAATACGTCTCATTGTTGATGTCTGGGCATACTGCTTATACGACCGAGTAGATCATGCTTGATATAAAACGATGAGATTCTTAACAACATTTGGCAATCCTTAATAACACATAAGTAAAACGATCTGTCAAAGTTGTGCTTCACTTAAACGGCATAAAATATACTTTCATTTCAGACATGTCACGTGGAAGACAAAGTGCCCTGGAGACAATCGTCGATCGGAATTATTACGAGACAGTATTTTAAAAGAAGACTGGTGGTTATTGGAGTATCTTAGGGAGCCTATAACTGAACAGCGAAGGCTCGTTAGAATCTGTCTATATTGCAACCAGTGTAATCGGCCATTTTGGCTAATTGTATATCGAACTACAACAGATGGTTATCGCTAGTATGACAAAATCATATCAACCACGTCGAATCTCGTGTTTTCAAAACTTATTTGCTGTGTAGTCTACAATTACCCGTTGTAATAATGTTTAATTTAACAAACGTATATACCTTGGTCTTATTGATTTTACGCCATACAGGGAATAGCAGATTATTTTACGCGGCTTAAGTGAAGTATTAGCTAAAGTTTATCTAATTCCCCATTTAATCACCAAGCTATACTAAATAGAATTATTTGGATTGTTCGCGTCAATTGGGAAAGGAGGCGTAAAGTAGGTAATCAGAACAAGAAAAAACAGCATTTTCCACAAGTTGAATGTTGGCACTCAGCATTTCGGAATGGAATTCCATTTGAAAGCATAATTAGTGGATGCTACGTTACGAGTCCAGTAACCAATTAACGTCCTTAGGGCACCGCATATATTGCAAACATGCTGTGTCTTAGTAAAACTAGCCAGACAGGACCCATATCACGTCAGACTAGGGGATTCACAGTTTTCCATCTTTCTGGATGCCAGATCGAGACAAGGAAACCCAGCTTGTCCTGCTATTTAACCGATATCAGGAAGAAATAGATTTCCCCATGGCACTATCGCTAAATAAACAAAACAATCGATCGAGAATCGAACCCGACCTGCCAAATCCATTTTCCGCACCATTAACCGTTAAAAGTATTGGATGTCATATGATAATTGACATATTTATAAAAAAATCTAGATGATAATTTATTTATTTCTGCAAATTGACCCTCCATTTTGAATAGTGTCGATCTTTAAAGTAATATAGCATAAATTTAACTGATGTCAAATAAATAGGTTCTCAAAGACGACAAGGCAAATATTTAATCCACGAAAAGTTTTTATTGTTAATAAAGTAACATGTTTTTACTCGAATGAATTTCATAAAGAGAAAGAAAAGTGCATTCACAAGTCTCATCTAAGTATAAATATTCCTGGTGCATTTTATTTACCCTTTAGATACTTTATCCCGATATCATTCATAGTTTATTCTGTTAGCTCATTTTGCGCCGCTGTGGTCACCAGTCCCCACCATCTCACAATTGTGGTTTATGGTGATATTCAATGATACGCAATGACCTACCTTTTACACAGCGGATATTAACGTTACCCTATCCCTAGTTTCATAGATTAAAGAGGCACGACATACAAGGCAGCAGGTGGTTTGAATTCAGAGTTTTTCCTTAGACTAGAATCAAACAATTTCATATGAATGCTATGCATGACGTCTATATTGTCCAGAAATGTCTAAATTTTCGTCTATATGCAACCGTTTTCTACGGTTAATGGTTAAAAATGGCTTCAAGTGAATGAACCCATAAGGTCTTAGAAAAAACAACCGTTAATCAGTTGGCGCTACAGAATCGCAAACAAAAAACTTTACCAAATAATAAAAAATACTTCAGTTGAATACCTCCAATAGCAGCAATAATTAAAAGGTATATAACTAGAATGGATAATAATAATAATAATATAATCTAGATGTTAACATTCCAAACTACCGTAAACAAAATATCAGGAAGGAAACTCCCATTGTTTCTCGAAAGAGCGATAACATATAGTGCATTCGTTAAGCGCAACAAATTAAAAAAAGAAATAATATCTGTGAAACCGGGTGTAGAATTTCGTCTTCGGGTTAAACAGGCCTAATAAAACTAGCAAAGACGAAAACATCCATGTCGCTGTAACTGCTGCTGCGCATAACGTCAGGTGCGTCCTTTTAGTGTAATCATTTAAACGCCAACGCCGGCGCGGAAAATGTAAAAAAAAAAAAAAAGAAAACAATTAAATTAATTCGTACATACTACTAATCGTGGCAAGCGACAAGTCCAAAACAATTGTTGATTGATTTCATCAGTAATATTAAGAATGTGAAAAAGAATCCTCCCAAATAGTGCCACTTCATTTTGGATTTCTTATTGAGAAAAGACACACGCGACATTCCGGTTTTTAACATCTTTCTCACTATGATTCTATTTGATCAAAATACCTCGACTAATATACAATAAATATTGTTAATCTTATTACAACTATGATTATTTTTGTTATTCTCTATCTCGTCTGCAGTCGCTCTCTCACAGACGCGATGTTGCCTCCCTCTGCCTTTTTTACAAGTACTTTCACGGTAATTGCTCCGAGGAGCTGCTTTCGCTTGTCTCTAGGTCTCGTGAATTTAAACGTCCTACGAGGCTGGCATCCCGTTCCCACCCCTACACCGTTGAAACTGTTAGATGTAGACGTCTCTTCTACTCCAATGGCTTCATGTCTCGCACATCTCGCCTATGGAACTCCCTTCCCTATTACTGTTCCCCTGACAAATACAATCTCCAACGGTTTAAGTGTAGCATCAATCGACATCTCTAGTTGCCTTGATCTATCCACTTCCCTTCTCCATATCCTTTCATCTTTCATTCCTATCTGTTCTCGCTCCAAATCTTCTGTAACCCCCTTGCCTTGATCGACCCACTGTCTTTCTCCACATCCTCTCCTTTACCACTCCTATCTGCACTTCCTCCAACCCTTCTTTAACCCCTTGAGTGATAGTGGCCTCCAGCCTTGCTTGGGGTGATACGCTTAAAAAAAAAAATCTCTCAAATTTCCTTCATTGGTCTACTCTATTTACATAGTACATGAAGCATAGATAAACAAGCTTTCTTTACTCTTATATACAGTGTGAGTGAAAAGTAGCTCCCCATTTTAAAATACTTACAGTTTATTTATTAACTATAATTTCTACAAGAAGTGGATATGAGAAGAAAGCGTTTAGCATGAGGTTTTATTTAAAATTAGTAATGGGCACTTGAAGCTCTTCCAAAGTTTGATTTCGTATGGTAGACTTGCTCCTTTTTTTATATATAGTTTTTATATATTTTTTTTACCTCCATCAAGTAACCTTGTTCAGATATTGACGTTTGGTTATATTATCAGTACATTGTCTTAAATGGCGAAAAAACAAAAAACAAAACAAAACAAAAAAACAAATGACGAATATTGCAATGCTTAGGTGCGATCAATTAGCTCCAAATTATTTTTATGTTGGAAGATGCGTAGGAGTGTAAGGAAGTTCAAAAGTTGAAAAGTGTTCGAACAGTTAATGGCTTTTAGAGATTTGTGTGGAAGATTTATATTATCAATACCAATCCAGCTGGTAAAGTTTATAGCTAGAAGCTGATCGGTGTAGAAAGTGGGCTTTCCTTTTCAATTATTTCTAAACTTCTATATAAAATAAACAATAATAAGTGGAAATGCGTAGCTCTAAGAAATAATTTGTTTACAATAAGAAAGTATGACTGGGTGTAAAGTAGCAATTATAAAACAGAAATATATCCATACAATATAAGCATCATTAAAACGTGGCGCATAAAAAATAGTTTACGGTAATAGGCGGTACTGCTTGTTTCATGAAGCGAGAATATAGGTTATAAAATAATTTTTTTATCGGGTTGAATACAAACTTTCGTCATCAAAGATCAAGCTAGCTAAACAAAAACTTAGGATATATTTGTTACCTGATGCGAGGTTGTGCATAAGTGAACCTTAAGCTTAAAACGAGCTTTCCACCAGAGAGCATCACTAACTTAACACGGAAGTGAAGCGAGCAATTTAAGATTTTGTTTAAACTGAGATTACGCGGACATAGTTGTGGACTCTTCACATAAGTAACTGGGGAAAAAAAGAACCATGTTTTGTTCGGAGTATTATACATCTAAGCAATTTTTGTTTTTTAATGACTATTAATTTAACAGATATTTTCTTATTTACGTGGCTCGGCAACTAACTTAGTGGGGAATATTTTCATTATAGATTCTACACGCTGTGGGATGCGTATTATTTAACATGCAAGAATTCATGTACTAGAGTCAAATATTTTTTGTGATAAAGTAAACATTCGCAAGCTTAGGTTTAAACGTTATATTAATTTAAAGTAATACGACATTTTCACATACACTTTAAATTTCAAACCAGTCCCATGTAGATCGATCGACTGATAAATAACTGTTTTAGTTTGAAATCAAATTAACAATTATATTCACGTATAAACGAAATAAAATTTTCTAGTGAATGATGTTGAGCTACATGATTAAGTTTTTTACATTTAGCAAAATGGTCGTTAAAAGTAAATGAATCAAGTATTTCGTAAGGAGTGAGGATGTCAAATACTTGAATTAATTTTATGTGTTATCACTTAAAATTACTGAAGAAGTATTCTTATTCGAAATTTAAACTGATATTTATAAATACCGTAAACTTGACACTTTGTCGTGATATGTAATTAAATGATTTAACTGATTCATTAGGACAAACGACGTATTCTATTAATTCATTTTGTAATGATGCCATCAAAGCATTCACTGTTTAGTTGTTAGAAAAGGAGTCATGTTAGTTTCTAAATGACCTTATGGTGACTGATCGCATTTTAGTAACTGCCAAAGACACAATTTAATAAAAATGCCAATTTATGCAAGACAGTTTCATTCATTTTCGACTATTCTTATTTGTTTTAACATTAAACATTAGCATATTGTTTAAAGTGAATCGTAACACTGAAAATGTTGAGAATTATAATTCTCTTAAGGATTCTAATATTTTATGTATCATATCTCTTCAGCCTGTGAGTAATCATGGGTCTCCACTTGCTTTAAGTAATGTTTAATATATCACAGGACTTCTTTGTCGTTTGTCCTTACATACATACAGGCAAACTCATTAAGTTACTTACTCTTTCCTCCAGTTTTTCTTGCTTTTCCTATATTTAGTATTAAACTAAACTAAACTACACGTGACCTATTGACGCTTCCGTTTATAAATCATTTAAGTTGATTTCAACATTAAAAAATTGTACGTGTTTAGAATGTTGGAATACAAATACTTATTTAATATATAAACAACTCACATTTTTAAATCTTATTCACTTAAAATATTTTAAAATCAGACAAACTTAAAAATATTTTTTAATATGTCAAAAGATATTTTAAAATCATATTCACTTGAAAATATTTTTTAAATATGCCAAAAAATATTTTTAAATATTTAAAATATTGTTTGTTTAAAGAAAGCTGAAATATAAATAAGCACGTTCGCAATCATGGTAAGATGGCAAGAGAGAGGTGAAAAGAGAGAGCGGTGGAAAGGGAGAGAGGTGGAAAGAGAGAGAGAGGTGAAAAGAGAGAGCGGTGGAAAGGGAGAGAGGTGGAAAGAGAGAGAGAGGTGGAAAGAGAGAGCGGTGGAAAGGGAGAGAGGTGGAAAGAGACAGTATTTTTTTCTTTTGGCCTGTCAATTCATGTATACATCTCTCACCTTCCTACACAATAATAAATTTACATTTTTCTTTCCCCCACTCTCTATGAATTAGATATATATTCGTATGCATGGTTCTAAGTAACGTTTGATCTTTTACCCTTACATTTTGCCTCTATTCTGCAATCCGTTCAGTTAAATTCTTTAGGCAAGTTACAGCCTCCCTCAGATTACTTCTTTAACATTCAATATATTATCTGAGTGTTAAATTTTCAACGCCTACTTTCCTCATCGTGTGTCCCAGTAATATAAACTTTTTCTCATTGTACTTATACGTTTCCTTCTAGTTCATATGGTCAATAAAACTTTCTAGTTTCTCACATTCTTTGTCGATAGTATTTTCTGAATTCTTCAGCAGAAACATATCCCCGTTACTTTAAGTCTCCTCTTAATCTATAAAGAGATTATCCCCCATTTGTTGCCATTTAGGAGATTAAGCATGATTTTGTTGCCATTTAGGAGATTAAGCATGATTTCTTAGTTCAAAAGCATACTTCTTTGTCACAGACTCAGGTTACTTAACTCTTAATAAATTGCTTCGTTTCATCTTTCACTATTTCTATGCGTCTTTGGATTTCTGTGCCACATTTTCATTTTCTACTTAATTAAATTGAAGTTACTATTCAGTTAAATTTCTCTACCAGCGGAATGTTGTTGAGCGTGGAATTAAATTAATGTAAAAGAAATAAAGGAAAAAAAACTATAATTTTCGATCAAATCCTTCTCTATTTGGGCATCTAAAGTAAGGTGAGTACTGCTTTTTATACTAAATTTTACCTAGTAAAAGACTGGAGAACCACTCAGTGTAAATAGTTATAGTCAAAATAATGTTGATGAATGAGGTGTGTAGTATGAATTGAAGAGGTATTTTCCCTCACATGTGAAGATTATCAGCGTGATTACCCCACCATGACTTGAAGAGATCAAGAGTAAGGTGTTATGGGAAGAAATCACAAAGTGGCAATTCTTAAGAAAGAAGCTGCATAGGAGAAACATTTAAAAAAAAAACTCAAACATGTAGGAAATGAAGATGTTTCAAAGCCGTTGAAGCAGCATGGTGTGTAATAAGTGTAAACGTCGGAACTGGTGAAATTAAAGAATTGAGTTTATCTGATAATTTGCCATAGAAATAAAATTGATAGGCTTGCGGCGTTGGGTCTGTGAGAAAGAGGCTACAGAACTGAACATTATTTTTTCCCACCAGACCACGTGAACGGTTTTGAATTCTGTCAGGTTTGAAAAGTGAAGACTAAGCAACTTCAGTTTTGACATTGGCAGAATACTCCATTAAAGTATAGCAGGAACAGTGTCCAGAGTAAAAGAACGAACCGGACAATTCCAGTATCTTTAGCAGTGCATTGTATGCACGAGTCTCACTTGATTGAATGTGAGACTCAATTATGCACTGTGCATAATTGAGAATGGAAACAATAATTGTTAGTGAAGAAAACTCTGGGTCTAATCGCGGATAATGAAACAATACTTGGTTTTTGAGGCATTGAAATTTCCAATCCACATGTTTTTCCTATTGAGATTTTTACAATACAAATGAATTTAATTTTATTAAATTCAAATAGGATCTTGAGTATATAAGTAATACTTCAGAAATTAAAAAAATCTTTCAATGTAAGTCCTCGGTAACAGTGGACGTGTTGGTTGAAAAATAGCGGTTGTAATCTAGGGAAGGTTACTGAATAGAATAATCAAACGAAGGTTGGTAATGAACGATAATACTTAGGACAGGAACAACACATATAAGACTCCCCACCGGCGCGTAGAAGAAATAGTCAACTGCTAGTAGTGAGTCGAGTGAATTCCACAATGAATCTCCAACTGCAGGATATCTGCAAACCGCTCAACTCGATCAGATGTGGCACAAGACGAAATTTAATGTGGGGTATCTGAGCCCCTAGACTCAGACAAAATTTCCCCGTAGACCACGTATAAAACAGAGTCGGATAGCTGTTTCCCGAAACGAGATTCTGTCCTTCGACAAAGCCTCGTCTGGCGATCCTCTCTGCCCGGAGGCAGAGAGTGTAACCAGCACAGCTGGAGATGAATCTCCAACTGCAGGATATCTATAAACCACTCCACGTGGTCAGATGTGGCACAAGGCCGAATTTAATATAGGGTTCCATGCCGTAGGCTCTGCCAAAATTTCTCCGTAGACTCCGTATAAAACGGGGTCGAGTAGCTGTTCCCAAGACGTGACTGCCCTTCGATACAGCCTCGCCCGGGGATCATCTTTGTCCGGAGACAGAGACTAATCTCCAACTTCGGACCAACAAAAAGCATTAACTACTGTATTTATGTGAATGGGGACATACCCATTATCGTCGTATGTATGCTACAATAGCCGATGAAAATGAATTAGAAGGAAGATGCAATATTACTCATAAATACTCTTATTTGTTTATTTATTATCTAATTTGCAATCTTTGAGTAATGTATTTCCGTTATTCAATTCATTTTAATTGGGGAATGTATTATTATTTTATATACTTTATTTTGCTGAGTATTTATAAGTTATATTGACATGCTCAACATTAAGACTCTTACCGTAAAATTACGGATCGAATTAAAAATGAATTAAGAATAACTTTATAGGTTTTACAGAGAAGGTTCAGAAACAAAATAGAAAAAAATACTCTGTGCGGAATTCTGTGGTTGTAAACCCCATATTAATGGTCGGAATAGAATGGCCAGACTGGCTGATGCTGATAGAACGCCAACATTATCTCGGATAACTATTCTTTAAAAGATAGGCATACAAAAGAGTATCTCTGAACGCACAACCCGTCGAATCTTGAACAAGACGAACTACAGCAGCAGAAGACAACACAAGATACCACTCCTCTTAAGTAAAACTAAGAAACTCAGAAAAGAAAATGGACAATGGAAGATAAGAATAAAAATTACTTCGTAGGGTGAGGTTCCATTTTTGTTACAACATTCGGATCAATGGGCTAGCATTTGGCGGGAACAATATTAGAATATTGTATCTTTCCTGGCATTTATCGATTCATGCTTTTTGTAGTTGTGTAATGGTAAGGAGGAATATTTTCTTGGCATACGTCTGGATGTTTCACACCAACAAAAATGAGCATTTAAATGCTAAAGCATGCCTGACTGCGTTGTGACTACACCCATCTACTTAATGAGGACAACGTACCTTGCCACACATAAAAGTGTGCTTCATGGAAACAACAATGATTTTCCTTTGTTAACGTGAGTTCCATAGTTACCGGATTTAATTCTATTCAGCACATTTGTAATGTGGTTGAAAGTGTGATTATAATTCTACACGTGAAGCGATCCAATATAGAATAATTTCACGATGTTGTGAAACTAGCATAGACCTTATTTTGAAAAGGGACTTCCAGAACATCATCGAATCAATGTTAAGAACTGACGCGGTTCTAAATTCCAAAGGAGGTCCAACCTGGTATTAGAATAGTATATGTTATAAAGTGACTGGGGAACACACACACACACATAGAATTGTCCAAATCATATAACAGTATGCGATAATTGTCCATTTCACAAAATGTTTAATATCGAAAAATCACAAATTAAGTTTCATTTTCCAGGATTTCAAATGAAAAGTTTAGCCATCTTGACAGCAACTTTCGTACGAATCAATGAAAAATACTTATCCAGCTAGAAATATATATATATATATATATATATATATATATATATATATATATATATATTTGTGTGTGTGTATATATATATATATACAAAGAGAGAGAGAGAGAAAGACAGAGAGAACGAGAGAGAGAGAAAGAGAGTGAGAGGCACTGAGGAGCACGTTCTCAATGGTTAGGAGGTTCGGTATCCGACTGTGATGATCTAACCATAATCGATTTGCCAGAAATGTGACTTCTTGATGCCGTCCGTCAACTTTGGACAATGCCCGAAAACCACAACACACATTGTACTAAACCTTGTGAGTAAAATTGGCTAGACGAAACTGTTTGGCAGCCGTCGATGGTTGTGATAGCACGAAGACACAAGTCATCGTGACTGAGGCTTTTTTTGCGTGTTGGTGTTGTCCGAAATGTTGATCCTGACAGATTATTCGCTCTCTTTCAGAAACTGTAGCTGAAGTCCACATATTTACAATATGTACCGCAGGTGGACTTTCTGTTTAACAAATTCAAAATGTGCCTGAAAAAGTGTCTGCGACAGGAAATGGCTAGTCGCCATAGCGGACATAAAATGAAAGTAGCCGAGCATAGTATATATATTAAAAGAATCGTACATCAAGCATTTAAGAGATATAGATAGTATGGATACATGAATCAAAATTAGAATGTTTATAGTTATCGGTTGAGTGGGCATTGGGTTTAACACTGCATGATGTTTGTCAGCTTCATACTTCAAGTGATATTCTGACGATATCCCGAAAGTCTCTTCTCTCTCTCTCTGTATCTCTCTCTCTCTCTCTCTCTCTATATATATATATATATATATATATATATAACACTTTCGCCCCAGCCCCTCAACCTCCGACGTCTTACTCTCTGGGTTGAGGTGTCTACTCGGTCCTAAACGAACTTATGGGAGTGGCCGTAGGTCCCCTGAGCATCCGTAGATTATTCGGCCGGTCCACTGGTTTAATCCTGCTTCTTGCCCACGTTGTGATTTGTTTGATCCAGAAAGCAGAAGTGATGTTCATCCATTCACGGTCGACTGTAGACACGGCTGGAGAGTCTGTGCTAAGAAATTTAGAATGCAGCAAAAAAAAAAAAGATTTAATATCTGAAGAAAGCCGGACAAACAACTATTCAATGGTCGAATTGTTAATGTTTTTTATATAGCAGAAAAGAATAGTATAGAAAAGAAACGGGTTACAGAAAAGAAAAGTATTTGACGTAAAACCTCATACACTGGATTCTAGAGAGAGAGAGAGAGAGAGAGAGAGGAGAGAGAGAGAGAAAGAGAGAGAGTGTGTGTGTATTGTGATTAACTTGTTAAATCGACTCAGAACGATATACAACTCTTGCGATAGAGGGATAAGATTTCTGTGCGGAAATAGCAGTAGTAACAGTAGTAGTAATATTCGTGGTAGCAGAAGCAGCGGTACTTATATCAACAGTACATGTTAGCGGACGCCTCGTTCCAATCTCTGACGTCACTTCCTCTCCTCCTCGAGTCTACAACTCGACTCTCCACTGTCTCTAGCCCAACTCTTTCCCAACTCTTGCCCGGGCTAATTCTCTTCTCCAGTCTCGCCAAGAATTTTCTCCCGTCTCTCACTTTCTTAGCATAACTAAGCGTTTATATAGAAAAACCTGGCTGGTCATAACCGACCCTTGGCCCTACTACCTCGCACGCGATTATCACGGGTTTTGGCTACTTCAACCAAAATCATGTGAATTCCAAAGTTCATTATAGCTTACTAAGCTCTATTTCAATTTATAACCGATAAAAATTATTTCGACAATTTTCCATTGTCTTCTAATGACCCAGAGTCCATGGGTACAACTCCTGCCCTAGATCAGATTTCCTCATCAGTAAATAAAATGCTCTGATCTAATTTCGCTACTCAGATCTACTCCAATTTCAATAAAAAATATACGTGTGTGTGTGTTTCCCAGACACTGTCTCTGTCACACACACACACACACACACACACACACACACACACACACACACACACACACAAATATATATAGTAGTGACTGATCACTTGTGTTAGGGGATGCATGCCCGTCTACTGGGGCGGTTAGATAATCCCCCGTTTCAGACGCCAACACAGGCACATTTGTGTTTTTCAAAACCCACAGACCCGACCTGCAACTGTACTGATATATATATATATACTGCAACTGTACTGATATATATATATATATATATATATATATATATATATATATATATATATATATATATATATATATATATATAAGATGTGGATATACACAATGACATTGGGCTACAATAAAAATGTTCTTAACAATTATAAAAATGTTGTTATGATTTAATAAAACAAACCAATGATTGTGGAAGTAAAGTATTTTAACCACATGAGAACAGATATGCAGAAGGCAAGCAGAATTTTTTTTATGATAATGCCGTAAAGAAATTGACTATGGTCATCTAATAAAAAGATGTATATATATCTACGAGATATAGATAGGCATATAAAGTGTCAATGAGCCAGTGGGAAAAAATAGAGAAAATTAAAGAACGAGAGAGAGAGAGAGAGAGAGAGAGAGAGAGAGAGAGAGAGAGAGAAAGAAAGAGAGAGAGAGTTTATGGACGGGATACAAATGCAGTAGTTCTTAGGGTTGAAATATTGATTCACTAACAGACAATCCGCGATAAAAATGCAGAGAAGGATATTGCTTTTAAGTGAATATTTGTATATCATATTCATTCACACAGCGAGGCACCAGTATGCTTTTTACAGAATACGAAACCTTTGTTTTTATTCTCCTTTTAGACTTTTCTCATGAGCT
The DNA here is from genome assembly GCA_964036315.1 of Acanthosepion esculentum. NCBI lineage: Eukaryota > Metazoa > Mollusca > Cephalopoda > Sepiida > Sepiidae > Acanthosepion > Acanthosepion esculentum. Next base: position 79,237,440 of record OZ038475.1, read on the forward strand.
TATTTTCTTATCCCTAAAAGATCATATTTTAGTCCCCTAATAGAAATTCACCATGGACATCGTCTGATCATAAAAAGAGCAGAAAGATGAAGTCATTTGTTATTGTCAAAACTGGCATTTTGCCCAAGTGCTAAAATCATCGCTTAAAAGATGTTTAAGGTTATGAGAAGATTGTCCGGGATAAGATCTATAGATGTTAAGATGGTCAATATCTGCGGACAGAATAGAGTAAGTAAGGTCATTTTTTCGGAACGGGGAGTGTATTCTAGAGTCAATTTCAATACGCACTACTACACTATGTACGGAGTTGTCAGGAATTAGGGAGTATATTACGGGATCCAATATTAGCATTATGTTGATTTGGTTTTTTTCATATTGCGACATTTATTGGAAAAATAAAAACTTTGATTTCAGATTGAACACGACATTTCCTGCCTATGGGGAATTCTATTATTTGTGAAATCCGAAATACGCCTATCAGTCTGTCTCGTGTGATGAAAAGGAAATAGCACGACGAAAACCAGATTACATTGCAGAGATTTAAGTTAATAATATGACAAATACAATTTCCTACAATTTTTCTTACGAATCGTTTCCTAATGGCTAAGAGTAAGTGTGTAATTCTTTTCATTTTTATTAATAGATTCTTCTTTTTCAGCCATATCCCTTCATTGGCGATCATCGCTCTCCACAGCTTTCTATCCTTTGTGGCTCTTAGCAATGTTTATTTTTACTACCCCTTCCAATCCCTGTTGCGTAATCCATTTGTCTAAGCTTGTTAGGTTATTCACTGTTTATCTCTATCCCACTTGCCTCCAGTACGCCCTGTAAGTGTTGTATTCGCTAACCCCTCTTTCTCTGTTATGCATCTAAAAAGTTTCAATGTCATTGGTTACGCGTTTCGCCTATAGTGTTCTGACCTTTCTTCTGAAGAACCACATCTCGGTTGCTTCAAGCCACCGCGTCATCTGAAAAGAAATTGTCCAGAATTCACTGTTTATATAGCATAGAACTGATACGGCATAGAACTTCAGCAATCTTTTCTTTGTTTTTAGCGAAATATTCGTGCTTCTTAATACTTTGAATTTCTTTTGGAATGCATCCTTTTATATTCCAATGCACCTTAGGATTTCGGCGTCACATATTCCGTTGTCTGTTAAACAACTTCCCATTTATTTGAACTTCTGTACTTGCTTAATTTTGACATTACCGATTTGTAGATAGCGTCTTGGGCTGTTACTAAATTTATCGTAGTGAGCATTCGCTTATGTTATTGTAAATAAATCCTCCTATTCTTTCGCTTTACATGACAACAAACAGCCTATGATTCCTAGACGGGTGTCCACTCTAACGTAAATATTTCAGCAACAGATGAGATGTTAGAACGTTTATTTTAATGTTTTGTACAAGTAGGATTTCGTAGGTACGAAATTCTATTTAGGGCACATATCACGAAAGAGTTTCAAAGGATTAAAAGTTGTGGAGATCCATGAAACTGTTAAATCAAACAAATGTTATAAATCGTAAGGTAACAGATGAAACAGGTAAAAAAATGCATAACTTTGCCATCCTAGTTACATTCAAATTATTGTTAGAAGATGAACGTTTGGTTACGATAATATCATGTTGGAGCACCACTTCTCGTTCGAGCAGTACAGTTAGATAAAGTAGAGCCTGGTCAGTACTTGGTGTTGTAAACTAAGTTTCAGACCTAGCAACCTTGCTACTTATGCTAACAGAAGACCTTGATATTTGAATGGGATTCAGGACTAAATGTCGTAACACTTACCTGAAGTTTTATGAGATAGATTGTTTCTTTTATTGTTTCATTTTTCACGGCTTATCACCCATTATCAGGTTATTTATTGCCCGGAATTATTTTTAGATTGTATGAATCGTTTTGTAGATAATATTGATTTAGGATTACAAGTTTTACTAATTAACCCATAGATGGGAGAAAGACGTGGATTTATACCTTTCCCAAGGGTTTTCTTTTCTTTTTTATGTACTGTGTCCTTTCAGGACGTAGGCGATCATGGCCCTCAACTTCCCTCTATTCCTTGTGGCTTTCAACAGGTTTTGTGTTTCTGCCAACACTCCCAGACCACGCTCCGCCATCCACCTGCCCAAACCCGCCACGTATGTCATTCGCGACTTTCCCCTGTCACCATCCCCGTTTATTCGTGCCGTGAGTATCAGATTCCCCAGGCCCTCCTTTCTCATCACGTGTCCCAGAAATTTCATCTGCCTCTTCCTTATGTTAAGCATAAGTTTCCTCCTTGCTTGCATCCTCTCCAAGACCTCATCATTGCTCACATGCTCGGTCCATGATATCCTCAGCATCCTTCTGTAGAATCCCATCTCCGCCGCCTCGAGTTTAATCTTCATCCGTGAAGATACCGTTCAACATTCGCTGTCGTATAGCAGGACAGATGTAACGTAGCAGCTCAGTCCTTTTTTCTTTGTCACCATATAAATCCTCCTGTTTTGCAGTATTCTGCCCCGATTCTGGAATGCATTCTTGGCCATCCCAATCCGTCTTCGGATCTCAGCATCGTACCTACCGTCCTCCGTCAGAACACATTCCAGATAAACTTCTGTACATGTTTGATTTTAGTGTCCCCGACCTGCAAATCGCATTTTGTGCTCATTCTTTTACTGATGACCATGTATTCTATCTTCTTGTAGTTTATGGTTAGTCATTTCTTATCGCTCTCCCTCGCCACCTTCTGTAGGAGTTTTTATAGTTTTTTTTCGTGTCTGCTATCAGTAACGTATCATCTGCGTATCTTTTGTTGGTAAGGTTGTAGCCGCCAATGATGAATCCTGGTAGGATCTCCAGTTCCCTCAGAATTGCCTCGCTGTATAGGTTGAATAAGTCCGGTGAGAAGACACATCCTTGCCTTACGCCTCTTTCTATTTTTGCATATTCGCTGAGCTCATTCTCGATGCGAATGCATGCAGTTTACTGCCAGTATAAGTATTTGTGCGTAAGTGAATATGACTAAATTAACAGAAAATTAGAACTCGGCTCATCGATTTCGAGTCATTATCTATTACACCAGTCGGACCTCCAAGCTTACAGCAGTTGGTATTTCCAAGGGATCATCCTTCTAGGTACTGACAAGGCTCCACTTAATTTTAGTGATAGTATGGTGACTGGTGTTTCAACGTGTTATGGCCATGAGCCCTTGGTAAAATAGATGACTTTTATTGACAAGAATAATTCTTACCTTATTCTATTGATAAATATAACGCGGAAGACAATTCTTATGGCGTATGGCGTTTGCATTTCCGTTGTATTTAAGATGAACAAGGCTTCTGCGTATTAACCTAACGACTAGCAACAAAGACGTATTAAATAATTCCTTTTTATATTGTTTCCTAGCAGACGACGTTGCTGTTTAAATCTATAAGGTTTCAAGTTTAATAGAAGTAAAATTAATTAAAATAGAGTCTTTTGTGTATGCATTCAATTTACTATCCTTCATAATGTGAATCCTCTTCCGATCAGCTTTATAAATTCATAGACAGGCGCTTTGTCTTAGGTCTTTAATTATTTACAGAATCCTCGATACCAAAGTGTATTAATACGTACGAATTTACCAAAGAATTCTGAGAATAAGAACCAGCTTTAATTTTCAGACAAAATTTCTAATTTCACAGAACCAACTGAAACTTACGGGGATGACTGGGAAATCAATGAATTTTATTAGCATATTAAGACAGTGACAGTTAAACATGAGTGAGCCTACACAAGTATATTAAGATGACCTTTCTAAGTGCTTTAACATCTTTTGCAAGTATCTTAACACCTTTTCAAAGTTCAGCTGCACGTACGTACATAAACATCGGGATTGAAATGAATGAAAACTTTATTAAGGCTTCTCGCCAAATCCTTACTATTGAGTTATTGCAAACACTAGAAGCTGGTCCAGGGTAAAGCGCAGTTGTTTTCGTTGAAGTCGAGGTTGGAAAATCAATCAGCTTGATGTAGGGTAAAGAGAGAAATGTTTTCAGTTAACAAATGAAAGAAAGAAAAGATGTGACGTGTACACGCAACATGGCGATACCGGATAAAAAAGTAAAAAAAAAAACAAAAACAAAAACAAAAAAACAGAACTCATCGAAGAAAGAACAATATTCAATATTGTTAGACATAAAACGAAAACAGCGGACGCTTGTTCACAGAAAGTTGCTTACATTAAAAACAAAACAAAAGTGAAACAATCGTTGGAAAGAATGTAAACCTCGCAAAGATGAAGGCAGCTTTGACAAATTCAACAACTATTTCTATTAGTGACCGAGCAGCAATAACTTCGGAAATGGTAATGTATAAATAATATCTCAATTATCGAATGAATGCATCCAGTTGGTGTAAAGCATTAATCTTATGTCCATTCCGGTTTGAATGCTGTTCAGTTATTCATTCGAGTTAGTTTCATTATTGTCTCTGGTTATTCGAGAATATATAACGTAATTTCACAGTATTAATCGGGTCGGTTAGTGGATTGTACGGCATATCAAACATTTTTATTATACTTATCAGTAATTTTTTTATTATATTTCAGCCTTTGGGCAAACCTCAGTTTTCTTTATACCTGAGTCTATAAGTATATATTTGTTTGTGTTATTTTCTTTAGTTCCACCAGTTCTAATCTTCACGGATAAAGCCCCGCCATGTCTACGCACATTATAGAGGACCACCGTGAGATGCAAGCTCCACATTAGCAGCTTCTTCCCACGAAACAAAGCTTTGTGCAACCGATTTCCTAGAGAATTCTTCTCCTATCACTACAATCTTAACTTATTCAAGTATAGGTTTCTATGTTATCTTTTCCACATATCCTCATACATTTTGCTACTTACTCTGTAACCTTATACCTCGAGTGACTCTTGGGCCTTGTACAGGGTGAACATTATAATAAAAGAAATTGTTTGTGTCTACAAGAAAAATGATCGCGTTTATACCCGAATCTTCAGTTAAAAACTCATTATTCAAATATTTTTGATTACTTTAGTTTTTAGGCAAACATTAGTTGGTTTGTTCTTGAGGCAATTGATCGATTTTTAAACTTAATCTATAAATAAAAACAATCTATAGGTCGACTTTAAACTTAAATCTATAAATACAAATTAGTCGTGTATATACTTCAGTCTGTACATTGGTCGGGTTTAAACATGAGTCTATAATGAAAGTTATTACAAACAAGAAATATATATTAAATAATTCATTTGTGTATTGTTTCCCAGTAAACGACATTGTTTAAATCTATAAGGTTCCAAGTTTAATAGAAATAAAATTAATTAAAATAGCGTCCTTTGTATATGCATTCAATTTACTATGATTATCCTGCATAATGAGAACTTCTTCCGATCAGCTTTATAAATTCATAGACCGATGCTTTGTCTTAAGTGTGCGATTATTAACAAAAGCATCGATACCAAGGTGTATCAATACGTACGAACTTGTTAAAGAATTCTGAGAATAAGAAACAGCACTAATTTTCAGACTAAACTTCTAATTTCACAAAACCAACTGAAACTGGATGGAATGACTGGGAAATCAATCAGTTTTATTAGCATATTAAGATAGTGACAGCTAAACGTGAGATAGCTTACGTGCGTACATAAATATCGGGATTTAAATTTATGAAAACTTGTGTCTATAATTGATTAGTTCAGCTTTATACATGAGTCTGTAGGTAACCGCTTATACATGAGCCTACAAGCACCCACTCTATAGGTGGCTTTCTCTTCAGTGTCTTACCTTTCTGCAGGTCGGCATGATCTAATCTCTGCTGAGATAGGAACAGAATGCTATGTTTAGTGCTTGCAATTTATAATGACATGTGATGAATTTAGATAACACGAATATAACAAGTTTAAACAAAGCGATGACGCACTTGGTGGAAATTTCAAATTAAAATAGTTTAATTTTTATTTGCATTCGATTTGCCAAAAATCATATAAACTGACAGACTGACGCTTTCTCTTAAGTCTTCAATAAGTTGCAGAACCTTCGATACAAAGGTATATTGAAAATTCAAGCAAGAGTGATACCAGTATAGATTCTAATGATAGTGCATTGAACTCTACAAATCAGGAGTGAGTGAAAGAGAGAAAGCGAGAGAGACAGAGAGAGAGAGAGAGAGAGGAAGAGAGAGTGAAGAAAGAGAGAGACGGAGGGGGGATTGAAAAAGGGGAGAGATATTATTAAGTTCACCAAATTGTAAAAGTGAAATGATAAAACCTGACTTGTTACGTAGGAAAACAAGATTAAATGCAAATAGAAAATTCACTTAAGGACAAAACGCTAAAAGACAAAAGTAAACATAAAGAATGAATTGAAGGAGTGAAGGAGATAATATATATTCTGAAGATTCACAAATCAATCATAGTGTATGATAAATTAAATACTTTGATCCCCCAAACCAGTAATTGAATCATTAATAACAGCTTTAGAGTCAATGACATCAGAGTAAATCTAGTGAATCAAAAATTGATAAGAATTATGATTTAATCTCACCTCTGAAGACAAAAGACAAAAATCAGGTTTTTATCGAGGAATATGAACAACAAAGAGGGACTGAAAAAGTTTGATTATATCAATACCATATCTACAATATCATATGATATTCAAATCAGTGTTTTCACAAAAATTGGTATTAACAAATTAATGTCACTAAAGGATGTACTTATTTTATATAAATATAGTTCAACGGAGACGAAGGCTTAAAATTGACTATTATGGGCTCGATCCCCAGGAGATTTTACTGGGGAGAATTACTGAAAGAAGTTTAAATAATTATTGTAGCTGCTCCATGTACTATACGTGGCCTCCGATTCCACATTAACCTTAACCTTGTGACACATTCCGCTCGAATGGGTGTGCGAATAATTAAATACATTCTTTTATATTTATTGTATCAGAAGTAATTAAAGTTCACAATACTATTTGGTATTCGACTCAGAGTTTAGTAATTACGCACTTATAAGTAGAATTCAGATCTGTTTGCATTTAACATATTTGCAATAACCTGATGTTAAATTATCTTATATAATTCAAGTTCTGTGCATGTTCTGTATATATATATATATATATATATATATATATATATATATATATATATATATTTACTGATATTTCTTTTTTTAATTTCAGAGATGTAAAGATTGCTATAAGTTGTAAGAAAGATAAAATCTATAAAAAAAAAGAAAGGAGAGGTTGCAAAGTTGTTCAGAGTGGGAATATAAAATTGCGAATTGGAAAAAAAATGTGGGTGATCATAGAATATCCCCCCGCAAAAAATAACAAACAAAAACAACATCGGCAAGATTTCTTATTCAGATACTGGAAGTTGCCGTTCCAGTAAAGCATAGATGAAAATTAAAAGGTGAAATGATATAAAAATACCGGGACAGTGCGAAAACAACTGTGTTATAAGAAAGTGACAGTTGTGACCCTCATTATTTGTAAGCTCGGAAGAGCCCCAGATTTTCTTGTAAAGGGATCTGAAGGGAATTGATAATCGGAGGAAAATTCGAATCATAAAGATGATGGCATGAAGTTGATTAATAATGAATATTGGGGAGAATTATTTATTTACAGTTGGATTACTATCATCATAGTATTTATTATCACAACGTTTCGGTCCTCGAGTTCTCGACCTTTATTTAGGTATCTTTCAGATAATTTCGAACTGGACCTTTTATGTCATCTATCTTTAGTTATATATATATATATATATATATATATATATATATATATATATATATATATATATATATATGTAATTAATACCTTCGGTTCGAAATTGCTTGAAAGGTATTCTAATTGACACTTGCAGAAAGCCGGAAATCAGAATATCTGAAATATGGTGGTGGTAATAACAACAAAGATGGTAAGGGTAATCGTCCAACTGTAAATAATGTCAATAATGTTAACTTCTTATCCTAGAAAATATTGCCATGATTTCCATGAGACTTACTGCCACTTGGTCTCCTGTGAAACGTAGCAATAAATTAGAAGAAAAGTGTGTATAATTATGAGAGTATTGCGAAGGTTGTAAAAGATAAAACTATCGTGAAAAACAGTTTGAATATTAATAAGAAGTTTGAGCGTTCTTCAGTTTATACAGCCAATGACTCCTCATGGGTAAAGTCAAAGGGAAAAAAGATTCGAGAAAGTAAAAAAGAATGGCGATGAAAGAGAAATGAAACAGGTATTTGCGTATAATGAATGCGACTGGAATTGGAGGCATTATCCACAGCCGAACCTGTTATTCACAAGCGGTCACCCATCTAGGTACTGATCAGCCTTGATGTTGCTTACCTTTGGTGATCGTACTAGAAGGGATGTTTCAACGTCATATGGCCGTAAGAAGTAAAATAGAATAATTTAGTAATTCATATCTGATTAATAATAATAATTATAATAATAAATGGTGTTTGAGTGATTTTATAACAAGCCAGCACTTGCCATATTATTTAATGTCGATTTTTGTACAGAGCACCTAGTTAGGTTCGAACTCAATACTAAGAACTAAGCATACTAACCATACTAAATATCGGACAAAACTGAAACGCCAGCAATAAAAAAAGAATTTATTTCATATTTGAGCGATTTGTAAATAAAAATAATCCTGTTGATGACCATCTTAAAAATAAGAGTCATCAAATAAATTCTTTTCGAAAAAACGGCTTTTGCAAAACTATCTTGAATCTTAACGCATAGAGTGTTAAGAAATAGTAATAAAAATTACAAACATTGCCGACACATCTCATTTCGATGACATGTAGTTCGAGATTAAGTTTCATTTTGGAGATAGCTCATATCAAAGTGACATCTCTCCAATTTCTGCATAGAAAGTAAACATTATTTCAAGAGACCTTAGTCTGCTTTCACTCCGAATGTTCTTGTACAGGGTAAAAACCCCAGCGGAATTTGCACTGTACACAATTATTTTATCTCAAAGTGTAAAAGAATCTATAAAACGTTGACTGTATGCATTTGGCATTATTGAGGTTTTACAGTAATGCGTAGGAGTTAGGGTGTCCAGCGTGTTGGGATAGAAATAGCCATCCGAGAGCCTGTCATATGAGAATGGCGCTAATGGCAAAATTTTCTACTCGATGCAAATGGTTTTCCTTTTAAAAAACAGTAATCAGCAACACAGCTACGAGTAAATATTCACGAATAGTATGGCACAAGTTGCAACCAAACCAAATTGCAGATATTATGCAGAGATACAAGTGATCATTTTCAAAAGCGCATTACAATATATCATTGTGTGCGTATTTGTATGTAATTGTATATTTGGGTTTACGTTCAGATACTGGCATAAATATGAAACGATGTGATACTTACACCCGCATAGTGGTAACACTAATGCCAATATTAGCCGTATCCATATAAGGAAATATTCGAGCAGTAATACTATCGGTTGAAATTTATATAATCTTTCTCTTGAAACAATTTTTTAGGAAGATATGTTTCTCAAGTCCAGTAACTATTATTCCTCCTTCCAGTAGTGATGGGGTTTTCTTTCTTCCAACTACTTTCGAAATAGTGTGGAACGCCAACATCTTGATGAGATCGTTATTTTGTGTTCGAGTTACATGTGCTATCCATTTTAGTTGTTTCCGCTGTTGAAAGTCCACAAGTGATGTGGCTTCTGGTACAGTTCTTTGTGATTCTGTAGCGCCAGTACTCGAGGCCCAAAGAATGATGCTTCTCTATAAGGCCTACTTATTTTATCCGCCAAAAGATTGTTTGTTTGTTTAGCGGCATATCAACATCATATGGGTCATTTAATGCCGAAATTTAATTTTCTTGGGAGCATTAGTAATTTATTTGACAAAAATGTATTACTGGTAATATATATATATATATATATATATATATATATATATATATATATATATATATATATATATATATATATATATATATATATATAAGTAATAATTAGGAGGATTTGATAAATGTAATTAAGTAATTCATCGAGTCTGAAACCTCAACAGAATGCTGAAAGCACTGTCACAGAATGCAGAAAGCACTGGACGGCCGTTTCGTCCTATATTTGGGACTCATCAGCAGTGCGCATCCACTACCGAGAACTGAAACCCTGACAGTTAGGTTGTCAAGCGAACACCCTACCAACTGTTCGACGGGCCTCGGTGACGAAGAGGTAGCAAATCAGACTCGATATAGCGCCGCTCACTCACATTATTCCGTGGCGGAACCCAACTGAGATTCTCTGTAACCATAGGAGTGTGTCCCCGGGAGCCACGACTACTATCACCAAGCCGCCCCAACTGGAGCTATTAGAAGCTGGATCAAGCGGTGATATATAAGTAATAATTAGGAGGATTTGATAAATGTAATTAAGTAATTCATCGAGTCTGAAACCTTATATATATATATATATATATATATATATATATATATATATATGTATATGTGTGTGTGTGTATTACAAAATGAATTGCGGGTATTTTTACTATAAAATGTATGATTTATACTTTCATAGTGTTTTGATCCCAGATTTGTGGTTAACTATTTGCCCAAATCTAGGACCGTAACAGGTGCTACCACCTTGGGTCACGGTGGAACTAGAAACAGCAGCAATTAAGAGGCATTTCCACGCTATATCAGAGGCTTTGCTGCCGGATGCGGTTTATCGTCATATCCAGGACGTCGCTAGATGACATCATTGAGATAAAACATTGTTCAACATTAAACTATTGCATCTATGAAAATACTGGTTCTAAAAAAATTCATATATTTCACGCAAAATATTCAGTTTTCAACATAAATTTCTTCAATGAATTTAAACCAGCGCTTCTGTGTCCATCACTCACATTGAATATTATATAGTGACATTTTCAAATCAAAATACATTAATAACGTGTCATAATATTGTTGATTCAATCTTGTGTTTATAAGCACACAAAAAGGATATTTTGGATTTTGTTTGACAGAAAATGAAAAAAAAAAATCGATTGAAATCGTCACTATTAAACCTTTAAAATTAAAATGACATTTGACATTAATATCCTCTTCTGTCATCTTCCAAAATGTTGTCTATGAAATGATGAACCACTTATGCCTTCTTTTTTAACATCCTACAATTCTTTGACGATGGATATAAATCAACAGACAAGTAAATAATTAAGTAACAAAGGATATTAGTAAACATGGGTGAGGAAATTATGGAAGATGTTTAAATTGTTGAATCTTCATCTTCTATGAGCCGCGTCGCTATAGGGCATGGGTGATCAAGGGTTTCCACAATCTCTTGTATTTTGTAGTTTTAATATATTTCTCTTTTTGCTATATCTCCTAAGCCAAGTTCTGCCAGCCATTTGCACAAGCCCGTTAGGTAGGTTAGGCCCTACTCTCCTCTGTCCTTCTTAACTTTAAAATGCCCTATGAGTTTCAGTTTTTATAAGCCCACTATCCTCGTTATGTGACCTCGAAATTTCAACTGTCTTTCTGATACTAAGTATATGAGTTCTACTTGTTATCATTTTCTCGTTGCTCTGATGTTCAGTCCATTGTATTCTCAGCAATCTTGTTGAGAACCACATTTCGGTTACCCCCGAGTTTCTTTTTCCTCGGTGAGGAGATTGTCCAGCCTTCACTGCCATATAGGAGGGCCGATATTACATAACAGTTCAGTACTCTTTTCTTTGTTGCTAATGTAACTTTCCCATTTCTTAATATTTCGCTTAGCTTTTGGAAGGCATCATTCACGTGTCCATTGCACCTTCGGTTCTCAGTGTTACATATTTATGTCCCCTGCTAAAACATTTCCTATATATTTAATTTTTTGTACTTGCTTGATTTTGGTATCTCCGATTTTGTACTTCACAAATTGATGACAGTCATACATTGTCTTCTTATAAATAATATTTAGTACTTTGTTCTTGCTTTACTTTAAATACCTTTTGTAGCAGTTCCTGTAGGTTCCTTTCAGTTTCTGCTAGCAGCACTGTCTCATCTGCATATCTAATGCTGTTAATATTGTGGCCGATAATCAATCCTGTTAGAACCTGTAATTCTCTCAGGATTGCTTCACTGTAAAAGTTGAATACGTTTGGTGAGAAAACACATCCTTGTCTTACGCCATTTTCCATTTTTGTCTATTTACTGAATTCATAATTTAACCGTATGTATCAGTTCTTGAAAAAATGTTGATTTCTTTTGTGGTATATACAGTTAAGATTAACATAAGATAATCCAGTATGTACAATATTCATTATCTGTAAAGAAATTAGTTTAATAGATTTAATACTTTTAATATGAATTATACATTCACCTTATCTTCTATAATTTTCATTTCTACATTGCCATAAATTTTGATAAACATTAAGATAAACGTCTCATAGTCTTAAGCAAGCTTGAGTCATCGCTACTAAACGGCAGATAGAACTCTTCTTTTTCTTTGTGTCTCATTAGTACAGGACAAATATCATGATGCTTCTCCACGACTTCCTATACGTTATTGCACTTAGCAACGTTTGTCATTTTACTATCCCTCCCAAACCCAGTTCTGCTATTCATTTATGCATGTCCGTAAGGTATATTACGGGTTGTTTGTCTCTGTACATGTTACCTTCAATAAGTCCTGTGAGTGGTACATTTTCAAACCCTTTTTCCATGTCCCAGAAATTCAACTGACACTTTTTGATTGCAAGTATAATTGTCCGTTTTTAACTATTTTCTTTAAAACTTGATTGTTGCGCACATGTTCCGCTTATCGTAATTTGATCATGCTTCTGTAGAACTACATCTCTGTTGCCACAAATCTTCTCTTCGTACGGTAATTGACCAGAATTCGCTGCTGAATAGGAGGACTGATATGAATCAGCACCCTTTTATTTATTGTCTTCAACGTCCTGTCAGTGTTAAATGTTCCAAGCTTTACTTATTATGTATCCCAGAAAGACTGAAAAAATGTACGAGGGTCATTCAATAAATAAGGTAGATGTTTTGGTATAAGGACTTCTAATACAGATAGAAGCTTACTTTTTAAAAATTTTTCAACGTAGTCTCCCAGCACTGTCACACACTTTTCCCATCTGTGCACAAGCTTCCGTATTCCCTCAGCGTAAAAATCTTTGGACTGATGTCTCAGCCAGTCGCTCACAACAATTTTGACTTCATCGTCACTTTTAAACTTCGTGCCTCTCGTGAACGCTTTCAAGGGACCAAACAGGTGAAAGTCTGAAAGGGCAAGGTCTGGGCTGTAAGGGGGATGAGGGAGCAGTTCCCAGCCGAGCTCGTTGATGGTCTGCACCGTTTGGGCTGCTGTGTGAGGCCTTGCGTTGTCATGATGCAAGATGACTCCTTCTGACTGATGACCCCTGCGTTTGTCCCAACAGATAAGCTCAAAGTCCTTGCAATGTCATCCACTGTCACCATTCTGTCAGACTGAATGAGGTCATTGACTGATTCGATTACCTCAGGAGACCTCACTTCTGTAGGCCTCCCAGGCCTGTCTTCATCCTCAACAATGTTCTGTCCTTCTTTAAACAATTTAGCCAACTTGTAGACATTTTTTTGGCTGAAACATGTGGCACCATACACAGTTGACATTCTCCTATGAATTTCAACTGGTTTGCACCTTTCAGCAACCAAAAACTTGATAACTGACCGCTGTTCAATCCTGGAGCATGCTTCTTGGTCGGACATCTTTGTTAATCGCCAAAATTCTCAAAGTTTTTTTTAATCTGCAAAAGAATTAAATCCATGTGAAAAAGAAGTAAAACAAAAAAAAAATAAGCTTCTATATGTATTAGAAGTCCTTATACCGAAAAAATTAACTTATTTATTGAATGACCATCGTATTATTCTAACGAAAATTATGTATTTATTCTAATGGATTTTCTCTGTTACTAGAGTAAAGTTTATATGTATAGACAGCAAATCTACTTTACTAGAACCTCACTGCTGATCGTGTTGAAAAAGAGATATTCCGAACTTGAACAACGCAGACTTTTTCTGTGGCTTTCTCCATACAATATCAGAAAATATTAAAAAGACTGCTTACTAATGCATACACAAAACTGCTGCTACTTTGAATGTCTTTCTACCAGTTATATCTATCTATCTATCTATCTATCTATCTATCTATCTATCTATCTATCTATCTATCTCTCTCTCTCTATATATATATATATATATATATATATATATATATATGTGTGTGTGTGTGTGTGTGTGTGTGTGTGTGTGTGTGTGTGTGTAGACGTGTATATATATTCTATGGATGAATTTTTATTTGATTTTACTTATTTCGAATACAGATCTCTTATATTTCTATGCAAAAAGAGACATTATGTCAAAACAGTGGCAGCCATTGCGATTTCCTATATTCAATCTTATGTAGTGAGATGCTCATGTGAGACATTTTTTTTTATTCATCGCATAGACAGAAAGTATATTTTGTCAAGAAAATGAAATGTATACATCTTTGGAAGGTCACACTTTTTGTCGTATACTATAAAATACAGGTAATATCGAATCCTTATTCATTCGACGGTGATTCCTGGGGGCTACCGAATATACCAACCGACTGAAAATTGTCAAGAAATACAATGATTAGAATGTCGTGGCTACAAGAACCGGGTTCAAAGCGATTAACATATGATAATTCCAGATTTTGTAAATCGTACAGCTTGGAGAATGTTCAGATTTTCATGGTACGCCTACCATTGTTGTGTGTCACTGTAATGTATTTAAGATATTTATTGTTTGTGGTACACCAGAATCTTTCATCAAATATATTTCCATTATTAGATTTTCAAGAGGTTTTCATTTCATTTTTGTCAGAGATTCTGGGATGAGTGGTTATCAATACTTATATTGGGACTTATGTGCACGGTATTATCACATTTCGACTGTTGTGCTCCCAGCCTTTTACCCGTGTCTCTCAATCTAGATAACATTCAGAGATTTTCAAGCTGAACCCTCTATTTATTATACGGGAGTATATCGTTCTGGTTTCACTGTCCACGTCCTGGGAAATATTATCTTTATTTAGTTATTGCTTATCCTGTTTTCTTTGATTAAGTGTCTATATTACCTAGATCAGGGATTGAAATGACAATTATTATTCCAACTAATACACGAAACGATGGTTTGAAAAGCGGGAAAATTACCTTGTCATTTCAAAGGTTACAGCGTAAATTTGGTGAAGTAGAGATCATCAGTTCAATAACTGAGTTAAGCAGTACAGGCTTATGAACGTTGCTTTCATATCTCAACGCTCAGATCGTTTTAGCAATCTAAATCTTTCCACTATGTTTTTTTTTATTCTCGATTCATTTTTTTATTTACTTTACGGCTGGAGATTGTCAATATTAGAAAATGATTAACACGGACACGAGTTAATCAGATGAAAACTCAATCTGTAAATCAAAGATTCTCATATTCAGTCCTTTAAAATTCACATCACGTCCCACGTTTTCCGCAAAGAGCAATTAATATTCAAAAAGAAAACGAATAATGCTAATAATGTTTACATTAAAGAAATCCGAGATATTTAAATCCTAAAAAAAAGTCAAGGTATTCTACAATTAACAATATCACCCTTAAAGCAACGGAATATCGAAATATACACACAAAATTATTCTCCAATTATCCCAGCCAAAATATTTTTCATTCGATAAGCTGTAAGGTAATTACATAATGGTAGTTGTACTCGAATTCTTTTTACTGTTCCGTGTCCCTTCAAGTCATAGGCGATCTTTGCTCTCCACAACTTCATATCCTTTGCAGTTTGTATGCTTTATCTTTTTGCTGTCTCTCCAAATTCCTGTTTGCACAAGGTCGTTCGGTAGGTTATGAGCTACTTTCTAGAGAGTGTCAAATTCTCCAAGCTCACTTTCCTCATTATACTTCCTAAGCATTTCAACTGTCTTTTTCTCATCTTAAATATATGCACTCTTTTTGTTCCCATTTCCTTAAAACTTCTCCATTACTCACATGTTCCACTTATAGTATTCTCAGCATCATTCTGCTGAACCACTTTTCAGCTGCCTCGGTTCTTCATCCGGGAGGCGAATGTCCAGTATTTTCTGCCATATAGGATAACCGATGACTAATATTACGCAACAGTTCAGTGTAATCTTCTTTGCTGCTAACGAAATTTTCATGTTTCGTAATAATTTGTTTATATTTTCCAATGCGTCTTCGGATTTTGGTGTCAAATTTTATGCCTTCTGTTAAAATACTGCTTATATTACTTGCATTATTTACATTACTTGGACTGTTATCATCGTCTTCATTGCCATATTCACAGCGTTTCGGCTGTTGTACGATCCGGTCTCCTTCAGATAATTGGAATTTCGAATCGATCCCTTTATTTCTTCCACCGCGGTAGAAATAAAGGGTCCGGTTCGAAATTCCAATCACCTGAAGAAGGCCGGGACATACAACGGCCAAAACGTTGTGAATATAGCAATAAAGATGAGGAGAACACTCCAAGTAAGGCAAATAATGCAAGTAATCTAATACCTAATCTCAGAGATATAGACAGATACTTCTTATATATTTAGATTTTCGTACTTGATTGATTTTGGTATCTCCAAGCTTATAGTTCGCATGTTGGGCTGTTCGTCTTGCTGACAACTGCACATTCTGTCTTCTTAAAACTGATGTTTAGTCCTTTCTTCTCTCTATAATTTACTACTTTCTGCTGGAGTTTCTGCAGTTTCCTTTCGGTGCTTGTTAATACTGCGTCAGTTGGAAGCGTTGAGAAGGAGCTACATGACACACACACACACACACACACACATATATATATATATATGTGTGTGTGTGTGTGTGTGTGTGTGTATAAACAGCCCCAGAGGAGAGTGGAGAGCTGAGTCTTTCAAACATCGCTGACGAGAACATAAAGTACACGTTCGGAGGAATTATCCAATGTCGCACATACAAACATTTCTATGTATCATGGACCTAAAAGATTTTGGCGATCATAGCTCGCCCCAATTTTCTGACCTTAGTAGCTCTTAATAAATGTTCTCTTTTTGTTATTTATTCTAATCCTTATTCTAGCATCCATTTACACAAGCTCACTTAGGTTATGCGTTGTTTCACTCTGCTTCTCTTGCCTTCAACCTGACTCGCGAGAATCAAATTTTCCAAGCTCTCTTTTCTCATTATGTTCCCTAGAAATATCAACCGCTTCTTTCTAATGTTTAGTATCATTTGTGTTTCAATTTTCTCTAAAACATGTTCAGTCCATAGAATTCTCAGCACCCTTCTGTAGAATTACATTTTTGTAGTTTCATGTCTGGCTAATAGTAATTGACAAAGCACCGGAGGGAAGTTAAATGTAATTAAAAATATAAGAGATAAACTATTTACATTATTTATATCATTCGGACTGTTGTCCTCATCTTTCTTGCCATATTCCCGACGTTGTATGCTCCGGCTTTCTTCAGGTGATATATGTTGCAATGAAGAACGCCAGAGCATACATTGGCTGAAACATTGTGAATATGGCAATAAAGATGAGGACAACAACCCTAATGATGTAAATAGTGTAAATAGTTACAATACCTCATCTCCGAACTATAGACAGTTGAGAGATTAAGCTTTATGTTATCATTTAATTATAGTAATGACTGATTTATCATACAATTGATATTATTATCTCCTGTTGCCTGAATATAATATTACTAAAACTATCACAGAAAAGTTCTCTATTCTGCCTAATTTATTGAACATTTAGAAAATACAATTTGGTCTAATAACAAAATGAGTATGCTAGGCGCTTTTGAAAGAAACGAATAAAATCTTCCTTATCAATGTTTTACACTTTCTATCACATGGCTAATTCTAGACTAACGTGTTACGTTCACTTGTGTGCACACATTCGATTGGAAAAGGTATGAATCACACTCTTCTCCCATCAGATAGGGATTAAGTAGCAGGGTGGACCGGACGATCTAGCTTTGGGTGGCTACCAATGAGAAGAACAAACTTTGAATTTCAAAGCGACGAAACGACAACGGGAAAGTACTCTTCTATGTTACGCCAGAAATTTTGCCAGTTCACAGATAAAGAAGAAAAGGAACTTGTGGAGAGAGATGATCGCTCGTAGGCTGAAGGGGATAGCATTATTTTAAATCCCATGCAATTTAACACTCTTGTGCACTTAACTTAAATTTCTTGTTTTTTTTTGTTTTTCATAAAGACTAAATTTTTGCTTGCTTGAACGTTTCATGTCTATTCTATCCTGTAAATGGATTAATGAGTAGATCTTATGTCGAAAAGATTTTACTCTTTTGTTTAGTAAGTTGGTCGATATAGACGAAGATCAACGCTGAATCGTAGGAAGTAATGAGGCGTATGCTGTGTTCCTTGTCATGATATAGTTTAACTTTTTTTTACTGTCGATCTTCTCTTGTCCTCATCAGTAAATTGTTGTTGTCCCCAACACTTGTGAAATTACAATTATAGTGTCTCTTGCTCAAAGCGACAAATTAATCTTGCATGTACTGACAAGAAATAGACTTCTTTTCACTGTTTTAATGAATAGACCATTGCGCTTTCATTAAATTGTAATGGAATACCGTTATTATGTTAATGATTTTTTAAAAAAGTGTTACAAACGCGCGTGCGCGCTAATGCACACATAATTTTCAGCAATTTTTGTGGTCAAAAGAATTTCTTTCACAGTGAATGTTAACGTCAAACATTAATTTAATTTTAACAAGTGACATTGATAAATTAATTTAGAAATGATTTTTAATTTCTCTCAAACAAAATCAGTGTTTTCCTTTTTGTTTACATTGTTCGTATCATGAATTTTGATTTCAAAATTATATTGTATAATGTTTGATATAGACGTAATATATATGATGAATGGAGAGACGTTGAATTAGGTGCATTGTCAAAGAAGAGGTCATGTTGAAAACTAAATATTTCATGCAAAATAAATCCCTTTTTCATAGGGAGTGATTGATATAACAATGTACATGTTCATGACGGGACAGATTTTCACTCAGTAACGAATATGCTCGTCTGAAATGTTAAACGTCAAATGAAATGCTCGTGATATTTACAATTCGTTAAAAACAAAAAAACAAATGTAGAATAAAAGGCATTCCCCAATTCATTATGGCAGAGGATTATTTCAGCCATGACAAAACATTCCAGTTTTATTACAGAGAGGTTTAGAGGTCAAAAATCGATTAATTTTTATATTCCTTAAATATATGTGGAATTTTGAATTGGATAAAATTTCGGAAGATTTTCTTAAAATATTTATAACAGTATATATTTTTTATAATATCCTAAATTAAACGAATATCCTTCGAATCATCTTCATAATGTCACAATGAATATATAATTTTCTTCAGGTAAAGAAACTATTTACTAAATATTCTAAATACGCGATTAATAAACATAATTTTTATTCGTTTTTATTTCGGTTAATTGGAGTGAGACTTAAACTTCATATTCTGGAATTTATATAGCTTCTTTAAAACTTCTACTGTAATTAAATGCTATAAATACATTTGATATGTTCAGTCTCATCAAAAAACAAAAAAAACAAAAAACTATTGAGTGAATCCTGTTTTTTTTTCGATATTTAACTTCGTTGTCGTACAAATCTGTAACGGAATGTATGGATGGTGTAATAGCGGATAGGGATTTGAAATCGGAGAGGCGATTTCGAATTCAATTCAGATTCGTTACATTCACTTATGTACACAAATATCATTAGAAAATATATAAATCGATCCACTCCAACTATCTCTGCGTTAAATAGTAAATTGTTAATGCATTATTCAATCACAACAAAGTAAATTATCTTAAAATATATTTCTGATTTAAATAACTCACAAAGAGTTGGTAAGCCGTAAAATCAATAAAAAAGAGTTGTAATGATATTTTAATTATAACAGCAGCTATAGATGATAAAAAAACTCAGCTACAGACTAAACTGTTTTGTATTATACATGCTTATTATTTTTTTTGAAAATGAAACTTCTAAACGTTATGCATTTCCGAATGAAAGAGCGTGTAGCGTCGTCGTTATAAGCACAGAAAATATGATTATTTTGCCTTGTTCAAATTTCCACCTTTGCACAATTAGCATTTAGAAATAAATAAATCCTTTTTCTCAACCCATCTATTGGATAGATTGGTTGTCTAGTCTTGGTTGGCAACCAGTCTAGATTGACAACTCTGAAAAACAAAGGCTGTGCGACTCCTAACTCCAAACCGTAAAACCAACTAGCTTTAAGAAACCACAGCAACAATGACTAGCATGGTGAGGCTGTGGCTCTATACAGCACATGGGAGTTTACAGGGTTAACATACATGCACATAGTTTTGAAAGTGGTCTGATATTAGCTGTCAAGCAGCTCTCTTGGATAGAGGAATCATGCCAAATATTCCGTGGAATCATTTCGTTGAAGATACAATGATTCGCCGAATGTTGTCGCTGAAGAGTTTTGAGAATAACATAATTTATTCACATAAAACAAGAAAAATAATGCTTGTGGTGATTTAAAAAATATTTTATTGAAAGGACAAATTAATTTAAATATCAAATTGTTATATTAGTGAAATTTCTCTTTAATAATTTCAAAACATTTTCATCGTCTAACTTATGACAAGTCACCAGCGAAGATCAGCAAACCGCAGCAACAAATATCATCTTAACTATAACGTGAAATGCATCGATTCTTTCATAAATGGTGCCGCAATATCTCTTCTAAGTTCTTTTAAAAAAATCAAATAAGTCTATAATATTATATAAATTTGACGGAATTAATACAGAATAGAACTAATGAAAAACACTGAACTAAAAAGAGATGTTTTTAATATATTAGGTGGTGTAAAAAGTCACCGCTGAATCTAAGGGAATCCAAAACTCTATTAAAATGTGGTTGCATTTATATGACAAATAACATTAAGTGGATCGGAAAGTAATTCTGTTTTAAAGGATAGAAAAACAAATCAAGAGTTAAATATATATACATATTAGGAACTTGGAAAAGTAATTACAAGTTAACCCAAAATGACCTTGTGTGTTTTTAATTTACCAGAAAAAGAATATATACAGCAAATTTGAAATATTGTTAGTCCTCCAAGTAATTCCCGTGGACACCAAGAAACGTTTGCCAACGTGCCTCCAGCTGAGAAATACCTCTGTGGTAAAAATAAGATGTCTTGAACGAAAAGAAGTCTGTGCGTGCCTGCAGCAAGTCTGTCTCATTTGTGAAGGATTTCTCACGAAGGTAGTTGTCCAGGGAATGGAACAGGTGTTAATCAGTTGGCGCAAGTTCCGGGGAGTAAGGTGGATGGCAGAGTGTCTTCCAACCATGTCGCCGTATGGTATCTCTGGCCACTCACGAAGCCTGACATTATCATGAAGGAAGAGTACACCCTTGCGATTAACCAGTGCTACATCTCTCTGCTTTAGTTATTGTTGCACACGTTACAATTGCTGCGAGTACAAGTCCGCTGTGATGGTTTGGCTCGTTGGTAGCAGTTCATAGTTCACCAGTTGTCCACTAGTCAACCAGAGAGAGTATGATCTTGCTTGGGTGTAGAGGTGCTCTTGTTGTGTGAGGCGCGGTGTTCCATGGTGACAACCAATGTTTGGAACGCTTGGGGGTGTCATACAAGACGTATTTAAGAAGAATGGTGATAAGTATTGTGAGGGAGAATATTTCCCTATAAGTTTGGACTCGGCCGTCGGACGAAAGACATAAAAATACTCCTATATGAAGAGGAGGAAGAACAGCAGCAGCAGCTGTAGCTTTTGCTGAAAACAATTAGTCATTCGCGGCTAAACATTCTCTTCCCTAGTTCCTATTCTACATTATATTTCCCTGTACCGGTAATAAACTTGTTAAATCAATTCCGGTTTTCTACTGTTTTGGATAACTCAATTACAACAATAAGAAATTGCTGTTAACAGTCATTAATAGGCAGCTGGAAGTATTTGAATATAATGAGGAAAGAAGACTTAGAGAATGTAATGCTCAAAGGGTATAATGAAACCAATAGAAGTAAAGAAAACAGCATGTAACCCTCTTAATTTTGTGTAAAAGGGCTGCAGAACAAGAACGATAGTGCAAGAATGTTCATAATGAATTAAGAGTTACTTAACGAGAAAAGATAGGAAGTTTTGGAGGGAAATAACTGTCCACATGTAGAAGGATGATTGAGAGAGATAGAAAAAGTGAAAGGGAGATTATTTTATTATCTATAGCACATATGAATCAGGCAGAGCTGGTTGCTTTATGATATACAATTTTGGAGTTTATTATACTATAATACTGTTCAAAGGGTCTTAAATTTATTTTCTTACATATTATTTATTAATATTTTATTGGTAGCAATGTAGGTAGTTAATGTATAAATTGTTACAAGAACAAGCTGGGGGAAAACATCAAGCGATTTAACGCCGATCTTGTGACTTGGTTAAATATAGCCGAAACTTGTTAAGAGTGGAGAACCACTTGATTCCGGAGCTTAAAATCTTTTGCAGAGACAAGACATTGTTATAAACTTCAGGTTAATCTTAATCCGATGCACCACCATAACTCTGCGAAATCAGATTCCATATGTCAAAGTGAAGTCATTGCACGCTGTAAGGCAAAACATATCTACCATATTTACAAGCCCTTTTGCCCTTTTACTTTTTACCGAACCCTCATTCGACAAGAGAATATATATATATATATATATATATATATATATATATATATATATATATATATATATATATATATATATATGGTGTAACAGCAAATTTGGCCAAATTGTGTAACAGTAAAATTGGCCATTTATTGGATTAAGCTTCGAACCGTTGTATCTTAGAAATTATTAAAGATATTTCACTGGAATTCTCCGAGGTTTTACAACACTATTGGATTCTACTTCAAGCAATAAGAATGTATAATTAATCTCTAAGCTTAACAGAAGAATGGTCATGAAATCGATCATTAACGAAATTGACATGTTCATTATTAATTATAGCTAAGGATCGGAAGCTCATGAAGGATTGAAATTAAGTTCACACACATACACACACACACACACACACGCACATATATATATATATATATATATATATATATATATATATTATTCCAGGGTCATTTTCTAACGTATTCAAGATTATCTTCGCCCTTTCTATCCTTCTAACTTTCTGTCCTGATGTAACAAGATGCCGCACATGTTTCACGTATGATTTTCATTTTCAAGTCATTTTTCACTGTTCATTGAGCTGTCACAGATGAATCTCTTCTCTCACGTTCTAAACGTCTTATGGATTGAGTTGGATCTTTTCTAATTGATCGTATTAGCTCTAAGTTGAAATGATGATCCCTCTTCCTGTTGTGACCTCCTGGTCAAGTTTTCCTCTCTAATGTTCCCTCATTTTAAAATATTTGAATGAACTTTGATGATAGATGCCACAAGTACCATTACTGAAGACCTGAATGATCTTTTCTCTTAGACAATTGATTATTTGGAAAGGCAGTCGGACTGACACAAAATGATTTAACCTGTTCGTTTTCTAGTGAGAGAACAGGTTAAAATCGTTGTGTCAGCCTCATTGATATAAGATTTTTTGTAAGATGCTAATTTATGGAGGAGAATTGTTTTAGACGACTAATTTACGGAGCTACGTTATACACATCTACAGATAATTTAACCCCCTGAAGATGGCCTCAGAGAAGATTGAAAGTACTTTGGAAAATAAAAAGTATTTGAATATAAAATTTTGGTATATTTCTTGATCAATTTTCTACAGCCACCAATGAAAGGATTAAAACTGAAACTATTACTAACCATTTGGTTGAACGTGGGTGTGTACCAAATGATATTTCTATTCCTACTCTTTTTCGTTATTTGTTTTTATAGAATTGATGTTGGGGTACTTATAGCTATTATTTTTCAGAGCTTAATTATAAAAATTACTATGTTCATGGAATATTTCTTCATTAGCGGAATTTATACTTATTCTTTTCTCAATAGATCAAGGTATGTGCTTTTATTATAGAGGGAGGATGATTTGATCTGGATTGTATATACAAAGGTATTAGGCTTTCTATAGGGTAGGTATATATTATTTATTGGATCTAATGTTCTATTGAGGAAGTTTACCTTTTCCAATTTTGTATTAACAGTAATATTTAAATTTAGCTTTTTGAATTCTCTATGTATTATCTTTCTAATTTTATCTATCTTAAAGTTAGTAGACTTCCTCACACCATAAGGTCATCATTTCTATACAATCCGATGGAGACATATTTAAAAAAAAAAATTATAATTTTAGGCTCTATTTGTATCAAGCACTGATTTTAAAAATAAAACAAAAATACTAAAAGAACTTTGGATTATAAATCTGTTATTTTTTTTATTACTATTATATATATATATATATATATATATATATATATATATATATATATATATATATAACTTCTCTTGTCGATAATGACATATGGGGGTTGGTAAAAAGCCTTTGCAATTAGGTAAAAGGGCCTGTAAAGATTATGAAAATTTTGCAGTGGTTTTTATGTTGGTTTAATCTTGCCTTAATATTAGTCCGATATATAGATGTGTATATCACGCATACACACGTACATAAATACAAACAAACATATTTACACTATTTTATTGTTTGGACTGTTGTCCTCTTCGTTATCATCATATTCACGACGTTTCGACCATTGTACTCTCCGGCACTCTTCAGGTGATATTTGTTGGAATTTCGAATCGAACCCTTTATTTAGTCCATTGACAAAGAGTAATGTTAAGTTGTGAGTTCAATACCTGATCACAACAAAGTTACTAAAGAGAATTACCTGAAACTGGTATATCCAGAAAAGGAATGGCATGTGAATCTAGAACAATCTACCTCAGTGGACGAAATAAAGGGTTCGGTTTGATATTCCAATGTATGTCAACCGAAGTAAACCGGAGCGTACTACGACTGAAACGTCGGGAATAATACAATAAAGATGACGACAACAGTCCCAAAAATGTAAATAGTGTAATAGTTACAATACCTCATCTCAGAAATATAGACACACACACACACACACACACACACACACACACGCGCACACACACACACACATATTTATATATATATATAAATTGATATGTTTTAATAGAATATAAAACACTAAATAGTAACTAGTGTGCATACTTTTAGATATGTAATGGACTCGAAAGTCATTTAGTTTATGTCAATATGAAAAGGATCAATAAAAAATTCGAAACAGTAAAAAACAGTAAAAAAGTTAAATCAATATCAAACCTGAAGTGAATTTTATATCAGAAAACAGAGACTACGACGTAGAATATATACCATGCCCCAGATATCCATTGGCAATACATCCCTCAAGTTAAAGATAGGAATATAATTATGTGTAACTTAAAGTTTTGGGATTTCAACTTTGCCTGGAAATGACTGTTTTAATAAAAAAAATGAATAACTTTTACTACGACAAATATTCATTGAAATAACCGTGATGTACGAGTTACCTCTCAAAATAACACAGCAGAAGCACTAAACCAGATGTTGCTACCACATCTGGTGTGGTGCTTCTGTTATGTATTTTGATATTCTTAATAAAATCCGAAAAATCTGC
This sequence comes from Acanthosepion esculentum, assembly GCA_964036315.1. Classification (NCBI taxonomy): domain Eukaryota; kingdom Metazoa; phylum Mollusca; class Cephalopoda; order Sepiida; family Sepiidae; genus Acanthosepion; species Acanthosepion esculentum. The sequence goes on from OZ038475.1 coordinate 79,263,090, forward strand.
AATTTTATTAGTCCTGACATGTCATCACTGCTTCAATCATGTCTCGACCACCGTAACGTTGCTTCTCTATGCCTTTTCTATAAATATTTTCATGGAAATTTTTTGATGAGATTTCTTATTTGGCACATACATTCTACAAAGTTAAATGCAGTGCTAGGTTAGCAACTAGGTCTCCTCATATCCAGTTAAAATGGCCAGATATAACTGTAAGTTCTATGCTAACGGTTTCTTCTTTTGCTCTTTTAGCGTGTGGAAATCTCTTTCGGCTTCTTCCTTTTCCAATCAAAATTGATCCCCAAAGATTTAATTTCAATGTCATTGTTCTACCCTTTTAATCATTGTTTTTTATTAGAATCTCTTTTTAATAATTTTTTCTCGGATTCTTTCACACTCAGTAACCCTTTGATTCTTTGTGGCTGTATCGCCTTGCTTCAGGTGAAAGGATGAAAAAAAATGCCACTATCAATAACGTTGATAGGAATTGATTATTTTACCTTTATAAACATATTCTTTTATTTAGTCTAAGTTTTTGCATGTCTGTAAAACGCGTCGATGCACAGAGAATTGTAAATAATGGATAAATATTCAGAAACCATATACCTGAGAGAGGGTATAGAAAAAGTGTACGATTGAAGTCAGCACAAAAGGGAAACCGTTTAAAGAGGAAACTTGTTTGAGCATAGAATCTAAAATTTACATTGTTTCAGAAGTAAGTACAGGAGAATGTTTCCAATTAATTCCCCAAACTTAAGATATTCTGAAGCTATAAATATTATTTTAAGTGACACATGTCGAAATATGCGACTGTACTTCTATTTTCTTTCTTCTACAAATACCTTTTTAAACGTGTTCGACAGAAAAAATTGCTAAGTATAACAATTGTGACATGACAAGTGTTTGTTTTGAATTAAGTAACAGAAGAAAATACAAATGGTTTAAAAATGACTTTATTAAAATAACTGGTAATTTATCTCTTATTCCTTTTTACGGGATGATTATGATTAATTGGTTTCGTTTTTACAGTTTATCAACCTTTTACGGGTTATTTAAATCCAGAAAATATTTAATTAAAAAGAGTAAGAATTCTTTGGAGATAATGATATACGGATACAAGTTCTACTAATTAATCTATAGCTGTAGGGAGAAAAGTGTATTCATACACTTCCAAAGGATACTTGAGCCTATGTAAATATAATGAAATCAACGGAAAAAAATCGGCTCTCCCATCTCTCTATTTCTGAGACGTTATACATTGTACCACTCCTATATTTGAGGTTAAAGCACCTGGTATTTCAAGCGGCAAACCAGCTACGTAATGGCCAAGTTCAACATTGCTTAACTTCGGTGATCGTACAAGAACCGGTGTTTCGACGCGATGTGGCCATAACCTTGGATTCATAGTTTAACATATTAATAATTAAATTCTTGAATAAGTTTGATAGACCAAAAAAAATAAGCTTATTAGAAAACAGGAAGATTTCACTAAAAACAAATGAAATTTTGCCCAATAACATTCATAGAAAATTGTAAAATGATTCTAAGTATTTTCAAATATCTCATAAAACTAAAAAATAATGGTTCGTTTAAGAGACAACTAAAAATTACTTTAAGGTTTCTATCAGTGATCCAAAATGATCACTCTCTCCTTTATGCTTTTGTTGATTTTACCTCTCTCTTTCCCTCTCTTAGCACTATTAAGAACATTTAAAAGCATTTGCGTTTCGATTTCTATAAACTTAATCCAATTCTGTCGGTAAACATTGACTCGGGTTGTTTTCTGATTGGAGTTTTATAGAAAGGCTTCCCCGCTGGTTTACTAAATATTAACCATGTTTACTTAGTAAAAAATTCTTTTCTCTCAATTATCCACCTACTCCTTTTGCGATAATGTAGTCAACTCGGGGTAATGCATAGTTTCCTCTTAAAATGCAATTAAACCTTTTTATATTGTTGCATAAAGTAATTTACAATGCATATGATGTCATGATATATCTTACACAATAACTGTCACAATGAAAAACTTTTTCCGGGTTTCTTAATGTAAACCAACCACAAATTTTAATACTAATTTCTTGAAGTCCTCGAAAATTAAGTGTAATGAAGATTTATAATGATATTTAGAAAGCCAAAATAATATTATAATAGTATATAAAGAACTCATTACTAAATATCGTTTATTTTATTTTATTAATATGTAAGATTGCCTGTTGCCTTTAGCTAAACCTCAGGTGTCATATTTTAAATATCAATTCTCAGAACTGATTCAAAGTATATGACTTTATACCGATCAGAAAGGATTCAAATTTGAACTACTTTTATTTAGTGAAAAATAAGCCAGGCTTGAAAAATATTAATGGTTTCTTTTTTAAAACTGAATGACAATATCTGTTTCTATTGCCTCAATTTTAAAATAGTTAATGCTATTGCTGTGAGATGATAGAATTGGTTAATGGATTTGTAAAGAAATCATTTGATTATATTCATCCCCTAAAGTAACTTCTCACAGCAATAGCATACGAAATCTGATATAAAGTGTTGGGACTGATGCTATAAAGAGAAAGCTCCACCTCATATCAATTCGGCATTTAATATCCCTCGCAGTAGTCCCCTTCTGAAGCGACACATATTATCCTGTGTCGTTTCCATTGAAGAAAGCATTCCTGGAACTCCCTTTTTTGGATAGTGAGTAACTGTCATGTCGTTTTCTCTTGGATTACCTCGAAGTCTTGAAATATTGTTCCCTTCAAATGGGATTTGATTTTTGAATAGGAAGAAATAGAAAGGGAATATGATCGTTGTCGGATCGAAGAAATATTGTAATTATTCAAAAAATGGCTGCACAAGCCATGGTCACTGATGGAAATTCTGTGGTGTGGCGAGACGACAAGAGTCTACAAACTTTCCTCTCAATCACTGATATAAGCAACGAAAAGTCAGCGAGAACTTTATAAAGTGTGTATGCGCGACAGTGTCTCGTGGTTTCACTCTGCGTACTTTGACTCCCTTACTACGACAACAGTCCCGATACATTTTGATCAGCCCTCATATATTAATTCCGGTAGAAACGTCATGACATAAGATTGTTTACTACGGCAACTTATGAATAAAGACCTTTATCGTAAATATGTTGTAGAGTGTAATGAATTAGTTGTTCACTTATAGTAGGATCGTATTAGCTTTAGTTAAGTCTGTGTAAAGTATAAGGATTTTTATCTTTATGAAGAGGAAATAGTAATTTATTTGGATATTTATAGACTTAACTTACTATTTTTTTCTTTTCCAACGTCAATCTCCCTTCATATTGTTTCTCTATAAAGATACAAATCATTGTAATCTTTAAAGACTATCACTCTTCTTTTATAACCTTTCCGAACATGGATAGTTAGAACTCTCTATAACTCTCTACAGCTTTTTTATTGCATTAAGTAGCTTCTAACCACATACCATTCATTTTATCTCTTTTCTAACACTCGCCTATCCATCCAGTCACATAAACACGTTAAGTCCCTTATTAACACTTCCCCTTGCTGCTCTTTTATTCAACCTATCTTGTGTGTGTTAAATGTTTTAAGCCTTCTTTCCTCAAATGTCAGTTCTTTCTTTCTGATTGCAAGTATAAGTTTAATCGCTATTGCTATTTTCCTTAAGACTTCATTGTTCCTCAAATTTTCTTTCCAGATTTTAGCAAACAACCCGCATTACCTCCGTATTCCATCGGTGAGAAATGTTCCACAAAAAAGTTTCTTCCCGAAAAACACTGCCCTGTGGAACAGACTCTCAAGATGATATTATCCCGATCACTACAATCTTAACCTTTTCAATTCTAGAGTTAACCGTTATCTTACCCTCTTATTCGTATAAATTATTATTTAACGTAACCCTCGACCTCCAGTGTTCCCCTGACGTTTTACAGGGTGAACCTTACTGCAAAAAAGAGTCTATTCTTCGGGATTGACATCAGAACGATATTTTTGAGACTTCAAGTTTTTGCTTCATATGTGAAAAGGAAATACTCAAGCATTCATAACCATACAAGAGATTAGATATTACGTAGCAGTTCATCAATTGTTCTCCATTTTTCAGGATATTTTCCCATTTCATAATTGATGACGGGGTCACCCCTTTTTACACAAATGGACGCACCCAGGGTATACATATACTACTGCCAGTGAATACCCGAACAGTAGTAATAGAGGAGGGTAGCACAAGAGTCACAGTAACAAGCGCGTAGACCCAGTAAGAAGTCATACAGCGATACGTCGATACCAAAGACTATATATATATTTTGCTACTAACCCGCATTCCTGGAACTACTAACCAGTATTACCAGTTTGTATGATTACGTTAATACATTTATTTTCCTATATTCATTCTTGGCGTTTGTTATTATTTGATACCGGATTTCATCCCGGAATCCACAACAACTTGGTGACGAGGACTTCGAACTCACACGGAAAGGAAAAAGAAAAAAGAAAAATTCTCCCTTGCCGACCACAACAACTTGGTGACGAGATTTTGGGACCTACACGGAAAGAAAAAAAATTCTCTCTTTTCACCACAACAGCTTGGTCGACAAGAATTTGCACTTCTCGGAGAAGTGGTAAAAGCAATTACTACAAACGCAGAAGAAAAATCAAGTAAGACAGATGCAAAATGAAGAAAGACAAATGCAACTGCAGGAACTAATATTAAAGGTAGCGGGTAACAAATAACAAAATATTGAAAAAGAGGTGACTTTTTGCCAAGACGCAGTGTGGAATACGATAGAAACATTCAATTCCTCTCTAGAAGAGGATAAAAATTTCGGGGATTATTTCAGACGTTATGAAGACATCTACAACATCGATTGTCAAAACTGGTCAGAAGCAAAGAAGCTACGTCTGTTAATCAGAAAATTAGGAACAGAAGTATACACAAAATTTGTGGATTACATCTTGCCAAAAAAGACAAATGTGTTAACGTTTGACGAAGCAGTTACATGCCTTACAGAGCTTTTCAGTCCAAAGATGTCACTATTTCACAAAAGGTGGAAATGTCTTAACCTCGTAAAGAACGAAAATCAGGACTATTCCCCGTTCGCCGGAATCGTGAACAAACATTGCGACGACTTCAAGTTGGCAGAATTAATTCCGGACAATTTCAAGTGTCTTATTTTTGTACAAGTGTTAGTCTCAGCTAAGGATAGTGAAATGCGCAAAAGAATGCTTTCAAAACTGCAAAATGATCCGCCTGGATTAACACTACAAAAATTATCAGAAGACCGCCAAAAATGCCTAAGTATAAAGAATGAATCGAAGGATATCGAGAAGTCAGGAGTAGCACATATACGTAAGTTGAACAAAAGTTTACGTTTTTCACCCTCCCCGGAAAGAAAACAAAAATTCTATAATAATAGAAAAAGTACAACGTATAGGACAAATTATGACAAAAATCAAAACAAATATAAAATCATCCCATCTGCATGTTATAGATGTGGAGGACTACACTGGAATAAGAATTGTCGTTTTAAATATAAAAATGTCTAGCGTGTGGAAAATGGGTCACAAGGCATCCCAATATAGGAACAGAAAATTTACTAGTAAGATGAGAGCTACTAGAATACACGACGAAGACAATATTAACATAAGAAAATACGTGGAGCTTGAAATTTTAAATAAAAAGATAAAATTCCAACTAGACACCGGTTCTGATTTAACGATAATTAGCCTACGGATATGAAGAAAGCTTAATAGACCGACCATGATATATACACAGAAAATTGCTAAGTCAGTTACAGGGAAGCGTATAGAATTCGAAGGAGAAGTGATCTTAAATGTGAAATTCCACGGGAAAACTAAAAAAACTCAAGATATTCGTAATGAAAGATACAGAAAATCTGGTGGGCACAGACTGGATACAGAAGTTCGACGTATGGGATTTACCTATCAGTTCTTTTTGTAAAAAGATAAAGAGCAAACCATCAGAAGCGACAAAGTTAAAGGAAGAATTACATAATTAATTCCCAGAAGTATTTTCGAGCAGTTTGGGACGCGGTAACAAGTTTTCCGCTAGAATTGAATTAAAAGAAAATGTCCAACCAGCAGTAAAAAAGAAGCGAAACGTGCCGTTTGCCCGCAGAATACGGTCTGTGTGTGATAATTATTGCCGAACAAGAACAAAAACCGGCATACATCTATAGTACTCAAAAGATCATTCGAACCGGGTACAATAATTAACAGACTAGGAAATGTGCTGTACACAGGACAAGGCGAAAAGTCTACCCACAGAAGACATACTGACCAAATACAAAATAAGATTCAAAGACCTCAGGAAGACATAGACATTAGAAGGTCAAACAGGAAGAGAAAATCTACCGAACCTCTGATGATCAACCAAAAGAGAAAAAAAATAATAACTCCCTCCAAAAGGGATCTAAAGAGGGGGGTTGAAGGGTCTCTACTTTTTACACAAATGGACGGACCCAGGGTATACATATACTACTGCCAGTGAATACTCGAACAGTAGTAATAGAGGAGGGTAGCACAAGAGTCACAGTAACAAGCGCGTGGACTCAGTAAGAAGTCATACAGCGGTATGTCGATACCAAAGACTATATATATATATTTTGCTACTAACCCGCATTCCTGGAACTACTAACCTGTATTACCAGTTTGTATGATTACATTAATACATTTATTTTCCTATATTCATTCTTGGCGTTTGTTATTATTTGATATCGGATTTCATCCCGGAATCCACAACAATAATACTTTGCTTAATTTCTATTTTTATCTGTCGTTGGATTTTCTGTGTCCCACTTTCCGTCGTCTGTTACTACACTACCTAAATTGTTAAGTTTCTGTACTTACTTTTTCCTACGCCATTACTGCATAGCTCACACGTTTGGTTTCCTATTTTGCATTTTTTGATACCACTATAAATAATTTCATATAAGTACTGACCAACTGCTTTCGATAAAACTGTATATAGCTGATAAAATGGAAAGCATGTGCAACCGATCAAAAAACTTTATCACTGACATTTGCTTAATGCGAAAAGTGAAAATAATTTGTTAATAGATAACAAAATAAATTTGCTTTCTGTATTTGTTTGGGTAACCATCTCGTACAAAAATGACACAAGGTAGGGTTTAGATTGGACTCCCATGCATATATAGGCTAGAGGTAAAACAAAAATGCTCAAGACCACTCGAAACTTCCCCTATAGGGACAACTCGGGCGCCAGGAATAATCCTGACACCATCTTGAAAGTGGAGTAATGTCTGAAGAATGACCGAGTTTTCATATAATAAATATTCTATTATGGTATTACAATTCTGTTTGTTCCTCTGCCTAGCATGTAAGTTAAGCTTTGTCATTACTATCCATTAAATAATGAGCCATTCCGTTTTCATTGTGATGAGAGACAGAAGAAAAATATATATCACAGGCGTTGTTAGGGTTGAGTCATAAAGAATCCATGCAAAATAAATAAATGAATCATATAAAAAAGACAGAATGCAAGAAATAAATAAATAAATAAATAAAGACAGAATGCAAGAAAGAAAGAAAGAAAGAAAGAAAGAAAGAAGATATCGGAGGTGATAGTGCACTGATGCGTTTAACGGCTGCTAAGCTGAAAATGGAAACACTCCCAATTTGAAATCTTTTCATTTTGTCCCTTTTACTTAATTAAGCAGTGTCCTGCATTCATACCTCTGATTGTCATTGCAATGTTTTATTAAAGTTATTAAGAGAGAATATACTATATTTCTGAGATGAGGTATTGTAACTACTTACACTGTTCGGACTGTTTTCCTCATCTTTATTGTCATATGCACGACATTTCGGCCGTTGTACGCTCCAGTCTTCTTCAGGTGATATGTGTTGTAATTTTGAACAGCACCCTTTATTTTGTCCATGATACCGATATATCCAAAGGCATGGCGCGTGGAATTACAACGATCTACTCCCGGAGTGTACAACGGTCGAAATGTCATGAATATGCAATAAAGATGAGGAATAAAGTTCGAACAATTGAAATAGTGTAAATGAATATTTACCGATACAATAAGGGAAATTCCAATGGCATTTTATAGCCGTGGAATTCATAAGGAGATTATTCAATCATTAAATTTAGATTCTTTACAAAATTCAAAATAGGAAAATATATGAAATTTTAACAGGTACTGCTAGCTTATATAGTTATGGCTCTATAAGAGATGTTTATATTATATGAATATATTTTGGTATTTGGCCATTTGGTCAGTGAATAAAGTAGAGAAATTCTCAACATCGCCTCCTAATCTCTATATATGACAAAATGCTTTGCACGTCTTCAAATAGCAACATCAACCTTGTCGAAATAGATTCAGACGAAATAAGAAATTGTTATTCTGCTGATCATCATTTTTCCACGTGTATATTATGAAGAAATCAGTCCACAGATGGCTGAAAGAAAACAAATGTCTCGATTGATATTTTTCGGTTGTTTACTTAAAATAATTTGTTTTTTCGGGACGACAGCGAGCAAAATGAAGATGCCCAGGGAATTGTTTTCTATACGCAAAATCCACCTACGAAACGACTATGAAGGAGTATTGCTTGCAGTAATTGCAAAAGGAAAATGGGATAACTTCAGCAAGGCAAGAAACAAAACGTTTATCTGTTATAGTTGTCTGAGACTGTCTGGAAAATAAGCAGGGTTGCGTCAAATTATTATTTAAAGACTGCCATTGTTAATTCCAATTGCCAAATGCAGATTCAATAAAGTTTTCCTTATTGCTTTTTCTATTAGTGTCAAATTAATGAAACTAGCTACAAACCATAACCAGTAAAAAAAATAATCAGCTAAATATTGGTGTTTCAGAAAATATATGCAAACACTGGTCCGGTTTACACTCCTCGCCGATTTGTGAACTGGAGTGGAGGTTTATCACTTTTTTCAATTTAGGAATGGATTTCTGGTTCCTTTTAAAGTTTTCTTATTCTCTTTCACTCTCAGCAGCCCATTGCGTCTTAATAGAATTATCGCCTTGCTTGGTGTAAATAGAGTAAGAATAATAAAGAACTTAAAAATCTGAAGTCCTTAAAAGGAGTTTGAAGAAACTTATTATAAAACATAGTATATTATTATCCTCAAGATTAAAATATTGAACATGGCTGTTCTTTAATCATCTCACTCCAATCAAGGAAATAAAGCCACTAAGAGGCATGGGCTTACCGAGTGTGAAAGAATAGGAGAAGAAGAAGAATTATTATATAGAGAGAGCAATAAAAGAACAAGGATTAAGGCAGAATATAACATTTTTAGTACCAAAATAGTTTAGAAAAAATGTCTGGGCTAGATTTCCACAAGTGAGATGTACTAGAAGAAAACTGTTAGTATAGAACTTATGGTCACCTCTAGTGTCTTTAACTATGAAATGGTGAGACGTAGCTGCCAATCCAGTATTGCGTTTAAATTCATAAATTTGAGCTACCAAAGCTCATCAGAAACATTAACATAAAAATAGTTATAGAAAATGTACATTACGATGGTTGGAAAATAACTGAAGACGTGGTACTAGATCAGGACCGATAAAATTGCAGATGCTTTTTGGATTTTACCAACAATCTCAAAATGCACAGCAGAAACAACAGACCATGTAGGACAGTAATATTTAATGCATAGACAAATTGTAGTCATATAAATGTGTAAGATAGATCCTAGCAAAAACAAAAAAGAAAAAGTAAATGCCACAGAGTGAACCAATTTTCCCAGCAGCAATCTTAGCAACTGATTCAATATAATCTTTCCACTTCATGTCTAAAGATATCTTTAGTCTGAGAAGGTGAAGTAGGTCACACACCTGCAGGTTAACATGAATTAAGCTGATCAAAGGCAAAAAGGTTCTGGAAGACGATTAAAAGAGTGCAGTTCCCTTTTTTAGAATTAACAAGACATTTCTTGTCCTAGTTAACAAGAGATTGTAGGTTATTTTAATATCATACGGTGGAGTAATGGATAGCGGCTCGGATTGAGGAATTGGAGAGCCCAGTTCGAATTCCAGTCAAATCCATTGCATTAGTGATAATACCATTGGGAAAGGTATGAATCCTCTTCTCCTCCCCACTAGCTATGGGTAAATAGCAGGACAGACCGGGTTCTATAGCCTTGGATGGCAACTGGTCTACTGCGAGAAAACCTGCCTCGTCAGTCATGCATCGAAAGATAGATGATCTCCTGAGTTTGTGTCACGCATGGCACATAAATGACTGAGTTATAAATTATCCTATGTTCGCAATAATTAAAAAAGCTCAATTAACAGATAATTCACAAAAATCAATATCAATCGTTATCTTTTAAACAATTTCATGAATCAAAGAAAAATAAAACTGTCTTTTTAAATAAATGCATTAAACTTAAATGAATAATTTTTCTTTGGGTCGTTGTTTTTTAATGAATATGGCATGATTCAGAACTTATAAGAAATGCAACATTTACAAAGAATAATTCTCTGTTTACGATATGAAAGGATATATAATATATAAAAATGTAAAACTTTGAAAGTGCTTAGACAGAATAATCATTTAACTTGTAGATGACAAAGGCAGGTCACTTATTTATTTATTGAACAATTACAAATGTTTACATGAAATGAGAGTTTCCCTAATTTTGTGACGCACAATAAAAAAAAAACTAGAAAAACTTTAAATAACGCAAAGAAATTGAATATGACGTATGAGTCATTAATAAAGTTATTTTCTAAGAGATAAGGTGTGGAAGAGAAGAAGACCACCACACCTTATTTCTTAGATGTGGTACAAGGCCGAAGGTACGGGGCACCTAGTGAAGATCAAACTCATTATTCAGTCGTAACTGATCTAGCAAGACAAGCTTTCTAAACATTACATCGAAGTTCCCAACATGATTTTCTAAGCATAGCTTAAATGTGGTACAAGGCCGAATCTGTGGATCATACAATGTGGATCGAACTCACAACTCAGTCGTAATTAATCCATTGAGACAAACTTGTTAACGATTACACCACCTCGAAGCGACCTGCCATTAATAAAGGGGGAACAAAAATAAATATAACAACTTTCGCTATTGCAGGTTTTAGTCGTAACCAACGACGTTGGTTACGACTGACGTTCTCCATACGATTAATTGGGATGATTTAACTGAATATATGAGGTTACAAGCTTGGGACGCCAATTACTAGAAAATAATCCAAATATATCAATATTTAAACTTGAATCATATCGTGCATGTCTGCTGCGAAGAGTAAATCCACAAGACACTTCAAAATTTAAAATATATTTATACTGTAAAGATTTATAAAATTGGATAAGATTTATTTCCTTCCATTCTTAAATTATGCCATTTGATCGGACAGCAAGTATTTCCATTTGAAACTGACTGGGGAGTGTCTCATCATAGCGGTAAAATGAATTTTGACACAGCGTTATCATCAGAATATCATTCCCGAAATTGTCGAGTGAGTCTTAAATTATTCCATTTGCAAATCAAGATGATAAATATACGTCACTTTATTCATGAAGCTTTTCATATGGGACATGAATGAAGTTAGGAACTTACACTTGTCCCCCAAATAGCATTAGGTTTGCCAGAATGCCTTGGCATGTGCAAATAGATCAGAAATCAAATGTTTCATCTTGTAATTTCAGATTCAATTGATTCATGTCATGTATGCAAAAATGCAACTTTCCAAAGTCAGTTAATGTTTGATAAAATTATTCGAGTAACTTTTTCTCTGTAAGAAATATATCAGTTATCTCGCTGAGATAACAAAATCTTTCCACGACCAAGTAATGGAACTGTAATATAAGACAAGCTAACAAATTTTGAACCCGTTTCCTTTAGAAAATCATGAAAGCGGAGTTAATTACACCCGTGAGATCGAAGTAAATTCACTTTTGTTAGAGATGATATATTTTCCCTCTCGTCATTTATGATTTTATTTGATTGATTTGGTTTTTACAAATTATCAACCTTTTGCGGGTTATTTAAAGCTGGAATATGTTTTTGTATTGTTATAATTTTCGGATTTGTTTTATAGAAGTTAATATTTAACTCGACTGGAATTCGAACTCGTCTTTCCGAGTTCGGATTCCGAGCCGTTATTCATTACACCACCTGCACATCCAAGCTTTCAGAACCGTGTATTCCTAAGAGGTCACCCACTTAGATACTGACCAGGATTGACGTTGCTTAACTTCGGTGTTCGTAGGAGAACTGGTGATTCAACGTGATATGGCCATAAGCTTGGATGTTTGTGATGTAAAAAGTTTAATTCTTGTGTTGCATTATACAATACTTTGTTCTCAGAACATCTGTCATGCTGACAGAATTCATTCATTGTTGAACGATGGTCGGGCGAAAACCGGTGTTTCAACGTGATATGGCCGAAAGCTTGGATATGTTGATGATGTAAAAATTAATAATTAAAATCTTGAATGACATTATACAACACTTTCTTGTCAACACATCCGTCATGCTAACAGAGTACATGAATCTTTGAACGATGATCAAGCGAGAATGGGTGTTTCAACGTGATATACCTCTTTTAAAGAGACGTAATGTCGCAAGTCTATTTCGCAAAATTCCTCAAAAATGTTCAGATGAGCTCCATTCTTTATTTCCACTAGTTTAGACCATTAGAGTTAGGACACACCTTGCTACCTCCACGAAGCCGGACCCCTCTGTTTTACTCCTTATTGCAAATGTAAATAAGTTCCTGTCAGATAGCTTTTTTCAAAGAACTGTTACATTATGGAAAAAAAGTCCAATTTATATTTCAAACACTAAAATTATAACCACTTCAATCAAGGGCCAGTCAATTGTCTATCTCCCTTATCCTCATTATATTCACTTCCTATCACTGATTCAAGTAACTCTTGATCTTACGTATCTCAATTGATTATTGCGCGGTTGATGCTATCGGCTGATGCTAATTCTTGTATAATAATAAATTCTGGTTGATGTTATGGAGAAATACTACAGATTGTAATAATAGGCTGTTACATAAATCCGTTCCATTTTTATAATTCATTTGAATAATTATTATTTATTACTGCTTCTGATGAATCATTCAACAATGTATTCCCCTCTCATTGTTTACGACCGCCTGTCAACGACCCAGTAGCTGTTCTATGCTTCGACGATAGATATCACTAGGGTTTGACTCGTAAAATTCAAGTACGATTTAAGCTCCACAGCCTTGTTAATAAAACACCATCATCACAATTTTTAGAAAGCGAAGAAAAAAGTAGTAGTCTGAAGTGGCTAAACCATGAGAATATGATGGATGTAGCAGGACCTCCCAACCGAGTAACCTGGTGTCGAGCGACTAAACTGGCGGCAATGGTGGAGCGCTGGAGTTTGTTTCTAATGGCCAGTGCGCCGTGTTTCTGCACCTTACCCTTTAAGTGAAGATGAAGAGAAACAGTAACGTATGAGTTTGTCATTTCTGATCCAATTTCCTACTGGTTTGGTGCAGTTCTCTTTTTTTTGTTTCTCATCAAACTGAATAGTTCGACCAAAATGCGGAGAATCTCTGAGTTCGAACTTCCCCTCCTAGAAACAGGAGAAACATTTTTATGTCATTTTGTCGGTAATGAAGTTTTCTCCGTACACAGCACAGATGTCTCGAGCAGCATCGGCAGATTTGTGACCTTAATTAAAAGCAAAGAGAAAAAGATGTCGAACATGCTCATTCTTGTCTACTTGGCATTCCATATCAAAGGGGTGTCTAATCTGAAATAAAATTTCAATCATGTTAGACAACAGTTTCAAAAGGATGACCAAATTATTAAGAAGCAGAAAATGCTACCAAAGATTATTCTTCAAGATCATTCGCAGAACAGCAGAAAAAATAATGAACGAATATATGTAAGAAGCTAATATATCACAAACATCATTATCAAGATTAAGAGAATATGATGTGTTGATGAAATGTTACCAAACTGATTTTCCCATAATCTTGGTAGGACCGTGTGATCATTTCAACACAGTCTCGTTACATTGAAATCTATTTGCTTTGTTAGGCATTTTATTAGTCATAATCTTTCCTATATCCTAAATCCTACGAGCAAGATTGATGATTTTGAATATGTATGCTCTGTTTCTGGTTAGAGCTCTCCTACTTCATCCAACATGTTTTGAGATTTTTCGTCAGCGAATAGCAGTGAATATCCTATTATATGACTGCCAATGGTTTATCTTTGAGTTCTTTCTGTACCAAAAAAGCCTATTAAGAAAGCAAATTGCCTTACAATGATTCAAAACTTTCCTGTGTTTTCTGTGTTAATTAGATAATTTTATTTCAACCTTCTTTTATAAGTATTGTGATAATTGGGATATAAATTAATCTATCTGAAAAACAATGAATGAAATGACAAAATAAGAAAAGTTTTTGCGACATATTTCGTTGCTCTCAGAACTTCATTAAAGTTAAAATGCATAGATTTATTGAGAAAAATCTGTATTTGTACACAGAAAAATACGATCGGGATTTCATGGATTGATTTGATTTTTCATTTGCTTGTCAACTGTTTATGGTTTATTTAAAACCGAAATACATTTTGAATTTTAAGAATATTTGTTGTGACTGTATATTGAATAAAAGGTTTTTTTGATAACAATGATTTTTCTACATTCAATTTTTAGCCCATAACTGGGGGAGGGATATATCTCTACGTTTTCCAAAGAGTATTGACGCGTGAGTGAATGAAGCGAACCCGACTGGAATTCGAACTAGGTTCGCTAATTTTCCATTCCAAGCTGCTTTCCATCACACTGCTGCACAGCCATATAATTGATAAAATGACTCAATGTGTTAAATTAAAATCTGAAAACAACAGATTTGAATTTTAACACAATACGCCATTTTTTGAACGATACTTTATTCTGTGTGTACAAAACTTTTTTTCATCAATGACGTTCCCGATATCATTAGTTCTCAATTTGGTATTTATGCTGTTGACACAACTTGTGATAACAAGTCTGATCATTTCGATAGGGTTAAATTGGTAGTTGATCTAAAAAAGGAACCGCAATCTACTGTTAACTGGAGCAAGGAATGACTTGTTAATTTTAACGCCTTCAAAATAAAACTTGTCACTATTAATCATCCGAGGGACCTCTTTCTGACTCCTATCAACATGGCTGATGCTAACCTCCGAGAGAGAGACTCGTTGCGCCTTCTCAGGCTATCATTTTCGGTTGACATGAAGTGGAAACATTATATTGAATCCATTGCTAGCTCAGGTAATAAGAAAGTTGTCTCACTGTGTCGTGATAGACAATTTTCCTCTCCGAGATTTATCTTACATATTTATAAGTCTACCATTCGTCCATACTTTGAATATTGCTGCCACATCTGATCCGATGCTTCTGCTATATATTTAATATTCTTGATAAAATCCAAATAAGAATCGGCAGTATTATTGGTCCTGATATAACGTTTCGGCTTCAGTCACTTTCACATCAGCGTAATGTAACATCCTTGTGCATTTTATATAAGTACTTTCGTGGTAATTGTCCTGATGAACTCTTCGCGAATGTACCTAGGCTTTATGAATTTAAGCCCTGTACTATATTGTCAACAAGGTCTCATCAATATCTGTTTATATTTCTGAGATCAGGTATTATGTACATTATTTACATTATTCGGACTATTGTCCACATCTTTGTCGCCATGTTTATCACAACGTTTCGTTGTACTCTCCGGCCTTCTTCAGGTGGTTGGAATGTCGAACTGAACCCTTTATTTCGCTCACTGGGGTAGACTGTTCTAGTTTCACGTGACATGTTTAATGGATGTCAGTTATCAGTTATCTCCTGTTAATTTCCCTCTGAAAGTTCTCGAGTTAACCGGGTATTGAACTCACACTCTTTGGAGTCACTGGATCTAACCAACGCCTTTATCCACTGTGCCGTATGTCCTTGAGGACATCTGTGTATGAATTTCTGGGTATTATAAACCTAATGTCTTCAGCAACCATTTTTCCAGTGCTCATATTCAATTTTTTGCTGTTATCATTGCATATTTTTACCAGAGTTCATATTGCAACTTTGTTGTTATTATCGCTGTTCTTGGCACTCCTTATTGCTGGTTCTCATATTGTATTAATTTCTAAGCTTGGTCGGCTCAGGAGATTTTTGTCCTAGTTTAAAAATTTTCAAATGGTGTTCCTTATCTATGATCTCGACCTGATCCCACAGAGGGCGGTGATCTCCCTTCTCTCTCCATATGTAGTCAGCCACGCCTGATTTTTCCACTTCCCCTCGTGTTACAGCTTTCTGGTGTTCTTGAAGCCACACCTTAAGGGGGCGGCCTGTCTCTCCTTTATATTTCTTTCCGCAGCTGCACGGGATAGCGTACACACAGTCTTTAGTAATGTTCTCCTCTACGGGGGTTTTACTCAGGAGAGATATCTGCGAAGTGTCGTCAAGCTTTTGAAGGTTGTCCTGATGTTATATGGACCGCAGATCCTTTGTATTTTCTCTGATAACCCCTTCACATAAGGCAGGTAGACTGTTTTCGGAGTGTTGTTGTCCTCCCCCTCCTCCCCTTGTACCCGCCTATCCCAGTTTTTGGTGGGTGCTGCCATGTACCCAGGGTAGTTGTTACGTTGTAGGGTACTACTTATACTGACCAATTCTTTATCTAATGTCTCTGGGTCGCCACTTATGATGTTTGGTCAGTGTTGTAAACAGCGGACGATCCCTTTCTTTACGCTGTATGGATGGTGGGAGTTGAAATTGAGGTACTGTCCGGTGAATGTCGGTTTACGTTATACGGACGCTCTGTTCGAGATATTAGAACATCCAGGAAAGGGAGTGTGTTGTTACTTTCTTTCTCCATTGTGAACTGTATCGAAGGTCTTATTGAATTGACATGGACAGTTAATGTCCTTCACATTGCGTCCCGTATTACAAAACTACTCTCGCCCTGGTGAGCACTTATTTTCACATGATCCAGTAGAACCTGAACATCTTCCTGGTGTAGCCAGATTATGAAGGTGTCATCTACGTACCATAACTATACAGTTGGCTTTAGAGATATAGATTCTAATGCCATTTCCTCAAAGTATTCCATGTATATATTCGCCATTGCTGGTGATAATGGTGAACCCATTGCTAAGCCCACATCCTTGTCGATATATGTGTGATCCCATTCCGAAGTGTATTGTTTGTGTACAGAAAGTAAACATCTCCATCAGATTATCTATTGGAATACTGGTCGGTTCTTCACACAAAGTCTACGCCGCTTTATTTATTCTGGATTTGAATTGTTTACTTACATGTAAATAACTCTTTTTACAAGTAGGTAACCACCTGCTTGTAAAAAGAGTTATTTACACCCTATTATTATACTTTGCGGTCGATTTTCTTTTTCCATTCTATAATTGAAGGGTACATAAAATGGAATGATTAGAATTAGAACAAATATTGACATAAAATTGTTGCAAGTAACGGAATACGCAATTCTAGTGGAAAAGATATTCCACTAAATGCAGCACAGGGTAAATTAATCTATGAAAAAAGAAAATGATGGTGATTTGTGGAAAAATGACAATTACAGAGCTGTTACTGAAACATGTGACAGGTGGCTTAAAATAAGTGCTCGCCAGGGCGAGAGTAGTTTTGTAATACGAGACGCAATGTGAAGGACATTAACACTCCATGTCAACTGTCTGACCGTATTGTTCGGAAAGATACGAAGCGAATAATTAGTTTTATTATTTATAAATATTAGCTTCATTATAAGCATTTCAATTAATACAGAGCGGATAAAATTCTGTCTTGTGATTGATGTATAACCCGCAGCCGTTATCTAGATTGTTTGATTTCTTTTTTCCGGCTTATCAACATTTAAAGACAAGCTTCGCATGAACCTCTTTATCTCATAGCGGTCTGAAACAGATGTCGAAATCGGACTCAATATGCTTAATTACAATAAAATTGTAGCTATATGAATTAATATGCAAAAATATATGCAGCTGTATCGATATCTAGAAAATAAAATCAAGTGTAAGTGTATGTAATTCATCCAGTTAAATTAAAAATATTGATCGCGTGTACAAGAACTTTAGATCATGAGTCTCGTGTTACAATTGCACCAAGGAGATGGATTCTTGATAACACCGTTGCTGAGAAGATCCTATCGAGTTATACTGTGATTGAAAACCATAGCAAATGAAATCGGGTTGATGAAACTGTTCGGAAGCTGCCACTGGTTGTAATAACATGAAGTCACAAGTCATCGCAACCCAGGATTTACATTTATTAGCCTAGTTCAATTGTTGATCACGCCAGCAGATAGCTATTGCTCGTTGATCATAGTTGTAGTATAAACCCCAGACAGACTTTGTGGGCGTTTAAAAAAACGAAACCACAAGATACCCAATGCTTGGGAAGGAAATACAGTAGACGAAACTTTTCAAATCGGGTCGATGGTTTTGAGAGAACAAGTCATCGTGACCGAGTGTTCAATTGTGCTGACCTTGTTCAAGTTTTAGTAACGAACAGTTATGCAAGGTTTAATAATTAATGTGCACTCTCCATAGTTGAAATATAAACTAGAAATATTTCAGAGCATGCGTCTGCTACAGGGATTAGATAAGCCACCCTAGTATACTCGGATACGAGCCTCCAACCATTATAAAAGAAAATAACATATTTTATAGTAAATAGGTGCACAGAGGTATATTATGATATAATAATGAACTACAATCTTCAAAAATTTAATTCCAACGTCAATCGCCATGTTCTAGCTTCTTGAATCCTATTCACATTTTATCATTTCCTATACACAGTCTTTTCTCACGCTTTCACTTCCTGTAACCCTCTCTGCGTTAATCGTTTTACCCCATTTGCCTTGCGTGGGGTAAGATGATTTAAAAAATCATATAAAATCGTAGGTAATTCACTTCTTTGATGTGTAACCTCTGGCTCAGTTTGCGACTGTATCCTGTAGAGTGATTTTCGATATATGCTAAACCTCTGCCTTGACTTTTCTAGAAAGAAGACACATTTGAAAGATTTTATAGTGAGACATGTCGTCATACATACATATGAGCTCCTGCTACTTAATGTCTATTTTTATAAAATTTAATTAAGAGTGCTGGACTGCTACACAATATCAGTCCACCTATATGGCAGTGAATGCTGGATAAGAGATAAAGAAGAAACATGAGGCAACAGAAACGTTTTTCTACAGAAGAATCCTGAGAATACAGTGGACGGAACATGTAAGCAACTATAAGTTTTAAGTAAAATGTAAAGAAAAAGGACACTTATAGTTAGAATCAGAAAGAGGAAGCTGAATTTTTTGTGGGGGAGTTAACATAATTAGGAAAGAAAGTTTGGAAAAGATGACTCTCACAGTACATATCTTATGCAAGAAGGATAGAGAAAACAGTGAGTAATCTAGCTGATAAGCTGGTTTAAGTTAAATGACGGAAGTGTGAACTGGAGAAATAGTAAAAAGACTAGCACTACTAAGAGCTAAAAAGAATAACACGATATGGAGATAGGACCACCTACATCATTATATAAAAGCAGTGAGTTACTATAATTAAGCCTTTATATTCATCATAGCAAGCTATGACCTAATTACCTAGAAACGTCTTCTTGATTTAGTAAAATATTATTCAGTTGGAGCGGTATCTTGTATGCTATTTTGGCTGTATGTTTGAATGACGTTTATGGTTAATGTCATATGAAATCATGCTTAAGTATATTTGTATGAGTAGAACAGAAATACACATTTTCAAAAATAAAATAAAAATAGACTTTTTAGTCATTGTATTACGTCTAAAATACAAAAAGTCTTATCATGTTAGTGTCGATACAAAAGATACCTTTTTATATTCTAACACCTGCCATGATGGGAAGATATCACACAATTCGCAACAACCTATAATAGAAAATCAATGACAGCGTAATAGTCTAAATTCAAATGATAGGTGTATATACAAAATATGCGTTAGGTCAGATTTTTGATTTCGCATTTGTAAGTTTAAAAATGATCATATTGTTGCGGGGATGATGATTATTTAAATAATAAAGATATTTCAGAAGACTAAATCTTAAGTGAACAAAAATATTTTCTTTTCAGCTCAACGTTGACAAAACATAATAAATATACAACGACAAATCTCTTTCAACAAACAATAAAATATTTATATAATGATTAATATACAAAAAGGTTGAATGATGTGTAATTCAGCGAATTACTGTTTGGTTGAAGAGTTTAAATTTAATTTTTAAGTCACTTGAAAAAGTTATTTTAGCAGATGAAATGTATACCTGTGAAGGATGTTCAAAGTGTATGAAATTAATATAGAAGTTGTAATTAATAAACCTGTTTGAAATGAATTAAACAGTTTTTAACAATTTCTATACTTGAAAATTGCGATGTTTAAAATATACCAGGAGTTACCTGCCCTTGACTATAAAATTGTACTGGTCAAAGTTTGTAAGGTAAAATGTTTTACTGAACTCGAGGAAATAGTTTCAGTACATGAAACAATTATTCATTCCGATGAAAAAAATGTTCTTCAATAAGAAAGTATTGTAGATTCAGGTAAATTCGGCGTAAGATGAATTTAGAAAACTTTGATGAATGAGAGTTGAATTGTAATCTTAGCTTCACAATCAAGAAGTAGTATCTTATAGATTTTTAATTTAACACTTTCGAGTTAGAATCAGCGTAAATAATTTGAAAATATCTTGCCGCTCAAATTTGCTCACTGTTGAAGATTGACATTGGTCGAGATGTAATTGAGTGAGTATGTGCTGAGAGTAGTTTTCAGAGATGAAAGTTTGTTGGTCAAATTTCTCACTGTTGGAAGTTCATATCGGTCGTAGTTAGTGGGTGTGTCGAAAGTTGTATGCTCAGGCTTGTTGTTGGTAAAATTCCCAGTAGTGAGGTTGTCTCACATTATTGTATTTATTCAGTTGTAGGTCATATGACTGGCTCGTTAACATGTTTAGTTCTAATCAGAAATTTTAATTTTGTACACACCTGGTAGGCGATGTGACAATGTTTACGTATATTAGCCAATCAGAATTCGGAATTTTAGTCGAAGCTTCTGTGATCACTTAGCGTTTAGTTTGCACAAAGTTTGTTGTCAAGAGAAATATAAACATGAAAAATAAATTGAAGTATTTTACAACCAATATAATTCACTGAGTCAAAATACTAATTAGGTAGAAGTTGAATGCAAAAATATATAAATTATATAATTTAATATGATCATATGTAATTTGGAAAGTCTATAATGATTCATTTTCTACAACTTATCTACTCTTTGCAGGATATCTGAAGCCAGAAAATATTTTTAGATGGTACGGATTATTTGGGGGGGGGGTAATTTTCTTTTTCAGTGAAAGGATAAAGCAACATAGAATATAAATAAAAGCAATTTTGCTTTTTCCAATCACAATATTAGCCATTTTCTTATGGGAAAATATTCAGCATCTATTGACCGAGCGGCCAATACTGCTTCCGGTTGAAATTTATAAAATCTTTCTCTTGAAACAATTTCTTCGGAAAACTGATTTCTCAGCTCCAGTTACTGTTATTACTCTTTCTAGTATTGACAGGGGTTTCCTTCCTAACATTT